>CAWUFW010006116.1:0-1207632 GCA_963921515.1 Calotriton arnoldi | reverse complement strand
CATAGCATGAAGCGTGTACTGATGGAACATTTGCCAATATCACAACATATGGACATGCTGCTGGTGGCAAATTAATATGAGAAGGCACCTCAGAGAAGGGCGAGGCGGCTACGATTTCTATTGCATTTATGCCTCTGACAATATCTCTCCCACAAGCCACAGGATCTTCTGCACAAGCTTTTAAACTACAACTTGGCTAGACATGGAGTCCTGCAATGCAGCAAGAAAATGCTGTGTCGATGAAGTAAAAATAGAAGTTCAGGTGTAGATAGGGGGCACAGAGCCAGGTAAGACTGTTCCGAGTGTAGACAATTGCACATCAATAACACCAAAGCACTCATACAAAGACAGAAGACTTGACTCTAAAAGTAATTTGACTTTAGTGCATTGATGAGTAAGTGCCTTCTGTGAATACCAAAATGAGTAAGTTACACAAAATGAGTAAGTTACTCAAAATGAGTAAGTAAGTGCCTTCTGTGAATACCAAAATGGTAGTAAGTTTAGGATTTTGTCTTAAGTTAGTTCAGTGAATCGGGCCCATTTACAGTAATCTAGTGACAACACTACAGATGGACACCACACAGGTTGTAGTATAAAAATAAGTATTTTCATATAGACTTAACACAAGACCCAAACAACAAAAATCCACAATACAGTACTTAAAATATGATGAAAAATAGGTTAGTCACTTAAATGCAGTCTCTAGCAACAAATAACTCCACCTGGAGTTATTACGACGTCGTGACAGGAGAAATCCCAAAGTACGGCGCCGACCGCGAGGTGCGCGGCGTCGGGCCCGGAGTCAAGCAGACCCCCAAAGAACAGTACCTGGAAAAAGCGATGAAAAACAAAGACAGTTCACGGCGTCGGGGAGGTGCGGCTTGGTTGGCGCTGCGCGGCGTCGGTTCCTTATGACCCCAGGGGAGGTGTAGACTCTGTTCCTTACTGCAGCGTAGGGGAGGTGAGACGACGGTTCCTTACTGCGTCGGGGAGGTGACGTCACGAGGGCGCCGAAGCCGCGGTTCCTTACGATGTCGCGGTGTCGATGGATTCTTGGTCACCCGCGTCGAAGATCGGCTCCGCGATGACGATGTCAGCGTCGGAGTCGATGCGGCAAAGCAGCCGGCGTCGGGCCCATGGCACAAGTCGGAGCAGCGCTCACGGCTTCGGGCAGGTTACGGCGTCGCTCGCTGGCGTCGATGTGGCACTGCGGCCGGCGTCAGGTCTACTTTGCAAGTTGGAGCAGCGCTCACGGCTTCGGTGCAGAATACGGCGCCGCTCGCCGGCGTCGGTGTTGCAATTTCCTTCTGTAGCAGCTAAAACCGCAGTTCTAGATGCAGGCAAACAGAAGGGGTGAAGTCTTGTATCCCTGAGACTTCAGGCAGGAGGCAATCTCAATTTCAAGCTCTTGGAGATCTTCCTCATGAGGATGAAAGCACACTCAGTCCTTTTCTCCTTTCTTTGGCAATAAAGTAACCACTGCAGGCCAACCCCAACAACACGCAGCATAGGGGTAGTCTCCTCCTTCAGCTTCCTGGTTCTTCTCCTCAGCAAAGGTTGGTCTTGATTCCCAGAAGTGATCTAAAGTCTTGGGGTCTGGGCCCCAATATTTATACCAGCAAATCCTTTGTCCTCTGAAGGCAGAGGGTCTACCTAGTCCAAACCAGTTCTGGGTGCATTCTGCCAGTGCCCACCTTCTTCTTTTGTCAGTGTGGGCCAGGGTCATCAGACGCACCCCAGGAGGTGGAGCCAGCATTGTGGAAGGCAGGCACAGCCCTATTCAGGCCCAGGTGCTACTCCTCCCACCACTCCCAATGCAGATAGGTCTATTCAGCCTAGTGCTGACTCACCCTGTCTCCTGGAGCCCCCCCAGCCCCTGTCACTCACAAAACCAGACATACAATACACAAGCTAGCTGAGGCAGGCTGGATGGTTAGGCAAGAAAATACCTACTTTCTAAAAGTGGTATTTTCAAACACAGAGGGGCCGATTCTGATGCGGGTTGGAAAAGCTTCCCGACCGAATCGGTTGGGAAATGGTGTCCGACCCACTCGGATCGGGAAAGTCCGACCGGCGGAATAGGATGCATCCGGATGCTTCCAGATACGATTTGGTTGAACTCCCATTGACTTCAATGGGAACATTTGTTCCTAACCGCATCAGAATTGGGCCCTCGGGCGGGAAGACACGTTCCCGATCCGATTTGGAAGGAGCAAATGCCGTTAGGAGGCCTTCCTAACCGCATCAGAATCAGGCCCTCGGTCGGGAAGCTTTTCCAACCCGCATCAGAATCGGGCCCAGAATGTTAAAACTAACTTCACTAAAAGATGTATTTTATCATCCTGAGTTCAGGCATACTAAATTCGTTTCTCTACCATGTTCCCTGGGTCAGTTAGGATTATAAGATGTTATAATCAAACTGCCCATTCTGGCCCTATGGGGACAGGTAGCCTTGCAATAGTGAAAACGAAAATGGCTGTAATTCACTATCAGGACATGCCACACACATCAGGGCATGTCCTACCTCTTACATACAATGCACCCTGCCCGCAGGCCTACTTTAGGGTGACTAACATGCAGAAAAGGGAAGGTTTGGGGACTGGTAAGTGGGTACACTTACCAAGTCGACATGGCAGTACCAGACTGCACACAGGCTCTGCAATGGCAGGCCTGAGACACGCTTTCAAGCTGCTCCGGTGGGTGGCACAACCAGTGCTGCAAACCCACCAGCAGCATTTGATTTACAGGCCCTGGGCACACGTGGTGCACTGTACTAGGGTCTGACAGTAAATCAAATAAGCCAATCATGGAGTCACTAATCCATACATCAATTTATCATAGGGAGCACTTGCACTTTGGCACTGATTAGCAGTGGCAAAGTGCCCAACGCTATCTAAACCAGCAAAAACATGTCAACAACAGAGGAGGCATAGCGAAAAAATGGAAGGGAGACCCACGCCAATGGTACCAGGTCTAACACGTGTCCCCTCCAGCTGAAATGTGAGGAGAACTACCCTACCTCCTGGGAGTTCTCATCACTAAGGTGGAAAAATCTGGACAGACCAACAGCATTGGCGTGTTCTGTACCAGGGCGGTGTTCCACCGTAAAGTCCATCCCCTGTAGGGAAATGGACCACCTCAACAGCTTTGGATTCTCACCCCTCATCTGCATCAACCATCTGAGGGGCCTGTGGTCTGTCTGAACCCGGAAGTGAGTCCCAAACAGGTATGGTCTCAACTTCTTCAGCGTCCAGACCACAGCAAATGCCTCACGCTCAATAGCACTCTACCTCTGTTCCCGTGGAAGTAACCTCCTACTGATGAAGGCTACAGGTTGGCCTAGGCCCTCCTCATTTAACTGTGCCAGAACAGCCCCTACACCATGCTCTGAAGCGTCTGTTTGAACAACAAATTCTTTTGAGAAGTTTGGCGCCTGAAGCACGGGGGCCGTGCACATGGCAGTCTTCAAGGCGTCAAAAGCTCTCTGACAGGTGTTAGTCCAAATCACTCTCTTGGGCTGCTTCCTGGAAGTCAGCTCTGCAAAGGGTGCAACGATGCTGCCATACCCCTTGACAAATCTCCTGTAATACCCGGTGAGTCCTAGAAAGGCCCTCACCTCTGTCTGGGTCTTGGGGGGTTCCCAAGCCAGAATGGTATCAATCTTGGGCTGTAGGGGCGCCACCTGGCCGCTCCCAACCTGGTGTCCCAAGTACACCATGGAACCCTGCCTAATCTGGCACTTACTCACCTTGATCGTGAGGCCTGCCCTCCGCAGCACCATCAACACTTCCCAGAGGTGGCACAGATGTTCTTCCCAACTGGCGCTGAACACTGCGATGTCATCCAGGTAGGCGGCACTGAAATCTTCCAGTCCAACCAACACCTGGTTGACCAACCTCTGAAAGGTGGCAGGGGCATTCTTCATCCCAAAGGGCATAACCCGGCATTGGTAGTGCCCATCTGGTGTGGAGAATACTGACCTCTCTTTGGCCCCATAAGTCAAGGCGATCTACCAGTACCCAGACGTTAAGTCAAACGTGCTGAGGTACCGGGCAGCCCCTAACCGATCAGCTCGGGGGATGGGGTGCGCGTCAGTCCTGGTGACTGAATTGAGTCCTCGGTAGTCCACACAGAACCGGAGTTCGGGCGTGGCACCAGGCGCGGCAGCCTTTGGGACCAAGCCCACTGGGCTGGCCCAAGGGCTGTGAGAGGACTCAATCACCTCCAATGCAAACATCTTGTGAGACCTCCTCCTTGATGCTAGCTCTCACCCTGTCAGTCACTCTGTAAGCCTTGTGCTTGACAGGAGGACTGTCCCCAGTGTCCACATCATGAACGCACCAATCAGTGACACTAAGAGTCAGGGAAAACAGGTCAGGAAACTGTCCCAACAGTTGGCGACAGTCTTCCTGCTGTTCAGGTGTCAGGGAGTTAGAGAGGTTCACACCCTCCACTGACCCATCTTGCTCTGTTGCAGACAGTAGGTCAGGAAGAGGTTCTGTCTCCTCTTCCATTCCATCACCTGTTGCTAGGAGCATGCCCACTTCGGACCTCTCAAAATGGGGCTTTAGGCGGTTTACATGTAGGACCCGCAAAGGGTTCCTGGGAGATCGCAAGTCCACCAGGTAGGTGACCTCACTCTTGCGCTCCACCACCTCAAATGGTCCGGTCCACTTATCCTGGGGCGCGCAAGGCTCCACGGGGGCCATGACCCACACTTTCTGCCCAGGGTGAAACTCGATCAGAGTGGCATTCTGATCGTACCACCGTTTCATCTCCTCCTGGCTGGCTTCCAGATTCGCCTCAGCGAGTTGCCTGAATCGCCTAGTCTGGTTTCTAAAGGCCAGCATGTAGCTAAATACATCCTGGGGAGGTTTACTGGGAGCTTTCTCCCAGCCTTCTTTCACCAGACTCAGAGGTCCTCTTACGGGGTGACCATAGAGCAGTTCAAAGGGACTGAACCCTACGGACTTCTGTGGCACCTCACGGTAAGCAAACAAAAGACATGGCAAGAGGACATCCCACTTACGCCTCATGGGTTCTTCCAGACCCATAATCATGCCCTTCAGGGTCCGGTTGAATCTCTCAACCAGCCCATTACCTTGGGGGTGGTAAGGAGTGGTGAACTTGTACGTTACACCGAACTCCTGCCACAGGGACTTCATATACTTGGAAATGAAGTTGGTACCACGGTCAGACACCACCTCCTTGGGGAACCCCACGTGGGAGAAAATCCCCATCAGTGCACGTCCCACCACGGGGGCCGTCACTGTCCAAAGAGGGATGGCTTCCGGGTACCGGTTGTCATGGTCCACCAAGACCAGGATGAACCTGTTGCCAATGGCTGTCTTGGGGTCCAGTGGCCCCACAATGTCAATACCCACCCGTTCAAAGGGGGTGCTGACCACAGGGAAAGGCTGGAGGGGAGCCTTGTGCTGCCTCCCACTTTTTCCACTTGCCTGGCAAGTCTGACATGTCCTGCAATGAGTGTCTGAACTCTTGCGCATCTGGGGCCAATAAAAGTGGGTGACAAGCCTTTCAAAGGTCTTGCCCTGCCCCAGATGTCCTGCTAAAGGCACATCATGAGCCAAACCCAGTAGGAAGGCTCTGAAGCGCTGGGGTACCACCAGCACATGGGCTGACCCAGGCTCAGCAACCTTAGGCTCGCTATACAGGAGACCATTCTCCCAGTAGATCCAATGTGATCCAAACTGATCACCTGCTGCCTGGTTTGTGGCCTGTTGCCGCAATCCCACAAGAGAAGGGCACTTGTTCTGCTCCTCACAGAACTCCTCCCTGGAGGGTCCTCCTTCTTGCTGCCAATGGGTCAGCTCAGGCAGGTCCCCCAGTTTGGCCCCTTTCTCCCCTGTAGGTTCCAGAGCGTCCCCCTCAGGTTCTGCTTCCTCCTGGACCGTGGTAACTACGGGGGCTGGTTTCCCGTGCCCCCTGCCTCTTCTCTTCACGGCATGCACCTTGGCCACCCTCTCAGGCTCCAGGTCCTCTTGAACACCTCTACTGGCTGCTATAGACCGAGTGGTCGCGCACGCCCACTCAGGCAGACCCAACATCTCCAGATGAGACCTTCTCTCCACCTCTGCCCAAGGTGAACTTTCTAAATCGTTGCCCAACAGACAGTCGACAGGCATGGCTGGCCTCACAGCTACTTGAAAGGTACCTGAGACCCCCCCACTCAAAGGGAACCTGAGCCACTCTGCAGTGGCTCTCTAAGTTGTCTGCGGCAACTACTGGGCAGAATGCATTGGGGATCACCTGCTCTTCAGACACCAGCCGACAACTGACAGCTGTCACACTTGGCTCCGGTGTCTCTCAGAGCCTCCACCCTTTGGCCATTGATGGTCACCCACTGCCTGTATTTTTTAGAGTTATCAGGTAGTTGGGTCCTGGGGACCATCTCACTGTCTCCTAAAGAGACCAAGGACATCGCTGCGGGACCCCACCCACCTTGGGCACCCATCTCCTCCCCCAAGGCTACACTAGCCCCCTGCCGGGGTGGTGCACCAGTGGGTGCTGTCTTCCCATACAAGGGACATCTAGAATCATAGGAGCAGTGGCCCACTTGACCACACTTAAAGCAAGTCCTGGGCCCCCTGTGAACAGGCTTATCTGTCGAGGCCCCTGGCTTCTTCACAGGGGGAGGCTGGGAACCTTTCCCTTGGGAATTACTTTGGGGCCCTTTCTGGAACTCCTTCTGTTTACCCTTGTCCCCCCCACTCCTCTGCTGGGGACCCTGCCTACCTTTGGCGGAGTCTCCCACGTGACCCTTGTGGACCCGGGTGCTCACCCAGCAGTCCGCCTCCTCAGCAAGCTTCCTAGGGTTAGTCAGCCTACTATCAATAAGGTGCTATAGTAGTTCTGGAAAACAATTTCCTGACAAGTGCTCCCACGCAATCAAATCAAAGAGCGCGTCAAAATCATTCACTTTGCTACCCTTTGCCCAACCATCCAATGCTCTGCAAAAAAAGTCACATATTCCACCCAAGTACTTGACTCCAACTTTTTGCAATTTCTAAACCTCTGCCTATACAGTTCAGGAGTCAACACATACCTAGACATCAATGCTTCCTTCATATGGCTATAAGAATTGTGGACTTCAGAGGGCAAGTCTAACAAGGTATCCCATCCCTCACTAAGGAACCGTCCCCACAACCCCGCTCCCCAATCCTTCTCAGGGACCCGGTGGGAGGACATAGCTACCTCATAGGCCTTGAACCACTGGCCAATATCATCATTCTTATAAAACACTTTCACCACATCTTTAGGTATATACACCCTGGCTTCAACAGGCATGGATAGTGTGCTGCCACCAGAGGGAGTAATCTCTAAGCTCCTAGCTTTCAACTCCAACTCCCTAAAACTTCTCTCATGCTCCATTTGCATCCTCTTTTCCTCCAGGGCCAATTTCTTACTTTCCAATTCTAACTGCCCACTCATCTTAAGCTTGGTCAGCTCCATTTCATGCATCCTACTTCTCTCCCTGTCCTCCAGCTCTCCTGGGGACAGGCCCTTGGAAGAAACACTGCTACCTGTGGGGGAAGGTGCTTTCCTCCGCCCTGGACCCAATGGCCCATCTAGCTGCCCCTCTGCCTCTTCAGCCCCCTCCTCATGCTCTTCCACATGCTCAGGGGTATTTCTTGCTTCCACCCAGGCCCCCAGCGCCTTTTGGTACTCATCCTTCTTGGTGAGGCCTGGAGTAGCAACTTTAAATCTCCTGCAGAAACACTTCAGCTGTTTCACAGTGTAGGTTTCTAGCTTTTCTTCCTCAAAATCTAAATCCATAGATGCGATGGATGCTGCTTTGCTCATGGTGTCAAAAGTTGGCAGTTCTTGGCAAAAATAGAAATCCCAGGAAAAACAATCTACAAAAATGTATGTGGTTGCGTTTGGTCTGCACTCACTAGTAGTGTACACCAATTACTGTATATGAGTCACAAATGCAAGTCCAGAATCCTCACCGCTGACCACCAATGTTAGAACTGGGGGTCTCTAGTTGGCAGAGGTAGGTACCTTTGTCCAAATAGGGACCCTTGCTTCTAGTCAGGGTAAGGGGGATACACTACTCAAATAACCCCTGCTCACCCCCTTGGTAGCTTGGCACGAGCAGGCAGGCTTATCTCAGAGGCAGTGTGTAAAGCATTTGTGAACACATACAGTAATCTATTGACAACACTAAAGATGGACACCACACAGGTTGTAGTATAAAAATAAGTATTTTATACAGACTTAACACAAGACCCAAACGACAAAAATCCACAATACAGTACTTAAAATATGCAGAAAAATAGGTTATTCACAGAAATGCAGTCTCTAGCCACAAATAACTCCACCTGGAGTTATTATGACGTAGTGACAGGAGAAATCCCAAAGTACGGCGCCGACCGCGAGGTGCGCGGCGTCGGGCCCGGAGTCAAGCAGACCCCCAAAGAACAGTACCTGGGAAAAGCGATGAAAAACAAAGACAGTTCACGGCATCGGGGAGGTGCGGCTTAGTTGGCGCTACCCCAGGGGAGGTATAGACTCTGACCCTTACTGCAGCGCAGGGGAGGTGAGACGACGGTTCCTTGCTGCGTTGGGGAGGTGACGTCACGAGGGCGCCGAAGCCACTGTTCCTTACGATGTCGAGGTGTCGATGGATTCTTGGTCACCCACGTCGAAGATCGGCTCCGCGATGACAATGCCGGCGTCGGAGTCGATGCGGCACAGCAGCCGGCGCCGGGCCCACGGCACAAGTTGGAGCAGCGCTCACAGCTTCGGGCAGGTTACGGCGTCGCTCGCTGGTGTCGATGTGGCACGGCGGCCTGCGTCGGGTCTACTTTGCAAGTCGGAGCAGCGCTCACGGCTTCGGTGCAGAATACGCCGTTGATCGCCGGCGTCAGTGTTGCAATTTCCTTCTGTAGGAGCTAAAACCGCAGTTCTAGATGCAGGCAAACAGAAGGGGTGAAGTCTTGTATCCCTGAGACTTCAGGCAGGAGGCAAGCTCAATTTCAAGCCCTTGGAGATCTTCTTCAAGATGATGAAAGCACACTCAGTCCTTTTCTTCTTTCTTTGGCAATAAAGTAACCACTGCAGGCCAACCCCAACAACATGCAGCATAGGGGTAGTCTCCTCCTTCAGCTTCCTGGTTCTTCTCCTCAGCAAAGGTTCGTCTTGATTCCCAGAAGTGATCTAAAGTCTTGGGGTCTGGGCCCCAATATTTATACCAGCAAATCCTTTGTCCTCTGAAGGCAGAGGGTCCTGTACCTAGTCCAAACCAGTTCTGGGTGCATTCTGCCAGTGCACACCTTCTTCTTTTGTCAGTGTGGGCCAGGGTAATCAGACGCACCCCAGGAGGTGGAGCCAGCATTGTGGAAGGCAGGCACAGCCCTAGTCAGGCCCAGGTGCTACTCCTCCCACCACTCCCAATGCAGTTAGGTCTATTCAGCCTAGTGATGACTCACCCTGTCTCCTGGAGCCCCCCAGCCCCTGTCACTCACAAAACCAGACATACAATACACAAGCTAGCAGAGGCAGGCTGGATGGTTAGGCAAGAAAATACCTACTTTCTAAAAGTGGTATTTTCAAACACAAAATGTTAAAACCAACTTCACTAAAAGATGTATTTTATCATCCTGAGTTCAGGCATACTAAATTAATCTTTCTACCATGTTCCCTGGGTCAGTTAGGATTATAAGATGTTATAATCAAACTGCCCATTCTGGCCTATGGGGACAGGTAGCCTTGCAATAGTGAAAAACGAAAATGGCTGTAATTCACTATCAGGACATGCCCCAAACATCAGGGCATGTCCTACCTCTTACATACAATGCACCCTGCCCGCAGGCCTATTTTAGGGGTGACTAACATGCAGAAAAGGGAAGGTTTGGGGACTGGTAAGTGGGTGCACTTACCAAGTCGACATGGCAGTACCATACTGCACACAGGCTCTGCAATGGCAGGCCTGAGACACGCTTTCCAAGCTGCTCCACTGGGTGGCACAACCAGTGCTGCAAGCCCACCAGCAGCATTTGATTTACAGGCCCTGGGCACACGCGGTGCACTGTACTAGGGTCTGACAGTAAATCAAATAAGCCAATCATGGAGTCACTAAGCCATACATCAACTTATCATAGGGAGCACTTGCACTTTGGCACCGATTAGCAGTGGCAAAGTGTCCAAAGCATCTAAACCAGCAAAAACATGTCAACAACAGAGAAGGCATAGCGAAAAAATGGAAGGGAGACCCACGCCAATGTTACCAGGTCTAACAGGCACCCTTTCTCCAAGAGTTCAAAGTGATTATGGGCATTGTAGTGAGCCCCAGCAAAGGGTACAACACAATGCCTGCAGGTCCCGCCTTGCAGGAAACCTGATAGTGGTATATAGAATGGTGCCCCTCCTACAGGAGTCCAAGGTGATAATGAGCACTGTAGTGAGCCCCAGCCAAAGTCGCAACACACTGCCTGTGAGTTCAGGATTTTAGATAATTCAAAGGAGCAAGAGTGGGACCTGCCCATTCAAGTTTTAGTTAAAGGAGAGACATAGAAGGGGGATGCATGGTAGTTGGCCTGGACCCCTCCCAACTGGGAGGAGGAGCTGGTACCAGAAATAGTTTGGTGTAGTTAAAGAGGAGTGGACTGCTCATTCCTCTAAAAACAGCCTTGACTGGCACTCTAGCTCCCTTCAAGGACAGAAGGCCTGTACTATCTGAATATCCCTTACAATAGTGCACTTTGGGATAGTGTGCAGTAAGTCAAACAGAATGTGCTATAAAAGTGAGGAGGGTTGCCCCGGGAATATTTTCTCCATTGGTTACGGAGTATCCTGTAGTCACCCCACCACCCACTGGCTACTGAACTGTACAAAATGGACCACACTATCAGCACCTCAGAACACTTTCTGGACCTTTGGAACAGCAGAAATGGACTACATCTGCTGTCTGAGGAGACCTGAAGGCTGAACCTGCTCTCACTAGTACCCAGGACAAAAGGAAATGGACTTGAAGGGTCAGTTGGCTGAACTCCTGCATTGAAATATGGACAACACAAACTGCAAGAGACCTTTTTTCTGAAGTGCCCACCTGACACATTTCAACTGGTGGCCTCTGCTAGAGTAAGTTATGACCCCTAAGTGCTGTCCATTAGGTCCTGGGGCCCTTGGCTATGTCCATATGAACTTCTCCAAGAATCACTGAAAAGCCGGGACTCAAACTAATTTGGTATTCCAGACCGCCGGAGGACCAGGACTTACCACCCAAGGCAATCCAATCAAGGTGCAACCTCAGTGGTAAAGATTTCAAGTAGGCTGCTGTTTAACCTATCAGCCTTAGGGTGGTCTTCACCCAAACCTTTTGCCTGCTTGTCTATAATTTTGATGAATTCGTTTTTGTTGACCTTAGGACTCAGTGCTCTTTACCACTGCTAACGAGTGCTAAAGTCACTGTGCTCACTACCCTAAACATGGTTTGATTGACATATACCTAATTGGCATAGTTAATTTATTTGTAAGTCCCTTGTAGAGTGGTATACCATATACCCAGGGCTTGTAAATTAAATACTACCAGTGGGCCTGCAGCACTTATTGTACCACCCACCCAAGTAGCACCCTAAAACGTGTCCAAGGCCTGCCTTTGCAGGCAGCCTGCATGCAGTGTTACACAGTCATATAAACTTATATACCCAGGGCCTGTAAATTAAATGCTACCAGTGGGCCTGCAGCACTTATTGTACCACCCACCCAAGTAGCACCCTAAAACGTGTCCCAGGCCTGCCTTTGCAGACAGCCTGCATGCAGTGCTACACAGTCATATAAACTTAGCATTTAAAACCCCTTGTCAAGCCTTAAACTCCCCTTTTATTACATATAAGTCACCACTAAGGCAGGCCCTAGGTAGACCATAGGGCAGGGTGCTGTGTAATTAAATGACAGGACATGTGCTTTTAAGTCTTACATGTCCAGGAAGTGAAAAACTCACAAATTTGTTTTTCACTACTGTGAGGCCAACTCCTGTCATAGGATAACATTGAGGATTCCTGGATACATTTATTACACTGTAATTCCTGGTTGAAAGGAGGTAGATCTGTCATGTTTAGTACCTATGGAAGTGTAGTGATAAATCATCTTGAATGGCCAAGCCGGATTTATTGGTACAATTTTGAAAATTCCACTTTTCTGGCTCTTAGCCCTACGTGCCTGCAGCCTGTCTCTGATTGCATTTCTGGGTTGGGTGCCACTTAGGCTTTGTGTATTCCCTCTAACCAGCCACACACAATGCGAGCTTAGGTGTGGCTTGATGGGCCATCCTAGGAGGATGGGAGGGAGGAGCGTGGCACAGCCTTACACATACACCTGAAAAGGCTGTATCCTGTCCACATGCGAAGGGCTGCATACCTCTGTGTAGTGAGTCTGGAGCCAGGGCAGGAAGAGAGGACCTCTGAGTACTTCAAAAACCCTCTTTGAAGTCTCCCCCACTTCAACGGCACCACTGGGTATAAGAACTAGACCTCAGACCCTACCGCTTCAGTACACTTCTGGACCTATGGATACTCTGCCAGGAAGAAGGGCTGCTGTGCTTCTAAAGGACTGCCACTCTGCTGCTCTGGAAGAACTGGCTTCTTGCTGTGCTGACCTGCTGTCTGCTGCTATCCTGGTCTGGGTGAGAAAGGACTGGAGCTAGATCACTTGAGCCCCAGAACCCAGAGTGACTCCAATTGCTAGTTGACTCGCCTCCTGATCCGCAGTCTCAGCGACACAAACGACTTCCAACTATCCTGCTGCTGCACCAGGACTCTGCCAACTGTGAGTCTACTCTGCTAAGTGGTGCAACCCCAGTCCTGGACCCTTGGAAGTGGGCCTAAGGTGCCTGCCCAGCAGAACCAATGCATCACTGCCGCTGTGGAAACAGAACCCCCTTCACAATATAAGTAACACTATCACCTCCTTTCTTCCCTGCACCAGAAAGTAAACCACAACACTAAGATGTCTTTTCTCCTTGTTTTACTCAAAACAGAGGCGCCCCCTACAGCAGCATTCCCAAACTAGGACTACATGCGGGGTAACAACCGGTCGATCATATAGACATGGTAAGTGTAAGGTTAAGGGCTCACAAGGTGATAAACAGAATAATGATGCTGTTAAATATTTCTTTACATATTTTATTTTAATACATGGCACAATTCCCCTATTTATTTTTTATATACAGAGTCCCATATCTTACATTTCATTATGTCTTTATTTCGATTAAAATAATCATAAAAGACAGTACATACAATGTCAGGTTAAAAGTACTTGAAATAGAACACAGTACTGTATGTAACAATCAAAACAGTAAAACTGGTAACAATAATTAGTGCAAGACATTGATCTTATAAAATGGCTCAATAGCCAAAGACCACATTAAAAACCATAAAAGTACAATGATACTATATAAAAACAAATTATCATCACTACTATAGGTTAAATAACAGTGTCTCACAAAAATGACACCGCAGCTATGGAGTTATGACTAGGCGCTGGTTACTCTTAATTTTTTTACAGCGGATAATCCAGGCCCAACTCAAAAATGTAGCCATAGCTACAACTATAGGAGCCTCAGTGGATGACCGCAAGATCCTTAAAGCCTCCATAGCAGATCTAGTGCCCAGGTTCGTGCAGATGGGTTTCAGCCATTTACTCCTAGGAAGCTTGTAAGCCGGGCACACCAACAAAAAGTGGGATATCGATTGCATCGGAGCTAAACATGCAGGGCAATGCTCTGACCCGTGCAAGCGCCATTTGCATGTAAAGGCGTTAATTGGGAAAGAGCCAACCCTAAACTGGTGATATCATTTCATATCAACCGGTCTAAGGATGGTATCCCAATATTTTTCAAGCATGAAGTCCAGTTTTTGTGTGAGGAAGTCCCTGGTTAAAGTAGGCCTAGTAGTGGAAGAAAAGTAGTTACTCTTAACCATCTCCCAGTATGCGGCCTTAAACTCCCTTTTAGACGGAAAAGGATTATCATCGGGATGCTCCCATAAACCACTCATCCCCATCCCGCACAAGGTGTTTTTACATTCTGTAGCCATTTGATCTTCCCCGTACAGCCGACCCCCTGAAATCCATAAGGGATTTGGCGTATTGGGAGAGCTCGGGCGTGACCCAGAGTCGTCTCCAAAACGCTATCGGTCCTAAATCGGGCTAAATCCTCTATGCTGAGGACAACCCAGATCCATAAAAAGTGGCAATAGGGGCGTAGATTGTGGAAGGCTTGTGATGGCTCTAACAAATTTATTCTGGGCTTGTGCCAAGGAGGAGATGTTCTCAAAGCCCCATAACTCTGCACCATATAAGATTGAGGAAATAACCTTGGTGTTATAAATCTTAAGAACCGGGGCCATGGGCTTAGTGGACAAGAGCTTATGTTCTTTTACCAGAGCTCCTGCCAACTGTGCATGTTTCATGGCTAAGAGGTCAATCTGGGGCTTCCAGTTAAGTTTCTTACCCAAGGTAATCCCCAGGTATGCAAACGCATTTGTCTGTTCCAATAGGACATTGTTCATAAACACACTGCTTTTAATGGTCTTATAGTTGTGAAAGACCATAAACTTTGTCTTATCCACATTTACCACCAGCCCATGGTCTTGACAAAACACCTCGAACCTAGACAGTGCAGCCTGCAAGCCCTTCTGCGTCTTGGATAGGATCAAGGTGTCGTCAGCCCCGCCAAACTAGGGGCATCTGTTTGGCATGTGGAGTAGTAGTGAACCACCCTGTCTATAAACAAGGAAAACAACGTAGGCGCCAGGACACATCCTTGGCGCACCCCCTTTAGGACTGGAAATCTGGCTGTAACCTCACCATTTGTGCCCCACCGCACCTGCGCATAATTCGAAGTGTGCAGTTTAATTATCAAGGCTAATAGCTCCTGGGGCATCCCTGCATCCAAAAGGACGCTCCACATTTTGATGCGTGGAACCAGATCAAATGCCGACTTAAGAGTCCCATATCAGTAAACACACAGCCCTGAGAAAAAACCTTCATTAAATCACTGTGCCAACTGAGAAAGTCGAAACGCTTCAGCGTATTCAAACGTGGTCAGAGGATTGTCATACCTACACACAGATACGAATAGCTGCAGGACGGTCACATAGAGAAGTCATACCTCTGAGACCCATATAGGAACTGAAAAACCCAACAAACCCCGACCCCATGGGGCCCCATGGTACCTGTAGGACCACAGACTTGGTGGAAAATAATATACCCCCAGTGATGTAAACTGATCATTTTCACTTTTTTTGTTGGAGCCACTCACAAAACCCCTTTCTTGTAACAGTATTATGTGACTAAATATGTTGGACACTTATTCTTGTGGCTATAAACAGTATTGTAGAAAAACAGTCAATCCATGTATTGTTCAGTAATGTCAAATTGACTGAATGTTTAAGTCTTTGTTTTGGCTAAAAGTGTCTTTATGTGATTTTTCTTTATAATGCCTAATGAATACACTGTGTGGGCTGACTAAAAAAGAGCCACAGCAACAAAAATCTGCTGTGTAGAACCTTTTTTATTTATTTATAATATTTGTTAGTCACATGCTTGCCAGTATGTCTTGATATACATATATGACAAGTAAGCATATGCAGTATAGAAGTGTGAGTAGACACAGGGAGAATAATATGGTAACTAGTCACAATATCGAAAAAAAAATATCGACTGGAAAGAATATCGAGTTTTTTATATAGAATGGACAGAATATCGAATTGCAAAAATATAGTGGTGCAGAATATCGAAATTCAGGTAAGAAATATCGAATTGCATAATATTGAAGTTAGTAATATCGACAGTCATAATATAGTTAAAAATATCGAATTTTTTTATAGTGTTTTAAGTGTTAGTATATGTGTGAAAAGTATGTATTATTTTAGTAATGTATGTTTGAATTTTTTTAAAGTAAAGCATTTTATGTTATTTAAATTTTGCGTAATTTAATTCCGTAGCGGGTTGTGGGTTTATAGGGGAATAGGGTGGGAAGTAATTTAATTATAGTAAATTAAATATTAATTTTTAGGAATTATTAATTATTTTTAATTTAATTTTGCGTTTTAGTTCTGTAGCGGGTTGTGGGTTTATAGGGGAATATGGTGGGAAGTAATTTAATTGTAATTAAGTAAATATGTATTTTTATTTATTGGTATTGATAATTAATTTATTGTTAATTAATTATTAATTGGTAATTAATTTCCATTAATTGGTAATTAATTTTTATTAATGGATTAAGTGATAATTATATTAATTGTATTAATTTATTATTCGGAGCGGGTTGTGGGTTTATAGGAGAATAGGGTGGGAAGTAATTTAATTGTAAATATGTAATAATTTATTTTTATTTATTGGTATTGATAATTAATTTATTGTTAATTAATTATTAATTGGTAATTAATTTTTATTAATTGGTAATTCATTTTTATTAATTGATTAATTGATAATTATATTAATTGTATTCATTTATTATTCAGAGCGGGTTGTGTGTTTATAGGGGAATAGGGTGGGAAGTAATTTAATTGTAATTACGTAATTATTGAAATTAATTTTGTGTATTGATAATTAATTTACTGTTAATTAATTATTAATTGGTAATTCTTTTTATCACTTATTAATTTTTGGTATTGAAAATTAATTTGTTGTTAATTAATTATTGATAGGTAATTAATTTTTAATAATTAATATTTATTGGTATTTGTAATTAATTCATTATTAAATAATTTGTAATTGCTAATTAATTTTTATTAATTTTTATTGGTATTGATAATAAATTTATATATATTTAATTATTAAATCATTACTTTCCCTACTGTTGCACACATTGGAGGGGAATAGTAATTCTTACCCCTACGCTATCCAACACTTTCCCTACTGTTGCACTCTCTGGAGTGGTAATAGTAATTTTTACCCCTACGCTATCCAACACTTTCCCTACTGTTGCACTCACTGGAGTGGGAATAGTAATTTTTACCCCTACGCTATCCAACACTTTCCCTCCTGTTGCACTCTCTGGAGTGGGAATAGTAATTTTTACCCTCCCGCTATCCAACGCTTTCCCTACTGTTGCACTCACTGGAGTGGGAATAGTAATTTTTACCCTCCCGCTATCCAACACTTTCTCTACTGTTGAACTCTCTGGAGTGGGAATAGTAATTTTCACCCCTACGCTATCCAACACTTTCAGAATATAAATCGGGCCTGCCTATAGATAGCTCCAATACGGGGTTTCATTTCTGGCCTCCATCAATGGAACAGATTAAACAGGTGGTAATGACAACGAGGTCTGGTGGCTTAACAGACCCTTGTCCACCCAAGGTGATGCACCTATTTCCAGATTTATTAAGCGAACAACTATTCTTGGTGTTCACTAAGATAATTGCATCGAGTTGCTACCCTGATGCCTGGAAAAAGACTGCAGTCCTCCCATTACTTAAGAAGCCAAATCTTGACCCACAGGATCCCGGGAATTACAGACCCATTTCAAAGATCCCTTTTCCAGCTAAAGTACTGGAAAAACTATTGAATAAACAATTGTCTAACTATTTAAACTCCAGTAAATGCCCTAGACCACTCACAGTATGGGTTTCGGGAACAACATGGAACCAGAAACTGCCCTGATTATGGCTGCGTAAGAACTCAGGAGTGTACTGGATGCTGGAGGAAGGCTGCCTTGATCCTTTTGGATCTTTCAGCAGCCTTCGACACAGTAAACCATGGCACACTCCTGACCCGACTAGCCGAAGTAGGAGTTCAAGAGAAGGCACTTAAGCTTCTATCCTCTTATCTAACAGACAGAACTTTCTCAGTTAGATTGGGAGATGCTGCTTCTAAACTTTTAAATTCTCCTTGTGGCGTACCTCAGGGGTCTTCGTTAAGCCCCACCCTTTTCAATGTATATGTTGCCCCGTTAGCGGCTATAATAAGGAATTGTGGTTTTCTACCAGTCTCCTACGCAGATGATACTCAAATTGTGGTAGCAATCACAAACAATACTGATGAGACAGCAGGTAGATTTAATAATTGCATGAATCAGATCACTCACTGGATGCAATATAATTGCCTGAAATTGAATGGTGACAAAACCGAGGTTATGCTGCTTGGGACTGATATGAATTTCTGGTCCCCTAAATGGTGGCCAGATAGCCTAGGCGACTGCCCATCCCCAGTGGACAAAGTAAGAAACTTGGGAGTATTGCTGGACAATAAACTATCTTTGGGTCCCCAGATAAACAAACTCTCTTCCTCGGTGTGGTACATCCTCAAACTATTAAAGAAACTATCACCTTTTATTCCCCCAGATTCTCGCAAAATATTAGTAACTGCACTGGTCTTATCCAGGTTGGATTATGGTAATGCACTGTATGCAGGGTTACAAATTCAACATCTAAGAAAATTACAGCGCCTACAGAACACTGCAGCTAGGCTGGTGATGGACATTCCCAGATATGAACCAGTTGCCCACAGATTGGGAACTCTCCATTGGCTACCTATTGAAAAAAGGATCAAGTTTAAGTCAGTCTGCCTGGCCTATAAAGCCCTTCATGGAATAGGATCCCATTTCTTAAAAACTCATTTGAAACCTTATGAGCCATCCAGGAGACTGAGATCTAGCCAGGCAAAATTAATTCAGGTTCCAAAATTTAAGCAAGTAAGGTGGGGAGGAGAAGCTTCCTTCTTCAGGCGGCTAAGACTTGGAACCTTCTCCCTGTTACAATTAAAAACAGCGCGTCGCTACTTTCATTTAGGAAGGAGGTGAAAACATGGTTGTTTACTTTGTAGTTAGTATCATTCTTCGGCAGACCTAGTCTTTTTACAACGATTAGCGCCAAGACGCCTTTGGGCATTCGTGCGCTTTACAAATATACAAATCAAATCAAATCAAAATCAAATCCTACTGTTGCACTCTCTGGAGTGGGAATAGTAATTTTACCCCAACGCTATCCAACACTTTCTCTACTGTTGCACTCACTGGAGTGGGAATAGTAATTTTTACCTACCCGCTATCCAACGCTTTCCCTACTGTTGCACTCACTGGAGTGGGAATAGTAATTTTTACCCTCCCGCTATCCAACGCTTTCCTTATTGTTGCACTCACTGGATTGGGAATAGTAATTTTTACCCTCCCGCTATCCAACGCTTTCCCTACTGTTGCACTCACTGGAGTGGGAATAGTAATTTTTACCCTCCCGCTATCCAACGCTTTCCCTACTGTTGCACTCACTGGAGTGGGAATAGTAAATTTTACCCTCCCGCTATCCAACACTAAAAATATTGAATATTTTTAATATTATTAAGTTAACATATATATGTATTAAAAAAAAAATGCATGTTTTTTCTTAATTTACATTAATTATTTATTAATTTTAAAGTTATTTAAGTATTTTTGAGTATGTTTTACTTAATTATATTCATTATTTAATTATTTTACATTAATTTTAAGACATTTAAAAAATGCGATATTTTAACAAACTATAAGGCCCATTACGATACCGGGAGTAAAAAAATCCGCCACCCATGAAAGCGGCAAAAATCCGCCCGCCTACACCGTCTGAATACCGACCCAGCAATCATGATGCCGCGAACCGAAAACCGCCAGCGGCGAAAAAACACACAAAATACCGCCCGCCCTTGTCCGAGTCGGAGTCAAACCGCCCGCCACGGACGGAAAGACGCACGACAACACAAAACCGCCCGCCCTCACGGCCGAGACACCGCACGTGAAATTACGATCGCACCGACATGAGCGCGGAAAAACAACAAATACACCGCCCGCCAGCGTAAACAACACTGAAGAAAATGGACACGGCAGAAGCCATGGCGGCCACGTCCCTGCACAGAAACATCCGCGGACTCAAACAAACACACACAACATGGCAAACAAGTCCACACAGCAACCCACGCACAAATACACAGACACAGTACACATCCCGAAAACACACCACCCCTGGACAAACAAATAAACTACAAAGCCCAGAACACCAGCCACAACACACCTGAAAACAACAGACCATCAGGACACACCCACATAGGTAAGTACAAAAGCAGCCCCTCCACAGACCACAACCCCTTGCAACATTGCAAAGCAGAGAGGAGAGGAGAGGACACAGTGACACAGCAAGGACAGCAGCACACCACAGATACGCACACAACACACCCACCACCACCACCAAACACCGGCACCACAAACCCCCTGCACATCACACATCACACACCGCACCAGCACCACAAACACCATGGCATCACACAGAATGCCCAAGTTCACTTCCACTGAGCTGACGGTCATGGTCGACGAGATCGTCAAGGTGCACACACAAATCTATGGCAACCAGGTCCAGCACACACCACTAGCCACCAGAAACAGAATGTGGAACAGAATTGTAGACCAGGTCAATGCAGTCGGGACCGTACCCAGAAACAGAGGAGAGATAAACAAACGGTGGAACGACATCAAAAGCCTGGTCAAGAAGAAGGAGAGCAAAAATCGAGAGCTGGCTGCCACGACTGGCGGAGGGAATCCCGCGCTTTACAAGACCTTCAAAGCGTGGGAGGAGAAGGTGCGAGTCATCATCCATCCGGAGATCCTCACCGGATTACCAGAGGGAGTGGAGGCTGGTAAGTACAAACACATGTATACCAGCACACCGCTATGTACTCACATGCACTACCACCATGCCATAGCTCCGAGGGACAAACACCTCCATGTCCAGTACACAATACACAACACATCACTCACACATGCAACAGGTACCACCACACACACAGCCCAAACATATCAACTAACAAAACCATGGGGGCATGTGTACACCCAGCCAGCCACGTAACTACCAACAGGTCCCCTAGTACTCCAGAAGCGCCACAACGAGCACCCCCACACCCATGTGGCAGCTGTAGCTGCACCAACCGACAAGTAACAGGTAAGTAGCCGCAACACAAAGGCAGTGGGTGGGAGGGGGACAGCTGAAGTACAACACCCACCAGGCCCCTAGTCCTACAGCACAGCAAGGCGGAGCACCCCCACACCCATGTGGCAGCCGTAGCTGCACTAACCGACAAGTAACAGGTAAGTAGCAGCAACACAAAGTGCAGTGGGTGGGAGGGGGACAGCTGAAGTACAACACACACCAGGCCCCTAGTCCCACAGCACAGCAAGGAGGAGCACAGCCCACACCCCACACCCACGTAGCAGCCACTGCAGTGCACACCGGCAGCCGACAGGTAGACATCCCGCCCCAGGACAAACGGTGTCAGTGGGTGTCCAGCCATCACCACGACCCATAACACCGCCCCCACCCCCACAGACCTGCAACATGGAGCACCCCCCGCCCATAACCATGTGGCATCCAGTCCAGTGCATGCTCAAAAACAACCTGTAGGTGGGAAACTGGACAGGGCGGGGTGACTGGAGGCATGAGGACTGAATTACGACTAACACATGGGACATGTCAAGTAGCAGAGGAACACGCAGCACTGCTCCCTGTCACAACCATGTGAACAATGTGCACACGGACATGAACCACAGAGTCACACCCCACATGACCCATCACAGACACAGCAACACCCAAGGAGCCACGTCTGCATGCACAAGTCACACTGATTACAGAACCACACGGCAGGCACAGTGCAACCCATCACACACAACTGCAACACCATCGAAGTCCTGTCCATGTAGCCCCTACTGCCTGTCAACCACACATCCCACAACTACGCCCATGTAAGACATACCACACTAGACGCAACAGCGTGGAACAACATAAATGCACACGAACACCACTGGACCCATCAAACACACAGACACACAATGCACATACAACATACCATCCATCTCATCCGTCAGCCCCAGTCACATGAAAGGTATGTCATCCGAACAGCTGGTCCACATACAGTAGTCACGCAAAGAAACATGCCCATGACAAATCATGTGCCAGAAGTGAATGAAGCACACGTCACACTGTGAGCAACAACACACATAACATGGGCCACACCCCCGAGCACTGCATTGATGCACATGGCACAGGGCAGCACGCACACCAAGGAATTGGACCATCTGCAATACGTCGTGTGGCACACAACCATCACTCACTCATAACAATGCGTCCAATTACATGGCCAGAAATCACAACAGACAGCAAATATGCAGGGTATGTCAGACATACACACCTCAGACCATGCACTGTCATGTTGCCACAACACATGTCACGTTCTGCACCCATGGCTCACAGTATGTACCCCAAAAGCATAGTTCATCTCAAATGCGTTTCAGGGGGCTGACCCCCATTTTGCCATCTGCGTTTCTAAGCGTTCCATTTGAACCCCAAGAGCATAGTACAAACCAACCTCCACGATGGGTCTGGAGTCCGCATACACCAGAGCCACAAAAAGTAGGAGCACAGCAACACACCCATCGGCATTGCCAATCCGTCCCATGCCACATGTCCACAGCACACAGTCCCATTGGCATGCCCACACAACAACAAATAGCACAGCCACACACACGGCTCCGGGAAACCTGTGCATGACTGTGCATGAACTGTGGATGTCAGACAACCTATACATACTTTGTCAGGTGCAACACAATAACATATCTCATTCCCCCCACAGGTGACGAACTGCTGGATGCTGGAGATGGAGACAGCAGCCAGCACAGCCAGCCTGCAAGCCCCCAACAAGGACTCACGGATGTGGAGGATCTGTCCTCCTCTTCGGACACGGACCACCCAGCAGGCCCATCTGGTGTGGCAGGGCCCAACCGCACCCCAGGCACCCTCCTACCCACCAACCCATCATCCAGGGCTGATGACCACTCACAGCCCCCTGCTGCCACTGTCGTTGCGGCCACTACCACTGTTGTGGCGGCCACTCCCACGGTCGTTGCGGCCACTCCCACTGCCGCAACCACCACCATCGCCGCAACAACCACCACCGCCGCGACCACCACCACGTCATCACTGGCCCCAGCCCAGCGCAAGTGGTGGTCCGGCCGACTGGGTCCACCCTGGGAGCCAGAGCGAGGACCGTGGTGAGCAATGTGGCTAGTGGGCAGGCCGGTGGCAGCAGTACTGGTGGGAGGAGCAGGGTCAGGCCAACGCCAGCCTCCCCTGGGAGCCATGCCCTGCCTCAAATGGCCAGAGTCCTTGGGGCCTATGAAGAGGCCCAAGGACAATGGGCCAGGTCTGCTTCCGACACGCGGGAGGTCCTGGGGGTGTTGAGGTCCATGGACGCCCATATGGGCCAATTCGTGTCCCGTATGGACCAACTCGTGGACCTCATGGGCCAGCTGGTGGTGGCGGTGAGGTCACAGGCAAGGCCAGCAACACCACCTCCGCCACCACCTGCTAGGGCGCAGGGTCGGGCAGCAGTGTCCAGTTCCCCTGCATCCACAGCCAGTGAGCACACCTCACCCACCACCAGCAGGTCGCCACCCCCCCCCCTCCCAAACGTGGAAGGGGCCGTCCGAAGTGGAAACAGATGTCCCGGGAGGACTTTGCACGCTCCAGACGCAAGTGAGGCAGCCAGCCATCCTTGACCACCCACTGCATTGACTTGGACTACGATCCCACCCCACACAGCCATCAGAATGGCATGTGTCTGTTGGACTAGGGACATAGAACTAGTGGGTACACCCTGAACATCACGCAGCCATGGCCGACAGCTCATTGTCACTGCACGCAACACTCATGTCATCACCTTGCACACAATGACATGTCACAGTTGAAAATAAATGCACCTTTTACACAAACTGCTGTCTGTGCACTGTGTTTATTGAACGATGATAAACCGCCACCTTGAGCAGAAAAGCATCGGATGTGTGGCATGGCGATGGGACAGGAGGGGCTGTAGGGACCTAGGGGGGGGAAGACAGAACAGGAGCACATTCAATGAGTGTGTCACACACCCATCACACAGTACATGTCAACAACTACAAGCAATGTACACACATCGCACAGAGCAATAGGGCACAATGCCACAGCCACCGTCAGTGCCATACAAACCTGGACATGGACCATTGACACACAGCACACAGTGAACAAAAGGCCTCCGTGACACAGCACACAGACACCTGCACAACTACAGCCACATCAGCCGTCGTACATGGACACTCACCGTCAAGTGAAGTAGCGGGCGATGAGCTGCTGACGGACATTCACAGCTTCCTCCTCTCCGCTGTCTTCCTCACTCGAGCTGTCCTGGTCTGCAGGCTGGGGCCCTGGTTGATCTCCGTCATCCACAATTAGGGGGATCTGCTTTCGAATAGCCAGATTGTGCAGCATGCAGCAAGCCACCACTATCTGGCACACCTTCTGTGGGGAGTACGCCAGTGCACCCCCGGTGCGGTCCAGGCATCTGAACCTGGACTTGAGGAGGCCAAAGGTACGCTCGACCACACGTCTGGTCCTCCCATGTGCCTCATTGTAGCGGTCATCTGCTGGGGTCCGAGGATTTTGTAATGGACTGAGCAGGCAGGGGCCATTCGGGTAAGCCGAGTCACCTGGGCGTGAGGGACACAGAGAACCGTTGCAATTCAAACAGGACAGTAGACAGCATCCTTAAGCCAGCACGCTACACAACTCCACATACTCACCGACAATCCAGCCATGGTCCTGTTGCAGATTGGTCATCAGTCGTGGTAATATGCTGTTGCGCATGATGTGCGCGTCATGGGCCGAGCCTGGGAACTTTGCACACACGTGGGAAATGACCATGTCCGCAAGGCACACCACTTGCACATTCAGGGAGTGCGTGTGCTTCCGGTTGCGGAAGAGCTGCTCAGTGGCCTGTGGTGGGACAAGGCCAACATGGGTGCAATCTATGGCACCAACGACGTGTGGGATCCGTCCAAGGGCATAGAATGCACCCTTCACTGCCGCCAACTCACGTGCCCTGGGGAATCGGATGTACCTGTTCCTGTACAGCATCATGGCTGCCAGTACATCCCTCAGCACCATGCTGAACATGGGCTGGGACATCCCACCTCCACTGCCCACTGTGTGCTGGAATGACCCAGTGGCGAAACAATGCAGTGCAGCCATCACCTTAGCCGTGGGGGTGAATGCTGTCGGATACACCCTGCGAGGACGGAGGTGGGGTTCCAACATGGCACATAGTCGATGCAGGGTTGGTCGGTCCAGACGAAATTTCCGGATGACCTCAGAATCCTCCATGTCCGCCAACAATTGGTAAGGGCGGTAAATGTTTGGTCTCCGCCTAGGAAAGATGGAAGTGGACACATGTCAAAGCAACACGCCACATGGCATTTTCACATACACATAACTGATATGACAGAGCAAGAACATGAGTCACAGAACAGCTGTCATGCAGGGACAGCACAGCCACAATACACTTACACAGGTCTCCCACCAATAGCAATGGGCAGTGACACAAACCATTGCTATGTGCATGCACATGGGGATCCAGGCCTCAATGACCTGTGAGGCGTGCTGATGGGGACTGACTGCATATTCGGCAAGCGGCAACACCACGGCAACATGACTGGCTGCTGTGCATCACACTGCTTCCGAGGCTGGATGAGTATGGCACACACCAACGACGATGTGGGCACAGGCTGAGCGGCCAAGACAAGTGGGACCTGTGGCACGAGGGGATATGAGACAGTCATTGGTGTCACCACTGCACCCTATGTGCAGCACTGTACGGATCACACCTCCAGAAGCATTGACAGGTGTACACATTGACAGCCCCATGCCAACACGGCTGTGTGCTTGCAAATACACATCACATGTGACACGTAACCTTGCACGTGCCAAGTGGCAGATGTACATAGTGAGAGATGGCATGCGTGTGCATATGCGTATACCATGCACCCATGCCAATGTGCAGATGATGACATGCTAACAGACATGTGGGGGCCGGCCACTGGCCGTCCCTGCCTATGCACACAGCATGTTGTGGCCCGTCCATTGTGCACCTGCACCCACACGCACATCATGGCCACACCTGCAGATGCAGTGCGCACATCATACTGTGTGGTGCACATGGCATCAGCGGACTGTCACCAACATGGGCCAGGCCATTACGGCCAACTCCGATGACCCTCGCGGTTGCACCCTGCGTGTTCCACTATGGAGGTAGGCGTCCCGGGCCAGCTGGGAGCAGGCCAACGTCTGCAATTGCCAATGCAGGTCTCAGTGCACTTGTTGCTCGTGTGAATGTCAGGCTGGGCCATGCTGCCCCTCTCAGTCCCAGCAGGCCTGGCCTGCACATTGACTGCACAATGCCAGTAGGTGACAGCACCGACTGCCTAGTGGGTTGCATGTGTCTCCTGTTCAGGACCCTCCAGATGGGCGCTAACTCAGTACTGACTATTGGACACACCATGTCTCGTGATAGGGATGTGTGTGTGGGATGGTGGCACTGAATGTGACCTCCGTTGCGTGGTGGGCCATGCACAGGGCGAGTACGTCGATGATTGCGCAGTGTTGGTCACAGTGGGTGCACCCACACAGATGTGTTGCCCTATGTTCATTTTCTATGTCCGCATGATAATGGACTGTAGATGTGGGCAGACTACACATTGGTCGATGTGCTGTCTATATGAATGTGCCTTCACACCAGGCACAGCTGCCCCTGCACATGTGACCCCTGCTGCACTCGCTGCTGGGTCTGTGGAGCTGATGCACCATCTGTGCGTGGGGCGGACAGCTCTCCTCACTTCCGTCATTGCGCATGTCATCACTTTGCCACAGGTGACATGGATCATGGAGGGCCCACATGTACGCGTGGGTGGCCTCCACAAGTTTGTCCAATGGTTGTCACCCCCAGTCAGTGCTTCGAATGTGAATGATGTTGTGCTGGTGCTAATTTCAATGTGGCGGGTGGGCGGGGCTAGGTGCGGGCTTACATGCAGGACATGGGAGGGTGATCGGATTAGCGACTAGTTGCAATACACACGGGGCACGTCTTTTCCTGTCCACATCAGGGTCATTCCTTGAACTCACTGACAGTAATACAGTCGTCTTTGTCCCTGTCCTCATGGCCTCCCCTCGCTTCCCCCAATATGCATTTGCACCTGTGGGGCTAGCGCATGCAGATGCAGCCCCAAGCTCGCCCCGGAGAGGCCAAGGAGTGTATGTGTGGGTCCAGTTGAACAAGTGGTCTGTCTCACGGTATGATGTGTGGCGGGACGCCGTCCACCTGCGTGGTGCCCCGACTCGAGACCCGGGCAACATAGACAATGCATAACAGTCTCCGCAGTCCGGATACACCACCTGCGACACACAGAGGCTGTAGCTGCCCTAGCGGCCCATGCCGCGTCCATCTGGGGCTGATGGACCCACACATTCACTCTTTTGCCTCACTGGGGCGGGCTCGGAGGTGCTTGCGCACGCGCTGGCTTCTCTGTTGCAACGGCATGTGACGTGTGTGGAGATGTAGGCAATGGGTGGGATGGTGCGAGCCACCTTCCGTGATGTCACTCCTGCTCGTGATGTGTGCGTCCCCCAATACTTCCATATGACTTGTGCCATGCTACACATTGAGGATGTTTTGCCTGCGTGATGTGACCCGGAGGAGCGCGCCGAGTCCTCTCCCCCACCATGCTCCACTGCCATCCCGTGCCCTGGATTGCCTGTGCAGGTTGACAATGTTGGGGATACACCTGGTCGACAGGGGCTGTGTGTGCCTTGTCAAGGGCCTGGCGGGCGCACAACAGGATCCAGCTTGTCCACAGAGGGTGGGCTGACGTGTACGCCTGATACCGCATTGTTCGTGTGCCCGGCTGCTGTGCACACACGTGTTCACATCCCCCCGACAGGTGGCCTTTAACATTGCCCAGGGAAGCGGTAATGTGCAGTTCCGGACCCCTCCCGACACAGCGTGTTTCAACTTTGCATGTGCGCATCTACCCGTCACACCCACCCACCTGAGCAAAGCGTCACTCCCGCTTCACACGACACATGTGTGTCTTCCACAGTTATGCTACTCATTTGCGTTGACATCCAATGACAGTGGACTACATGGTCATGTCACGACTGCCGTGTACATCACACACTCTCATCATCTCACATTCGTACTTGTGAAAGGAATCAGCAGAGACAGTTTCTTTCTTCAAACCATGTATTGTGACTTATGTCCTCTGTGATGCAGTATAGTGGACACTACTGGCAGCGGAATGCATGTGGAGGATATACTGAGCATGATTACACATAGCAAAGGGTGTAGGGGTACATGTGATTAGCTGTTGCATGTGGGATGTGGGCTTCAGAGTTACATCTGCTTGGCCGTTGCTGTGCTAATGTTCATTTGCAAATAGCTGCGGAGCTGCGGACTTTGACACAGACGGTATACATTTAGCCTACCAGACCGCTTGGCATCATGGGCACAGTCCATCTCAGTTTCATGTGACAGGTGTGCTGCTGTTGTTACTCATGCACGCGTGCGTGTGAGTTGACATCAGGGCATGGGCTTACGTGCATGCAACGTCGTCCCACTTGTTGTTGCCATGTGGTGGCTACTGGACATGTCACAGTCACTGGGGTCGTGTTGTTGTTGTATGCACTTGTCGTCCATGCAAAGGTCCTGTTACGGGATTTCCGGGGAGGGGAGAAGGGGTGCAGCTCTCACATACTCCAGCCGAGCGATTCCTGTCCACTGAGCGGTGCATATGTCCATGGGCGCAGGATCCATGTCATGGCATAGTTGTACGTGCAGTTCTGTCCATGTGGGTGCGATACACATATCCCATGCCACTGCCTCCCCCGATACATGCAGAGTTCCTGGATGTGATGGGGAACAGAGTGCATGTCCCGGACACATCCGATGTCATGGCAGTGTCGTTGATGGTGTGGTATCAGTTGCAGGTCGTTTGGTATGGCTGTTGTAGTGGTTACTGGCCAGTCCGTGCGGAAGCTAAGCATGGGTACAGTGTCGGACATCATGGCTCAATTGGGGGATTGCGTCGGGGTCCTACGAATTGACAGGTTGACAGGTATGCGATGGCTTCCTGCAGGGCTTCCATTTCATTGGTGGTATACATGTTTGCCAGCCAATGTAGTGGATGGTGGCTGTCACGGTGTTGTTCGTAAGTTGTCCCTTGTAGGAGCATGATGGGGCATGCTGGGTGACATTCGATGTAGCTGTGATCCATGATCCGTCGTGTGGAGGCACAGTGGTCCCATAGCAGTGTGGGTCCGATGTTCGTCACATACGCCATGCCCCCATAGGCTGAACAGACCCTGTCGTGTGCGTCCAGAGGGTGGAATAGTGGTAGCAGGTCCGCCCTTGGTCATGCCGGGTTGGAGAGGCACAACTCCACAGGATGGTGGAAGGGACACCTCCGACAGTAGAAGACGGGTATGACGCAGCTGAACAATGCGATGCGGTAAGTCAGTCGGTAACTTACGTTCAGCAGGGATAGGGGTTCGCATCCCATTATCTGTATCAGGTTGTGTTTGTACAGCTTGACCTGTCCGGCGTAGTTGGGTAGGTGTGTTGAAGGTGCCATTTTGCTGCGGGCGATGTGGTGGCATGCTCCGGCTGTGTGTGCAGTCTGCAGTGTGCAAGCTCCGAGGTTGCTGTGAGGTCTGTGATGGTCGTAGGGGGGCAGGACTTGTGTTCTGTTAGCTTGTGCGGAGGACACGGGCCCTCATCCCACATGCTTCTCTGAACGTTCAAGGTCAGTGGTGTGTGACTCCTTCCAGATAACTTGCATGGGAACGACATGGGGGAGTTTTTCTTTTTCTTTCCCGTTCGGTATGTTCTTAGGTGATATGCGCTATCTGCCCTGTGGTCGGTTTCCTCTGCATGCCTGTGTTGGTATTTTTTGGGACAATGGCTGTATTCTCCGGCTTGTTTAGTCGGGATGTGGTTTCGGAGTTGGAATGGAAGGTCATTCAGTGCTGTCTGCTCTCCCGTGTGTGGGCGGCAGGCTGTGTTTCCGCTATGCGTTGGGCCTTGTGTGTGGGTGTCATTCTTGGGTCCACCTGTTGTCGGTCCCCGGGCTCTTTGGTGTTCCGTTTATTATGTCTGGTTCATGGGTGCAGGGTGGTATGGGTGTTTATGTGTGGTACTGGCGTACCTCTTCCCGACGGGGCCCATGTTCTGCTGGGTGGTGTTGCCGCCGCTGTGTGCTTCGCCATGTTTGTCACACAGGGGTGTGTCCTGATGTTGCGTGACTTCACTGACATGTGGGCGTCGGTTGTGTGACGTTGGGTGTTGGCCGTGAATTGGGCATTGGGGACATGACTGTGGCAGGCCTGTCACGTGTCATGTGCGTTCTGGGTGTGGCTGGTGTGTGTGGTGCTTGCTTGTGTCCCTGTGTTGTTTGTGTGCGACGCATACATGGCGTTATGGTTGGGCGCTGAGTTGTGCGCATGTGTGGCTGCGTCATCGCCGCTGTGCTGCGGTGCCGTGACGGGGTCGTTAGTTCCTGGTCCCAGGTGGTGTGCCCAAGATAGTTGCGAGATGTTGCGATTTGCCCTGTGTGACATTTGTGGGTGCAGTGGTGGATGTGTCTTGTCCACGCAGGGGTGTTGGGGGGTGCCATGTCCTCCTTTTCCGCCCTTGCACTGTGTGCGCTGTTTGCGTGCCCTTGTTGTGTGTGTGCCTACCTGCGTCTCCGCGGTACGTTGCCTCCTAGGTGGTGCATCAGGTATAGCATGGGGAGGGCCTGCAGTGCTGGATTCATGCTCGGGGGGTCGCCTCTTCGGTGTCTGTGCTCGGCGTTCGGGTTTCCGCCTCACTTTCACGTGCGGTGTCTCTTAGCCGTGGGAGCTGTTTGTTTGCGGCATCGTAATTTGTACGCCGGGCGGTACGTGATTTCGTCTGGCGGTGTGTCTCCATTGGGCTGCGCCGCTACGTGAGCGGGCGCACTTTGATGGCGGACGGCGTCGCTGGCTTGCCGGCGGTGTTTGGCTGCCTTTTCACATCGTAATTTGGCGGGCGTGTGGGCTGCGGCATGCAGGCGGTAACTGGTGGTTTTTGCATCCGCCAGCACGGCGGTAGTGCTTCCGCCTGCCATCCTAATGGGCCCCTATATTATTTACAACGATATTTTGGATTCAATATTTTTGTACTTACCTGTTTGTAGATAGGAAGTCGATATTCTGTCATTCTATATTTTTTCATCGATCTTTAGGCAGGTCGATATTTTGCTCCTCGATATTCTGTCAGTGATCCAATAATATAAGTAAATAACCCGTTTCTGTTGGCCCAAGATGTACAGAATAATTATGTAGACTTTAAATTGATTGTATAAATCCATGGTATAGGGGGTACACTTTGAATATAGACTTCATTGATCCCACCCCCTACAACCTCAACAGGATCACTCCCCATTATGATAGACACAACCGGTGCATCACCATCACTGAGTGGGTCAAAACCGACACATCATCACGACTGCGTGGATCTGCCCCATTGCGTGGACTAGAACCAGTGCATTTCTGCTGTTGCATGGCTTCGAGACACAGCTCCGCTTTCAGAACCACCACCGCACGAAGATCTACTAAAGCAAAGTTCTCGCATCTCCATCGGCGACAGCCTCGATGACGAAGCTGATACTCCGCATTTCAGAAACCCGTTCATATGAGCCGACACATCACCATTGTTGCGTGACACAGACCAGCGCATTGCTGTCGACGTGTGGATCGCACCGGCGCATTGCCCTCTCTGCACTCTGTATCTCCTCATCAACAGGATCTTCAATGTCAATGCAACCCAGACTAAGGTACTTTTACTCAGCAGGCCAAACCTGGGCCCTGTAGCGGGCCTGTACTCTATCGCGGTGGGCCTTTACTCTTGACTTTGTCCTGGTCTAGCATGACCAGCTATCCCTTGTTGGCGCTTTGTGCTTTTTGGTGCTAATTTAACTTAATTCCTTAAAAATCAATATTGCAGGTTTTGCTCATTGCATTTTTGTCATTTTGGTGTCAAGTAATTTATTAAAATTCGATCTATTTTTCAAAATTGGTCTGGAATTTCTCCTGTGTTGTGTTTTCACTTTATTATTGTTTGTGTACTGCATAAATACTTTACACATTGCCTCTAAGTTAAGTATGATTGCTTGTGTGCAAGCTACCCAAGTTTAAGCAGAGATTCATTTAGTGTCTTTTTGTAGTTCACCCTGCAAGGGATTGTGGCTGTTGCTTGACCAGGGCTCACACCCCAGTCAACCAACAATCCCCTTTCTCACAGCTGCACTCTGAGTTTTTTGCTGCTTGAAAAAACTGTCCAGCCCTCAAGGCAAGCCTATCTGACTTTAGAACCACATTCATGTATGCAACCTGCAGCCTTGCCCTGGCGAAGGATTGTGAACTCCAAAAAGAGACTAAGGGCCTGATTTAGAGTTTCCCATTGGATATAATGCACTTGTAATATGGAAGATGGCATATCTGTCATGTTTGTAACGGAGTATCCGGTCTGCCGAACTCTACATTGGGTCCTAAGTTTGAAACAAAGAAATCTTGACTGGATGAAGGCACAAAAAGTATTTGGCCAATGAGAGGACCTCCCTAGGTGCAAAAATGTTAACCTATCCTCCTCGGAGCTCTTCCTGTAAAAAACACAAAGGTTTCTGTGGAACCCCGTGTAATGGCTATCTGACTTTGAGAGAACTTCCTCAGATACAGTTATACCACTGGAGGATTTTGACCTCCATTTCCGAGAATACGTCAGGAGGTAAACTCTGTCACTGGGCCGAACCCTGGTAGGTGTATCCAAACTTGCCATCCATGGCACTCAGCCTGATATTGAGCCTAAGTCCTGGTCACATGCTAACAGTGCTTTCTATTGGTGCTTAACTTGTTTTGGGTGATTTTTATAATAAATCTTTATAATTTATATCTTCTTATTCGATTGTTGTCATTTTGGTTTCACTCTTCTCTATTTGGGATTTTCATTGTGTTGTGTTTCTGACTTTTTCACTATTTTGTTTCCCCTAATTGCTTTACACATTTTAAGCATGTCTGCTCAGTGTCATTGTTGCCAGGGCTTGAGCTCAGGATTTCATTATGGAAACCTTTTCCTGGACCTAACAGGTTAGTGACTTTATTACTTGTGGTGGGCTGCCATCCACCCCAATTAGTAATTCACCTTCTTATATTGACAAGTAGTGATCTTTGACTGAAAGTTTGTGTTGTTGATCAGGCTGATGTGGATGTGAATGTTGCCTTTCTACATCTGGAATTGCTTCCGGTACTGAGAGATAATGTGGGCCTGTGATCTCATATAAATGTTGAATAGCAATGGAGAAAATATTTATAATTGGAAAAAACAAATGCAATGGACTCCAAAGGCGAGGAGGCAGATTAAATTATGCCCTGCTGAAGGAAAGATTGATGCAACTGAAGACCTGGACCAATAAATCCAAAACTAAACATTAAACTTGAACCACATGGTAAACTGTGTCATAAGATGCAGATAGGTTGGGTGAGATTACAATTTCTAGTTGCCCAACATTCAGGGAAGACAGCAGATCATCCCTGATTTGAGCACTTGCAGTTTCCGTCATCATCCCAGGTCTGAAACCTAATATTCTGGCATGTAAGATTGTCTCAAGAAATTCTTTTAAGTTCAAAGGAAGTTTATTAGGAAAACAAGTAATACAGTACAATATATTATGAACGATGCAAAAAAAACAGGAAAAGAAAAAGAAAAAGAGAACGTAAAAAATAAAAATATCATGCAAACATGTCTAGGTTGGAATGATAAAGCAATACAATATCAATATACCAATAAAGCAGTGCATTGAATATAATAACCACAGAGCAACATAACAGTAGCAGAAATATAACAATATATTATAAAATATCATTGTCTTAAGATATGGAATATCATGGAGGCCGAGCAACTTCTTGTTGAGCAGGATTTAGAGAAAAAGAGCGTTTAGCACTCGAGTCAATGAACGATGTAACAGGTGACCATAAATGTAAGCGCTTCATGGCAAAATGAATAGGATGAACAAATGCTGTGTCCAATCTATGATGATAACATACTGCATACCACCAAGCTTGGAAAGATAAGTTCGTAAAATCCTTCCAATTTTTGGTGATCTGTTGAAAGGCAACTGCCAACAACAAGTCCACAATCTTTGTATTGGAAATATGATCCTCCCAAATAGGTGATAGACTACCCAAAAATAAATGTGTGATAGAGAAAGGAAACTGGAGTTGAAGATTGAATTAATTTGAGCCCAGACAGATGTCCAGAAGTTATGTACGTGAGGGCAAGTAAAAAGTAGGTGGTGTAAATCGGTGAGTGGGGAGAAGCAGGACCAGCAGGTGTCCGGTACTGTAGAATGTTGTTTGTGTAATACAACTGGGTGTAGCAAAAGCCTGTTATAAGTAAAAAATAACATTTGCGTAACATTAGCCGCTCTAGAAGTTTTCCTAATTTTGGACCATATTTTGTTCCACAGAGAAGGTGACCACTCAACCCCAAGAACTTCCTCCCAAGAAAGTTCAACCTTCGTCTTCTCTCTAACGGATTGTGAGGATCGTATATGAGTGTAAATATTGGATGCTTTAGGACAGGAAAGTAAAAAAGCACATAAGCTGTTAACCGGGGGAGGCTTCGGATGAGATAGAATTTGAGTATATGCACTTGAAAGGGCTTGTGAAATTAAATTATATTTGGAATGGAAGGAAGGGGGTAAGTGGAAAATTTGATTAGCTTCAGAGAAAGATAAGACCCTGTTATGAGAAAAAAGTTGGTGCATCCAAATTAAGCCTTTGTTTCTCCAAGATTTCCAATAGAAAGGTTTTCCACCGATCAAAATAGATGTGTTGTGCCACAAAGTGGAGTTAAGGAAGGAGTCTGGATCGGTAGGGGATGTGGTAAGAGAAAAACCCAGAAGTTTACAGGTGTGTTTGAGAACAGGAGTAGAAAGAGATGGTGGTCTACGGGTAAAGGAAAGAAATTCTTTAAAAGAGAAAGGGGAAAGAAAGGAACGTTCAAGAGCCACCCACAGAGGGCAGTCCAGTGAGAAATCAGAGAGCCATCTCGAGGCCTGGTGAAGTAGGAAAGATTTGTGGTAAGTAGGGAAATCAGGATAGTTAACTCCGCCCTCTGCTTTGGGCTGTAAAAAAGTTTAAGGGAATGGGAACAGGGCTATTAGAAATAGTGTATAAAACTAACGGGGCCAGCATCATTTTAATGGTATCTAGACGACCCCACCATGAGAGATATAAAGGGTGCCATTTAGTGGTTAGAGTGGAGATTTTATGTAAACATTTCTCCATGCAAAGAGATAGCATTGTCGAAATTAAAGGGGTAAAGTAAAGACCCAAATATTTAATATGATGTGAATTCCAAGCAAAGTGAGAAGAACTGAAATCATCCTTAAACGTATATTTAGTTAGAGGTAATATTTCACACTTATCACGATTAAGCTTATAACCAGAGACAGAGGCAAAAAGTTCCACTTCTTGTAAAAAAGCAGGGACAGAAGATTGTGGTTCAGAGAGAAATAATAATATATCGTCAGCATATGCTGCTAACTTAATATGTATGTCCTTAGTTTCAAATCCCTTTATGTCATCGTTTTGATGAATTCTGGACAAAAAAAGGTTCCAGGGCTAAGTTAAAAGGAACGGAGATAATGGGCAACCCTGTCGGACCCCTCTTTTTAAGTCAAAATAGGGAGATGAAGTACCATTAACAAAAACGGCTGCTTGTGGATTAGAATATAGGATAGAAATCAGAGAGATAATTTTTGAGCCGAAACCGAACCATTTCAATGTGGAAAAGAGGTACGACCAATTGACTCGATCAAACGCCTTCTCGGCATCCAGTGCCACCGCAGCTAATGAATGGGGTAAGTGTGTGGCTTTGGATAAAATATCAAAAAATAATCGAGTATTGTCAGAGATGAGGCGGCCTTTAACAAAACCAGATTGTTCTGCGCCCAATAATTGAGGGAGGAAGGATTCAAGTCGAATAGCCAGGGCTTTAGAGAAAATTTTATAATCAATATTTTCAAGAAAATGGGTCTGTAATTCTTACAATATTTCAAATCTTTCCCTTCTTTGGGTATTAGACATATTAAAACTTCTAAAAAGGACCCTAAAGATTCTCCTGATTGCGTGAAAAGGTTTAAGAGGTTAAGTAACTTGGGGAGAAGGATGGGAGTGAAGTGGGTGAAAAATTCAACTGTAATCCCATCTGGTCCCAGGGCCTTGTCTTTCTTGAGTGTTTGTAAAGCAATGAGAAGTTCTTGTTGTGATAAATCAGATTCTAAAGGGGTAAAATCAAGTTGAGTGTTAAACGATTTATGGATACCTCAGAGAATTTGTGTAATATCAGATTATGAAGGTGTGGTTTCAGGAGAATATAGTGATTTATAGAAGAGCAGAAATTCATTAAGTATCTCTTGGTCTTTAGTTCGTAGTGTGTTGTGTTCATCTAAAATGGCATCAATATCAAATTTATTATGTTTAATTTTTAAGTAGTTCGCCAAAAGCTTGCCAGCCTTATTTTGACCACCATAGAACTTTGCGCTAGACTTCAACAAATATAGTGAGGCGTTATCCGTTGAATCCTTGTTGAATTGAAACTTTGCCTTAATAAGTTGTGAGAGACAATTTTTGGATTTTGAGGAATAATAGGAGTGTTCCAGTCTCTTTATCTCAGCCAAAAGATCACTGGTTATTTTGCGAGCATTTTTACGTTTTCTGGAGACAAAACCAATGATGAAGTCTCTAGCAGCTGCTTTGAATGCATCCCAGATTACGGAAAAGTGAAGAGTATCAGTTTGATTTCAAGAAAAATAATCATTAAAAAAGGAAACAAAAGAGGAGTGAAAATTCTGATCTAGAAGAAGTGAGTTATTAAATCGCCATCTTCTAGGTAAATTAGACCATGAAACTATAGCCAATTGAATGGAAATGGGAGCATGATCTGAGATTAAAATAGAGCCAATATCAGCGCTTTTTAATGTTTGGGATATGTTGTGTGAAACAAAGTAATAATCTAATCTAGATTGAGTTTGGTGGGCTAGGGAGAAAAATTTAAGTTCTCTAGTGGTGGGATAACAAATTCTCCAAGCATCTATGAGTTTATATTGTTGAATGGTCTGAGTAAATAGTTTTTGGGCTTTATGTGGTTTAAAAGAAACCAGTGAGTTTCGATCTATAAAGGGATCCATCACTTGGTTGCAATCACCAGCGAGGATAAAATTGTCATCGATACAGGAGGAAATTTGCTGAGATAAAGAAGTCCAAAACATGGGCTCTCCATTAGTGGGAGCATAAACATTAAACAAAGAGACCAGAACACCCCCAATTTGCAATATAGTATATAACCATCTTCCCTCCTCATCAGATTGTTGAGAAAGAAAGTTAATATTTGACGATTTATGACATAGAGTTATAACTCCATTGCGTTGACCGTCACCGGGAGAGAAAAAAACATTTCCAACCCATCCTTTCTTCAACTTCAAAGATGCTGTAGCATTCAAATGGGATTCCTGCAAGAAAACAATATCTGCTCCCAATTTGGATAAATGCGTTAAAACACGTTGCCGTTTGATGGGAGAATTCAGACCTCTGACATTTCATGATATAATTTTCAAGGACATAAAAACAACAAGAAAATAACAAGAAAATGAAGACCTACATTGACCTTCAAAGAGCAGAGGATAAGATATGTAACAATCCAACCATAAAAACATAAGATATAATGAATGAGAGAAATTAAGGACAATAAATGCAAAAATGAGCATGAGGCAAGAAACCAAGAAGAGTAGAAAAGGAGAGACTTAAATAGAAAAGTGAAATAGAGCATAAAGAAAAAAGGAAAGAGAGAGAAGAAAAAAGATAGAAAACCGTGAAAGTAGAAAAGACAATATAAGGGGGTGTGGCTTGAGCGCAAGGCAAGATGGCCTCTCTCTAGAGAGGCTCTGCCCGGCTGAGCCCTAATCCGCCCATCATCCGCCTATTGCATACCACTTTTGAGCTAATAACCGAGTGCCCCTTACCTCTGGGGGATCCTGCCTGAGTGGGCGCTATTTTTTGATGCCGATCTCCGCTGCTGAGACTGCCGACGAGCGGTGTCTGGACCCAAAGGCCGATTCACAAAATGGCGGCTCCCGCGCGGCCCTGAGGTCGTCGCGTTGCGGCTCCGTTGGAACCTCCTGGGCCCGGCGCAGACTATCTGGCTGCCTCTGGGACTGACCCTGATCGCGGTGCATGTCTGGTGCCCGCTAGTGATCCACTCCTCGTGCCACTGCCCTGCGAGGTGGGATGTGCCCCCGCTGCTGGAGAAGACGGCTGAGCGGTGCCTCTGAGGAATTGGGCCCCGCGGATCCTGCTTTGCCCGATCGGGGCTGTGTGAGGAAGCTGAGTGGACTCCTGAGTGCTCAGCGCCCATGGTGGTGAGTGGGGGGCGGCCTGACCCCTGGCCGGTGTCTGTGGAGGCAGCGCGGGCAGGGGTTCGGGCCGCGGCCCGCGAGCTGTGGCTGGGCGCTGGTGCGTGCAGGAGAGTTTCGGGCTGATTCGGATAGGTGGCTGGCTGCAGTTACAACACACTATTACTTGCGGAGCTGTCTGGCGCACTGTGAATGGCATTGGAGGTGCGTGAGGGACATCGTTTTGGGATTGCTGCAGACGCCCCTTTTTTATAACGAGACTGATGGTATCGGTGGGTCCGCTGTGTGCTGGCTGGAACTGGTGGTAATCTTTCTCGGGGCAGCTACTCCTCCCTAATCTGCTGATTTAGCAGGCAATTTCTTCTCATACCGCTTTACACTACTATAGTCTCCAGTCCCTGATATGGATGCCGCTATGCTGCTACTTCATTAGTAGTGACCTACCTACTGCCTGCGGGCCCCCCGCACCTGGGGCTGCCGAAACCCAGTGCAGTTGAGGCACAACCTCATAGCTATAGTGCTTTCGTCTACTGAACTGTGGCTTGGAGAGTTTTCTTGCAGGCGGCCTGTGTACCCCTGGTGCCCTTGACCTGCACAGATCTCCCTATCTGTGCATATTGAGCCTGCTGTCCTACGTACTATTCCTACTACTATCATGGGGAGGACTGACAAAACCCAACCTCGCCTCACTTTTGAGGCGCGCAAATCCTCCAAGTCTTCGCAGAGGGCTGCCTCGGACTCGGAGACCGATGCCCCAAATGCGGGGCCTCCTACCCTTGAAACAATGCTGCTGGCCATGCAGCGCAGCCTGCAGTCATAGAGGGAATGATGGCTGCCGTGAACCACCGCTTGGACCACATGTCATCACAGCTTGAAAAGGAAAATGCCCGTATGGGAGAGGTAGAACAGCGCGTGTCTGCGACGGAGGACGGCCTGGGTGAGGTTACAGGGAAGACGCTGAATATGGAGAAGGTCCTATCCCTTATCCAGGTGAAGAATGAGGATTTGGAGGCCCGCTCCCGGCGAAATAACATTCGGATTACGGGCCTTCCGGAATCCACGAGTGTAGGCAAAATGGAGCTATTCGTGGAGAACTTGATCAAGGAAGTCTTTGGTTCTGAACAGCTGTCCCCCATGTTTGTCGTTGAGCGTGCGCACCGATCCCTCGCTGCGCATCCTGTCCCAGGTGCTCCCCCTCGCCCAATTATAGCATGTCTGTTGAATTACAGAGACTGTGAAGTTATTTTACGTATGGCCCGCGATAAGGGTAACATTGTGCACCAGGGCAGTTCTCTATCGTTCTTTCCTGATTTTACAGTAGCGGTGCAGGCCGCGAGGAGGGAGTTTGGTGTTGTGAAAAAGTTTTTGCATACCGAAGGAGTTCCCTACGCTATGCTATACCCTGCACGCCTACGTATTGGACCTAAAGGAGACTCAAAAATCTTCACTAACTCTAAAGCTGCTCTGGAACATGCTATACATCTGAAGCGGGCGCGGCGAGAGTCTCAGGACAATGAGGAACAGTGAGCGCCGGATTGCCTGTGTTTTTGTTGCAATGTGGCACTAGTGACAGTCTCTATATAATGTTGAGATGTTGTTTCTAACAGTTCCTTTTTTATTCCCAGGATGACATACTTGGGTCTCATTGCCTCAACAAGCTTCTCTCTTACCGGGGTTTTGTGGTACACAGTATTATAATGTGATAGACATAGCTACCAGGTATGCTCAGCCACCTCCTACTAGCTAGGATGCTAGACGCGCTCTGACGCCCCCACATGGGAGTACCACATCTGAGCTTGTTTGTTTTCTTTGATTGGGAGGGTTGGGTAGGGCAGGGCTGGGATGGCTTTGGCGAGATGGGGACGCTGAAGTGGGTGGGGGGTTGGGGGGAGGGGTTAGCAACTGAGCTAACTGGCACTTGTTATCTTAGATGTCGATGTAATTACCATTTTCTTCATGTATGTGAACACATATTCCGGATTTCTCCATTTAGGGAATCTGTCATGATCTTTAGACTTAATGAGTGGTAATGTGAAGTTCCTAACATGGAATGTCCGTGGCCTTAACACTCCAAAAAAAATTAGATCTGCATTGGCCTATCTGGATAGGATGAACATCATGATAGCTTTTTTACAAGAGACACATCTCACTAAACATTCTGAGAAGTCTGTGTGTGCAAGATGGGCTGGCGTGAGAGTGGGTCCTCCTATTCCACCTATTCTCGTGGCGTGATGATTCTGGTTAAACGCGGGGTTCCCTTCACTGTTATAAGAGCCGACACGGATGACCAGGGTCGAGTGGCATTGGTGCATGGCCAGCTGGGAGGTGTGAGTGTTCTTCTGGTAAATGTGTATGGCCCTAACATTGATGACCCAGCCTTTTTTGTGGATGTATGGTGCCGCATTTCTGGGTTTCCTACAGTGGAGATACTTTGGGGAGGTGATTTTAATTTGTGTTTGGATCTTGCGATGGATCGTATGGGACAGGGACTCGCGCGACCCAAGAATGCTTCAGAGGTTCTGCTGGGACTGTTGGAAACTGGAGGGATGCATAATGTATGGAGCTTGCGGCACCCTGGTGCACGTGAGAGTACGTTTGTCTCCTATGTGCATGGGACATGTACATGCCTGGATTTGTGGCTTGCCACCGAGGCTGTTTGTACGTGGGTAGTCGGGATTGACTATATGGCTCGTACATTGTCAGATCACTCCCCGGTACTTCTGGCACTCCCAATACCTACCTGTGAGAGACCTCCCTTTGCATGGCGGTTGCAACCCACTTCCTTGACTGACTCTGTCTTCAAGCACACTGTTGGGGAAGCTACCCGGACTTTTTTTCGTGAGAATGTTGGCTCGGTGGACAGCGCTAGCGTCTTGTGGGAGGCGTTCAAAGTGACTATTAGGGGGTATGCATGGGGGCTCAGGCTGGTGTGCTACGTGATCTCCGACGCCGCATTCATAAGTTGGCAGCTGAGATCTCCACTCTTGAGAGGGCATACTAGACAGACCCATCTTCTGCGACGTTATCTGAGATACGAAAACTAGTGACGGAACACAATGATACTGTGGATCAAGAAATGGTACACAGGTCCAGACGATCCATAGCATGGTATTATGGGGAGGGGGGTAGGCCTGGCCGCTCGCTGGCACAGAAACTAGCAGCTCCGCGGAGTCAAGAATACATTACAGAGATGTTAGATGATGACAGGGCGGCCCACTACACTACTCCCGAGATTAGCAAGGCTATCCTTGAGTTCTATGCTAGATTGTACGGGTGTAAGTCTCGAGTCCCTGAGGCGGACATGCACTCCTACCTGGACGACGTGGCCCTCGGCTGGCTTTTTTCGGGACATAGAAAATATCTCAAACAACCATTTGATGTAGAGGATGTAAAAATTGCTATTATGTCCCTCCCTACATGCAAGGCCGCCGGGCTAGATGGACTTCCCAGCAAATTTTATAAAACTTACATTGATGACTTGGCCCCGAGGCTTCTAGACGTTTATGCGGAGGCATATGATGCTGGCCATCTCCCCCCATCCTTCAAGGAGGCCCTCCTGGTTATGCTTTTAAAACCTGATAAGGTTTCAAATCGCTGCGATGCTTACCAGCCTCTGTCCATTATCAATATCGATGCCAAGATCCTAGCGAAGATGATTGCTATCCGGCTGCAGCCGCTAGTTCCCCTATTGGTTCTCCCTGACCAGTCAGGATTTGTGCCTGCAAGGTCTACCACTTACAATTTTCGCATGATTTTCGCCACCTTGCATTACTTTGAACCAGACTTCCAGGCGGTGGCAGTGCTGCTGGATGCAGCAAAAGCTTTGATTCCCTTCAGTGGGACTATAAGTTCACTGTTTTAACCAGAATAGGTCTTCCACCGTTCTTTCTCCAATGGATTAGGGTGCTGTATACTGAGCCCGTTGCTAGGGTGCGCGTCAATGGCTGGGTGTCTTCGGCCTTCCCAATTAGCAGAGGTACACTGCAGGGCTGCCCCCTATCGCCGATGCTTTTTGCGCTAGCATTGGAACCCCTGGCTTGCAGACTGCGCCAGTTGCATGCGTCCGCTGCATTGCGTTTCAGACAGCGACCTCTGGTTGTCGCATTATACGCGGACGATATGCTACTTTATGTGCGCGAGCCAGAGACCTACCTGCCTGAATTACTTCGCGAGAACGTAAAATTTGAGGGCTATTCTGGGTTAGGGATCAACTGGGCTAAGTCGACGGTGTTTCCGCTGACAGCTGGCACGCGTGAGGTTGAGCTTGACTTCCCTCTGACTTGTTATGTTATGTTATGTTATGTTATGTTAAGTACTCTTATAACGCGCAACAGCTACTCCGAGGAGTGTCCCGGTGCGAATCCAAGAGGAGTCCCTGAACTACACCACCCACATTTACGGAAACAGGTAAGTTTTTAAAAGTTTCTTGAAGGCTAACGGATCATGAGTATTGCGCAGTGAAAACGGAAGGGCATTCCAAGCCTGGGCCACCTTAACAGCCAGGGAGCAGCCGCCCATCTTGTGACGGGTGAAGCGGGGCACCCTAGCTTGAAGGAGGGATGAAGAGCGCAGTTGTCTCAGTGGGACATAGAAGGAGAACCGCTTCTGTAAATAGGCAGGCCCACGACCATAGAGGGCTCGGTGAGCAATGACCAGGGATTTGAAATTAACCCCATCCGCCACGGGGAGCCAGTGGAGTACGCGGAGATGTTCCCGCACGCTGCACTTCTTAGCGATTCCCAAGAGAAGCCTGGCGGCCGCATTCTGAAAGACCTGGAGTCTATTCAGAGAATATCCAGGGATGCCTATGTACAACGCATTAGTGTAGTCCAAACGGGAAAGGATCAAGGCACGGATGACCGTCTCTTTGGCCGGCCTAGGGAGGAGGGGTAAAAAACTCCTTAGTGTTTTGAGAAGGCCAAAGCAACTGCCTGAGAGCTTTTTCACCTGAACAGAAAAGGAGAGGTTATCCTCGAACCACACTCCAAGGTTTGTGGCGGATTTGCCATTAGAGGTTGGTTGGGGGAACCCATGAGGCCAGATCGCGTCTCTGAAGCCTAAAGGGAATTTGCCGTAGAGTAGGATCTCTGACTTGTCTTCGTTACATTTGAGTTGGGCCGACGCAAGCCACTCAAAGACCGAAGACAAGCAGTGCTGAACGAAGGATACAGAGTCCTCATCCTTTCCCCAGGTAAAGAGAAGCTGGGTGTCATTAGTGTAGGCTATCACCTTAGCCCCAAAACCCTCGGCTAAATGGACCCGGGATCCGGTGAAGTACCTAGGGATCTGGCTGCATAGGGATCCCGAACAGGTAATCTCCATGAATTATGGACCGGTCGTAACACAGATCACAGATAGGGCGGAGCGGTGGTCTCGGTTGCCGCTGTCGCTTGCTGATCGTATCGCCGTTACGAAAATGTCTATATTACCCAAATTGGTATATTTGTTTGTGAATATCCCTATTCGACTAAATATTGCTCTGTTCAAGACATTGCAATCAGCCCTTATGTCCTTTGTCTGGGGGGGCAAGAAGCCCCGATGTAGCTGGAACGTCCTTGTGCAGCCGTTCAACCGAGGCGGGTTTGAGGCACCCGATATGCGCTTATACTATCTATGCGCGCAGGCGCAGTTTGCCCACTATTGTTTTTTTCAGCAAAGGTTCTTGACGCACACAGCGATTGAGTCTGATGCGGTGCTTCCAATTCCGCTAGCGGCTGCAGCACTCTCTGGAGGGAGTGGAGGCCCCAGGAAGGAAATCAGCCCGGTGCAGTGCACTGCCTGGGCCTGGCGGACCCTTGCCAAGAGGGCACAGCTCGATTACCTGTATGCCCCGAAGCTCCCTATTGCTGCGCATCCCGACATATCGCCAGCTCAGGAGCGCCCTGCTATAAGAGCGCTGGCGAATGTGGGTGTTACACGAATGGGAGACCTGTATGATGGTGGTCAGTTCCGCTCACTCCAGATTGTACAGGTGGGCCGCGACCCCGGGTTGATGCTGGGATTTACTTACGTGAGAGTGCGGCAGGCGGTCAGGTCCGTTTATCCCAATTATCCCACTGAACCACAAACATTGAGAGCACTGCAGGCGGTGCTGTCTGGGGCGGAACGTAAGGGCCTGATCACTAGGCTGTATGATGCGTCACAGCGGGAGCGGGAACCGGGGGACCACCCTTCATATATCAAATGGAACACTACGCTGGGGTTCGAGTTACCGTTAGATAACTGGAAATTCTGCTGCGAGCTAACTGGTCGCCTCACGGCGAACTATAATTTGCGTATCATTCATTTTAAATTTTTGCACCAGTTATATTACACGCCAGTGCAGTTACGCAGATTCGGCCTGCGGGACACAGCTAATTGTGTACGGTGCGGGCAGGCTGATGCTGATTTTTTACACCTGGCGTGGCAGTGTGATGGGATAGCTGTGTTCTGGGCCATGGTTGCGAGTGTGCTCTCAGATGTTGTGCTGGAGAGTGTGCGGTGCGAGCCTGGGGTGTGCTTGCTGGGTGGTGTGAAATATCTCAAACCCTGCAATAGGAGATTGGTCGCTGTCTCGACCCTGCTGGCTAAGCATGCTGTGGCGCAGTGTTGAGGCGCAAAATCCACGCCCACTGTAAAGAAATGGATCAAAGATTTAATATATTGTAGGGAACAACTGGAGGCGTACGCAGAGGAGTTACCGGAGGCCTCACGACCCAAAGATTTTTGGGCTCCACTAACGGTGTATTTATTGAGCCACCCTGTTGCGTGATTTGTCTTGCTCCTATCTATGAAGTCTTTCCTCCTAGGTCTGGCCGAGACTTGTTGGACTTGGAACTACTTCTTATGGACTACCACTCATATGTGCTCACATGGTCTTTTTTTTTACTTCACTGACAATTGTATGATACATATTTGTTCCAGTGCCGGGTGGGGTGGGGGGGTTCAGTTGTTCTTGATATTCTTTCTGTTATACACAAACCTTGGCTGGCATTGACATATGCGAGGATTGTATTAATGTACCCCAGCCTTTGGGTTTTTTGTATACATGTTGCAAGCCTGTCAATAAACACATTTTTTTTAAAAAAAAGAAAAGACAATATAAAAAGAAAACTGAGCAAAGTAGATACGCACGTGAGGACATAGTAGTGAACCAAAAGAGGGAAGAAAAGAAAAAAGAAGTAGAAGAAAAAGAAGTAATACAAGGAGAGGAGACAAGAATAAAAGAAGAAGAGAAAAAAAAGAACGACAATGAAAAAGATACAACATACCTAATTCAACAGACATCACAAAAGAGTGGGGGGAGGTGAACCCACGAAGAACGAATGGCCCGTCCAGGCTCAACGGAACGAGGATGAGAACAAACTACAGCAATTCAAATAAGGTGAGGGTACATAGTAAATGAAAACATCAAAGAACCTGTAAAGAAGAGGAGAGGAAAGAATAAACAAAAATATTCATCATAATAAGGAAACAGGACATGCAAAATATAATAACAGTACCACAGAATAAGCCAACTAAATGAATGGCAAAAAACAAACAACTAGTGTAAATTGAAGTATTAGACGTTAAAACCTAAAAACAAAAAAGTCAAAAAGAGAAATCGTTATATTAAACGAAAGAACCAATCAAACAACTTGAGAAGATGAAGCTCCAGAAAAGTCCATAGAATCAGTCTTGCAAAAATTGATGAAACTTTGCAATTTGACGGGGTCATCATAAGTCGTCGTTTTGTTGTTATAAGTAACCTTGAAAAGGCAGGGGTGAAAGAGGCCATATCTAGCACCCATAGCACGTAGAGCAGGTCTCATGTTCAAAAATTATTTGCGCCTATTTGCTGTGGACTTAGCATAATCTTGAGCAAAAAATAATGTAGAACCGGACCATGAGATACGTTGAATAGACTTTGCTGCTGAGAGCACCTTGAGAAGATCCGTGTATTCGAGGAAATACATGATGACCCCTCTTGGTCTCCGAGAAGAGGAGGTGTCTGCGCGTTGGTGACCAAGTCTATGAGCTCGCTAATAATGAGTGAAGTTCCTTCAGGTAGGTGCAATAATTTAGGAAGAAAGGATTTGAAGAAAGATAAGGGGTCTGGCCCCTCTGAGCCCTCCGGCAATCCATAAATGCGAAGATTGTTTCTTCTATTTCTGTTTTCCAAATCTTCAACCTGTTGCTGTAGCGATGAAATCTGAGACTGAAGAGTATTAACCTTCTCATGTGTGTGAGTGAAGGAAGAGACACTTTGTTCCACCGTGGTAAGACGCTCATTCATCTGAGACCAATTCTCCGTTAAGAATTGCAGCTTGGTGGAAGTATCCTCCATAAAGGGGCGAAGTGCCCATATCTCCTCCAATAATATATCTAAAGATACAGGTGAAGAGGCTTTTGATGGAGGAGGCGGGTCTTTCTTCAGTCTTTTGGTGGTAACTTTGCCAGCCGTAGAAGTGCCTGCATTCAAAGGAGAGGAGGTTTTGGAAACAGGTGCCAGCGCATCCTCCATCTTAGAAAATTCAGAGAAGATTCTAGAGTTTTTGATAAACGTATGCGTGGCGCAGAGGAGCTTAGCTTTTTCAGTCTTCCCATATGAGAGTCAAAGAGATGATGTGTTAAGGCTTAGTATTGCTATGCTCTAATGAAACCAAAACCACCCCTTGTGAAGAGATATTATTGAGTGAGCCGTAAATAAGATTCAGTTCGAGCAACGTAATCAATAGAAAAAGGTTAGGAGATGAGGAGGGTCATGCAAACAAGCTTTCACATCTGTTCCTGCACACAGAAGGTTGGCGCAGGTGCTCCTCTTCTGATAAGTGCCAGTATACAAAGGATATTTCTGTATAATACCTTTCTTCTTATTGGTAAAATGTCTAAGACGTCTAAGACAACTTGGCGTCTTCAGTGAAAGCTTTATTAATTATAACTTTGTTTTCTCCAAATATAGAAAGCCTTATAAGAGTCTGGAGACACAGCAGCCGAGTGTACTTTACTTCAATCAGTCACCAGAACCAGGGCTCCCTCCAAGCTCAGCGCCAATAGTAGGATGCAAAGAACACTGTCCATCAAAAATGCATAGCAAAAGACACCATCTCCAAGCCCAAGGGAATTAGGCAATCTGCAAGGCCATCAGGATCCCGCGACAAACTAACATCCAAAACATAACATGGCAGGAGCAAAGCGAGAGAGAACATTATTAGGCATTGAGCAGAATATCACAGGCAAATATTAGTCCAGCAGAAGGCTCCAAAGGTATTGAGACCTCATATTGCCAAATGTTTAAGTTGCCAGAAGGAGAAAATCTCCATAAGCACATGCGCGCCACATTTCTCTCACCGGGATTTCTACTCACAGAAAGGACGTCGCAGACAAAATGGTGGCCGCGGTCAGTGCTACTGCAACGCCGAGCGCGACACAATGGATTCCCGGTGTCACAGGCTGTAGAAGGTCTCAGAAAGCGGCTTGTGCAGGTCAGCACATCTTCCGACATCCAAAACCGCTCACCATTGTCAGGAAAAAAGCCATAGGATGTGGTTGCTTCGACCCACTACGCGGAGCGTCACACGAACGCCGCCATTCGCGTCGGGCGCCAAGCCACGCCCCCGTCTCAAGAAATTCTTGACCCTCGTTTATGCTTTGTGTGTGCGCTGTGATTTTGGCGATGAAGGGAGGTTCAAGAGGGTGTGTAATTAGGCATGTTCAATGTCCTCGCCTCGAATTTTGCACAATATGTATGTTTTTTCTTCTAGGGTCTACATACCTCAATGTTCTTCCTAAACAAATGAAAGATATATGCATGACATGTTTCATTGTAATCAGATTGAACATAAAAATTGTATGTGACCACATAAATATATATATCAGGGATAAACAAAGATGTTATTTCTTAACATTATATTAAATGAATCTGGTCTATATATAGACTCCTAGATCATAACATGTATGCTCTGATTCCCTTGTGCAGTTTATATTTTGCCAGGAGGTGACCCAAATCCGGATGCATCTAAAAATATTTATCTAAAGGACTGCACTTTAACGACTGGATACAAATGGCTCTTCTTTCCCCTCAAAATGCAATTGTAAAGCAAAGCTAAAAAAAAAAAAAAACAGAACATAGCAATGACATAATGTGAGCCAATGTATTGTTTAATGGCATTACTGTGCTTTTCATAGTTTCGTACAGTGGATCTTCTTTTGCATTTCTGCTTTGTTGCTGAAATGATATTTTCCAGTTTTCAAATATATATATTTTTTTCCGTTTTTGCGCGTATTTACTCTATGGTTCTCTTTTTTGCTCCAATGCCGCTAGAAGCCCCACAATACCTTCTTCAGCAGATGCTATAATTCTCTTTCATTTCTTTATCTCCTTGTTCCTACAAGCAGGCCTGAATAAAGCAGTCATTATCTCCAAGCCCACAATGGGCCCAGACATTCACTCTCAAGATGGTGCGCAGTTGATATATCGATCAGTTCTCAATGAGTGATAGCGCTGTAATGAAAAGAGCTCGCAGAAGTTAATGTATCTGCTCATGCAAACCACAAATGAAGCATTCAGTGGCACAAAGGCTCTGACCGTGTGAAACATAATTACTGCCTATAACAATAAAAGTCAGGAGTGTGTTTATTTATTTGCAGCAATCAATGACAGCCCGTGCGCAACACATAGCGAATTCGTTTTACAAACTAGCAGCCAGGCCGTTTTCTTTCATGCGCTGTCCGCTGTGAAATTAACCCTTAAAGCCACAGCCATGTCAGGCTGTATTTTACTGGGAAGATGAAGAGAAAGCAATTTGTCCAGGTGCCTGTTTGGATTACAAAGGCACACCGTGGTCAATAACATTGTTTCCATAAATTAGTATGCTACCAAGAGAGGCGAACTATGTTGCCACTGAAATTTGCTATCCTGTGGCGAGTTGAAGATCAATAGGAGGAAGAAGGGAAAAGAAGGGAAGGCAAGCAGAGGCAAAGGAAGGAAGGCAAAGATAGGGAAGGGAAGGGGAGGGAAGGGAAGGGGGAAGGAAAGGAAAGGAAAGCAGAGCGAAGGAAGGGGAAAGGAGAGGAAAGGAACTGAAAGGAAAGGAAAGGAAAGGAAAGGAAAGGGAAAAGGAAAAGGAAAAGCAAAAGGAAAGGAAAGGAAAGAAAAAGAAAGGAAAGGAAAGGAAAGGACAGGACAGGAAAGGAAAGGAAGGAAAGGAAAGGAAAGCTAAGCAAAGCAAAGCAAAGGAAAGGAAAGGACAGGAAAGGAAAGGAAAGCAAAGGAAAGCAAAGGAAAGGAAAGGAAAGGAAGAACGAGACGGGAAGGAAGAGGAGGGAAGGGGAAGGTAAGGATGCCCAGACAGAAGATCCTGTGGAAGTAAACTCGCTCCACTGAGTGCACCCACTTCTTACAATTGGTAGGTTGGACTGAACAATAAGGCAATCCTCATAGAAAATATGTGTAGTTTTTATGTGTAACATCTAAATTGCAACAGTGTAAACAGTAAAAAACCTATAATGGCTACATCAAATCTAAGTAAAATATGACAATGTAAGAAAAGCAAAAATTAAGACAAAAAGTATAAACAGTAATGTGCAAAAGTCCTAGGTCGAATACATTTTCCTTAACGTATTACGCAATGAACAGGTTTAAGATAAACCAACTGGAAACTCTCACTAGCCTGTAGCACCCTTTAAGTTTGCAGGGCGTTTCCGGGCAAAACAATTTACTTCCAGGCATTAACTCTCCAGCAGGTCAATCAAATTGCCTAGAACAGACTCTGGCCTCACATTCCTGATAGATCATAACAGGATACTGAGGGGCTGCTGGAAATGGCTTTTTTGCTTCTTCTCCCTATTTTTCCTGACCTGTTTTTGTTGGCTTTAGGACTCTGGGCACTTTACCACTGCGGACAGTGCTAAAGTGCATATGCTCTCTGTGATTCTGATTGGTAATCCATGATTGGCATATTTGATTTACTGGTAAGTCCTGAGTAAAGTGAACTGAGTGTGCCACGGCCTGTAAATCAAATGCTACTAGTTGGCCTGCAGCACTGATTGTGCCACCCACATGAGTAGCCCTGTAAATGTATCTCAGACCTGCCACTGCAGTGTCTGCATGAGCAGTTTTAAACTGCCATGTTGACCTGGCAAGTGCACCCACCTACCAGGCCCTAACCTTCCATTTTCTTACATGTAAGGCACCCCTTAGGTAGGCCCAAGGTACCCCTATGGGCAGGGTGCAGTGTTTTTGTTTTTGACTACTGAAAGGCTATCTGTCCCAAAGGCTAACATGGGAGTTACTTCGTGACATCTTACAAGTATACTTTCCATTGGGACAGAGAGAGAAGTGGAGTTTAGGCTCTCTGAATTCAGAATTTAATAACACATCTTTTTAGGAAGATGTTTTTTAAATTGTGTGTTTGAAAATGCCACTTTTAGAAAGTAGGTATTTTCTTGTTTAACCATTCTGTGTGCCCCTGCTGTATTGTGTATTGACTGTCTGGTTTTGGAGTGACAGGGGTTGGGGATTTGCATTCACTGTAGACAGCCACGAGGGGGGTTGAGGTGTGTCCTGCCTTTCCTGGTTGACTCATAGCTGAGCTGAATAGACCTTGGCTGCATTTCAAGTGGTAGAAGGAGTTTAACTAGCATCTGAATAGGCAGTATCTCCTCTGCACAATGCTGTCTCCACCTCCTGTAGTGATGCTGCACAGAGAGGACAGAACTGGTTTGGACTGGGCTCAGAGATCCTTGTCACAAAGAGAACCAAGAGGAAATGGGGTGTAAGTATTAGATCACTTCTGGACTCAAGAGAAACCTTTGGCAAGGAAAAGAGTTGGAGAACTGTGAGGAGGAGTACTACCCCTTTGCTGTATGCTTTGCTGGGTTGGCCTGCAGTTGCTGCTTCTGCCAAAGAGGAAAGGACAAATATTTTAACTTTGCTGTGAACCTGCATGAAGAAGAATGTCCAAGGGCTTGTGTGTCCTGGCCTCTTGTTCTGAAGTCTCAGGGACACATAGACTTCACCATAACCCACTGAGCATGCACCTGGACTCCTGCACTGATTCAGACTGGTGTGAAATCTACATTTTAGTATCAACATTGTACACATCTACAACTGTTTAATCCTCATTAAGAGACTTTCATTCTTCTGTTGACTCCCTTACCTGCCATTCTGTGCAGCTACTTGCCTGGCAGCCATGACTGACAACATTTTGAATCAGTCAAAAACATCTGAATTTCTATTTTTATCCATATTTAAAAATAAATACAGACAGGAAAATATATAGTTTTCTGTCTGTATTTATCTGTAAAAGTCAGTAAAAACAGAAACCTGGGTGCTTTAGCTATATGGCACTTGAAATATGGTGAACCTGACATTGACACATTTGTGACAGAGTATCCTGTTTGTCAAACTCTAAACACTTTTTTTTTACGCTCCGGGGTCGTAGGCCTCTCAATCATATCTATGATGCGTTGCACAGCCACCCTGCTTGGTTTTGCATGGACTTATAGATATGGAGTAAGGCAAGGCAGTGTACAGTGCTGCATTGCCTTACTCTGCATCAAGGATGCGTCCCATGAGCGTTGCAGTGGCTGTTCCTACACAACACCCATGCATTTTGATGCTGCCTCAGATTTACAAAATCATGTAAACCTGGGGCAGCACCAAAACCTTATGCCTACCCAGAGTAGGCATAACGAGAAGAGATGTTTTCATTTCTCCTAAGTTTTTCCTCTTTCCATGGGTGCTGCTTTTCTGCACAAAACCTATCCTGCCAACATAGCAGACACCCTTGCACCATGGTGCAAGGGTGCCTGCATCGGTGCTAGGCATCAAATTGTGCGCTGGCTGAAAAGACAGGAATGCACTGTATCACATAAATACGGTGCATTTCTGCCCTTTCAAATTGGAGTAGGGAAGTGCAGCAAAGAGACTTGCAGCGCTGCCCTAAGCCAATTTTTTGTAACTATGACCCTGTCAGAAATGGTGGTCTCTAGTTGGCAGAGGTATGCACATTTGTCCAAGTAGGGACCCTTGCTACTAGCAGGGTAAGAGGAATACACACTTTAGATAACCCCTGCTCACCCCCTTGATAGCTTGGCATGAGCAGACAGGCTTATCCCAAAGGCAATGTGTAAAGTATTTGTACTCAAAACACACAGTAACACAGTGGAAACACCACAAATGGACACCACACCAGTTAAAAAAATAAGGTATCTTTATCTAAACCAAACAAGACCAAAATGACAAAAATCCAACATACATGTATCAAATTATGACTTTAGAACAGTTATTACAAAAATAGAACTTGTAGAAACAAAATAGCTCCACCAGGGGCTATTATGACATTGTGACAAGCATAAATCCAAAGTACGGCACCAACCATGAGGTGTGCAGCATCGGGCACGGAGTTACACGGACCCCCAAACAACAGTAACAAGGAAACAAAGCCTATGGACGATGCATGGCGTTGTGGAGGTGAGGTGTTGGTGCCGAGGCTGAGGCCAGTTTTCTGGTTGCCTCGGGGGAGGCTAGGCATTGTGTCCATGAGGAAGTGATGCATCGCATCCAGGACAGGGGAAGTCGGCGGCATCGGTGGTGAGGTGTCGGTTCCGGTGAGGCGATGAGATTTCACAGAGTTTGTGAAGTCACCCTCATCGGTTATCAGCTCCGCGATAACGGGATGCTGGTGCTGGCGGTGATGGCATCGGTGCGAGCGCTGGCGTCTGGAAGGCTGATAACTGCAGACATCGGCAGGCGGCGAAGGGCGTCGGAGCTGCAGTGCAGGTGGGGCGGTGCGTTGTGAACTTCACGAGTGGTGCCCCCAGCCTCAGTGCAGGTCAAACCGTCACTGGTGGCATCTCCAACGGTGACGGAGTTGTTTTTCTTGCTTTAGCAACACCAACCACACATTTCTCAGGGCCAAGAACATGCAATTGGCACCCTTTTGAATGCAGGAGTCCAGGTGCTGGTTAGTGGGTTTTAGGGGAAGTCTATGGGGCATATTCTCAAGGACTTATCGCCGAGTTAGCAGCACTTTATCGCAGCCAAAGTGGTGATAAATTCATCGCACCATTCACAAGCTGGTGCTAACAGCCGATATCACCAGTATTCCTGCGAGAGCAGCCGCAAAAAACATTGCCACGGATGACACCGGCAACTAACGCTAATGAGATGCAGAGTAGGCGTTCCCTTGCAAAAACCCACGGAAACACCACTTCGCAACATTCACAACGACCAGCCAGATCGGCGATAAGACCACAAAACATGTGCTAAGGTGTGTTAGCAGCAGGGATTTAACACCTGCTCCTTCCTGGTGTTAAGTCGGACGACAACCTGCAAAGGGAGCCCAGCCCACAGCCACACCAGAAGAACAACAGATGCCATGGAGCTACTGATCATGCAGCTCGGAGCCCCAAAAAAGCCACAACACCCACAGTCACCCCCCCATGCCCACCACCCACCCCCCAGGCCCACCCTGTGGCCCTACCCCGGGCATCCCCCGGACAAAGATATCTCACATCTACATCACAAATTCATGAACACAACAATTCGCCTGATGTCGCATAAGTGCACAAACCAACATCCATGTGTGGTTCGAAAAAGGAAAAACATACATACATCGCAGAATTCCAAAAATAATCAATTTATTCAAATTCCAATCAACAGCAATAGTTTGAAGAGTCATGGCAGGTCTTCTCCGGACAAACCGTAAGTCACAGCCTGCAAGACAAAATTGAAGATAAGAAGGTGTGTCATGCGCACAACAAAGGGCAGAGAGAGTGAGAAAGAGAGAGAGAAAGAAAGGGAGAGAGAGAGAGAAAGAGAGAGAAAGGGGGAGAGAGGGAGAAGGAGAGCGAGAGAGAAACAGAGGAAGAGAGAGAGAGAGACAGCGAAAGGAAGAGAGGGAGAGAGAGAGAGAAAGAGAGAGAAAGATAGAGAAAGAGAGGGAGTGAGAGACAGTGCCGCCCCTGCGCACCCAGACAGCTGCACCCCAGGCCCCTCGCCGTCCAGCAGTGTTTGCCCGCCCCTGCGCACCCAGGCCTCACTGCTCACCTGCTGCCACCGGTGTGTCTCCAACCACGTGCCGGTTCACACTGCAGGCCACCAGGTCCCCAATCTGAAACAGAGTCCAGATACATGAATGGCAGAGTACACATCATTGCACACGGCAACATTGCATGGCCGCCCCTGCGCACACAGGCTGCTGCACCCCAGCCCCTCCCGCCGCCCAGCGGTGCTTGCCCGCCCCTGTGCACCCAGGCCTCACTGCTCACCTGCTGCCACCGGTGTGTCTCCAACCACGTGCCGGTTCACACTGCAGGCCACCAGGTCCCCAATCTGAAACAGAGTCCAGATACATGAATGGCAGAGTACACATCATTGCACACGGCAACATTGCATGGCCGCCCCTGCGCACCAGGCCGCTGCACCCCAGCCCCTCCCTCCGCCCAGCGTGGATTGCCCGCCCCTGCGCACCCAGGCTGCACTGCTCATCTTCCGCCACCTGCGTGTCTCCAAGAGGGCACACCACGTCCCGGTGCAAGCTCCGAGCCCGGGGCCCGCGACCTTGGCAGCCTCCACATCACGCATCCCCGCAGCGCTGGCCACCAGGCGCACACTTGACTCTTGGACTTTATTTGCAATGGCAGAGATCACATCAGTGCACACGTCATCATCGCAGGCTGCACACCCGCTCAGCTCTCTAGGTGCCACTAACTCTGTGAAATGCGAGGCAACGCCACGTGGCGGTAGGCCGGCACTGCCCGCTGGCTCAGGCCTACATTGCGGTCCACCAGGCGCACACTTGACTCTGGGTCTTGATATAGCAATGGCAGAGACCATATCAGTGCACACGTCATCATCGCAGGCTGCACACCTGCTCAGCACTTTAGGTGCCCCTACCTCAGTGCACAGTAAGTCACCGTCCCGTGGCGGTAGGCCCGTGCCGGCCGCAGTGCAACCGGTGCCACCGACTCCGTGCAACGCAAGTCATGGATCCTATATGATTGAGCCTCGTCGTAGGCCAGGCAGACGCAGCCATGTCACCTCAGGCAGTGGGGAAGAACTGGGACACGTAGTGTCGTCGTCCCCCCTTTATACGTACGCCGAGTGGGCTGGGTCGGCGTACGCCAGGCCAGTGTAGGGGTGTGAACAATTATCCCTGGCCCCTGGGCGTGGTTCATATCTGGGCTGCACAGGAAACCAACTGATGCGTGTGTCTCTGTTGCAGTGTCTGCGCCACACGGCCCGCAATCGACAATGTTGCAATGTTGCATGCAGCCGGAGGGCGTCCGTGCACGAAGGGACTGTACAAGGAGCGCAAGGCCCCTCGGGGTCTTGGCTCATACATGGCAACTGGTGTGTGTGTTCATCGCTTTTGGTGCACCATAAGCCCAAGGCCTAGCCTCAATTGCAGCGCAAAAGCCACATCACATACCCAGGATACAAGCAGTGTTCTGACTAACATTAGGGATGAAAGCCCCCTTGTCTCAATACAGAAGGCGGAAGGACATCTGCACCCCCGACCTTGGAAACGCATGCGGCAGGCACCCCCTAAGAGAGATACCATGGCAGACGAAGATGACTCCCACACTACACACAGCGCCAATGAAAGATCAATGTATCCACACCCCACACACAGAAGTCCTTGCCCAAGGTACTCCTGCATGGAATGGCCTTGACACTTACGTACAGGACAACCCATACGAACAAACTTTGCACACTCATACGACTCATTGCTCCGAGCTGTGGCATATCATCCACATAACAGCCGCAGGTCAGAAGAGTGCCGGTTGTACGAGTGCGAAAAACGCAATGTCAGAACATCCCGGGCACATGCACAACCCCTGTCACGTGGAACTGTACCGTGACCGAATGCTGCATTTGTTTGGGGCACTGGCAGTGTTGCGCATCAGTTACCGTCTGAGCTTCCGTCTTGCGTACGTCACCTGCATCCAGCCCTGGTTCCACTGCCGATCATGCATATTCGAGTGGCCCATGGATGTCTGCCTATCCAACACAACGGTAGCTGAACTGGATTATGACATGTGTGTGCGCCCCCTGTTGGACCATGACCAGGAGTGTAACCGTGATACCCGTTCATGGGATGCCTTGGAATTGGGTGTATGTGCTGGCAGTTGGGCATGTGAGATTGCTCAATTCCTCATGTGCAGTGACCACATCGAAGCGCTCCCCTATTGGGCTGTGTTGCGGATTGGTGAAACGGCATGAACGGAGCACATCTGTCCGAACCAGCTAATGTATTGGCTCGCACCCGTGTTCGTTGAAGTTGACAACGACGTACTCTTGGAACTGATTGCCCATGAAGCTGCGCTCGCTTTCATGGACGAGTAACTACGTTCCCGCAGCCACAAGAGATTGTAACCCATGGCACAGGTCCCAACCCCCTTTTGCATCTTGGGGAAATGGACACATATCCCACCATGACAGTGGACATGTCTGCATTCGCCTGGACTCAGACTGCATGTGCGTGCAGGACTGTGGGTTGACACACACCTGTGCAAGGTGAGTGGACAGTGGGGCCTTGCAACGTTCCTCAACCTGACACACCGCTGGAGGAAGAGTACACACATGGCAACGTAGTACTACATGTGACCTTGTTGAACTCCTTCACCTGCTCACTGTCAGCAGAGCAGGCAGTCAGCGCTGTCCGGTGGTACAGGACTATACAGATCCCATGGGCTGTGAGTGGTGTCCCCTGACACGGTGCAATGAGCATTCGCCAAACACCACATGACTCGTCCAGCAGGGCAAGGTGGGCTGAGACCATCGGCATCCGTCATGGTTGGTGTTCATTTGTGCCTCCCCATGTCTTGCACCTCTACATGTTCCTTGGCTGCCTGTTAGTGTATGATGCATTGGTCTGCATGTTGTGGCCCTTGTCTTGCCCGTACTGACACGCACATGCTAATAAAGTCTACACAGCTTCACTAGTGTACAACTGTGATGAGTGTTGATTTGCATACCAAATCGTGTGCCCCAATGAGCATTGTACATACACAGGGAGGGACGGACTGACGGATTTCACTTAGGGGTGAGTCCCTATTGCCAGCTCCACCTCTGAGAGCCAGACATTGTGTTCGGGTGAGTTGCTGGTCGACCTGTGAGCTTACGTGTCTTCAGCAATGTGAGTATGGTGTCCAACTTCTTGCCATGTGGACCAATGTGTTCCATCAAACCAGGCTGTGTCCACACAGTTGAGTGTGTGTAGGTATGCGAAGAGATGTTCTGTTGTCACATGTGATGTGGGACACTACTTTAGCCCTCCTACCGACTCTGACATATTTACACACAGCCCTATTTAATAAATGGACGTGGGGCTACGTTGGGGGGTTGCGAGATTGTTGTTCATGATCAATGAGGCCACAGCTAGTTTACACCTCCACAGTCATGTAATTGGCCATGTGTGTCACGGTCAAACATGCGCATTGATGTCATTTCCCAGGGTGTACCTTTTTGTGCAATCAATGGCCCTACAGTCATTCATACTGTCATACTTGATTGGACATAGACATGACACATCTGTGTGATTAGGAATGTTTTATTCACATCCTGTGGAGTGTCGGAGCTGGAGCAGTACATGGCCATGCACACCCCACATTACATGGTTGCCCAGTGGAGGGACAAACAGAGTCCTTTAGGGGATGACAAGTTAATCGGTAGAGGCAGAGTTGAGTCCGCAGCCTGTTTGCTGTGTCATTGTTAACCAGAGCAGATATGGCAGTCCATGTCGGGGTCCAGGTGAATGTCGCAGGGTGTTCGGGGGACAGTGGAAGGTGTTGTACCAGGGCATGATGCAGAGGGCTGTACCAAGCAGAAACAGGCCATATGGCGGGGGATGGATGCTACAACCTCCTTTTTGACACAGAGTCATTACCGTCCACATCTCCGTCCTCTGATACGTCTTCTGTGTCAGGTGTGCCAGGTGTGTGTGGTGGTGTTATGGCTGCATCACTGTGTGCCACTGACACATCAGGGGGCGGAGGTGGTATGGCTGCATCACTGTGTGCCACTGACACATCAGGGGGCGGAGGTGGTATGGCTGCATCACTGTGTGCCACTGACACATCAGGGGGTGGAGGTGGTATGGCTGCATCACTGTGTGCCACTGACACATCAGGGGGCGGAGATGTGTGTGTCGAAGTTCCTGCAGCAGTCATCTGTGACAGGCTCTGTGGCAGCAATGGCAGGATGAGGATCTGCAGGGCATGGTAGATCCCAGCTACATCTCGCTGGTGTTCAGCCGTGGCAGCCATCCTTCCTGCCTGCATCCGCTCCATGTTCTCCATTGTCCTCCGCATCTGTGCCAACTCTGTGCTGTCGTCGCCAGAGCCTCTCTGCCTAGACAGTTCTTGGATCCGAGTAATGGATCCAGCGAGGTCAGCCAAGGATTGTTGTAGGGCATGGAGCGGACTGTGGGTGTCCGTTAGGGACTGTAAGTGGTCCCTGATGGGACTGAGACACCCACGTATGGCATCTAGTTTGGCTGCCATGTGGTCGAAACCCACCGCACCTGTTCAGCCAGCCCCCTCTGGCAGTCTGACACACGGCGTTGGGATGCCATGTGTTCTTGGGTGAGGTGCTTGGAGCCAGCCGTGGTGGTGGGTGCTTCCTGCTGTGTGGTCTGTGCAGGGGGTGGTATCACCTCGATGCAGCTGGGCTGCCCTGCTTCTGGAGGTGGGGTGCGGAGGCTGTCCACGAGCAGTTGGAGGGTGTCGGAGCAGATGGCCAGGGGTTCCTCCTCCTCATCACTGAAGAGATGTCTGTCTGCTCTGCAGGAGGTGTTGATTGTCCCTCTGCAATGTGAAGGGGAGATGCAGGTTAACAGTGTGTTCCATGTATGTGAACGCATTGTACATGTTTACATACTGACTGCATGTCAATGTACATTGTGACTGTTTTAGAGGAGCTGGGTATTTGATGGGGGACAGTGGACATTCTGACTACATGAAGGATGTGAGGTTGTACTCGTACATTATCATCTGACAGTTTCCTTCTATGCCTGATGTGATTGGCCTTTTTCTACGCACATGCGGCACCAGTTGTGTCCTCTGTTCTGTGGTGTTGGTGTGGCACTTTGTACCACATTGTCGTCAATGTTGATGTGCCGTGGTTGCTATGTGTGTGTGCTGCATTGTGGGAGAGTCACCCCTGCAGCTCTGATTTAGCGGCCCATTGTCCCTTTGAGGCGGTGTGCCTTTGGCTTCTATGCTTTTACGGTGCTGAGATGTTGGCGACTTGGGTCATTTGTGCTCTTGGACGGATTTGGTACTCTTGTGCATTGTTTGCCTGCAGATGTGTTGTTGACGTCAGGAGTTGTATGTGCACGTGGATGTGTCAGAGTGTGACCTGCTCCTTTGAGGATATGATCCACACTGGGCCACCTCAGTGTCATGTCGTGCACCATGTCATATATTTTGACTGCAGCCATGCTATTGGTCATGCAGTGTCACTTGCATTGTCAGTGTGGCTCACAGAGCCACTGCTTTGCTGGGTTCAGCACATGTGCATGGGTAGGTTGTGGGATTGGAGAGTGGGGGGGGCATTTGTGCACATGGTGGACGGGGGCCTACTTGGTGTTTCTATGTGTGCTGCAGTGTGCCAAGGCCATCAGGGACAGGTTCCACAGTCATTGTGGGTGTGCAGTGTGCTATTCTTGATTGTGCATGTGTGCCATTGTGCCCGTCTCCCCCGTCCCCCCAGTCCCTGGTGGTTACTCACCCTGTTGCTGTTGGGTCAGGTCATTTCGGGCAGTGTCCGGACCCCCAACTCCTTGCACCGTCTCCGCACTGATGACTGTGGCCACCATTTCCTCCAGCTCATCCAGCCCCTCCTGTGGCGCAGGACTCCCACCTCCAGTGGCCGTTGCTGCCTTCAGGTTGGCAGCGAGTTTCTGCTTGGTTTGGCTTTTGACGTCATGCCAGCGCCTCTTAACCTCCTCCATTGACCTCCTCGACACTCCGACTGCATTCACGTTGTTCACGATGGACTGCCATATTTCCGTTTGTGTTGCCGATGACACAGTGGAGGTGACGTACAGTTGTTAGTAGTGTTCGGTCACCTCCATGACGATGATCCGGTTTTCCTGCGGACTGAACCCCGTCTTCCTCTTCCTCTTCTCTTTGCCCTTCTCCGGCCCGGGGTTCCTGGCTGGTCGTCTGTGGGGCTTGTGGGGTTCGCGTTGTCCTCTGCACTAGGTCCGGGTGCGTCCATGTTGCTACGCAGTTGCATTTGTTTTTTTTTTTCTCTGCTTTTATAGTGCATTCTCACGCATGGCGCGTGGGAATCGCAGGCCTGTCGCTGGTTTATGCTGATTTTTGTATCGCCATTGGGGTCATCGCACCATTTTTCGCGTTGGGGTTTCGCATTTTTTCGGCGTCGCGTGGATTTTAACGTGGGCATTTGTCGCGTTATCGTGGGGCTATCGCATGGGTTGTGAATGCTGCGTTAACACAGTGTTATTTTACCGCGATGGACTGCGATGTGAGAAGTTGCGTTAAGCGATTTTGGCGATAGTTAACACGCGTTCTTGGGAATATCCCCCTATGTGTCCCTGAGACTTCAGAACAAGAGGCCAGAACACACAAGCCCTTGGAGATTCTTCTTCAAGCAGGTTCACAGCAAAGTTAAAGTATTTGTCCTTTCCTCTTTGGCAGAAGCAGCAACTGCAGGCCAACCCAACAAAGCATACAGCAAAGAGGCAGTACTCCCCCTCACAGCTCTCCAGCTCTTCTCCTTGGCAAAGGTTCCTCTTGAGTCCAGAAGTGATCTAATACTTACACCCCATTTTCTCTTGGTTCTCTTTGTTACAAGGATCTCTGAGCCCAGTTCAAGCCAGTTCTGTCCTCTCTGTGCAGCATCACTACAGGAGGTGGAGACAGCATTGTGCAGAGGAGACGCTGCCTATTCAGGTGCTAGTGAAACTCCTTCTACCACTCGAAATGCAGCCAAGGTCTATTCAGCTCAGCTATGAGTCGCCCAGGAAAGGCAGGACACACCTCAACCCCCCTCGTGGCTGTCTACAGTGAATGCAAATCCCCAACCCCTGTCACTCCAAAACCAGACAGTCAGTACACAATACAGCAGGGGCACACAGAATGGTTAAACAGGAAAATGCCTATTTTCTAAAAGTGGCATTTTCAAACACACAATTTAAAAAACATCTTCCTAAAAAGATGTGTTATTAAATTCTGAGTTCAGAGAGCCTAAACTCCACTTCTCTCTCTTGTCCTAATGGAAAGTATACTTGTAAGATGTCACAAAGTAACTCCCATGTTAGCCTTTGGGACAGATAGCCTTTCAATAGTCTATTGGTTTATCATTTATGGTATTCATGCAATTGAAACCTGTCAGGCTTTCAAGTATGAGTGTACATTTATTGGTTAAACAAATGTGGAAATACACTTGTTTCAGTCTGTTTTGTTTCACATAACGCAAAATAAATATGGATAAATACAGATACAATTATTTAAAAAAAAGAAATATGGATAAATCGAGAAAGAAATGTCAAAAACGATATACCATAAAACTGGAAGCCCTACTTATGGCCTATGCCACTTATAATATGGTGGATGGGCTATCCGGCATGTTTATGATGGCGTATTCTGTACTATAAACCCCTTACTGAAAAGAATCTTGAGCAAAATGCCAATTCATAAGGTGATTCTCTGTACACTGAGCACCCACCCTGCTCTTTCTAACATTACGACTTATAAGTCTGGAGCAAGCATAACAGAAGGGCCATTAGCACAGGCTAGTTATGGTTAGGCTTAGCCCAGGAAATGAAAGTATCATGCTATTTCATATATGGGTGAAAAAAATATGAAAACGTTAATCTCCCCTATATGTTACATAGTAAAAGGATATTCCAAATCTGACTTCAATTTGTATGAATTTAGATTTTAAAACTGAATTTTTACATGGGAGAAATCTGTTGCAAGCTGACTCCCTGCAGTGTGACACTGTTGGTCCCAGAGAAATGTGTGTTATTGGTGAACTAAAATGATAGTAATTTCTCACGGTCCACTGACTGGCTATATATCTGTACGGAAACTTCAGTTCACCCTTACAATATGAGAGTAATTAGGAATTCTAACATCCGAGCGGCGCCTCAGTCATCAGGCCTCATGTTAGAAAGGCATGCAGTAGCCAAGAATACCCTCTAAGTGAATAAATATTATATTGTATACATCTGAACCACTAGAACTTTAGAAAATTGTCACTCAATACGGACCTCTGCCCTGAAAGAGAAAATAAAAGTGAGGGATAGAAACGTTTGAATAACTGCTAATAACCATATATGACTCCTCTCAATAGCCTCAAATTTCATAATTTATTTGCTCAGCTATGCTGTTAGAGACCAAATGTAGGCACAGAAATCTTGGTAAGGGAGGAATAAATGGAGTTATGCTCTGGGAGATATGCACTTCTCTAAATAGGGAGTACTAGAGGAAGCAAAAAGATTGCCACTGTCATCTGGAAAAGTTGCATAGTGATACCTATTCGTCAAACTATATCTAAAAAAGGCCTGCCTCTGTCCCCCAAAGGTCCAGTACTGGGAGACTTGATATTCCACATAGCCCTGGAACAACTGCTGAGCTCTTGTGCACTGACAAGATTCCAAGTGAAATCTCTAGTAGGCTAAGCGTCTCTTTCACAACAAAAAGCATTTTATAGGGCCCTCAGCAAAGGCGTATGATGCATTCTTCAACTGCTCAGTGGTTTCATCAAGGGTGACCATCCACTGAACCAATGAACATGTAAAACATACACTTGTCGGTACACAACATAGGATCCCACACAGAGAATGCAAACATGCACACAGAGCAATACACCTACTAATACATGTACACATGAAACTGACGTACAGCCAAAGGTTAATAAAGACATACATAAATAGAGGCACCATACACATGAACACACACGTATACACTATATCAGACAGACCATCAAACATACATGTGCTCTTGAATACAGACCCACACATTTTCAGACATTCATATGTACACAATCCAACAAATAATCAATAATCTGTGCAGTGGGGCACAGACTCATGGGCACTGTAAGAAATTGAGCTATTTGTCGAGTGTGGTAAGTAACCACAATCCTTGTCAGGATTAACCTCTAAAATCACTAAATTAACCTGAACTCAACCTCCTGGAAGCTATGGCACTGAGCAGACAGGCTTAATTTACTTAGAGGCAATGTGCAAAGTATTTATGCAGTTCTAAACAGGAACAAAGTTGAAATTTAAAACATTAAAAATCTGAAGCTGAATTTAAAAAAAAAAAACAGAGTAACAATTAAAAAACAAAATGACACCGAAAAGACAGAAATCCATTTGAGAACTGGAGATATGAATTTTTAAAGTTTTAAGTAGAAATAGCACTAAGAAATGCAAAGCGACAATGAGAGTTAATGGTGTTTGTAGTCGGGGACCTAAGCGCAATTTGAAGCTGACCACAATGGAGTGTGGGTTGGATACACCAACTAGGTTTGTCCTGGTCAAAGATTTTACCCTCTGATTGTAGACCCTTTAGTCCCAATACACCACAAGAATACACTTCTAAAGCCCGCCAGCAGCTGAGGGGCCGCACTTAGAGACTCACAAGGTAGCAGACAGAGTCCAATCCAGGTCCAGTTGCCACTGATCCGCTGGGCAGTTTCAGAAAAGGCCTTTTGTAGCTTGTTTTATTACTGTGTCTTGAACAGTGGGTCGATACCAAAGGGGATGATGGACGGAGCGTTTGAGCTAATCAAACACTCACCCCCAGTCAACTGATCTGGGTTTAATCCATCATCATTCTTTAGCTCACTCCACCACCCCAGTTCAGACATGGCCATATGCAAATCAGTCTGACCCTGTGCCTCATGGGAACAGTCCAGCCCGAACTGCCAAGCCATGTCTTCCCTGGACCGGAAACAAGCATCCTGGGACCGGTTTCTGGCTATTCAGCCGTCATCAGCCAGGCTAGCTTGAATCCAGTAGCAAAGTGAGCAAGGGACTCACGTCTGGGCATACCCTGCCAACTTAGGGCGAACAAAGCGATACCAAAGGGGATGATGGACGGAGCGTTTGAGCTAATCAAACACTCGCCCCCAGTCAACTGATCTGGGTTTAATCCATCATCATTCTTTAGCTCACTCCACCACCCCAGTTCAGACATGGCCATATGCAAATCAGTCTGACCCTGTGCCTCATGGGAACAGTCCAGCCCGAACTGCCAAGCCATGTCTTCCCTGGACCGGAAACAAGCATCCTGGGACCGGTTTCTGGCTATTCAGCCGTCATCAGCCAGGCTAGCTTGAATCCAGTAGCAAAGTGAGCAAGGGACCCACGTCTGGGCATACCCTGCCAACTTAGGGCGAACAAAGCGATACCAAAGGGGATGATGGATGGAGCGTTTGAGCTAATCAAACACTCACCCCAGTCAACTGATCTGGGTTTAATCCATCATCATTCTTTAGCTCACTCCACCACCCCAGTTCAGACATGGCCATATGCAAATCAGTCTGACCCTGTGCCTCATGGGAACAGTCCAGCCCGAACTGCCAAGCCATGTCTTCCCTGGACCGGAAACAAGCATCCTGGGACCGGTTTCTGGCTATTCAGCCATCATCAGCCAGGCTAGCTTGAATCCAGTAGCAAAGTGAGCAAGGGACCCACGTCTGGGCATACCCTGCCAACTTAGGGCGAACAAGCGATACCAAAGGGGATGATGGACGGAGCGTTTGAGCTAATCAAACACTCACCCCCAGTCAACTGATCTGGGTTTAATCCATCATCATTCTTTAGCTCACTCCACCACCCCAGTTCAGACATGGCCATATGCAAATCAGTCTGACCCTGTGCCTCATGGGAACAGTCCAGCCCGAACTGCCAAGCCATGTCTTCCCTGGACCGGAAACAAGCATCCTGGGACCGGTTTCTGGCTATTCAGCCGTCATCAGCCAGGCTAGCTTGAATCCAGTAGCAAAGTGAGCAAGGGACCCACGTCTGGGCATACCCTGCCAACTTAGGGCGAACAAAGCGATACCAAAGGGGATGATGGACGGAGCGTTTGAGCTAATCAAACACTCACCCCAGTCAACTAATCTGGGTTTAATCCATGATCATTCTTTAGCTCACTCCACCACCCCAGTTCAGACATGGCCATATGCAAATCAGTCTGACCCTGTGCCTCATGGGAACAGTCCAGCCCGAACTGCCAAGCCATGTCTTCCCTGGACCGGAAACTAGCATCCTGGGACCAGTTTCTGGCTATTCAGCCGTCATCAGCCAGGCTAGCTTGAATCCAGTAGCAAAGTGAGCAAGGGACCCACGTCTGGGCATACCCTGCCAACTTAGGGCGAACAAAGCGATACCAAAGGGGATGATGGACGGAGCGTTTGAGCTAATCAAACACTCACCCCCAGTCAACTGATCTGGGTTTAATCCATCATCATTCTTTATCTCACTCCACCACCCCAGTTCAGACATGGCCATATGCAAATCAGTCTGACCCTGTGCCTCATGGGAACAGTCCAGCACGAACTGCCAAGCCATGTCTTCCCTGGACCGGAAACAAGCATCCTGGGACCGGTTTCTGGCTATTCAGCCGTCATCAGCCAGGATAGCTTGAATCCAGTAGCAAAGTGAGCAAGGGACCCACGTCTGGGCATACCCTGCCAACTTGTATCGCTTTGTTCGCCCTAAGTTGGCAGGGTATGCCCAGACGTGGGTCCCTTGCTCACTTTGCCACTGGATTCAAGCTAGCCTGGCTGATGACGGCTGAATAGCCAGAAACCGGTCCCAGGATGCTTGTTTCCGTCCAGGGAAGACATGGCTTGGCAGTTCGGGCTGGACTGTTCCCATGAGGCACAGGGTCAGACTGATTTGCATATGGCCATGTCTGAACTGGGGTGGTGGAGTGAGCTAAAGAATGATGATGGATTAAACCCAGATCAGTTGACTGGGGGTGAGTGTTTGATTTGCTCAAATGCTCCGTCCATCATCCCCTTTTGTATCGCTTTGAACAGTGGGTCAGCCTCATGACTTAGGAGTCCACTTCATTGTCCTGGATACAAGAGAGAGAGAAGGTCCAGTGCTCCAGGGCTCTTTTCAGGTTGCAGACAGCAGGTTCAGTCCTCTTTTGATCTTCTTCAGGTCCAGGAGTGTTCTGAAGTGGGTACCTGGAGACACCACATTTATGCCTGGCACAAGCTTGTGGGTGGGAATGACCCTAGGGATGCTCTAACCAAAGGAGTATACCCTACTAACCTGGGACTAACCTTACTAATTTTGGGCATTTTCAAGATGGCCAAACTCTTCAGCCACAATAAACTTGGGCTCTGGGGGCTGGTGGTGTGTGGGGGGAGTGTACTATGGTAATCATAGTCTTATCACATCTAACATAAAAATCCAGTTTTAGGCAGTCCCTGTACCTAGAGCAACATCTGAGATAGATGTTTGGTATAACAAAGCTGAGCTACCAGGCAGTGGATACACACACATTGTTTGGCATTCTTTTTCCCTCCTTCGAAGTGCACTCCAAATGTTATATGTAGAACTAGCAGACCTATCAACCAGGCTGTGACACTGTAAGGTCAAAAGAGGCCCACTGTAATTGGGGCCTGACTGGCTGGTGAGACAACAAAAGGACCCTTCCCAAGAATCAGATATCATTGGCCTGTGACAGGGGAGGCCTCTTTGAAAGGAGTCCCAAGCCTCATATGAAAGACCAAAGCAGAACCATCAAGCAGGATGTGATATTCATGCAGGGCTTGGTATTTTAATGTCAAAAAGGATCCTTCTAAAACCTCTTGCATATTCCGTCATATTCAGAGGGGTCATCTCTGCCCATTCAGGTCAGCCTTTTTTTTGCAACTGTGAGCAAGTTCACATCTCATTTATACCCATTTAAATGCCAATTACTGGCAGACCGAAGTAATAGACCAACATGAAGATTTAGCTTCCAGTGACTCAAGGCAGGGCAAAGGTAACTTTTTTAAAGCTACTTTCCAATAATATTTGAACAAATCCAAATTCACAATTGAATTGGATTTTTAACAACTATTAAAAATAGATCTTTCATTATTTTTCTAGATACTTCCATTCCCTAGATGCAAGAATAGTATTTAGAATTTTATCCAGTGTTTTCCTATTGAACAGCCAAAACTCCTACAGTGAAAATAGCTTTGAGGGCATGTCCACTGTAGGACATGTTTAACATTAAATTTGTTACATGCCCTACTTTTGAATCTCATGCGCCTTGCCATTATGGGCAAAAAGGCTTATTTAGGGGTGATTTATAAATACTTAAAAGGCAGGTTTAGGCCTGTCATCAAGAGTTATTTTGACAGGTTGAATTTGCAATGAAAACCTGCAAAGCCTGGCTACTGGTTGCAGGCCTGCAGTCATGATTACATGGTAACTTTAATGGATAGCACAATGAATGCTCTAGTCAACTTGTGGAATTTAACTTACATGCCCTGAGTACACCTTTATACCATATTGGAGGGATGTATAGGTAAGTAAATAACACCAATTTTACCATCTTGAAAGGAAGAGCACAACCACTTTATCTCTGTTTAGCAGGGTTAAAGTGCAGAGAGTTCTATAGCCAGCAAAAATGGGGTTCGGCAAAAGGGCCACACAAATTTAGGGTGACACTGCAGAATGGGCAAATTTCCAGCAGGCACCAGGAAGCCTCAGGCAGAGGGGCACTTAAGCAGCATTGGGTAATGTAAACCAGAAGGAAAAGAGGGTCAAGTGGAGCACAGGGTGCTGTTTGTCTGGCCACCACTGTGTTTTGTGTCTCAGGAAAGCAGTGGGTGACTAGGCTCTGGATAGCACTGGGTGAAGTTCAGTTTAGAGGCAGAGAATGGTGTGTAGTGATGGTACAATATGATACACAGGATGAAATACACTATGACGTGCATTGTGGACACATGGTGATGTGCTCAAGGAATATAAATAATGTTACCTCCAATCTGTCCCAGGTGATAATAAGCTCAAGGAGCCAGATTTTCTGTGTCATATCATAAAAAAAATATTCAGGCAGTGTTATGCATACCTAAACATTTAACCTTCTAGCTACAAAAGATATTGAGAATATATGAAGTTATGCCCACATTACAAGTGGCTTCTTATAACTAGTTAGGATAACAGGAGATTTCACCCTATTTGACATTACACGGCACATGGTAATACTGCATATGGTATTGCTGCATGTGAAATTACCAGATTTGTTTGAGGTGCCAAATTTGTTTTGCCTATCTTGAAAAAATCTCTCTCCATAAAAAGACCCAAAATTCAGAAATGACATGTGGCAACTGGTGCAGTGATACAGATATTCTATGGTATTCCCCATTCCCAAGAAGATTCATTATTTGTTATCCTGGAATAATTCGACATCCCAGAATTACTGAGTGAAAATTACACATCATAATTAAAAATTCTGTTGACATGTGGGCCTTTGTTTTTCTTCATGATTTCAAAGAAATTACACCAGTTTAGGAAAAAATAAAAGTTGCTTTACCAATTGTTTACTCTACTCCACTCCCAAATATTTTAATTAACCTACCTTTACATTTCACATAGATGTGAATGTTCTCATATAATAAAGTCTTCTAACAGGAGATTGGAAGCAATATGAAAGAAGATGTAGGTCATGGTGAAAATAATGACTTTTTATAGTAAGACTGAGTATGGAAAATGATTTGATTACTTGCTATTTGAGGAAATATCTGGCTGAGAAATTATTTATGTGATCATAAAGTATGGTTTGTAAGCACCAACAATGAATGCATTAGCTACCTTATTAGCAAGGAATAGGATCCAACCTCCATTCTTGAAGTATGATCATTGGATAATTGTTTTGCTCAGACAATTCCAAAGCCTGCAAGTCCACATCGCACATCTCAGTTAATTATTCATTCATTGCGAAAATATTCAAGTGGCATTTCTTAAGATAAACCTCAAAGGTTCCCCTGCAATCCCGCAGCACGGGAAGAAACAGAGGGGAAGGAAGGGCTGACCTGCGTGTCAGTATTTAGGCTGAACCAGCGGACTTCATCCCCATGATTCCTTGTTCCAGGAGTCACATTTGCAGATCAGTTCCAGGAGGAGGCGGGACCTTCACCAACGACTTTCTCAAAGGGCTCCCTGAAATCCTGCAGTGAGGGACGAAACAGAGGAGAAGGAAGGGGTGACCTACCTGACAGACTCCAGCTGAACCAGGGGACTTCATCCCCCACTATTCCTTATGCTAGAAGGTGCATTTGCAGAGCAGGTCCAGGAGGGGGCGGGGCCTCCACTGACGACATAATGCCCGGGACAAGTGCAGCCACGTCCTTGCCCATGATTGCCTGGAACAGCCAGGGCTCTGATAAAATTTCCAGAGCAGGAGGGGCTAGAAAACTCCCTAGACACTCCGCAGAGAATTGCACTCTGGAGGAAATTAATGAGTTGATAGAAGAAATGAAGGATTTACTTGGTCCAAAAGAAAAGGGGGATCAATTAGGGAAATGGGAGAAGGAGAACTCACAGAAGGGCATAAGATCATACCTTAGAAACACAGAGGATGGGCTTGCCCCAGGAGCTAGTAGCAAGAACAAACACATCAACATCTCCACCTCCCACCTCCCCCCCAGTGAGTACTATTGAAGCTCCTTTGCAGGCCCTTTCGCCTGAGCAAGTGATTATACCCACCACCCCTACAGCTAACAGTGAGTGCTCTAATAAGTCTGCAGTACTGGGCTCCTCAGTAAAACACCCCACGGACTAAAAGCAAAGGGACTAATCTTTTAAAGGCTGTTACAAGCGGGGGAAGAGATGATACAACTGCACAGTTAAATTCTTTAAGGGGAGAGATTGCAAGCCTGTGTGATCGTATGGGTAGATTGGCTAAGGCATTAAATGAGAGATTGGATAGTCTCTCGGCCCTGGCAGTGAACATTAACAGCACACTATTGGATAACAAGAATAAGGCCGCCTAATTGATGCTAAACAACATCCTAATCAAACCTCAAACCCTCACAAGGCCTAAGCAGACTACTCAGGCATTCGCATCTATGCTATAACTGAATCGACGCTTCCTAATATAAGTGCTAGAGGGGAAATGGTTGTTTCGAGATACATCCCTATTCACAGCGGAGGTTAATCTCAAACTTACCACCCAGACAAAGAGAGCTCACCACACATAGTAAGTATAGGAAGAATACCAGCATTGATCCTATGAGCCCGCGAATAAGCCCCATGATATCTATATGATCAATGTCCCTAAACTTTTGTGTGGCACCAAGGAACAGCAAGATTCACTTGTTAATAAAACCATCCATTGGCGGATGCATACAGAGACTACAGATCCATCATAAGGGAAGACATATTGTATGCTACACACTTCAGCAGTATTGATCCACAGTGTGATTGCATTGGGTTGAAATTAAAGAACCAGGAACTGGTTAATTTGTTAAACTCACTTGAATTGAGGTTTAGGCCCACTATAAGGTTTCAAATAAGATTCAAGCTAAATGTCCCAAATCCTCTAATAGAACAAACAGGCTCCAAGGCCTACAAATATTCAACCCCTCACCAAATCACCTCTAATCCTATTGAATAATTGGACTTATCTGAGAACGAGTGACTATGGGAGAACCTAAGGGATACTGCAATTCCCACATCACTAACTGGGAAAGAACAAATCAACTCTCCTTGGTCAGGCACTCAAAAACAATTAGAACTTAGTAGAAGTGTGTGAAAAACTCCTGCAGTCCATCGAATCTTGAAAAAACACTCATTTGTCTTAGTGGGTCAGGATTGTTCTACAACACTACATAAAGTGGTGTGGGTGGAGACCTGGGATGATTTCTTTTAGATGTTATCATGGAATGTAACTGTAATTAGAGCAAAACTTGAAGATCCAGAGTTGGGGGGACTTTATAGATCAATATCGCATCATTATATTTCAGGAGACTTGGGTGCCTAACCCAGTATTTAGGTCTTGTTTTCTTACATTCAGTGTTAATGTTGTACCATCTTTGGCGAGAAGAGCATCAGGAGGATTATTGATCTGGGTGAGATTGTACTTATTTCCTGCAGTTAATGTGGTTCCCTCAAAGAGTCTGAATTTGCTGGGCCTTGAAATTAAAATAGTTACTCGACTAGGGGTTAGACATGTTGCCATTGTGATGATGTATATTAGATCTGTCCCTTCAAACACCCAATCTGCTACAGTGGACCATTTATTAGACATGTTGGGTCATTTTAATTGGAGTGCTCAAAAAAGTATAGCTGGCAACTGTAACACATGACTTTCCCTTGATCAGTTGATGCAGGTCAGAGGACCCAAACACTTGAACCAAAAACAATATCTAGGGCCCCCCTGGATGACGAGGGAAAACTAACTAGTGTGGCAGTGCAGCTAGAGAATTTAACCATAGTGTACAACCTAAGAATAGTCAATAACAGTACATGGTCAGACTCCCACCATTGTTTAACTTTCAAAAGAGGGATAACCCCCAGTAATATAGATGACAGATTCCTAGGTCATGCACTATGCCATTTCCTAAATTATATGGAAATAGTCCGAAAGGGCAGATGGTAACCATCAAGCCTTGAGTGCTAAATTTTATGCCAGCCTATTTGTGGACGTAAACTTGGCACCTTCAATAACCAAATCACAGACTGAGGCAACAAATAACAGGAAAAATATCTAATAGTCAGCAGTAGCGACTAATGCTGTGGTACAGACAGAATTACATAAACTATTTGTGGAAAAATTGTCCCTGATAGAATCAACTGAAATGTCCAAGATAAGATGTGTTACTCTGCATTGCCAATTAATGGACCAAGTGAGGACTTTTTTTTTTTTTAAGTAGGGCGGAGGGGCCGCTGTAAAACAATTCCCACTTAGTTGGTTCTATAAAGAGCGCTGCCACGATAAAAACCGTTTACCGGCAGCTATAGATAAGGGCAGCTGCACATAAATAGGCATTGCTAGGAAGAGCATGGAATGTGCCCTAATCATCACTCGTACCTCAATAACATCTGCACATGTAGCAGCTGTGTCACTATGCTGCAACTTACCAATCCACATGTCAGGATCTCATGCTCCTCACCAAAATCCACCCATATAGTTTATACTGCAGCTATACACCTCTCTGAGAACCAACTATATTTGCTCCAGACAGCTTTAATTATCTCACATGTGCAAATAAATAGATTCACCATAATAAAATAAGGCTGCCTATCCGGTATGTAGACACCTCACCCAACTCTCCCCCATAGGTCATATTACAAATATACATCGCTGCAACCAAACATGCATATGCAGCAGTTATCTCCTGGACCGTGAGAGCGCTACGATGACACATTAGTGACAACATATATAGTTACATATTTTATAAAGCAATCATTTTGTTTCCAACACCAGCGTTTTGCTTTTTAAGAAACACTCATTTTGCTGCCAAATGCAATGTTTTCATTTAGGAAACATACTGTAAGTTATCCAATATTAAAATTGATCATTTTCATGGATAAACACCTACATTTCAATCAATTTAATTTCAATCTGAAATACTAGCTTTTTTAGTAAATGTATGTTTGGTGCTCACATATTGATGTGTCACTTTCATCAACCATTCAGCAATGATAAAATCACATTTGTACAAATGTTGACTTGTGTACCCAAGCAACACAGTCACATGCCAAGTTTATATAAAATATTCATTAATTACTACAATTATGAGGGGTACTCACTAAGGGCCATATGTACGAAGGCATTTTGCATTTCCTAACAGTGCGACTCACAATTTATATGTACGAAAGGCATTTGTGGTGGTGCAAAATGCGATTTCTATCTAGTAGAAATCGCATTTTGGAAATCGCTAAGTAGGAAATAGCTAATATGGATTTCCAAATAGCTAATCACTAACCACATGTACAAAGGATTTCCTAATTGTGAATAGTTGCAAAATGACCATTTAGGAAATGCAATTACCATCAATCTGGATCAGGTGGTAACCAGGTGCAAACTACAAAAAGGCACCCAAAATACATCTGGCACTTTCAGAAAGCCGGTCCTGTATTTTTGGTGAGAAGGAAGAGGATTTTAGCTGGCAGGCAGAGACGAAGATGGAGATCGGAGAGGATATTTAGAGTGAGAGTCACCCTGTTTGAACAGACAGAGGAGGAGATTTTTGACAAGTACAGACTCAGTAGTGAGGTAATTCTGGATTTAATTGCTCAATTACAACATCAGCTTCAGGCCCCAACACCCAGGAGCAATGCAATCCCACCACATGTACAGGTATTGTGTTGCCTACACCTCTTAGCTTCTTGCAGTAACCAAGGGGTCATAGCAGTGGCAGGGGAGTGTCACAAAGTGCCTTTTCCAGGTTTCTGGACATCATGGTTAGCAAAGTTAACCAATACATATATTTCCCAAATACCCTAATTATTGCAACAGACTAAATTAATGTTCTACCGTGTGGCACAATTCCCCAATGTCATTAGCTGTGTTGATGGCACACATATTGCCATATGTCCCCCCTCAGCAAATATATTCATATACAGAAAAAGGAAAAGTTCACATTCGCTCAATGTGCAGGTAGTGTGTGATGCCTCCTGTATCATAACCGACCTTGTGACCAAATTCCCAAGCAGCACCTGTGACTCCTTCATGTACCGCCTCAATGGAATACAAAACCGACTTTCACTGGGTAAATTTCGCAATGGTTTTGAACTAGTTAAGGGAATTGCTGACTCACTGAATATAGAGGCCAGAACTGTTTGTGTAATGTGACCTGATGGTTTTCCTTCTCACGCTCTCAAGGAGACAGTGCATATGCCTTGCGTCCCTGGATGCTCACATCATACCTAACTCCAAGGACATGAAGTGAAAGGCATTAGAACAGGGCACACAGGACAACGTGCTCCATCATTAAGCGGACCTTTGGGATACTGAAGTCCAGGTTCCGCTGCCTCACAAGACCGGTGGAGCACTACTGTCAGACCTAAAATGTGCTGTAAGATCATCGCCTCATATACCATACTCCACTATATTGCCAGGAGGAAGGGTCTGCACAACTTCACCATTAAGGATGAATCTGACTCAGATGATGAATTACCAGCACTACAGGTGCAGCAGAACAGGACATGTACAGCATAGGGTCCTGCACAATGCACACAGATCACCAACAACCATTTTTGAGGTAAGAGTAATTACAACATCTAAGAAATGGATATCACACATGATGGTAATGCATGGTGCATAACTGCAATATCACAATTAATTCAGGTTGTGACAATCCTAAATCAACAGTATCCATTGTGGATGTAACATTGTGTCAACTAGGCAACAAAGTATGTAACTACAAACAAAAAACCAGCAGACTCATGACTCTGAGTGTTCAGTGGATTCACTTCTTCCGGCATCAGGAGTTGGGCACCTTGTCAGCTACACTGACCGTTACTGCCGTATGATGGAAGGTGTGTGTGCGAGGGTGTGATGATGTGTGGGGTGGTGATAAGTAAGGGAATAAGGAATAAAACTGTCTAGGAGATACCAAGTAAATATTTTAACTTGAAGGTTTTCCTGGCAGGATTAAAAAGACCAAAAAGCAGGATAAATCTACTGCTGGGGTGTAATGTGCCCAAGTAGTAGTGAGTAACAAATAGTGTAATCAGGATAACATGTTTGCGCCTGATTGCCCCAAGCAGATCCACGGTGCTTCATCAGGACTAGTAAAAGTTGGGTGGTGAGCCTACCCCACACTTATGTTCTGATGTTTTATGTAGGTATTCCACAATGGTAAAATACCTGGTGTAGATTAGATACATTATGATCGTCCACCTGAACATTAAATAGTGAGAAGACACAGAAAATTAGAATGACAGCATATTTCATATGATATAACATTAGATTCCTGAAAATGCAAGTAAAAATGTCTCCACCTGTTGACATGCACTCAAAGGTTGCCCGAAAGATGTGGACAGTACAAACTGTCATCTATTATCCTGCACGTAAGTGAAACAGAGAACCACATACACAACAACACATAGATAGAAAACACACATGCTGGTGTCACACTGTGGGAAGTCGTGGGACTCATATATATCTCACAAAGGGGTCTTGCCCTGTGTAACAATCATCAATGTCCCAACTAGTCGAGGTAGAGGTCAGCGCACTGCTACTGACAAGAACAGAAATTAGGTCAGGCTTACATAAGCATCAGAATTCATGTAAGGGAGCTGAGCATGGCAAAAAGTAACAAGAAATCAATCAGCGCCACGGGGAGTCGTGCTTACATAACTTCGGTGTTGGAGGACCAGGGACCTACCCTTCTCTTCTTACCAGGATCGAGACTGTGCAGAGGGGGGCGGGCCAGTTTTAATGGTAATCGGCAGGGCGATCACTCACAGGTGTGCAGTGTGATCCGGATCAGGTGCCGGCCACGGGAAGCTGCATTGTGTGCTGGGAGCACTCCGGACACAGGCAGGATGGCCCGGGCGTGCCCTAGCCTCAGGGCAGGACTAGACAGAGTCCTGTTCCGAGGTAAAGGATTCATGGTGGCCATCTTGGAACTGGCCAATGGGTGGTGAGCCAGTTAGTGTATTGATCGTATTAGGGCTAAATAATCACTTAAGAGGCACATATTCACAAAAAACAACACCCTGTCAATCATGCATTGAGTCAGGCAGGACAGAGGGATAATCATTTTGCCAATTATAAATGGTATGGATAAAAGAGCACCTAATGGCATATCTGTTTTGGCAGCCATCTTAGAGTGTGTAATGGAGGCTGCTGAAACTGGGAATAACAACCTGTATGGATAAAGGTCCATACAGATAAAACGGAGAATTAATGGAAGAGGGCGATGTATGTATTAGTACCCATACAGGGCATGTGTGATATTGGTAAGCCAAGAAGGAGGAAGAAGTGTCAGCTCCAGAAGTTTTTCTAGTAGATGGGAAGTAATCATATAGGCCACATGGTATGCTCCAGGTAGAGTGGCATAGTGCCTGGGGTGTATGTATTCAGTAAAACCGCCCGAGGTGTGTGCAGATGGAATCATGGAGGTTACAGCTCACACTAGGGGATTCCATCATTGAGACCTGTCTTATTGGTACTAGGGCAGAACACTCAGTGTTGTTCCCTCTTGAAGAGACTCGCGGCAATCCATATTTGGTTGGCTTCTAGAATGGTCCATGTCAGGTCCTCAGGTGAATGTCCGAGGTCGCAGAAGTGACAGCACATCTAAGTGGAGTTGCATCCACACTGAATAGTGCTCCGGTGTTCCATGATCCTAATCTTAACAGCCCTCGTTGTCATCCCCACATAGTGGAGGTCACAGGGGCAAGTGATCAGATATACACAGTGTTGCAGTTCGTGTGACACTTCTGTATCCAGGTGAAATGTTGGTTGAGCTTAATCTCCTTGGACTCTTGCGTCAGAGGACACACATTGCAGGACCCACAATGGTGGTGTCCTGTCACTGATGGAAGGGCCCATAAGGTGTTCTGTGTCTTGGCCTGTTTTATCCTGGGTTTGGTGTGTACCAGGAGATCTCTCAAATTGTGGGTGCGTCTGAAGGTAAATCGTGGTCGCGGGATCTGTAGGGTGTCAATGTTCGGAATACTCCAGTGCTTCAAAATGATCTTTTTGCTTTTATTCAAGGTAGAAGTCAATGTGGTTACACAAGTCATAGCATCTTCAGTTGTTCTTGTGTTAGTCTCCAGGAGGGCTTCACAGTTGTTGTTCTGGGCTCTCTTCTTAGTTCGTCTGATGATATTGGTGGGTTGGTGTCTGTCAGATAGATTCCTGCTGAGTGATCTTGCTTGTGTGTCATAATCCTTCAGTGAATTACAGTTCCTTACAGGTCAAGGAACTGGCCGTATGACAGATTCTCTAGAAGAGCTTTGGGGTGGTGACTCTCAAATAGCAGGAGGCTATTGCAATCAGTGTTCTTCTTGTAGGTTTTTGTGCAGAGCTGCCCATCCTCTAAGGTAATGCGTAAGTCATGGGAAGGTATCACCTGTTCAGGAGATGATTAAGTGAACCTCAAATAACGGTTCAAGGTATTGATCCATTTGCCAAATTCTTGACACCTGTTGTAGTCACCCTTCCAAAGGATAAGGATGGGATAGCCAGATGTCACACTTCCAAGGTAGTGGTCATCAGGAGGGAGGGCACCTGGTAGCCCACTGGCTACCAACCTCATCCTACCCTGAGAATATTTTCTAAAGATAAATAGGGCACACCTGGCACCCAGAATTCAGATCTCAACTGATCCTGGAAGAAGGGCAGAGGGAGGACTGTCCTGCTGCACCGAGGAACCAACAAAGAGAGGCTACACCATTGAAGACTGCACCTGCTGGCAGCCAAGAAAGGGACTGTGCCTGTCATGTCCTGCTCAAAGAGAAGCTGTCTCCAGAACCCAGTAAAGCCAAGAGACTCCAAGGGCAGCCGACTGGCCTCCTGTTCACAGCACAGGGACACAACAGCTGACAAACCCTGCTGGGGCATGTTGGTAGCCCAAAGTCTACAAGCTGTTACCACCACCGCTGTGCAGCACCAAGGATCATTATCTGATGCACAGAGTTGCACCCGACTTTGCTCAGCCAGAAGAGCTGTCAGAGAGCGGCTGGGACCCTCAAAAGGCAAGTTACTGACCCAGGAAGGATTGACCTGTGGCCGTGATACCACGCTACTGGTAGCCCAGTGGCGGCTGCACTTGAGTCAGACTGCAGACAACCTCATGGGACATCAACCCTTTAACCAGGATCCCCCCTTACCCTCTTTGTGGACCAAGGAATCCCCACAGGAAGACGCCTATCGACCGCTTCACATCCACAGCAACCTTGGAGCATCTTCATCATCCTTTATCCCTCGCATCAGGACCCCTCCGTCAGAATCCAGTGCACCGCGGATAGAGTGCCTGGAACTGCTTGAAGACTACTTCTTCTATGTAGGTAACTGTTTCTAAGGACCTTGCTGGTCCCTCTGACTAGCTCCCAGCTGGAGTTGGCCATCCTAAGTACTGCTATCCAACCACAGCGACTCTTATCCAAGTTTCCTTTGAAAAAATTTGTAAGTGTCAATTTAGTTGAATTTTCCAAGGCTTGTTCACGGTTGAGGGAAAACACTTTGATTTATTATTTGCTGTAATATCCATATCTCCGGAACCCTCTGTGGGTTTTTTTCATTCTAGTGTCTACAGTATTATAAAAAACAGTCTTTTTTGTGTCAGATTTATTCAGTGTTATTCCGATTTATTCTTCAATTGTTTTGGTGTTGTTAAAATGCTTTAAGCTAGTTCCTCTGTGTAAGCCCCGCTGCTCAGTGTCACAGTTACCCCAGATTGAGCTGACGGTTTGACAGATTAAATCTACTGTTCCTAAAGGGGTTGGTAAGTGTATTACACAGTAAGGTTGCACAACTTCAACATATAATACACCCCATTTCCTCACATGAGTACACTTTGATACTTATCTAAGGGCCCCAGTACTTTAGTGACACCACCTAGTGGTCACAACACACTCCAGTAGAAGCCAACAGCAAGGTCCAGAGCAGGTTTGGCTGGAATGGTCAGCTGGGCTCCTCAGTAAAGGGACTTCTGTCAGTTTTTGTGTCAAAGTAGCTTAACAGGAGGCGAGTAAACTCACCTTTGAAGTCCACGTCTTGGCCCTGGATACAAATGGGAACAGGTCCAGGCCTTAAGGTTTTCCTCACACCCCCAATATACCAAGAATTGCCACCATTACGACAGACAATCACTATTTCCAAGATTAGCCACCATCATGCCAAGTGTGTTTATAATATTTACAAAATTGCTACCATTATGCTAATGCCAACTTTACATTATAGATGGACACTGTCATGCCGAGGATGTTGACATCTGTTAGAAATCCCCACCGTTATATCATATATGACACTATATCCAGTCTTGGCATCAGCCTTTCATGGATGCCCACAATATGCCAAGAATTGCTAACATTATGTCAAGGCCAACAGTTTAACTTGGGTAGGCACAATAATGCCATGGGGATTCACAATATGTCAAGAAAGCTCAACAGTATGCCATTGCAAGAACTGCCACCATTAGGCCAGGGGTAAAATTATTCCGGAGATGGGAAGCATCAGGCCTTAGAAGCCTACAGTCTTTCAACAATTACTACAATTAGCAGGTGCAACATGATTCCAATGTGGATACATACACATGCACAAATCTTCACACAAACAGATAGGCAAACACATGCATGTAGCACCATTTTTTATCCTTAGTGTGTCTCTCTCTATTTACTCTTCAATTGCTTGCCTTCCGGATCCTGCCTGGTTTCCTTCATCTTGCCACGTACCATATCCCATTCCTACCATAAAGCAAGACCTGTGTTGTACTTACATTGTCACTACCATTACATAGTATGAGGTTTCTGTAAGCATGTGCACAACATTCTTCTGGAGAGCTCCAACCTGTAAATTTAGGCTTCATTCTCTCATAGAGCAATGTGCATCAGTGATCATAATGACACAAGCTATCCATGGTTGATCGGCCAACCATGGATGCTAGGACACCAGGCATGCAATGTGCGCTCTATTTTTCCTTTTCACTTTCTTCTGTGCACTGCAGATGTAGCATTAGGCCTTCAGATCCTCTGAATGATATGTGAAAAAAGATGTGAGGTGTGGGCTGCTTGCCATAATGGATGGATAGTCTGAGGCACAACCAGATTGAAGGACTTACAATGTAAGTCACACTGTGAGTCAGGGGATGTGTAATTGGCTTCTGAGTGCCGACTTACAGTGCTTTGCTGGAAAGCTGTGAGCTACACGCTGAAGGTTTTAACCCAACTGCTCTAAGAGATAAACAACAAAAGCTGTACATGCCATATCTTCTTAGCGATGACTGCCAGCTAATCAGACAAGTAAAGTTTGCATTTCTTTTTCCAGTCCCATTAAGGGTCCATAGCTGTTCTACAGATGAGGTACTGAACCATCAGACTCTATGAGTGTCGGGGGAGGGAGAGATATGGCAGCAAATTAATGTTCTAACGGTAGAGCTACCTTTGCACTTTTAGCATATTAGACATACTTGTGCCTCTGGTTCTGTGGCCCATGTCCACCTGGACAGTAATTGTTTTGTTGTATGGTCTGTTTTGGTATACATATTTTAATTATTACCAAGGGATAATTTCAGCAATTTTATGGGTGCAGAGGATAGATGGGACCAGTGCAGCGATGTTCACTGACTTACCATATGAAAATAAGATATGTAATAGCTGTAATAAGTATCATACATCTGATTCTCAAGCTTTCAACACAATACAACGTTTTTACAGTTAAAAATCTGAGGTGAGATTAAATGGCTGCAGCAATTTTTTGCAACTGGGCAGGGTTGATGTTTTTTCTCACCCTTATTTTACTGTAACGGATGTGGTGCTTTGCAGTGCTACTTACCAGGGGCATATTTTGCACACTTAGGGGCATATTTATGAAGGTTTTGCATCACCCTTGCACCATTCAAGGGAGCACATGGGTGATGTAAAACCCAAGTCGGATTAATTAAGCCACACAAGCCACCTTGTGTAGCCCTTCATGGCTTGATAAATCCAGAGTAACGCAGCACAAATCATTGCGCTACGTTACTCTGCCACAGGGAGGCATTTCATGGGTGGAGCGTTGGTGTTCCCAATCATCCACCCATGGATTTTGGAGTATTCCCAGAACTGTTTGTCTCACTTCCAGAGAGTCGGAGATTTTTCATTCAGTTGCGTTCTCCCAGAAGCAAATACTCACTCACATACGAGCAACTGGACCGAGAAAAGACAGGCAATAAACCTATTGTCTTCCTGGGGTATCCCAAAAAATTGAAGTAGACGCCTCACTCACTTATCATGACATGCATCATCATCGGCACCTATCCACACTGCAGTAGGAAAGTACCGCTGGGGCGGACTCAATCGGGGAAACGTCCTTGGGAGTTCTTAGATAAAATGGAAACTGGATAGTGCAGGGATCCAGAAAAGTGAAAAATAAAAATACTTCCTAGTATAGCCCAAGATAAGTCCTTTATTAGTACAATACAAGGGGTATGGTTTAAAACATGACAAACAAGGTTACCATTGAGAATTATTGCTCAATTAACCTTAATCAGAAAGTGTGTCAATGTGTTTTGGCCTTCACAATGAGTCCACACAGATCTGGGGCCTTCTTCAGGGAGGAAATGTATCCCTGCCTAAACAGACTACACATTCATTCTGTGTGTGTGTAAGAGGCCTAAAACTCTCACCTAAGTATTGTAATCCAAATGTGGATCATACCCTAATATTGGGTTATTCTGGCATCATGAGTATCTGGTGCCTGGTGCCAACCTGTAGTCAAACATTCGTCAAGGTACTGGCACCACCTGTAAACCTAATGGGTAGCTGCTCAGATCGCTGCTGAACCCAGATTCACCAGCACTGGGAAATCTGGGAATGCGTCAAAATGCTACATCTCCCTAGGGCAGGTGCAACAAGGAGAAATATGTTTATTTCTCTTCATTGTTTCCTCTGCAGCACACATAGAAAGAGGAAGAAGTCTCAGAGGATTGGTTTTGTGTAGGAAGGTGTCTTTCCTGCCCAAAAACAATTCTGTCTGCAACACAGGCACCCTTGCACCACACCGCAAGGGTGCCTGAGTTGGTGCTAGGCAGTTAAAAGGGCGCAAGCACAAGGAAAGGGCAGGAATGCATCGTATTATGTGAAATATAGCGCATTCCTGCCCTTTCCCTTTCACGCAGAGCAGCATTGCAAGGTGGTTTGCTGTGCTGTGCTCCATGAAAGCTACATAAATATGCCGCATAATACTTATCAAACTGGACCTTTTTTGGCAAAGAACACATTTTTACTGTGAAGGTTGTAAAATGAGTCAAACGTTATCAAGAAATGTATTATTTGCAAGCAGATCTGCAACTCTTGTTATGAGTTAAACACTCAAAGACTCATTGCTGCAAAATACAACTTTTGCTCTACTTCTAGTAACTACGTAAGTGTTCTGATCAACGCTAAAATTTTGTAGCAAAAATATGCCCAGATACTGCTCCATAAGCTCCACAGAAGATTGATATTCCTGTTGGCTGAAAAATTACTTTGATCTTCTATCTCTCTCTTGATCATATTCTTAGAACCCCTTTGCTAAGCAGGGTTCAAAATCTTGCTTAATTGGGGCCAGCCCACCATGCAGTTATCTAGTAGTCTCTGTTCCTGGCATCATTTATGATTGGTTTACTAAAACTAATTTCTAATTTCTTAATCTTAATCATCACAACACTGGCCTGGAAAAAGGAAAATAGCTCTTCAAATGGCCATTCAAGAGTATTTAAAAACAATTTAACAATGAAAGTGCTGCTCTCAGAGCATTAATCAGCACACCTGAACAGCTCACCTTTGCTGGCCCAACCTTGATGCAAGCGTCTACCATTGAATCCTCCCCATTCAGCCTCAACGTTTTCAATGAGAAAATAGGCCCACGTACACCCTTAGGTTGTAGGGAGTCCATTTTGACCTTCACTCTTAAATTGAATAGTATTTGAAGGTGTTTTGTTTTCACACCTATTCATGTACACATGTTTGTTGTCTGTATCACAAGACCAATGTAAGGATGGAAGTATGATACATCTACTGTGGCATCTCATTTTGCAGAAAAAAAGGATAATGGGGTGCAATTGAAATTCCAAGTATTAGAAGTAGTACAAGAAAATCTTGCTGTTGATATGGGGAATCGATTATTGCTGAAGGAAATTTGGTGGATCAAGTACTTGGGCACCCAACAACATAAAGGTCTTAATAATCGTTTGGAAATTACATGTTTTTTTCAACCTTTTGCGAGCAGAACTCCGTAGATACAGTGCTAAACAATTTAACAGTTTCAATTTAATACAATTCGCATGTGTTGAGGAAGGGAGTTCCTCATTTTAGGCAATGAAGTAGATGCTCTTTCGTTTTCTGGCACATGTAATTTTTGTACGTATTTTTATTTTGTTGTCAATAATTTGTATGTCAACTGTTTATATTTTTACCAGGTCTCTTAGACCGTCATAAATGCACACCATATACTAAACTCCGCTGTCAGACAACAATTTGTGTGTCTGGAAAAGATAGTGCTGGAGAGTGCAACATTTCAACCTTTGCTATCAAATTGAAAGTTATTTGAAGGAGTTTTCACACTCTTCATAAAGGCATGTCGGTTGTCTGAAGCTTTGCTTTCGCCTTTCAAATATGGCTACACCAGCTTATTCAGTACAAGGAAGTACACATGTGAGGGTTAAATGATGCCATGGATCACTGACACAATATTGATTACAACAATATTGAGATACAGAAATATTGTGTCCAAAATATCGATTACAAAAATATTGTTTCGCTTTACTTATACTGGTAAGTACAAAAATATTGAAAAACAAATATTATTTCACAATAATATTGTTAAAAAACATACAAAAATAGCATTTTTAACTATATATATATATTATCTACTGGCGGTCGCCAGTAGATAGTTATAGTTAGGACCTATTTTCCATAGGAAATCCGCAACATTCTCTTTGAAATAACTCTTGCGTCGGTTGACGAATCTTCGCGAAATTTTCAAACTTTATGGCCCGCTCCGGTCCGCTCCCACCCTGAAAGTCTCAGGGTGATTCGTCAAGTGGGGGCCGAGAAAAAAGGGGTCCCAAAACGTGTTTTCCCCATTCATTTTCCCATAGGAAACTTTAGACACGGCTACAGCCCGAACTGCTGAACGGAATTACACCAAATTTGGCAAAGAGGTAGTTCTTGGTTCAGAAAGAACCCTTTTGTTAAATGGTGTAAATCTGTTCAGTAGTTGCGGAGAAATTAAAAAATAAGAGTCAAAAAATCAATTTCCCATAGGAAACTTTATGCAAGGCTACAGCCCGAACTGCTGAACGGAATTACACCAAATTTGGCAAAGAGGTAGTTCTTGGTTCAAAAAGAACCCTTTTGTTAAATGGTGTAAATCCGTTCAGTAGTTGCTGAGAAAATCAAAAGTAAAAACACATATATATCTGGGCGGAGCCTAACCACACATGTCATCGTGAGATCTGATTGGCTGTCAGCACTTCATCCTGGAATTGCTGGCAGCCATCTTGGGACCAATATAAATGATAGTACCCCTTTGAAATGCATTGTAGTGAATCGAAGATTTTGAGGGTTACCAAAAGGAGAACTATAAAGGGTGATAACAGACTTTAGTTACATTAGAATTCATTTGTTGATGGTACCATACTAATTTCAGGAATTGTGGTGTGTTCTAAGGTGATTTTACCCTGTGAAAAACCTTCTGCTGGGATATCATGAATCATGTTTGAGAGAAAACTATTTTCACATGCTTGTCCCATACAGTTTTGGAAGGTGCCCCAGAAGCTAAAATGAGAGCATGTTTTCTGTAAATTCACATTATCTTTCTCAGTCATGTGAGAATGAAGTCTGACATTCTCAGTAAAACATGTACATCCAACAAGGGCAGAGACTGTCAGTTGATTCCTTTGTGTTCTACTGCAGCTTCCCAGAGTGTTCTAAAGAACAACTAGAGTGCTAACAGCCTTACTTATGACAAAAGTATGGCACACCTGAAGCCATCTTGATTGGAATAAACTGGTAACACTTAAAACATGTAATTTAAAAAGGAACAAAATGATGGGGTTCATCTTGTCATAGAAATTATGGTTAGTGCTCTGGAAAGAAAAATTAGGACATGTTTCAAGTGTGATCTCAAATATCTTCCTGTTATATTTCAACAGGAGCAGCCTGTCAGTTGATGCCTTTGTGTTCTACTGCAGCTTCCCAGAGTGTTCTAAAGAACAACTAGAGCGCTAACAGTCTTACTTATGACAAAAGTATGGCACACCTGAAGCCATCTTGATTGGAATAAACTGGTAACACTTAAAACATTTAATTTAAAAAGGAACAAAATGATGGGGTTCATTTTGTCATAGAAATTATGGTTAGTGCTGTAGAAAGAAAAATTAGGACATGTTTCAAGTGTGATCTCAAATATCTTCCTGTTATATTTCAACAGGAGCAGCCTGTCAGTTGATGCCTTTGTGTTCTACTGCAGCTTCCCAGAGTGTTCTAAAGAACAACTAGAGCGCTAACAGTCTTACTTATGACAAAAGTATGGCACACCTGAAGCCATCTTGATTGGAATAAACTGGTAACACTTAAAACATTTAATTTAAAAAGGAACAAAATGAGGGGGTTCATTTTGCCATAGAAATTATGGTTAGTGCTGTAGAAAGAAAAATTAGGACATGTTTTAAGTGAGATCTCAAATATCTTCCTGTTATATTTCAACAGGAGCAGCCTGTCAGTTGATGCCTTTGTGTTCTACTGCAGCTTCCCAGAGTGTTCTAAAGAACAACTAGAGTGCTAACAGCCTTACTTATGACAAAAGTATGGCACACCTGAAGCCATCTTGATTGGAATAAACTGGTAACACTTAAAACATTTAATTTAAAAAGGAACAAAATGAGGGGGTTCATTTTGCCATAGAAATTATGGTTAGTGCTGCAAAAAGAAAATTTAGTGCATGTTTTAAGTGAGATCTCAAATCCTCTTCTATTTCATTAGAAAATTCTGACATGCAGACTGCAACAATCACTTTCAATACCAGCAGTAGACTTCCAGTTAACTCCTTGGTGAGCAGTAGCTTTACTACAGTGATCTAATGAACAACTAGAGTAATAACATTCTGAATTTATGGCAAATATGTGACACATCTGAATGCCTTCTTGATGGAATCAAAGTAAAAAACTGAAAGCATTTCCTACTGAGGAGACTGCAGTAAATGAGGAAATTAGGAAACTTCATAACAAAGAAGTCTTCCAAGATGGCCACCAGTGAAAAAAGAGCCCAAATGTAGCACAAATATTACCCAGATGTAGCCCACATATAGCCCAATGACAAAAGTATGCAAAACACTTTTTATTTTTAGTTTTTTGCAGTTTTATGTAGTGCAGACTGGTCAGGTATTGGAGCGTTGCATCTTACAACATGACCCCCTACACTACAAAAACACCACTGCACTACCCTAAACCCTAAAACACTACCCCAGCACGACCCCCTACACTACACAAGCACCACTGCACTATCCTAAACCCTAAAACACTACCCCCAGCATGACCCCCTACACTACACAAACACCACTGCACTACCCTAAACCCTAAAACACTACCCCAACACCACTGCACTAACCTAAATCCTAAAACACTACCCCCAGCACGACCCCCTACACTACCCAAACACCACTGCACTACCCTAAAACATGACCCCTACACTACACAAACACCACTGCACTACCCTAAACCCTAAAACACTACCCCCAGCACGACCCCCTACACTACACAAGCACCACTGCACTACCCTAAACCCTAAAACACTACCCCCAGCATGACCCCCTACACTACACAAGCACCACTGCACTACCCTAAACCCTAAAACACTACCCCCAGCACAACCCCCTACACTACACAAACACCACTGCACTACCTTAAACCCTAAAACACTACCCCCAGCACGACCCCCTACACTACCCAAACACCACTGCACTAACCTAAATCCTAAAAAACTACCCCCAGCATGACCCCCTACACTACCCAAACACCACTGCACTACCCTAAACCCTAAAACACTACCCCCAGCATGACCCCCTACACTGCCCGAACACCACTGCACTGCCCTAAACCCTGAAACACCAGCCCCTGCACGACCCCCTACACTGCCCGAACACCACTGCACTGCCCTAAACCCTGAAACACATACCCTAGCACGACCCCCTACACTGCCCGAACACCACTGCACTGCCCTAAACCCTGAAACACCACCCCCAGCATGACCCCCTACACTGCCCGAACACCACTGCACTGCCCTAAACCCTGAAACACCACCCCAAGCATGACCCCTACACTGCCCGAACACCACTGCACTGCCCTAAACCCTGAAACACTACCCCCAGCAAGACCTCCTACACTGCCAGGACACCACTGCACTGCCCTAAACCCTGAAACATCACCCCCAGCAAGACCCCCTACACTGCCCGAACACCACTGCCCTAAACCCTGAAACACCACCCCCAGCACGACCCTGTACACTGCCCGAACACCACTGCACTGCCCTAAACCCTGAAACACCACCCCCAGCACGACCCCCTACACTGCCCGAACACCACTGCACTGCCCTAAACCCTGAAACACCACCCCCTGCACGACCCCCTACACTGCCCGAACACTACTGCACTGCCCTAAACCCTGAAACACCACCCCCAGCAAGACCCCTACACTGCCCGAACACCACTGCACTGCCCTAAACCCTGAAACACCAGCCCCAGAACGACCCCTACACTGCCCAAAACCCACTGCACTGCCCTAAACCCTGAAACACCACCCCCTGCACGACCCCCTACACTGCCCGAACACCACTGCACTGCCCTAAACCCTGAAACACCACCCCCAGCACGACCCCCTACACTGCCCGAACACCACTGCACTGCCCTAAACCCTGAAACACCACCCCCAGCACGACCCCCTACACTGCCCGAACACCACTGCACTGCCCTAAACCCTGAAACACCACCCCCAGCACGACCCCCTACACTGCCCGAACACCACTGCACTGCCCTAAACCCTGAAACACCACCCCCAGCACGACCCCCTACACTGCCCGGACACCACTGCACTGCCCTAAACCCTGAAACACCACCTCCAGCACGACCCCCTACACTGCCCGAACACCACTGCACTGCCCTAAACCCTGAAACACCACCCCCTGCACGACCTCCTACACTGCCGGAACACCACTGCACTGCCCTAAACCCTGAAACACCACCCCCAGCACGACCCCCTACACTGCCCGAACACCACTGCACTGCCCTAAACCCTGAAACATCAACCCCAGCAAGACCCCCTACACTGCCTGAACACCACTGCCCTAAACCCTGAAACACCACCCCCTACACTGCACGAACACCACTGCACTGCCCTAAACCCTGAAACACCACCTCCAGCAAAACCCCCTACACTGCCTGAACACCATTGCTCTGCCCTAAATCCTGAAACACTAGCCCCAGCATGACCCCCTACACTGCCCAAACCACTGCACTGCACTAAACCCTGAAACACCACCCCCAGCACGACCCCCTACACTGCCCGAACACCACTGCACTGCCCTAAACCCTGAAACACCAGCCCCAGCAAGACCCCCTACACTGCCCGAACACCACTGCACTGCCCTAGACTCTGAAACACCAGCCCCAGCAAGACCCCCTACACTGCCCGAACACCACTGCACTGCCCTAAACCCTGAAACACCAGCCCCAGCAGGACCCCCTACACTGCCCGAACACCACTGCACTGCCCTAAACCCTGAAACACCAGCCCCAGCATGACCCCCTACACTGCCCGAACACCACTGCACTGCCCTAAACCCTGAAACACCAGCCCCAGCACGACAACCTACACTGCCCGAACACCACTGCACTGCCCTAAACCCTGAAACACCAGCCTCAGCACAACCCCCTACACTGCCCGAACACCACTGCACTGCCCTAAACCCTGAAACACCACCACCAGCAAGACCCCCTACACTGCCCAAACACCACTGCCCTAAACCCTGAAACACCACCCCCAGCAAGACCCCCTACAGTGACCGAACACCACTGCACTGCCCTAAACCCTGAAACACCACCCCCAGCACGACCCCCTACACTGCCCGAATACCACTGCACTGCCCTAAACCCTGAAACACCAGCCCCAGCAAGACCCCCTACACTGCCCGAACACCACTGCACTGCACTAAACCCTGAAACACCACCCCCAGCAAGACCCCCTACACTGCCCGAACACCACTGCACTAAAGCCTGAAACACCACCCCCAGCAAGACCACCTACACTGGCCGAACACCACTGCACTGCCCTAAACCCTGAAACACCACCCCCTGCATGACCCCCTACACTGCCCAAACACCACTGCACTGCCCTAAACCCTGAAACACCACCCCCTGCACGACCCCTACACTGCCCAAACACCACTGCACTGCCCTAAACCCTGAAACACCACCCCTCAGCACGACACCCTACACTGCACGAACACCACTGCACTGCCCTAAACCCTGAAACACCACCCCCAGCACGACCCCTACACTGCCCGAACACCACTGCACTGCCCTAAACCCTGAAACACCACCCCCTGCACGACCTCCTACACTGCCGGAACACCACTGCACTGCCCTAAACCCTGAAACATCAACCCCAGCAAGACCCCCTACACTGCCTGAACACCACTGCCCTAAACCCTGAAACACCACCCCCTACACTGCATGAACACCACTGCACTGCCCTAAACCCTGAAACACCACCTCCAGCAAAACCCCCTACACTGCCTGAACACCATTGCTCTGCCCTAAATCCTGAAACACTAGCCCCAGCATGACCCCCTACACTGCCCAAACACCACTGCACTGCCCTAAACCCTAAAACACTACCCCCAGCACGACCCCCTACACTACACAAACACCACTGCACTACCTTAAACCCTAAAACACTACCCCCAGCACGACCCCCTACACTACCCAAACACCACTGCACTAACCTAAATCCTAAAACACTACCCCCAGCATGACCCCCTACACTACCCAAACACCACTGCACTACCCTAAACCCTAAAACACTACCCCCAGCATGACCCCCTACACTGCCCGAACACCACTGCCCTAAACCCTGAAACACCAGCCCCTGCACGACCCCCTACACTGCCCGAACACCACTGCACTGCCCTAAACCCTGAAACACATACCCTAGCACGACCCCCTACACTGCCCGAACACCACTGCACTGCCCTAAACCCTGAAACACCACCCCCAGCATGACCCCCTACACTGCCCGAACACCACTGCACTGCCCTAAACCCTGAAACACCACCCCCAGCATGACCCCTACACTGCCCGAACACCACTGCACTGCCCTAAACCCTGAAACACTACCCCCAGCAAGACCTCCTACACTGCCCTGACACCACTGCACTGCCCTAAACCCTGAAACATCACCCCCAGCAAGACCCCCTACACTGCCCGAACACCACTGCCCTAAACCCTGAAACACCACCCCCAGCACGACCCTCTACACTGCCCGAACACCACTGCACTGCCCTAAACCCTGAAACATCAACCCCAGCAAGACCCCCTACACTGCCTGAACACCACTACCCTAAACCCTGAAACACCACCCCCTACACTGCACGAACACCACTGCAATGCCCTACACCCTGAAACACCACCTCCAGCAAAACCCCCTACACTGCCTGAACACCATTGCTCTGCCCTAAATCCTGAAACACTAGCCCCAGCATGACCCCTACACTGCCCAAACCACTGCACTGCCCTAAACCCTGAAACACCACCCCCAGCACGACCCCCTACACTGCCCGAACACCACTGCACTGCCCTAAATCCTGAAACACCAGCCCCAGCAAGACCCCCTACACTGCCCGAACACCACTGCACTGCCCTAGACTCTGAAACACCAGCCCCAGCAAGACCCCCTACACTGCCCGAACACCACCGCACTGCCCTAAACCCTGAAACACCAGCCCCAGCATGACCCCCTACACTGCCCGAACACCACTGCACTGCCCTAAAACCTGAAACACCAGCCCCAGCATGACCCCCTACACCGCCTGAACACCACTGCACTGCCCTAAACCCTGAAACACCAGCCCCAGCACGACAACCTACACTGCCCGAACACCACTGCACTGCCCTAAACCCTGAAACACCAGCCCCAGCACAACCCCCTACACTGCCCGAACACCACTGCACTGCCCTAAACCCTGAAACACCACCACCAGCAAGACCCCCTACACTGCCAAAACACCACTGCCCTAAACCCTGAAACACCACCCCCAGCAAGACCCCCTACAGTGACGAATACCACTGCACTGCCCTAAACCCTGAAAAACCACCCCCAGCACGACCCCCTACACTGCCCGAATACCACTGCACTGCCCTAAACCCTGAAACACCAGCCCCAGCAAGACCCCCTACACTGCCCGAACACCACTGCACTGACTAAACCCTGAAACACCAGCCCCAGCAAGACCCCCTACACTGCTCGAACACCACTGCACTAAAGCCTGAAACACCACCCCCAGCAAGACAACCTACACTGGCCGAACACCACTGCACTGCCCTAAACCCTGAAACACCACCCCCTGCACGACCCCCTACACTGCCCAAACACCACTGCACTGCCCTAAACCCTGAAACACCACCCCCTGCATGACCCCCTACACTGCCCGAACACCACTGCACTGCCCTAAACCCTGAAACACCACCCCTCAGCACGACACCCTACACTGCCCGAACACCACTGCACTGCCCTAAACCCTGAAACACCACCCCCAGCACGACCACCTACACTGCCCGAACACCACTGCACTGCCCTAAACCCTGAAACACCACCCCCTGCACGACCTCCTACACTGCCGGAACACCACTGCACTGCCCTAAACCCTGAAACACCACCCCCAGCACGACCCCCTACACTGCCCGAACACCACTGCACTGCCCTAAACCCTGAAACATCAACCCCAGCAAGACCCCTACACTGCCTGAACACCACTGCCCTAAACCCTGAAACACCACCCCCTACACTGCACGAACACCACTGCACTGCCCTAAACCCTGAAACACCACCTCCAGCAAAACCCCCTACACTGCCTGAACACCATTGCTCTGCCCTAAATCCTGAAACACTAGCCCCAGCATGACCCCCTACACTGCCCAAACACCACTGCACTGCCATAAACCCTAAAACACTACCCCCAGCACGACCCCCTACACTACACAAACACCACTGCACTACCTTAAACCCTAAAACACTACCCCCAGCACGACCCCCTACACTACCCAAACACCACTGCACTAACCTAAATCCTAAAACACTACCCCCAGCATGACCCCCTACACTACCCAAACACCACTGCACTACCCTAAACCCTAAAACACTACCCCCAGCATGACCCCCTACACTGCCTGAACACCACTGCACTGCCTTAACCCTGAAACACCAGCCCCTGCACGACCCCCTACACTGCCCGAACACCACTGCACTGCCCTAAACCCTGAAACACATACCCTAGCACGACCCCCTACACTGCCCGAACACCACTGCACTGCCCTAAACCCTGAAACACCACCCCCAGCATGACCCCCTACACTGCCCGAACACCACTGCACTGCCCTAAACCCTGAGACACCACCCCCAGCATGACCCCTACACTGCCCGAACACAACTGCACTGCCCAAAACCCTGAAACACTACCCCCAGCAAGACCTCCTACACTGCCCTGACACCACTGCACTGCCCTAAACCCTGAAACATCACCCCCAGCAAGACCCCCTACACTGCCCGAACACCACTGCCCTAAACCCTGAAACACCACCCCCAGCACGACCCACTACACTGCCCGAACACCACTGCACTGCCCTAAACCCTGAAACACCACCCCCAGCACGACCCCCTACACTGCCCGAACACCACTGCACTGCCCTAAACCCTGAAACACCACCCCTGCACGACCCCCTACACTGCCCGAACACTACTGCACTGCCCTAAACCCTGAAACACCATCCCCAGCACGACCCCCTACACTGCACGAACACCACTGCACTGCCCTAAACCCTGAAAACACTACCCCCAGCAAGACCCCCTACACTGCCCGAACACCACTGCACTGCCCTAAACCCTGAAACACCACCCCCAGGAAGACCCCTACACTGCCCAAACACCACTGCCCTAAACCCTGAAACACCACCCCCAGCAAGACCCCTACACTGCCCGAACACCACTGCACTGCCCTAAACCCTGAAACACCAGCCCCAGAACGACCCCTACACTGCCCAAAACCCACTGCACTGCCCTAAACCCTGAAACACCACCCCCTGCACGACCCCTACACTGCCCGAACACCACTGCACTGCCCTAAACCCTGAAACACCATCCCCAGCACGACCCCCTACACTGCCCGAACACCACTGCACTGCCCTAAACCCTGAAACACCAGCCCCAGCAAGACCCCTACACTGCCCGAACACCACTGCACTGCCCTAAACCCTGAAACACCACCCCCAGCAAGACCCCCTACACTGCCCGAACACCACTGCACTAAAGCCTGAAACACCACCCCCAGCAAGACCACCTACACTGGCCGAACACCACTGCACTGCCCTAAACCCTGAAACACCACCCCCTGCACGACCCCCTACACTGCCCAAACACCACTGCACTGCCCTAAACCCTGAAACACCACCCCCTGCACGACCCACTACACTGCCCGAACACCACTGCACTGCCCTAAACCCTGAAACACCACCCCTCAGCACGACACCCTACACTGCCCGAACACCACTGCACTGCCCTAAACCCTGAAACACCACCCCCAGCACGACCCCCTACACTGCCCGAACACCACTGCACTGCCCTAAACCCTGAAACACCACCCCCTGCACGACCTCCTACACTGCCCGAACACCACTGCACTGCCCTAAACCCTGAAACACCACCCCCAGCACGACCCCCTACACTGCCCGAACACCACTGCACTGCCCTAAACACTGAAACATCAACCCCAGCAAGACCCCCTACACTGCCTGAACACCACTGCCCTAAACCCTGAAACACCACCCCTACACTGCACGAACACCACTGCACTGCCCTAAACCCTGAAACACCACCTCCAGCAAAACCCCCTACACTGCCTGAACACCATTGCTCTGCCCTAAATCCTGAAACACTAGCCCCAGCATGACCCCCTACACTGCCCAAACACCACTCCACTGCCCTAAACCCTGAAACACCACCCCCAGCACGACCCCCTACACTGCCCGAACTCCACTGCACTGCCCTAAACCCTGAAACACCAGCCCCAGCAAGACCCCCTACACTGCCCGAACACCACTGCACTGCCCTAGACTCTAAAACACTAGCCCCAGCAAGACCCCCTACACTGCCCGAACACCACTGCACTGCCCTAAACCCTGAAACACCAGCCCCAGCATGACCCCTACACTGCCCGAACACCACTGCACTGCCCTAAACCCTGAAACACCAGCCCCAGCACGACCACCTACACTGCCCGAACACCACTGCACTGCCCTAAACCCTGAAACACCAGCCCCAGCACAACCCCTACACTGCCCGAACACCACTGCACTGCCCTAAACCCTGAAACACCACCCCCAGCACGACCCCCTACACTGCCCGAACACCACTGCACTGCCCTAAACCCTGAAACATCAACCCCAGCAAGACCCCCTACACTGCCTGAACACCACTGCCCTAAACCCTGAAACACCACCCCCTACACTGCACGAACACCACTGCACTGCCATAAACCCTGAAACACCACCTCCAGCAAAACCCCCTACACTGCCTGAACACCATTGCTCTGCCCTAAATCCTGAAACACTAGGCCCAGCACGACCCCCTACACTGCCCGAACACCACTGCACTGCCCTAAACCCTGAAACACCAGCCCCAGCAAGACCCCCTACACTGCCCGAACACCACTGCACTGCCCTAGACTCTAAAACACCAGCCCCAGCAAGACCCCCTACACTGCCCGAACACCACTGCACTGCCCTAAACCCTGAAACACCAGCCCCAGCATGACCCCCTACACTGCCCGAACACCACTGCACTGCCCTAAACCCTGAAACACCACCACCAGCAAGACCCCCTACACTGCCCAAACACCACTGCCCTAAACCCTGAAACACAACCCCCAGCAAGACCCCCTACACTGCCCGAACACCACTGCACTGCCCTAAACCCTGAAACACCACCCCCAGCACGACCCCCTATACTGCCCGAACACCACTGCACTGCCCTAAACCCTGAAACACCAGCCCCAGCAAGACCCCCTACACTGCCCGAACACCACTGCACTGCCCTAAACCCTGAAACACCACCCCCAGCAAGACCCCTACACTGCCCGAACACCACTGCACTAAAGCCTGAAACACCACCCCCAGCAAGACCACCTACACTGGCCGAACACCACTGCACTGCCCTAAACCCTGAAACACCACCCCTGCACGACCCCCTACACTGCCCAAACACCACTGCACTGCCCTAAACCCTGAAACACCACCCCCTGCACGACCCCCTACACTGCCCGAACACCACTGCACTGCCCTAAACCCTGAAACACCACCCCTCAGCACGACACCCTACACTGCCCGAACACCACTGCACTGCCCTAAACCCTGAAACACCACCCCCAGCACGACCCCCTACACTGCCCGAACACCACTGCACTGCCCTAAACCCTGAAACACCACCCCCTGCACGACCTCCTACACTGCCGGAACACCACTGCACTGCCCTAAACCCTGAAACACCACCCCCAGCACAACCCCCCACACTGCCCGAACACCACTGCACTGCCCTAAACCCTGAAACATCAACACCAGCAAGACCCCCTACACTGCCTGAACACCACTGCCCTAAACCCTGAAACACCACCCCCTACACTGCACGAACACCACTGCACTGCCCTAAACCCTGAAACACCACCTCCAGCAAAACCCCTACACTGCCTGAACACCATTGCTCTGCCCTAAATCCTGAAACACTGGCCCCAGCATGACCCCTACACTGCCCAAACACCACTGCACTGCCCTAAACCCTGAAACACCACCCCCAGCACGACCCCCTACACTGCCCGAACACCACTGCACTGCCCTAAACCCTGAAACACCAGCCCCAGCAAGACCCCTAAACTGCCCGAACACCACTGCACTGCCCTAGACTCTGAAACACCAGCCCCAGCAAGACCCCCTACACTACCCGAACACCACTGCACTGCCCTAAACCCTGAAACACCAGCCCCAGCATGACCCCCTACTCTGCCCGAACACCACTGCACTGCCCTAAACCCTGAAACACCAGCCCCAGCATGACCCCCTACTCTGCCCGAACACCACTGCACTGCCCTAAACCCTGAAACACCAGCCCCAGCACGACCACCTACACTGCCCGAACACCACTGCACTGCCCTAAACCCTGAAACACCAGCCCCAGCACAACCCCCTACACTGCCCGAACACCACTGCACTGCCCTAAACCCTGAAACACCATCCCCAGCACGACCCCCTACACTGCCCGAACACCACTGTACTGCCCTAAACCCTGAAACACCACCCCCTGCATGACCCCCTACACTGCCCGAACACCACTGCACTGCCCTAAACCCTGAAACACCACCCCCTGCAGCACCCCCTACACTGCCCGAACACCACTGCACTGCCCTAAACCCTGAAACACCACCCCTGCACCGCCCCTACACTGCCCGAACACCACTGCACTGCCCTAAACCCTGAAACACCACCCCAGCACGACCCCCTTTACTGCTCGAACACCACTGCACTGCCCCAAACCCGGAAACACCACCCCCAGCACGACCCCCTACACTTCCCGAACACCACTGCCCTAAACCCTGAAACACCACCCCCTGCACGACCCCCTACACTGCCTGAACACCACTGCACTGCCCTAAACCCTGAAACACCACCCCCTACACTGCCCGAACACCACTGCACTGCCCTAAACCCTGAAACACCACCCCCAGCACGACCCCCTACACTGCCCGAACACCACTGCACTGCCCTAAACCCTAAAACACCACCCCCAGCATTACCCCCTACACTGCCCAAACACCACTGCACTGCCCTAAACCCTAGAACACTACCCCCAGCATGACCCCTACACTACCCGAACACCACTGCACTACCCTAAACCCTAAATTACTACCCCCAGCACAACCCCTACACTACACGAACATGACTGCACTGCCCTAAACCCTCAAACACTCCCCCAGCACGACCCCCTACACTACCCGAACACCACTGCACTGCCCTAAACCCTAAAACACTCCCCCAGCACGACCCCCTACACTACCCGAACACCACTGCACTGCCCTAAACCCTAAAACACTCCCCCAGCACGACCCCCTACACTACCCAAACACCACTGCACTGCCCTAAACCCTAAAACACTACCCCCTCATGACCCCTACACTACCCAAACACCAATGCACTACCCTATCCCTAAAACACTACCCCCGCATGACCCCCTACACTACCCTAAACCCTAAAACACTACCCCCGCACGACTCCTACACTACCCAAAGACCACTGCACTACCCTAATCCCTAAAACACAACCTCCTACACTACACAAACACCACTGCACTACCCTAAACCCTAAAACACTACCCCCTACACTACACAAACACCACTGCACTACCCTAAACCCTAAAACACTACCCCCAGCAGTACCCCTACACTACCCAAACACCACTGCACTAACCTAAACCCTAAAACACTACCCCCAGCAGTACCCCCTACACTACCCAAACACCACTGCACTACCCTAAATCACTACCCCCAGCACGACCCCCTACACTACCCAAACACCACTGCACTACCCTAAACCCTAAAACACTACCCCCAGCACGACCCCCTACACTACCCAAACACCACTGCACTACCCTAAACCCTAAAACACTCCCCCAGCACGACTCCCTACACTACCCAAACACCACTGCACAACCTTAAACCCTAAATCTACCCCCAGCATGACCCCCTACACTACACAAACACCACTGCACTACCCTAAACCCTAAAACACTACCCCCAGCACGACCCTCTTCACTACCTAAACACAACTGCACAATTTGTTACAGGCGTTGCAACGCAGGCCTGTGGTGCTTACTGGAAGTACCTAGTGGGCTAGTTGGGCCCCAGGGAACCTCAGGATTCAAGGGGACTTAATCCCGCAACTTAAAACGCGCCCTGTAGCGCATTTTAAGAGGTAGTTTTAATCCCCCTGCCCTATTATGTACTAGGGACTTGCAGAGGAGGTCATGCTAATCACAGGGGTACCCCCAACGCATAGTGTTCCCTAGTGTATGTAGGTGTTTTCACTGTATTCTAAGTGTCTTTTAGCATAGCACTGGCTCTGGTTAGTCAGAGTCAGTTACCACCAGTACCCGTCTGAAAAAGTTGTGGGCACAGGATGATTTTGCAACAAGGCCTCTTTCTGCTCCTCTGTTGGTTCTTTCTGCACATCTTTTGCTTCTTTCTGTGCGTTTTTCTTCTTTCTTCACATGTCCTACCTCTGTAGGCATAGTTAGAAACTAGCATTTAAAAAAACCTTTGAAATTCACTTAAAAAATCATAGGTTTCAGGCACGTTATAGTTAGAAATTAGCATTTAAAAACCTTTGAAATTCACTGAAAAAACCATAGGTTTCAGACACGTTATAGTTAGAAATTAGCATTTAAAAAACCTTTGAAATTCACTGAAAAAACCATAGGTTTTAGGGACAGTTATAGTTAGCTGGACATTTCACTCGTACAAAACCATAGAAATTCCCCGTTATAGTTAGTTCAGCTAACTATAACTCGCGCCCCGCAATGCACTGCTGATGACGTCACATATTACATCACTCATGACATGGTCAGTGACAACACTGATGACATCACTGATGACATCTCAAATGACATCACTGATGACATCATCCATGTGATAATTTCATGCATCTTCTCACACCCTAATATAACTTTTGATACACCCACTCTAAATTACAGACTGCCATTCTCAAAACCATAGACACTCCAACACCAAAAACTACATACCCACTCACTGATTCTTAGGTCTACACACACATCCACTCACTCACCCGTACAGTCACTCATACTTAGTCACTCAGTACAGGACTATCATATGCACTCATACACGTATATAAACACTCACACACCGCCACTCATCCATAGAGGTACTCACACACCTAGTCAGTCATGCAAAAAACTTAATCACACACCCATTTACTCACCTATACAGTTATACACACACCAGCTCACTTACTCATACAAATACTAGCACATTCTTACACTCTTATACAATCACTGATACAAGTACACACTCATCCATACAGCCACTCTCACAATCACACACTCTCACTTATAGCCATTTATATACTCCAACACACATATATACTGCCTTTCACATATGTAGTTACTCACACATGTACCACTGAGATATACATTCAATCACTAACACACCCATACACACACTCACCCACCCATACAGTCCATCACAGATGCACTCTTGAAACCATGCACCCAGTGAATCACCAACTCACACATCTATGCACAGAGTCACACACACCCCACCCACACAAACACTCAGGCACCCATACAGATACTCAGACAATCAATCAATAACCCATGTAGACACTCATGTAGCTATTCAGAAAGCCATGCAGCCGCTTACAAACCAACAGACAGACGGATACAGACATTCACACAGTTTAGTCACTAACCCATGCATTCAGTAAGATACATTTAATCACTCACTTGTAGAGTCAGTCACTCACGTACTAAATCATCCATTCAGACACTTATACACCTACTCATATGTAAAAGGAAGTATATATATGTGTTAGAGTATTTAAAAGGCTATACGTGAGAGTGTGTGATTGTGAGAGTGGCTGTATGGATGCGTGTGTGCTTGTATCAGTTATTGTATAAGAGCGTAAGAATGTGCTGGTATTTGTATGAGTAAGTGAGCTGGTGTGTGTATAACTGTATAGGTGAGTAAATGGGTGTGTGATTAAATTTTTGCATGACTGACTAGGTGTGTGAGTACCTCTATGGATGAGTGGCGGTGTGTCAGTGTTTATATAGGTGTATGAGTGCATATGATAGTCCTGTACTGAGTGACCGTAAGTATGAGTGACTGTATGGGTGAGTGAGTGGATGTGTGTGTAGACCTAAGAATCAGTGAGTGGGTATGTAGTTATTGGTGTTGGAGTGTCTTTGTTTTTGAGAATGGCAGTCTGTAATTTAGAGTGGGTGTATCAAAAGTTATATTAGGGTGTGAGAAGATGCATGAAATTATCACATGGTTGTTGTCATCAGTGATGTCATTTGAGATGTCATCAGTGATGCCTATGGTTTTTTCAGTGAATTTCAAAGGTTTTTTAAATGCTAATTTCTAACTATAACATGTCTGAAACCTATGGTTTTTTCAGTGAATTTCAAAGGTTTTTAAATGCTAATTCCTAACTATAACATGTCTGAAACCTATGGTTTTTTTCAGTGAATTTCAAAGGTTTTGTAAATGCCAATTTTTAAATGTATTAATTGTTATTTTTATTTTTTTCATACTGATTTACTACATTTTTTTAAACTATTTATTTTTAGATATTTTATTTTTTAAATTACATTGTAATTACATTATACATTACATTACAAAATATACTTTCTCAGAATGAATTAATTTACTTTAAATACTTTGCAAATAGGCAATAGACTTTTAAGTACAGTAGTTACAGTTGTTGCAATGGGCAACACAATTTCAAACACAATGCAACATTGAGCTCAATGTGAATTTCTAGCTAAATGCAATTAGTTACTTTATGGATTACTTTTCTAACCACAGGACTGGATCCTAGATTCAGTCCTGGGACATCTCCTGTAAACAGTTGAGTAAAAGCGTTTTGGTTACAGTAGTGATTTTTAAGGAATATTATTGTATTTTAAAAGTTGACACTTAGAAACTTTTTCACATAGAATCACCAATGTTATCCTATGGGAGGAAATTCACTTAGCAGGTAAGTAGTGTTATCGTGACTTTTTCTCACTCAGTGGTGGATCCTGGATCCAGCACTGGTGCATCTCCTGTAAACAGTTGAAAGAATGCGTTTAAGTCATACAGGCGATTTTTAAGGAATATTTGTAGTTTGTGAAAATCGACACTTTGACAATGGATTCCTATGGAAGGAAATACAAGTTACTGGTAAGTACGGTTAAAATTACTTTTCAGGGTCAGTGCTGGGCTAAAAGATGCAGCACTGGGTTCTCTCCTGATAACAGGTGAGTAAATCGGAATTCGTATTTCGGCTGATTTTAGAGGAATATTTGTATGTTTCAAAAATCGACACTTAGAAACTTTTTCAGCAAAAAGCAGGCAATGATATCCTATGGAAGGAAATTCAAGTTACTGGTAAGTACGGTTAGAATTACTTTTCAGGATCAGTACTGGGCTGAAAGATGCAGCACTGAGGTCTCTCCTGATAACAGGTGAGTAAATCGGAATTCGTATTTCGGCTGATTTTAGAGGAATATTTGTATGTTTCAAAAATCGACACTTAGAAACTTTTTCAGCAAAAAGCAGGCAATGATATCCTATGGAAGGAAATTCAAGTTACTGGTAAGTACGGTTAAAATTACTTTTCAGGATCAGTACTGGGCTGAAAGATGCAGCACTGAGGTCTCTCCTGATAACAGGTGAGTAAATCGGAATTCGTATTTCGGCTGATTTTAGAGGAATATTTGTATGTTTCAAAAATCGACACTTAGAAACTTTTTCAGCAAAAAGCAGGCAATGATATCCTATGGAAGGAAATTCAAGTTACTGGTAAGTACGGTTAAAATTACTTTTCAGGATCAGTACTGGACTGAAAGATGCAGCACTGAGGTCTCTCCTGATAACAGGTGAGTAAATCGGAATTCGTATTTCGGCTGATTTTAGCGGAATATTTGCACAATGGTGAAGGGAGGGGCGGGGCCTGAGGTGACATCTGTGCAAACGCACCCCGTGGCGCGTTTTAAGTTGGGGGATTAAGTCCCCTTTAATCATGAGGGTCCCTGGAGGCCAACTAGCCCACCAGGAACCTCCAGTATGCGCCAGGGGCTGCGTTGCAGAGACGTGTACAGAGGCCACACCCCTTTTACACCTCTCTGCAAGGCAGCTCTGTGGCGCTTTTTGGAAGTACATGGTGGGCTAGTTGGACTCCAGGGACCCTCAGGATTCAAGGGGACTTAATCCCCCATCTTAAAACACGCCACGGGGCCTGTTTGCACACATGTCACCTGAAGCCCCGCCCCTCCCTTCACCACTGTGCAAACGCGCCCCGTGGCGCGTTTTAAGTCGGAGGATTAACTCCCCTTGAATCCTGAGGGTCCCTGGGGGCCAACTAGCCCAACAGGTATATCCAAAAAGCGCCACAGAGCTGCGTTGCAGAGAGGTGTAAAAGGGCGTGGCCTCTTTGCACCTCTCTGCAACGCAGCCCCTGGCGCATACTGGAGGTTCCTGGTGGGCTAGTTGGCCTCAGGGACCCCAGTATTGAAGGGGGAATTGCTTCCCATCTGCAAACGCGCCAGGGGCGCGTTTGCAGAGTGGTGAAGGAAGGGGCGGGGCCTGGAGGCCCGATCATTTTTTGGTTTTTTTCCCTGAAGGGGGCTGTGTGGCCCCCTTCCTTTTTCCTATTTTTGGGCCCTGGGGACCCCATCCCCCAGGGCCTTATCCCCCTTTTTTTTTTTTTTTTAATTATACAGGAAGGGGCCGCGTGGCCTCCTCCCCTGGCCGAATCCTACCCCGGGGACCCCATCCCCTGGGGCATGGCCACACTTTTTCATTAATTTTTAAGGAGGGGGCTGCGTGGCCCCCTCCTCAGGCCTCCTTTTGCCCCGGGGACCCCATCCCGGGGCAGGCCTTTTTATTTTTTTATTCTTTTAAAAAATTATTTCTGGGGAGGGGGCCACGTGGCCCCTCTGCCGAGCCACTACTTGCCCGGGGACCCCATCCCCGGGGCCTGGCCTCTGGTTGGGGACTGTGGGGGGTCCCCAAACCCCCACAGTCCCGCCGACTCCCCGCCTCCTGCGCGAGCCGGCATTGCTTTTCCACATGGGGAGCAGCTAACATGCTGCTCCCCATGTGGAAAGCTAATTGTCTTTGGATATTGGAAGCGAGAGCAGGTTTCCTGCTCTCTCTTCCAATATCCAAAGCAGTTTGCAATGACAGGACGGGAGCCGCGAGGCTCTCGTCCTGTCATTGCAAACAGCAGTGTCCCGGGGTAGGCACCCTGGGACACTGCAGGAGCCGGCCCTGGGGACCGCCACCCCCCAGGGCCGGCTCCTGCAGTGTCCCAGGGTGCCTACCACAGGCTCCAGGAGGGGGGCCGCGCGGCCCCCCTCCCATCTAAATGCACAGCCCTGGGGAGGTGGTGGTCCCCGGGGCTCGGGGACCCCCATTTTCAATTTTGTTAGTGCCCCGGGGAGGTGGTGGTCCCCGGGGCGTGTGGGGGGGCTGGAGCCCCCCCACACATGTTAATTTAATAAATAAAGAAGCCCCGGGGAGGTGGTGGTCCCCGGGGCTGCGGGAGACCGCGCTTCGATTTTTTTTTTTTTTGCAGGATCCGCGCACCCTGAGCGCATCCTGCCGATTTAAAAAAAAAATGCTTTTGCCCAGGGGTCCTTGTGGGACCCCTGAGCAGGCCTAGGGGTTAGGGTGTTTCTACCCTGCCCCCTTTGTGCGTTTTGCGCACTTGTTTCTTTTTTTCTCGGCGGGATCCGCGCACTCTAAGCGCATCCTGCCGATTTTTTTTTTTAAATGCTTTTTTCTGCCCAGGGGTCCTTGTGGAACCCCTGAGCAGACCTAGGGGTCAGGGTGTTTCTACCCTGCCCCCTTTTGCGCTTTGCGCACTTGTTTCTGTCCCTCGGTTCTACCGAGGACAAAATGGCTGCCAACACTTCTTGATTTGGAGTGTTGACAGCCAATTAGCATGCAGCTCGTGATCGGGAGGGTACGCGGATCCGACGCGCCCATAGATATATATGTGATTTTAATTGTGAATTTCTCAGGAACTACTGAACGGATTTACACCATTTTAGCAAAAGGCACCAGTCTGAACCAAGGGCTACCTCTTTGCCAAATTTGGGGTAATTCCGTTCAGCAGTTCGGGCTGTAGCTGCGACTAAAGGTTCCTATGGAAAAATGAATGGGAAAACGCGTTTGGGACCCCCCTTTTTCTCGGCCCCGCTTGACGTAACACCCCGAGACTTTCAGGGTAGGAGCGGACCGGAGCGCCCCAACAAGTTGGAAGCTTTCGCGAAGATTCGTCAACCGGCGCCAACGTTATTGCAAATAGAATGTCACGGATTTCCTATGGATAATAGGTCCTAACTATAACTATCTACTGGCGACCGCCAGTAGATAATATATAAAATATATATATATATGTATATATATATATATATTTTTTTAAATAGTAAATCTTAAACATTTTAATATACTATAATAATATACCGCAAATTAAATAAATGTAAATAATATGTAATACTGTAATACTGTATCTAAATGTATACTTATATAACACACACACCTATATAAAAACATATATATTATTGTGTGTAAGTCCCCTTGATTAAGTTTACCATCCCTCTAACTTAGTTTGCCGACATTGGTTGCACTTTTCACGTGATCAAGCCTTTCGGTAGGCGAAACGCGTTGTGAATAAACAGCGGTAACTTTGATTTGCACAGCGTCTTCTTGACTGAGAGCACGCTACGAGTGAAATTTTCCTAAGGATTCTGTATGCCGGTGTGCTCCGCCGACGTGCGCGCCACTCTCCGTGGGTCTACTGTGGTTCGGAAGGAGCGAGCAAGTTTAGAGGATATATATATATATATACATATAACCAAATGAATTAACTATAAAAAACAAAGTAATTTATTAAAAAATAATATATTATACAAATGAAAATATATATATCCGTGCCTGCTTCACTTTTGAAGTGTCTTGTACGAAAGGACTGGAACTTAAATGTATATATATATAATATATATATATATATATTATCTACTGGCGGTCGCCAGTAGATAGTTATAGTTAGGACCTATTTTCCATAGGAAATCCGCAACATTCTATTTGAAATAACTTTGGCGCCGGTTGACGAATCTTCGCGAAATTTTCAAAATTCGTGGGGCGCTCCGGTCCGCTCCTATCCTGAAAGTCTCGGGGTGATTCGTCAAGTGGGGGCAGAGAAAAAAGGGGGGTCCAAAAACGTGTTTTCCCCATGCAATTTTCCATAGGAACCTTTCATCGCAGCTACAGCCCGAACTGCTGAACGGAATTACACCAAATTTGGCAAAAAGATAGCCCTTGGTTCAGAGTCGTGCCTTTTGGTTAAATGGTGTAAATCCGTTCAGTAGTTCCTGAGAAATTTGAAAAAGAAAACACATATATATCTGGGCGGAGCCTAACCACACATGTCATCGTGAGATCTGATTGGCTGTCAGCACTTCATCCTGGAATTGCTGGCAGCCATCTTGGGACCAATATAAATGATAGTACGCCATTGAAATGCATTGTAGTGAATCGAAGATTTTGAGGGTTACCAAAAGGAGAACTATAAAGGGTGATAACAGACTTTAGTTACATTAGAATTCATTTGTTGATGGTACCATACTAATTTCAGGAATTGTGGTGTGTTCTAAGGTGATTTTACCCTGTGAAAAACCTTCTGCTGGGATATCATGAATCATGTTTGAGAGAAAATTATTTTCACATGCTTGTCCCATACAGTTTTGGAAGGTGCTCCAGAAGCTAAAATGAGAGCATATTTTCTGTAAATTCACATTATCTATCTCAGTCATGTGAGAATGAAGTCTGACATTCTCAGTAAAACATGTACATCCAACAAGGGCAGAGACTGTCAGTTGATTCCTTTGTGTTCTACTGCAGCTTCCCAGAGTGTTCTAAAGAACAACTAGAGTGCTAACAGCCTTACTTATGACAAAAGTATGGCACACCTGAAGCCATCTTGATTGGAATAAACTGGTAACACTTAAAACATTTAATTTAAAAAGGAACAAAATGATGGGGTTCATTTTGTCATAGAAATTATGGTTAGTGCTCTAGAAAGAAAAATTAGGACATGTTTTAAGTGAGATCTCAAATATCTTCCTGTTATATTTCAACAGGAGCAGCCTGTCAGTTGATGCCTTTGTGTTCTACTGCAGCTTCCCAGAGTGTTCTAAAGAACAACTAGAGTGCTAACAGCCTTACTTATGACAAAATTATGGCACACCTGAAGCCATCTTGATTGGAATAAACTGGTAACTCTTAAAACATTTAATTTAAAAAGGAACAAAATGAGGGGGTTCATTTTGTCATAGAAATTATGGTTAGTGCTGTAGAAAGAAAAATTAGGACATGTTTCAAGTGTGATCTCAAATATCTTCCTGTTATATTTCAACAGGAGCAGCCTGTCAGTTGATGCCTTTGTGTTCTACTGCAGCTTCCCAGAGTGTTCTAAAGAACAACTAGAGCGCTAACAGTCTTACTTATGACAAAATTATGGCACACCTGAAGCCATCTTGATTGGAATAAACTGGTAACTCTTAAAACATTTAATTTAAAAAGGAACAAAATGAGGGGGTTCATTTTGTCATAGAAATTATGGTTAGTGCTGTAGAAAGAAAAATTAGGACATGTTTCAAGTGTGATCTCAAATATCTTCCTGTTATATTTTAACAGGAGCAGCCTGTCAGTTGATGCCTTTGTGTTCTACTGCAGCTTCCCAGAGTGTTCTAAAGAACAACTAGAGCGCTAACAGTCTTCCTTATGACAAAATTATGGCACACCTGAAGCCATCTTGATTGGAATAAACTGGTAACTCTTAAAACATTTAATTTAAAATGGAACAAAATGAGGGGGTTCATTTTGCCGTAGAAATTATGGTTAGTGCTGCAGAAAGAAATATTAGGGCATGTTTTAAGTGAGATCTCAAATCCTCTTCTATTTCATTAGAAAATTCTGACATGCAGACTGAAACAATCACTTTCAATACCAGCAGTAGACTTCCAGTTAACTCCCTGGTGAGCAGTAGCTTTACTACAGTGATCTAATGAACAACTAGAGTGCTAACATTCTAAATTTATGGCAAATGTGTGACACATCTGAATGCCTTCTTGATGGAATCAAAGTAAAAAACTGAAAGCATTTCCTACTGAGGAGACTGCAGTAAATGACGAAATTAGGAAACTTCATAACAAATAAGTCTCCCAAGATTGCCACCAGAGAAAAAAGAGCCCAAATGTAGCACAAATATTACCCAGATGTAGCCCACATATAGCCCAATGACAGAAGTGTGCAAAACACTTTATATTTTTAGTTTTTCTGCAGTTTTACATAGTGCAAACTGGTCAGGTATTGGAGCGTTACATCTTACTTGGACCCCTTATTGCGTATTTTGCACGAAGTACATGAGATTGATCTTGCGAAACATTGAACTTTACGATTCTGTTAACCTGAAGTTGCTCTGAACCGGGCTTTGTAACACCCGTTTTTACCTACTGGTTTTAATTAATTCTCACTGTATTGTATTAGGAAAGAGGATTTACTGTTTTTATGTACACTTTTATGATTTATGTTTATAAATCAGATCAAATAAAGTTTAATTTATTCTATGGCAGGACGGAGGCGAGGATTATGCATATCTTTCCTCACTTTATTTGCATAGCAGTTCAAAGAAAACGTAACACAACAATCATTAAACAAAAGACTACACAACCCATGAACCACTAGGGGGGTAGTCTCCAAGGCAACTATAGTCCAATCATATCACAGTCCATCGTATATAATATCGTGACGTCCCTTGCGCTTCCTCTTTCTTCACTGCTCTTCAGTTAAGTGCATTCCTTACATTCTTGGCTTAATCTGACGTTGTTGCTGTTTGTATAGCGGTTTCTTGTGCACGTTATTAGCATTATTGCCTTGGTATTGTTTCATATTCCCTGCGCAGCAGGCTCTTGGCCGAGCGCGTTCTCCCCCTCGCAGTTTCTCCCGCTGTGTGCTCTGCGCGCGGTGAGATCCTGTCAGGCGCATCTGGTCCGAGCGAGGCTGCTCCGTCGAGCGCTCCCGCTGGTCTTTACGCGCGTTTGGGAATCCGGTCACTCCTTTAGTGTCCGCTTGATTCCCGACCAACCCTCGCCTAATTTTGACACCGCTACGCGGTGATTTCCCCACATGGCCACGTTAGTGACCAGCGCCACCTGGTGGTGGTAATTGGCATTGCGCCTCAATCTATTCTTATAACAGCTTCGGGGAAAGCCCAGCTGTTGGAGCACCGGCGAGGGGGCTGTCTTAAGGGTTTTAAGGGCATTTGTTCTGTGCTCACACCCTCTGCTATCATGTCTTCTCCAGAAGACCATTTTTACTCCTCCTACCAGGAAGTGGAGGAGGAATGGCCCCCAACTTCTCCCTCCAGCAGTGGACCAAGCCCTCTCTCTGGCTATATCTAGGGCGCTGGCTCCTCTTAGGGATCAGGTTGATAAGCTGGCGAAAAGCATCCCTGGGGTATTCAGTGACCCAGATCTGGTGGTGGCGGGTCCAAGTAGCTCCCAGATGGGGAATAAAAGGGCCGTTAAGCATAACGCGGGGCACTTGGAAGGATTTGATAAACTTACGGAGACCTTCCTCAAGAGTGCGCGAACGCTAAAACATGCACCCTGCCGGGAGGAGGAGGGGCCCGTAGAAAATTGCGACACTGTCACCACTATTGTAGACCCCGACGGCGGGTTTCCCTTAGAGGGAGAGGGTGTATCGGAGGACGATTTCTCCTCCGATGAGGATAAGGACTCGGGGCATCCCTGGCGTCCAGAGTCCCACTCCTCTCAGTCCACTGTTGGGGACGGGGTCCACTCGGACATGTTCGAGCCTACCCAAATTTACCATCCTAGGTCGGCAGAGTGGACACCTGACACCAAAGTGGCAGAGTATGTGGTGGGGAAAATCCATCAACCCCTTGAAAGGGAGGTCAGGAATAGGATGAGGGGAGAATGCCCCGGGCCCTCACTGAAGGGGAAGGTGGCACACACGCCTGAAATTGATGAGAAACTATGTACCTTTTTCTCCAAGTATATGAGGGATCCCAAGAAAGGAATTGATAGGTCTTGGACGTGGTAGGGCCCTTGACCCAAATTATTCAATTGACGGAGCGGTCCAAAGAGTCAGGATACCCTTTGTCCATGGATATTGTGGCTGGTTGGGCGCACTACACTAAACCCTAAAACACTACCCCCTCCACTACCCAAACACCACTGCACTACCCTAAACCCTAAAACACTACCCCCAGCACGACACCCTACACTACCCAAACATAACTGCACTACCCTAAATCCGAAAACACTACCACCGGCACGACTCCCTACACTACCCAACCACCACTGCACTACCCTAAACCCTAAAACACTCCCCACAGCACGACTCCCTACACTACCCAAACACCACTGCACCACACTAAACCCTAAATGTACCCGCAGCATGACCTCCCACACTACACAAACACCACTGCACTACCCTAAACCCTAAAACACTACCCCCAGCACGACCCCCTACACTACCCAAACACCACTGCACTACCCTAAACCCTAAAACACTAACCCCAGCATGACCCCCTACACTACCCAAAGACCACTGCACTAACCTATACCCTAAAACACGACCCCCTACACTACACAAACACGACTGCACTACCCTAAACCCTAAAACACTACCCACAGCATGACCCCTTCACTACACAAACACCACTGCACTGCCCTAAACCCTAAAACACTACCGCAGCACTACCCTCTACACTACCCAAACACCACTGCACTAACATAAACCCTAAAACACTACCCCCAGCACAACCCCCTACACTACACAAACACCACTGCACTACCCTAAACCCTAAAACACTACCCCCAGAATGACTCCCTGCACTACCCAAACACCACTGCACTACCCTAAACACCAAATCTACCCCCAGCACGACCCCTACTCTACCCAAACACCACTGCACTACCCTAAACCATAAAACACTACCCCCAGCATGACCCCCTACACTACACAAACACCACTGCACTACCCTAAACCCTAAAATACTACCACCAGCATGACCCCCTACACTACTCAAACACCACTGCACTACCCTAAACCCTAAAACACTACCCCAGCACGACCCCCTACACTACCCATACACCACTGCACTACCCTAAACCCTAAAACACTACCCCCAGCATGACCCCCTACACTACCCAAACACCACTGCACTACCCTAAACCCTAAAACACTACCCCCAGCACGACCCCCTACACCACCCAAACACCACTGCACTACTCTAAACCCTAGAAAAGAAACCCCACCCCATGCCCAATCCCCTTACCTCTCACTCCTCATGGTTCCTCTCTCCTCGTGGTTCCTGCTTCACGTCATCTCTGAGGGGCGGTGCACGTCGTTGTGAGGAAATGGAACAGCCTCTGTTTCCTTACAACGACACGGATCGTCTACATATTTTTTAGAACGCATGGTCATTTACCATACATACCTTTACAACAACATTTGTTGTAAAGGCATGCGTGGTAAATGACCATGCGGTCTAAAAAAATGCGTAGTAATGACTTCGTGATGTACAACGCATGCGTGGTAATGCATGCGTTGTAATAGTATCGCAAAGTAAAAAAGTCGTTGTAACGGCTGTTTACCGATCGAAGCTGGCCCCTGTTGTTCAGTGAGACGTTTATTTGATTAATTAGGAGGAAGGAATGTGTTTTTTTACCAAAAAGTGCATTCCTGGCTGTTGTATTATGAAAGTGTCCGCGTGGCCTGGTTTCACTTCCGGTGAGAGAGTGGAAGAGTCTGTTTGGATCTAAAGGAGTTCTGTTGTTGGACGGGGCCGGCGCGACATGTCATCAGAAAACATAGCTAATGGAAAGCGTCCTCCCTGAAGTGTGGAGCAGTGCCATGAGAGGTCAACGAGTGTGCGTCCCACCGCAGTATGACCGTACCGCGTGACCCATGTGCCGCCTCCAGGGTACGGGAGGCAGAAGCGGCATCGCAGGTCCTCTTGAAGACCGTTGTAGCACTAATTCTACATTTTGGTACTAGGGCATTTTACCTTCGTTGTTCCTGCCAGATACAAAGAGAAGATCCTGTGTTATTCAGTGCCCTCGTTACCTTTTTTGTGGGTTGTGGTGCTTGTCACTTCGCTGCCCCGCCGGTGCACACGAATGGGCACCCCACCTCGTGTGCCGTCTGCAGGGCCTCTGCCCTCGGATCACTGGTTTCGGTTTCTGGAGGGGCAACATAAACAGTTGCTCCCAAAGGACTAGCCTGAACACTTAGGTGAATATCCCCTGCACCAGCATTCCACGGAAATTCTTTCCTAGCTCTCCCACGTCAACGAGCACGGCTCCGCTCGCGACACCGTATGACGTCATCGGAGCCATTAGAGGACCTCGTCGGCGTGCTGACGTCAGTTCCACCCATTTTTTCCGTGCCACCGAGGCAAACCGGGGACTGAGACATTTTCACATGTATACATAGTATAATAAATATATATATATTCACTGAAAAAACCATAGGTTTCAGGCACGTTATAGTTAGAAATTAGAATTTAAAAATCTTAGAAATTCACTGAAAAACCATAGGTTTCAGGCACGTTATAGTTAGAAATTTACATTTAAAAAACCTTAGAAATTCACTGAAAAAACCATAGGTTTCAGGGGCGTTATAGTTAGTTGGACATTTCACTCGTACAAAACCATAGAAATTCCCCCGTTATAGTTAGTTCAGCTAACTATAACTCGCGCCCGCAATGCACTGCTGATGACGTCACATATTACATCACTCATGACATGGTCAGTGACATCACTCATGACATCACTGATGACATCTCAAATGACATCACTGATGACATCACTGATGACATCATCCAGTGAATGTGTGTTTTTCTGAAAATTAAATATGTTTTATATATGTATATCTCAAGGTCGATTCAAGAATAAATGGGTATATAAGTGTCTAAATGGATGATTTTTTTGTGTAAAATTGATTGTATAACTGACTAAGTGTATCTTAGTGAATACATGGGTTAGTGAGTAATGTTTAAATATGAAAATATCTGTATCAGTCTCTTACTTTGTGTATAAGTGGCTGCATGGGTTGGTAAGTGGCTGCATGGGTTGGTGAGTAGCTACATGAGTGTCTATATGGGTTATTAGCTGTTTTTTTGAGTATCAGTATGAGTGTCTGTATGGTTTGGTGGGGGTATTACTTAGTGCATAGATGCATGAATGAGTGACTCACTGTTTGTATGTGTTGAAGACAGCATGTGTGCAGGACTGTATAGGTGGATGAGTATGTGCATGGGTGTGTTAGTGAGTGAATGACTGTCTCAATAGTGTCTTTATGAGTAACTACATATGTTTTAAACTAGTATATATGAGTATTGGTGTATATAAGTGAGTATATGTGAGAGTGAGAGATTGGAAGAGTTCCTGTACAAATAAGTAGGTGTTTCTATAAGTGATTGTTTAAGAGAGTAAGTATGTGTAAGTTTCTGTAGAAGTAAGTGTGGTAGTGTGTGTATAACTGTATATGCAAGTAAATGGATGTTTGATACTTTATTTGCATGTGTGACTATGTGTGTGAGTAACTCTATGGATGAGTGGCGGTGTGTAACAGGATGTATAGGTGTATGAGTACATATGATGAGTGAGTACATGTATGAGTGACTGTATAGGGACTGTTGGTGAATGAGTGGATGTGTGTGTAGATCTTGGAATTACTGAATAGGTGTGTTGTAACTGGTATTGGTATGTCCATTGTTTTGAAAATGTTAGTTTGTATTTTTGAGTGCATGTATCAAAGGTTATATTAGGGTGAGAGGAGGTCTGCCACTCTATCACAAGGATGATGTCATCAGTGATGTCATCAGTGATGTCATTTGAGATGTCATCAGTGATGTCATGAGTGATGTCACTGACCAGGTCATGAGTGATGTAATATGTGACGTCATCAGCAGTTCATTGCGGGCGTGCGGGGGAATTTCTATGGTTTTGTACGAGTGAAATGTCCAACTAACTATAACACCCCTGAAACCTATGGTTTTTCAGTGAATATATATATATATATATATATATATATATATATATATATATATATATATATATATATATATATATATATATATATATATATATATATATATATATATATATATATATAATTCACTGAAAAAACCATAGATTTCAGGCCTGTTATAGTTAGGGTTTAGCATTTAAAAAACCTTTGAAATTCACTGAAAAAACCATAGGTTTTAGGGAAAGTTATAGTTAGTTGGACATTGCACTCGTACAAAACCCGTGAAATTCCCCGTTATAGTTAGTTCAGCTAACTATAACTCGCGCCCGCAATGCACTGCTGATGACGTCACATATTACATCACTCATGACATGGTCAGTGACATCACTGATGACATCTCAAATGACATCACTGATGACATCACTGATGACATCATCCAGTGACTGTGTGTTTGTGTAAAGTTTAAATATGTTTAATATATGTAGGGAAAGGCATATTGAAGAATGAGTGGGTGTATAAGCGTCTGAATTGATGATTTAGTAGGTGCGTGACTGAGTCTATAAGTGAGTGATTAAACGTATCTTACTGGATGCATGGGTGAGTGACTAAACTGTGTGAATGTCTGTATCCATCTGTCTGTTGTTGTGTAAGCAGCTGCATGGGTTTCTGACTAGCTAAATGAGTGTCTATATGGGTTATGGATTGGTTCTCTGAGTATCTGTATGGGTGCCTCAGTGTTTGTGTGGGTGGGGTGTGTGTGACTCTGTGCATAGATGTGTGAGTGGGTGATTCACTGGGTGCATGGTTTCAAGAGTGCGTCTGTGATGGACTGTATGGGTGGGTGAGTGTGTGTATGGGTGTGTTAGTGATTGAATGTATATCTCAGTGGTAAATGTGTGAGTAACTACATATGTGAAAGGCAGTATATATGTGTGTTGGAGTATATAAATGGCTATAAGTGAGAGTGTGTGATTGTGAGAGTGGCTATATGGATGAGTGTGTGCTTGCATCAGTGATTGCATAGGAGCGTAAGAATGTGCTAGTATTTTTATGAGTAAGTGAGCTGGTGTGTATAACTGTATAGGTGAGTAAATGGGAGTGTGATTAATTATTAGCATGACTGACTAGGTGTGTGAGTACCTCTATGGATGAGTTGCGTTGTGTGAGTGTTTATATAGGTGTATGAGTGCATATGATAGTCCTGTACTGAGTGACTGTAAGTATGAGTGACTGTACGGGTGAGTGAGTAGATGTGTGTGTGTAGACCTAAGAATCAGTGAGTGGGAATTTCACGGGTTTTGTACGAGTGCAATGTCCAACTAACTATAACTTTCCCTAAAAGCTATGGTTTTTCAGTGAATTTCAAAGGTTTTTAAATGCTAAACCCTAACTATAACAGGCCTGAAACCTATGGTTTTTTCAGTGAATTTCAAAGGTTTTTAAAATGCTAATTCCTAACTATAACAAGCCTGAAACCTATGGTTTTTTCAGTGAATTTCAAAGGTTTTTTAAATGCTAATTCCTAACTATAACATGTCTGAAACCTATGGTTTTTTTCAGTGAATTTCAAAGGTTTTGTAAATGACAATTTTTAAATGTATTCATTGTTATATTTATTTTTTTGATACTGATTTACTACATTTTTTAAACTATTTATTTTTAGATGTTTTATTTTTTAAATTACATTGTAATTACATTATACATTACATTACAAAATATACTTTCTCAGAATGAATTACTTTAGTTTAAATACTTTGCAAATAGGCAATAGACTTTTAAGTACAGTAGTTACAGTTGTTGCAATGGGCAACACAATTTCAAACACAATGCAACATTGAGCTCAATGTGAATTTCTAGCTAAATGCAATTAGTTACTTTATGGATTACTTTTCTAACCACAGGACTGGATCCTAGATTCAGTCCTGGGACATCTCCTGTAAACAGTTGAGTAAAAGCGTTTTGGTTACAGTAGTGATTTTTAAGGAATATTATTGTATTTTAAAAGTTGACATTTAGAAACTTTTTCACATAGAATCACCAATGTTATCCTATGGGAGTAAATTCACTTAGCAGGTAAGTAGTGTTATCGTTACTTTTTCTTACTCAGTGGTGGATCCTGGATCCAGCACTGGTGCATCTCCTGTAAACAGTTGAAAGAATGCGTTTAAGTCATACAAGCGATTTTTAAGGAATATTTGTAGTTTGTGAAAATCAACACTTTGAAACTTTTCTGCTGAAAACCAGACAATGGATTCCTACGGAAGGAAATATAAGTTACTGGTAAGTACGGTTAAAATTACTTTTCAGGATCAGTACTGGGCTGAAAGATGCAGCACTGAGGTCTCTCCTGATAACAGGTGAGTAAATCGGAATTCGTATTTTGGCTGATTTTAGAGGAATATTTGTATGTTTCAAAAATCGACACTTAGAAACTTTTTCAGCAAAAAGCAGGCAATGATATCCTATGGAAGGAAATTCAAGTTACTGGTAAGTACGGTTAAAATTACTTTTCAGGATCAGTACTGGGCTGAAAGATGCAGCACTGAGGTCTCTCCTGATAACAGGAGAGTAAATCGGAATTCGTATTTCGGCTGATTTTAGAGGAATATTATAAAGTTCCAAAACTCCACACTTAGAAGAATTTCCAAGTGAAACCAGTCAATGATATCCTATGGAAGGAAATTCAAGTTACTGGTAAGTACGGTTAAAATTACTTTTCCGGATCAGTACTGGGCTGAAAGATGCAGCACTGAGGTCTCTCCTGATAACAGGTGAGTAAATCGGAATTCGTAGTTCGGCTGATTTTAGAGGAATATTTGTATGTTTCAAAAATCGACACAGAAACTTTTTCAGCAAAAAGCAGACAATGATATCCTATGGAAGGAAATTCAAGTTACTGGTAAGTACGGTTAAAATTACTTTTCAGGATCAGTACTGGGCTGAAAGATGCAGCACTGAGGTCTCTCCTGATAACAGGTGAGTAAATCGGAATTCGTATTTCGGCTGATTTTAGAGGAATATTATAAAGTTCAAAACTCCACACTTAGAAGAATTTCCAAGTGAAACCAGTCAATGATATCCTATGGAAGGAAATTCAAGTTACTGGTAAGTACGGTTAAAATTACTTTTCAGGATCAGTACTGGGCTGAAAGATGCAGGACTGAGGTCTCTCCTGATAACAGGTGAGTAAATCGGAATTCGTAGTTCGGCTGATTTTAGAGGAATATTTGCACAATGGTGAAGGGAGGGGGCGGGGCCTGAGGTGACATCTGTGCAAACGCGCCCCGTGGCGCGTTTTAAGTTGGGGGATTAAGTCCCCTTGAATCATGAGGGTCCCTGGGGTCCAACTAGCCCATCCTGTACCTCCAGTATGCGCCAGGGAGCTGTGTTGCAGAGAGGTGTTCAGAGGCCATGCCCCTTTTTGCACCTCTCTGCAACGCAGCTCTGTGGTGCTTTCTGGATGTACCTGGTGGGCTAGTTTGCCCCCAGGGACCCTCAGGATTGAAGGGGATTTCATTCCCCATCTTAAAATGTGCCACGGGGCCTGTTTGCACACATGTCACCTGAAGCCCCGCCCCCTCCCTTCACCACTGTGCAAACGTGCCCCGTGGTGCGTTTTAAGTTGGGGGATTAAGTCCCCTTGAATACTGAGGGTCCCTGGAGTCCAACTAGCCCACCATGTACCTCCAAAAAGCGCCACAGAGCTGCGTTGCAGAGAGGTGTCAAAGGGGCATGGCCTCTGTACACCTCTCTGCAACGCAGCCCCTGGCGCATACCGGAGGTTCCTGGTGGGCTAGTTGGCCCCAGGGACCCCCAGTATTCAAGGGGAATTACTTCCTTCTTAAACGCGCCAGGGGCGCGTTTGCAGACTGCTGCAGGGGGGCGGGGCCTCGGCACAATGCCGGTCTTTTTTTTTTTTGTGTTTTTTCTGCCCAGGGGTCCTTGTGGGACCCCCTGAGCAGACCTAGGGGTCAGGGTGTTTCTACCCTGCCCCTGGGTGCGTTTTGCGCACTTGTTTCTGGTGTTTTTTTTAATCAGTGGGATCCGCGCACCCTAAGCGCATCCCGCCGATTTAAAAAAAAATGCTTTTCTGCCCAGGGGTCCTTGTGGGACCCCTGAGCAGACCTAGGAGGTCAGGGTGTTTCTACCCTGCCCCCTTTGTGCGTTTTGCGCACTTGTTTCTTGGGCTTTTTTTTAATCGGCGGGATCCGCCCACCCTAAGCGCATCCCGCCGTTTAAAAAAAAAAAAATGCTTTCTGCCCAGGGGTCCTTGTGGGACCCCTGAGCATACCTAGGGGTCAGGGTGTTTCTACCCTGCCCCCTTTTGCGCTTTGCGCACTTGTTTCTGTCCCTCGGTCTCTACCGAGGGACAAAATGGCTGCCAACACTTCCTGATTTGGAGTGTTGACAGCCACTTGACAGCCAATTAGCATGCAGCTCGTGATCGGGACGGTGCGCGCAGGGTGCGCTCAGGATACGCGGACCCTACTTGCCCATAGATATATATGTGACTTTACTTTTGATTTTCTCAGGAACTACTGAACGGATTTACACCATTTAAGCAAAAGGCACGACACTGAACCAAGGGCTACCTCTTTGCCAAATTTGGTGTAATTCCGTTCAGCAGTTCGGGCTGTAGCTGCGACTAAAGGTTCCTATGGAAAAATGAATGGGGAAAACGCGTTTTGGGACCCCCCTTTTTTCTCGGCCCACGCTTGACGAATCAACCCGAGACTTTCAGGGTAGGAGCAGAGCGGAGCGCCCCAACAAGTTGGAAGCTTTTGCGAAGATTCGTCAACCGGCGCAAGAGTTATTTGAAATAGAATGTCGCGGATTTCCTATGGATAATAGGTCCTAACTATAACTATCTACTGGCGACCGCCAGTAGATAATATATATATATATATGTATGTATGTATATATACACTGGGGTATGTACATGCATTAAACAAGGGGTACGGCATGCACCCACTGTGGAATTATTTAATGTGAACTGCAAATACCGAGATGCCACACGGCATACGCCCACTGGGGCGGGACTATTTAATGATTGCAGGTCTGTTCACGTTTTGAATGCCGTTTTTTTCCCCTGCATCTATGTCAGTGAACAAGGGCTGTGTGAAGCCTGAAACACGTCTGGCTTGTTTTTAATTTGGTGAGAAGCAGATGGCTGTAACCATTGCAGTCCCCGAATAAAAGGAATACAGCACTTTGTGTGAGGCGCCTTCATTTGGGAGCGAACTTTGTTGGATTTTGAGCGGCCTGCTCTGACCGCGAAGACGCCCTACTGCCTATCAAGCGGGTCTGCAGCGCCAAGGGAACTACAACGAAGCATGAACGGAGTGTCCGATTTGGTGACATTTGAATGGCAAGGTTCCATGCCTGATAACTTCAACCCACCCACTGGGATTTGTATATGCATTAAACAAAGGGTACGGCATGCACCCACTGTGGAATTATTTAATGTGAACTGCAAATACCGAGATGCCACACGGCATACGCCCACTGGGGCGGGACAATTTAATGATTGCAGGTCTGTTCACGTTTTGAATGCCGTTTTTTTCCCCTGCATCTATGCCAGTGAACAAGGGCTGTGTGAAGCCTGAAACGCGTCTGGCTTGTTTTTAATTTGGTGAGAAGCAGATGGCTGTAACCATTGCAGTCCCCGAATAAAAGGAATACAGCACTTCGTGTGAGGCGCCTTCATTTGGGAGCAAACTTTGTTGGATTTTGAGCGGCCTGCTCTGACCGCGAAGACGCCCTACTGCCTATCAAGCGGGTCTGCAGCGCCAAGGGAAATACAACGCTGCATGAACGGAGTGTCCGATTTGGTGACATTTGAATGGCAAGGTTCCATGCCTGATAACTTCAACCCACCCATTGGGGTTTGTACATGCATTAAACAAGGGGTACGGCATGCACCCACTGTGGAATTATTTAATGTGAACGGCAAATACCGAGATGCCACACGGCATACACCCACTGGGGCGGGACTATTTAATGATTGCAGGTCTGTTCACGTTTTGAATGCCGTTTTTTTCCCCTGCATCTATGCCAGTGAACAAGGGCTGTGTGAAGCCTGAAACGCGTCTGGCTTGTTTTTAATTTGGTGAGAAGCAGATGGCTGTAACCATTGCAGTCCCCGAATAAAAGGAATACAGCACTTCGTGTGAGGCGCCTTCATTTGGGAGCGAACTTTGTTGGATTTTGAGCGGCCTGCTTTGACCGCGAATACGCCCTACTGCCTATCAAGCGGGTCTGCAGCGCCAAGGGAACTACAACGCTGCATGAACGGAGTGTCCGATTTGGTGACATTTGAATGGCAAGGTTCCATGCCTGATAACTTCAACCCACCCACTGGGATTTGTATATGCATTAAACAAAGGGTACGGCATGCACCCACTGTGGAATTATTTAATGTGAACTGCAAATACCGAGATGCCACACGGCATACGCCCACTGGGGCGGGACTATTTAATGATTGCAGGTCTGTTCACGTTTTGAATGCCGTTTTTTTCCCCTGCATCTATGCCAGTGAACAAGGGCTGTGTGAAGCCTGAAACGCATCTGGCTTGTTTTTAATTTGGTGAGAAGCAGATGGCTGTAACCATTGCAGTCCCCGAATAAAAGGAATACAGCACATCGTGTGAGGCGCCTTCATTTGGGAGCGAACTTTGTTGGATTTTGAGCGGCCTGCTCTGACCGGCGTAGACGCCCTACTGCCTATCAAGCGGGTCTGCAGCGCCAAGGGAAATACAACGCTGCATGAACGGAGTGTCCGATTTGGTGACATTTGAATGGCAAGGTTCCATGCCTGATAACTTCAACCCACCCATTGGGGTTTGTACATGCATTAAACAAGGGGTACGGCATGCACCCACTGTGGAATTATTTAATGTGAACTGCAAATACCGAGATGCCACACGGCATACGCCCACTGGGGCGGGACTATTTAATGATTGCAGGTCTGTTCACGTTTTGAATGCCGTTTTTTTCCCCTGCATCTATGCCAGTGAACAAGGGCTGTGTGAAGCCTGAAACGCATCTGGCTTGTTTTTAATTTGGTGAGAAGCAGATGGCTGTAACCATTGCAGTCCCCGAATAAAAGGAATACAGCACATCGTGTGAGGCGCCTTCATGTGGGAGCGAACGTTGTTGGATTTTGAGCGGCCTGCTCTGACCGGCGTAGACGCCCTACTGCCTATCAAGCGGGTCTGCAGCGCCAAGGGAACTACAACGCTGCATGAACGGAGTGTCCGATTTGGTGACATTTGAATGGCAAGGTTCCATGCCTGATAACTTCAACCCACCCATTGGGGTTTGTACATGCATTAAACAAGGGGTACGGCATGCACCCACTGTGGAATTATTTAATGTGAACTGCAAATACCGAGATGCCACATGGCATACGCCCACTGGGGCGGGACTATTTAATGATTGCAGGTCTGTTCACGTTTTGAATGCCGTTTTTTTCCCCTGCATCTATGCCAGTGAACAAGGGCTGTGTGAAGCCTGAAACGCGTCTGGCTTGTTTTTAATTTGGTGAGAAGCAGATGGCTGTAACCATTGCAGTCCCCGAATAAAAGGAATACAGCACTTCGTGTGAGGAGCCTTCATTTGGGAGCGAACTTTGTTGGATTTTGAGCGGCCTTCTCTGACCGCGAAGACGCCCTACTGCCTATCAAGCGGGTCTGCAGCGCCAAGGGAACTACAACGCTGCATGAACGGAGTGTCCGATTTGGTGACATTTGAATGGCAAGGTTCCATGCCTGATAACTTCAACCCACCCACTGGGGTTTGTACATGCATTAAACAAGGGGTACGGCATGCACCCACTGTGGAATTATTTAATGTGAACTGCAAATACCGAGATGCCACACGGCATACGCCCACTGGGGCGGGACTATTTAATGATTGCAGGTCTGTTCACGTTTTGAATGCCGTTTTTTTCCCCTGCATCTATGCCAGTGAACAAGGGCTGTGTGAAGCCTGAAACGTGTCTGGCTTGTTTTTAATTTGGTGAGAAGCAGATGGCTGTAACCATTGCAGTCCCCGAATAAAAGGAATACAGCACTTCGTGTGAGGCGCCTTCATTTGGGAGCGAACTTTGTTGGATTTTGAGCAGCCTGCTCTGACCGCGAAGACGCCCTACTGCCTATCAAGCGGGTCTGCAGCGCCAAGGGAACTACAACGCTGCATGAACGGAGTGTCCGATTTGTTGACATTTGAATGGCAAGGTTCCATGCCTGATAACTTCTACCCACCCACTGGGGTTTGTACATGCATTAAACAAGGGGTACGGCATGCACCCACTGTGGAATTATTTAATGTGAACTGCAAATACCGAGATGCCACACGGCATACGCCCACTGGGGCGGGAATATTTAATGATTGCAGGTCTGTTCACGTTTTGAATGCCGTTTTTTTCCCCTGCATCTATGCCAGTGAACAAGGGCTTTGTGAAGCCTGAAACGCGTCTGGCTTATTTTTAATTTGGTGTGAAGCAGATGGCTGTAACCATTGCAGTCCCTGAATAAAAGGAATACAGCACTTCGTGTGAGGCGCCTTCATTTGGGAGCGAACTTTGTTGGATTTTGAGCGGCCTGCTCTGACCACGAAGACGCCCTACTGCCTATCAAGCGGGTCTGCAGCGCCAAGGGAACTACAACGCTGCATGAACGGAGTGTCCGATTTGGTGACATTTGAATGGCAAGGTTCCATGCCTGATAACTTCAACCCACCCACTGGGGTTTGTACATGCATTAAACAAGGGGTACAGCATGCACCCACTGTGGAATTATTTAATGTGAACTGCAAATACCGAGATGCCACACGGCATACGCCCACTGGGGCGGGACTATTTAATGATTGCAGGTCTGTTCACGTTTTGAATGCCGGTTTTTTCCCCTGCATCTATGCCAGTGAACAAGGGCTGTGTGAAGCCTGAAACGTGTCTGGCTTGTTTTTAATTTGGTGAGAAGCAGATGGCTGTACCCATTGCAGTCCCCGAATAAAAGGAATACTGCACTTCGTGTGAGGCGACTTCATTTGGGAGCGAACTTTGTTGGATTTTGAGCAGCCTGCTCTGACCGCGAAGACGCCCTACTGCCTATCAAGCGGGTCTGCAGCGCCAAGGGAACTACAACGCTGCATGAACGGAGTGTCCGATTTGTTGACATTTGAATGGCAAGGTTCCATGCCTGATAACTTCTACCCACCCACTGGGGTTTGTACATGCATTAAACAAGGGGTACGGCATGCACCCACTGTGGAATTATTTAATGTGAACTGCAAATACCGAGATGCCACACGGCATACGCCCACTGGGGCGGGACTATTTAATGATTGCAGGTCTGTTCACGTGTTGAATGCCGTTTTTTTCCCCTGCATCTATGCCAGTGAACAAGGGCTGTGTGAAGCCTGAAACGCGTCTGGCTTATTTTTAATTTGGTGAGAAGCAGATGGCTGTAACCATTGCAGTCCCCGAATAAAAGGAATACAGCACTTCGTGTGAGGCGCCTTCATTTGGGAGCGAACTTTGTTGGATTTTGAGCGGCCTGCTCTGACCGCGAAGACACCCTACTGCCTATCAAGCGGGTCTGCAGCGCCAAGGGAACTACAACGCTGCATGAACGGAGTGTCCGATTTGGTGACATTTGAATGGCAAGGTTCCATGCCTGATAACTTCAACCCACCCACTGTGGTTTGTACATGCATTAAACAATGGGTATGGCATGCACCCACTGTGGAATTATTTAATGTGAACTGCAAATACCGAGATGCCACACGGCATACGCCCACTGGGGCGGGACTATTTAATGATTGCAGGTCTGTTCACGTTTTGAATGTCGTTTTTTTGCCCTGCATCTATGCCAGTGAACAAGGGCTGTGTGAAGCCTGAAACGCGTCTGACTTGTTTTTAATTTGGTGAGAAGCAGATGGCTGTAACCATTGCAGTCCCCGAATAAAAGGAATACAGCACTTCGTGTGAGGCGCCTTCATTTGGGAGCAAACTTTGTTGGATTTTGAGCGGCCTGCTCTGACCGCGAAGACGCCCTACTGCCTATCAAGCGGGTCTGCAGCACCAAGGGAACTACAACGCTGCATGAACGGAGTGTCCGATTTGTTGACATTTGAATGGCAAGGTTCCATGCCTGATAACTTCAACCCACCCACTGGGGTTTGTACATGCATTAAACAAGGCGTACGGCATGCACCCACTGTGGAATTATTTAATGTGAACTGCAAATACCGAGATGCCACACGGCATACGCCCACTGGGGCGGGACTATTTAATGATTGCAGGTCTGTTCACGTTTTGAATGCCGTTTTTTTCCCCTGCATCTATGCCAGTGAACAAGGGCTGTGTGAAGCCTGAAACGCGTCTGGCCTGTTTTTAATTTGGTGAGAAGCAGATGGCTGTAACCATTGCAGTCCCCGAATATAAGGAATACAGCACTTCGTGTGAGGCGCCTTCATTTGGGAGCGAACTTTGTTGGATATATATATATATATATATATATATATATTCACTGAAAAAACCATAAGGTTTTAGGGACAGTTATAGTTAGTTGGACATTGCACTCGTACAAACCCGTGAAATTCCCCCGTTATAGTTAGTTCAGGTAACTATAACTCGCGCCCCCGCAATGCACTGCTGATGACGTCACATATTACATCACTCATGACATGGTCAGTGACATCACTGATGACATCACTGATGACATCTCAAATGACATCACTGATGACATCACTGATGACATCATCCAGTGACTGTGTGTTTCTGTAAAGTTTAAATATGTTTAATATATATAGGGAAAGGCGTATTGAAGAATGAGTGGGTGTAGAAGCACCTGAATGGATGATTTAGTAGGTGCGTGACTGAGTCTATAAGTGAGTGATTAAACGTATCTTACTGGATGCATGGGTGAGTGACTAAACTGTGTGAATGTCTGTATCCGTCTGTCTGTTGTTGTGTAAGCAACTGCATGGGTTTCTGACTAGCTAAATGAGTGTCTATATGGGTTATGGATTGGTTCTCTGAGTATCTGTATGGGTGCCTCAGTGTTTGTGTGGGTGGGGTGTGTGTGACTCTGTGCATAGATGTGGGAGTGGGTGATTCACTGGGTGCATGGTTTCAAGAGTGCGTCTGTGATGGACTGTATGGGTGGGTGAGTGTGTGTATGGGTGTGTTAGTGATTGAATGTATATCTCAGTGGTACATGTGTGAGTAACTACATATGTGAAAGGCAGTATATATGTGTGTTGGAGTATATAAATGGCTATAAGTGAGAGTGTGTGATTGTGAGAGTGGCTATATGGATGAGTGTGTACTTGCATCAGTGATTGCATAGGAGCGTAAGAATGTGCTAGTATTTTTATGAGTAAGTGAGCTGGTGTGTATAACTGTAAAGGTGAGTAAATTGGAGTGTGATTAATTATTTGCATGACTGACTAGGTGTGTGAGTACCTCTATGGATGAGTTGCGTTGTGTCAGTGTTTATATAGGTGTATGAGTGCATATGATAGTCCTGTACTGAGTGACTGTAAGTATGAGTGACTGTACGGGTGAGTGAGTAGATGTGTGTGTGTAGACCTAAGAATCAGTGAGTGGGTATGTACTTATTGGTATTGGAGTGTGTATGGTTTTGAGAATGGCAGTCTGTAATGTAGAGTGGGTGTATCAAAACTTATATTAGGGTGTGAGAAGATGCATTAAATTCTCACATGGATGATGTCATCAGTGATGTCATCAGCGATGTCATTTGAGATGTCATCAGTGATGTCATCAGTGATGTCACTGACCATGTCATGAGTGATGTAATATGTGACGTCATCAGCAGTGCATTGCGGGGCGCGAGTTATAGTTACCTGAACTAACTATAACGGGGAATTTCACGGGTTTTGTACGAGTGCAATGTCCAACTAACTATAACTGTCCCTAAAACCTTATGGTTTTTTCAGTGAATTTCTAAGGTTTTTTAAATGCTAATTTCTAACTATAACGTGCCTGAAACCTATGGTTTTTTCAGTGAATTTCAAAGGTTTTTTAAATGCTAATTTCTAACTATAACGTGTCTGAAACCTATGGTTTTTTCAGTGAATTTCAAAGGTTTTTTAAATGCTAATTCCTAACTATAACATGTCTGAAACCTACGGTTTTTTCAGTGAATTTCAAAGGTTTTGTAAATGACAGTTTTTAAATGTATTAATTGTTATATTTATTTTTTCATACTGATTTACTACATTTTTAGAAACAATTTTTTTACATATTTTATTTTTTAAATTACATTGTAATTACATTATACATTACAAAAAATACTTTCTCAGAATGAATTACTTTAGTTTAAATACTTTGCACATAGGCAATAGACTTTTAAGTACAGTAGTTACAGTTGTTGCAATGGGCAACACATTTTCAAACACAATGCAACATTCAGCTCAATGTGAATTTCTAGTTAAATGCAATTAGTTACTTTATGGATTACTTTTCTAACCACAGGACTGGATCCTAGATTCAGTCCTGGGACATCTCCTGTAAACAGTTGAGTAAAAGCGTTTTGGTTACAGTAGTGATTTTTAAGGAATATTATTGTATTTTAAAAGTTGACACTTAGAAACTTTTTCTCATAGAATCACCAATGTTATCCTATGGAAGGAAATTCACTTAGCAGGTAAAAACTGTTATCGTTACTTTTTCTTACTCAGTGTTGGATCCTGGATCCAGCACTGGTGCATCTCCTGTAAACAGTTGAAAGAATGCGTTTAAGTCATACAGGCGATTTTTAAGGAATATTTGTAGTTTGTGAAAATCGACACTTTGAAACTTTTCTGCTGAAAACCAGACAATGGATTCCTATGGAAGGAAATATAAGTTACTGGTAAGTACGGTTAGAATTACTTTTCAGGGTCAGTGCTGGGCTAAAAGATGCAGCACTGGGTTCTCTCCTGATAACAGGTGAGTAAATTGGAATTCGTACTTTGGTTGATTTTAGAGGAATATTATAAAGTTCCAAAACTCCACACTTAGAAGAATTTCCAAGTGAAACCAGTCAATGTTAGCCTATGAAGGAAATTCAAGTTACTGGTAAGTACGGTTAAAATTACTTTTGAGGATCAGTACTGGGCTGAAAGATGCAGCACTGAGGTCTCTCCTGATAACAGGTGAGTAAATCGGAATTTGTATTTCGGCTGATTTTAGAGGAATATTTTAAAGTTCCAAAACTCCACACTTAGAAGAATTTCCAAGTGAAACCAGTCAATGTTAGCCTATGGAAGGAAATTCAAGTTACTGGTAAGTACGGTTAAAATTACTTTTCAGGACCAGTACTGGGCTGAAAGATACAGCACTGAGGTCTCTCCTGATAACAGGTGAGTAAATCGGAATTCGTATTTCGGCTGATTTTAGAGGAATATTTGTATGTTTCAAAATCAACACTTAGAAACTTTTTCAGCAAAAAGCAGGCAATGATATCCTATGGAAGGAAATTCAAGTTACTGGTAAGTACGGTTAAAATTACTTTTCAGGATTCGTACTGGGCTGAAAGATGCAGCACTGAGGTCTCTCCTGATAACAGGTGAGTAAATCAGAATTCGTAGTTCGGCAGATTTTAGAGGAATATTTGCACAATGTTGAAGGGAGGGGGCGGGGCCTGAGGTGACATCTGTGCAAACGCGCCCTGTGGCGCATTTTAAGTTGGGGGATTAAGTCCCCTTGAATCATGAGGGTCCCTAGGGGCCAACTAGACCACCAGGAACCTCCAGTATGCGCCAGGGGGCTGCGTTGCAGAGACGTGCAGAGAGGCCACACCCCTTTTACACCTCTCTGCAACGCAGCTCTGTGGCGCTTTCTGGATGTACCTGTTGGGCTAGTTGGCCCTCAGGGACCCTCAGGATTGAAGGGATTTAATTCCCCATCTTAAAACGCGCCATGGGGCCTGTTTGCACACATGTCACCTCAGGCCCCGCCTCCCTTTCACCACTGTGCAAACGCGCCCGTGGCACGTTTTAAGTCGGGGATTAACTCCCCTTGAATCCTGAGGGTCCGTGGGGTGCAACTAGCCCACCAGCTACCTCCATTAAGCGCCACAGAGCTGCGTTGCAGAGAGGTGTAAAAGGGGCGTGGCCTCTGTACACCTCTCTGCAAGGCAGCCCCTGGCGCATACTGGAGGTTCCTGGTGGGCTAATTGGCCCCAGGGACCCTCAGTATTCAAGGGGAATTACTTCCCCTTCTTAAAACGCGCCAGGGGGCGCGTTTGCAGATTACTGCAGGGAGGGGGCGGGGCCGCCGGCACGATGCCGTTTTTTTTTTTCTTTTATGGGAGGGGGCTGCGTGGCCCCCTTCCCTCGGCCACTTTTGGCCCCGGGGACCCCATTCCCCGGGGCCTGGGCATTTTTTTTTGTTTTATTAAAAAATAAATAAAAAAACGGGAAGGGGGCCGCGTGGCCCCCTTCCCTGGGCCTCTATTGGCCCCGGGGACCCCATCCCCCGGGCATGCCCTCTTTTAAATAAAAATATGGGGGGGCTGCGTGGCCCCCTCCTCAGGCCATTTAAGGCCCCGGGGACCCCATCCCCGGGGCCGGCCTTGCCCTTATTTTTTTATTTTTTTATTTGGGGAGGGGGCTGCGTGGCCCCCTCCCAGGCCACTTATGGCCCCGGGGACCCCATCCCCGGGGCCTGGCCTCTGGTTGGGGACTGTGGGGGTCCCCAAACCCCCCACAGTCCCGCCGGCTCCCCGTGTCTTACGGGAGCCGGCATTCCTTTCCACATGGGGAGCAGCTAACATGCTGCTCCCCGTGTGGAAAGCAATTGGTTTGCATTTTGAAAGAGAGCAGGTTTCCTGCTCTCTCTTTCAAAATGCAAACCAAGTTTAGCTATGACAGGACGGGAGCCGCGAGGCTCCCGTCCTGTCATTGCAAATTACAGTGTCCCGGGGTAGGCACCCCGGGACACTGCAGGGAGCTGGCCCTGGGGGTGGCGGTCCCCAGGGCCATCAAGGGCTCCAGGAGGGGGCCGCGTGGCCCCCTCCCTACATTTTGAAAGCCCCGGGAGGTGGTGGTCCTCGGGCGTGTGGGGGGCTGGAGCCCCCCACACAGGTTTTAAAAATAAATAAAAAAAAGGCCCGGGAGGTGGCGGTCCTCGGGGCTGCGGGAGGGCTCAGAGCCCACCCGCACCATTAATGATAAAGCCCCGGGGGTGGCGGTCCTCGGGGCTTGGGGGCCCTTGGAGGCCCCCCATACATAAAATAAACCCCCCAGCATGCCCCCGGGACTTGGCCCACCCGGGGACAAATTAACATCGAAGCGCTGGAGACCGCGCTTCGATTTTAGTTTCCTGCAGGATCCACGCTCCCTGAGCGCATCCTGCCGATTTTTTTTTTTTTAAAATGCTTTTTTTGCCCAGGGGGTCCTTGTGGGACCCCTGAGCAGGCCTAGGGGGTTAGGTGTTTCTACCCTGCCCCCTTTGTGCGCTTTGCGCACTTGTTTCTTTTTTTTTCTCGGCGGATCCGCGCACCCTAAGCGCATCCCGCCGATTTTTTTAAAAAATGCTTTTTTCTGCCCAGGGGTCCTTGTGGGACCCCTGAGCAGACCTAGGGGTCAGGTGTTTCTACCCTGCCCCCTTTTGCGCTTAGCGCACTTGTTTCTGTCCCTCGGTTCTACCGAGGACAAATGGCTGCCAACACTTCCTGATTTGGAGTGTTGACAGCCAATTAGCATGCAGCTCGTGATCGGGAGGGTACGCGGATCCGACGCGCCCACAGATATATATGTGATTTTAATTGTGAATTTCTCAGAACTACTGAACGGATTTACACCATTTTAGCAAAAGGCACCAGTCTGAACCAAGGGCTACCTCTTTGCCAAATTTAGGGTAATTCCGTTCAGCAGTTCGGGCTGTAGCTGCGACTAAAGGTTCCTATGGAAAAATGAATGGGGAAAACGCGTTTTGGGACCCCCTTTTTCTCGGCCCCGCTTGACGTATCACCCCGAGACTTTCAGGGTAGGAGCGGACCGGAGCGCCCCAACAAGTTGGAAGCTTTCGTGAAGATTCGTCAACCGGCGCCAACGTTATTGCAAATAGAATGTCGCGGATTTCCTATGGATAATAGGTCCTAACTATAACTATCTACTGGCGACCGCCAGTAGATAATATATATATATATATATATATATATATATAAAATTAAACATATAATAATAACATATATATATATATCTGTAGTAAACAATATTAAGAAAAGTATTGAAGTCTGGGAATAAGAGCTGTATGATTCCCACTCCAGTCTCTGCAACAGTAGGGAACAAATTGGACTTTGGAGGGATTAAATTTACTATTCCCACTCCAGGTTGTGCAACAGTAGGGAGAGCATTGGACTTTGGAGGGGTAACATTTACTATTCCCACTCTAGACTGTGCAACAGTAGGGAAAGCATTGGACTTCGGAAGGGTTACATTTACTATTCCCACTCCATTCTGTGCAACAGTAGGGAAAGGGTTGGACTTCGGAGGGGTAAAATGTACTATTCCCAGTCCAGTCTGTGCAACAGTAGGGAAAGCATTGAACTTCGGAGGGGTAATATTTGCTATTCTGACCCCAGTCTTTGCAGTTCTAGGGAAAACATTGGTCATCGGAGGGATTACATTTACTATTCCCACTCCAGTCTCTGCAACAGTAGGGAAAGTACTTCACTTCAAACTCATAGTATATTTGAATAACCCTATTAATTTACAACAAATATACAACTCTTAATATGAGCATTATTAATTAACCCCCAAAATTATATATAAATATAAAAAAACAAATAATCTACATTATTAGTAAACATTTTAATAATTAATTATCAATTTTCTATTTAGTACTTAATTAACTTTCCACACTATACCCCCACAAACCTAATATCCCACACTTAAAATATAACTAAAATAAATAAGTATAACACAATTGATATAATTACTTATCAATAAAATAATGATTAAGAAAATAATAATTAATTGTTAATTAATTATTACTTAATTACCTGCCCACCCTACACCCCGACAAACCAAACACCCCACACCTAATATACACCTAAAAAAAAATATTACACAATTAGCATAATTAATAATCAATTAAATAATTGATGATAAAGTAATGATTGTTAATTAATTGTACTTATTTAGCTTCCAACCCGATACCCCTACAGACCTAGCATCCCACACCTAAGATATAACTTGAATATATAATTAGTACACAATTAACATGATGAATAATCAATTAAATAATTAATAGTAAATTGATAATATATTATTAATTCATTATAATTAATTAACTTCCCACCCTATACCACTACAAACCCAGCAGACCACATCTAATATATAACTTAAACAATATGATTATTACACAACTAACATAATTAATAATTAACTAATAATTCATTGTTAATTAATTATACTTAAATACCTTCCCACCCTATACCCCACATACCTATCAACCTGCTACAACACTATAAAGGACTATCAACAATTATAATTAAAAATTATTAATCACTTAAAATACAACCTATATTTAAAAATATTAACAATTATACAAACAATAATAAGACATAAAATTAATACATGAACTAAAGCATATTAAGAAAATTAAAAAGGATATTGTTGCAACTATAATATTGAAAACGGTATCAACAACAAAGTTTTTCTTGACAACGATATTACTTACCTAAAAAATCTATATTCTTGACAACTATATGTCTGCATCATGATACCTTTGTATCATGATACCTATTTTCTGATATTTCTGTAACTCGATATTTAAAACTCAATATTTTCTCCAAATACCTGATGCCACACCACTTGAGTCAAACATAGATGGGCGATAGATACTTTATTTAGAAGTGATACTTTTATGTATGTTGTTCAAGGTGAGATTTTCAAACTGGCTCCTGCTAACCCATGACACTGAGTAGGAATCTGAGAACATCTGAATCATAGAGTTTCCCTCCTGCCAAAATGGCTGCCTGGTTCTCCCAGGGTCCAATCATGCATGTGCTTATACGCGATATGCCATCATCAAATAAGGTTTTTAATGACTGTAGGATTCCTGGCAAGCGTTTGAACACAAAGGCCCTGATTACAAGTTAGGCAGTTAATTTTATCCCTAGCATAAACAGGATAGAATACAAGTTTGGCTTTCTTTAATGTATGCAATAATTGTCAGATGTGCTAAATAACCCAACATTCATTAAATTTCGGCAGGTCAAACCTATCAAAATTTTACTGGGGAAATGTGTACGGTATTTACCCTACCATGCCGATTTTGGTATGTTAAAGAACAAAATCTGCATGTTATTCCCCAAAAACTCATAATAGGTGCTATTTATTACTACCGGTAAATAACAAACCCAGGTTTTCATTATTTACCAGGTGCGATAAATGGCACCTTTATTTGTAATCAGGACCTAGTGGAAACACTGCTGCTGCGCTTTTGTTACAGGGAGCCAATATTGCAGCACTGCTGCAAAACCGGCCTCCAGTAACAAAAGCATCCCCCACCGATTCAAAACCGGCCACCACCCTTCGTACCCACCGGTGAAAAATCCAGGTGCCCGCTACGGACAGTCCGGCCCTGATAATTCCTCTTAATGTTTTGTAGGTTAACCATTGTGATCATGAGTTATCTCCCCCTGATGAAGGACCCAGTGTCCGAAATGCATTGGGAGTATGAGATGTTTGTGAGATGATTCTGTAGGATGATTACACAAGAGAGTGACTTAGATCTTTTTTCAACCCAACTCTTGATAGATTTTTTTCAATAAAGAATAATTCATTTCTAATAAAGTATAATCTTGAAATCAGAGTTTAAAGATGGTTCATCGCATGGATCAGTGCATATAAGGAACTGTTTATCCCTTGACAAATATCAAGCTGCATCCTTTGAGTGCTCATTCAGGATGCAGGGTGTACCTTTGAAGCACGATAAAAAGAATCAAACAAGGAGCTAATTAGTATTTAACAAGAGTGCAGCGTGTGGACTACAATTCAAACTTCCAATTTGATCTGAATCATCAAAATAATTGTTTAGAGTGATGTTGGATTACTGGAGTAACTATTTTAGCGTGTATTTAGGAACCCATACAATTACCTTTGTAAAGGAAGTAGTAACTTTTTTTATATCGCTACATAAATGGTGCACATTTCCCATGTCATAAGAAAACCAGTACGTTTATTAGAAATATTTATATATTTCACCCAGTCTGCTCCTAACACAACTTTTACTTACTTGCAAATGTTTAGGAAGTATAGAAATTCTGTGTGTTCTCATTAACAGTTCATCATATCTATCAATTTGAGGATAGTTAGAAGAAGTTGGGCCCCTGAAAGTCTAATAGAAATACTGGGCTAAAAACGTGTAATGATCACAACATTCTTCATATGCAAAGTTGTAACAGACGGTTTGCTCACAGACAGAGAGGCATATTTACAATGAAATGTTGGAGCACATAATTGCGGCAAATTTGGCAGCGTTGCGCTCCGACATTTCCATAATGCAGAGATGCGCCTGAGTTACAACAATAGGGCGCACCCCTCTGTTTCCCCTAGCGCTGGCACTAAAATTAGCTGCCTAGTGCCAATGCAGGCACCTTTGCACCATAGTGCAAGGGTGCCTGCGTTGCAGGGAATGATTGTTTACGTGCAAGAAGGTGTCTCTTCCTGCACATAACAAATCAATAATGGTGATTTCTTACTTCTAAATTGTCACTATTTAATGATGGTTTTTGTGCAGGAAGGGACACCTTCCTACACATAAACAATCATTAATGGCGTTTTGCTCTGCAGCACACATAGAAATAGCAAAAATGAGGAGAAATAAAAGTATGTCTCCTTGTTTCGCCATTCTAATGTCTGCTTTTGCATGGCGTTAGTTTTTGGCGCTGCCTCAGATTTACACATTCTTGTAAATCTGGGGCAGTATCAAAAAGCAATGGGCATTGTGATGAAATGCCCACAGCAACACCCATTGCACGCCCCTGTCAAGTTAAGTGATGTTTGTAAAGGGGTCGTATTTACAAGGAGGTGTTAAGCCACAAAAAGTGGTTTAACGCTGCTTTGTAAATATGGAGATGGGCATAGTGCCACCAGAATGTCGTTAAAAGTGATGTTCTGTTGGTGCTATCCCCATGTAAATATACCCCCAAGTGTGTTAGACATATAGGGCCTTATTTACAAGATTTTGCGGAAGAACAGCGCCGCAGGATTTCCTGCTGCACTGCCCACCGGCAAAAAAAAGGGCAGAAAGGTGCCATATCTATCTGATACAGCGCATTCCTGTTCTTTTCCCCTGCACTGGCGCACAATGTGCTGCCATGCGCCAGCGCAGGCACCATTGCGCCATGGTGCAAGGGTGCCTGCATTGCAGGGATGATTGTTTTTGTGCAGGAAGAGAACAAAAACTGCACAAAAACAATCACAAGAGGCTTTTTCCTCTTACTATTCTGGAGCACACATAGAAAAAAGGAAACAAGGAGAAATAAAGGTATTTCTCCTCGTTGCGCCTCCCTTACGCCTCCTGGGGAGGTGTACGTTTTTGGTGCTGCCTCAGAGTTACAATTCCTCGTAAATCTGGGGCAGTGTCAAAAAACCATGGGTGTTGCTGGGAACGCCCCCAGCAACACCAATTGCATGCCCCTTTAATGCAGAATACTGCATTAAAGGGAACAATATTTTCAAGGCTGCTTTAAGACACACAAAGTGTCTTAGTGCTGCTTGGTAGATATGGAGTAGGCCCCTGCACCACCGGAGCATCGCAAAATGTGACGCTCCGGCGGAGCATCGTAAATGAGGCCCCTAGAGTATTTTCTCGGCAGACTAAGAAAGGGTGTCACGTGAGCAACAAAGTCAGCCCAGTCTGATGATGTGTAATAAGTCAGACCTGGATTAAAACATAACAGCGGGGCCAGTAATATTCAAAACCAACGTAGAAAAGGAAAGCAAAGGAAAACTTACAGTCATATGTAAAATCATGCCTTCAAAAAATATTATTATATTTCAGCAGTAAAGCACACCGTCTTTTTGAGACTTTGAGGAGTATCTGTTGACCTCATTTGCATTGCCTTCCAAAATTATCATGCACTAATGATCGTAGTACACTTGGAAGTTCTCTAAAAGAGTATCATAATGAATCTAGAACAATATTTATGGTGCTGAAATGGCAGATTAAGGTTACACCACTATTCAATCACATTTTATATGTTTGATGTATGATCTTTTAAATCCTTGTAATGTAACTTCAAAGGCATTTTTGACCAAACTCTTAATCCAGCTGCAAATTTGTGTATCGAAATATTCCAAGCAAAATACTAGCATGTAGCGCTGTAACATTCTTCTTCTTGGTTTCTCTATTAATAGAATGCACAAAACTTAATAATCACCCACCACTAAAGACTACGAATACTTCGGTTAATGGGCAATAGTGTCTAGGTCTGCTTGGACAAACATAGGCCAGGTAGGCAGTCCAAGATGGTTGACGCGCCACCTTCACTACAGCCTCCAATTAACAGAGCACCAATTTCATCATTTGTCCTCTCTTTATTTTGTCTACTTTTTCTACTTAAGGAGAGGAGATCATTCAGCTGGTGAACGGCATCCCTCTCACACGCGGGAGACTTCACCAGCTGCTTCACCGGTAAGAAATTCCTTTGAGGGCCCGAACACTCATTGCCACAACCTCCTTTTCGGTTGGGTGGTTCAAGCCGCTCATTGCTATGGAGTACTCCCTACATAGGAGTTTCTCCTCAGTAACTCGACCTATTTGTTCTCGATTCCACTTTAGGATCTGGTGACCAGCGGCAACACAATCAAAGCTGGCTGACAGCCATAACCCTACGAATAGGGTCTCACAATAATTAGTAGCTGCATATTCTGAATACTCGTCTGCATCACAGAATATAGGTATGTGCAATTAACATTACTATGTTAAAACGTTTTTTGAGCTCTAGTTTCCCTACCATAATACTGACCTTTGATTATTACTTTGCGCCTTATCCCTGTAGAATCTGCTTCATGAGGAAACTTTAATTAAATGGAATTCTGGTCTCTGTTACCCTTGAGACCATCTACTACTATTTACCTTCGGGACGGAAGTACAACCGACAATAAGGTTAGTTTTATTACTATCTATCCACACATTATGTGTTTTCATGTCATAGTTGTATTCTGGAGTACCAATCTCTCCGATTCAGGGGCGTAACACAGGCCCCCACAGCCCCCTCAGCACCGCACTTCGGCTGGAGAGCTCCAGATTCAGTCCGGAGGGGGCCCCTCCACGTACCCTGCAGGGGGGCCCCCTCAAGCTTCGTTACGCCACTGCTCCGATTCAACCCTTTTCCCTGCTTTCCTATAGGACCGTAATCATAGGAATTTAGGTAACTCTATCCCTTTTTTCTTTCAATACTTGCATGGACTTTGGACTCTCGACATTAAGGGGGGATAGGCCCACAAATTCACACTTGCACCATGCACAAGTCACCATTTTAAGGAATGAAAGTTACCATGCTGCAGGGCATTAATGACTGTTCACTTTGTCACAATACCATACAACCACATTAATGCTGTCACAATGATAAGTCACACAATTTCACTAGTGCTTTCCAAACACAGTTTTGTTCCTCATTTGATAAAGAATCTTTTTATATAAAAAAGCTTTGACGCGTTAGACATTATGTTCATAACAACTTGGTTTTCCACGTGTTAAGAAATCATGTGTACCGTGCTGCTTTTCTCTTATTTTACATGTCACAATGGGTGTCTGCCAATGGTGTTAATTGTCTTATATCCACTTTGATACAATTGTGTATCTTATGTATTTCTTAGCCCTGAAGAAGTCGCTGTGTACTTCATGGTAGCGACGAAACACGTGTTGGCTAGGCTAAGACTCTGTACCAAAGAACTCACAACAAGGACAATAAATCCTGGAACCTCACAGAGCAGTGGATGAACAGTGTTTTTCTTTCCTACACTCATTACTGTACTAACTTAATTCTATGTACCACTAGCATGTGCAGGGGACCTTGAAGTTCTTTGTCTGTGGTTTACCACAATCTAGGGAGAGGGTGGTTCTCCCTCCCCGTTTGCACCGCACTTATGCCTAAGTTCACCCTATAATATTTGCGTACTGCCTTAGAGCGCCATCACCCCACTAGAACAACCACCGGGCGTGCAGTGTCTATTGCAGATTGCAAGCATAAACACACGTTTAATTAATTTTTAATAAAGTGTTATAATGTGAGTGACAGAAGTCCGCCTACAGAATTAGAATTCCTTTGATGGGGAAAAGAAAACCATTTATCTGGAGGTTCAAGAGCAAACTTGCCCGAAGGCTTACAAATACTTTACTCTTGCCATTTATAAAGTGCGTGGTTACCTCATATGAAGTGTCCAGGAGTTAGAAAGCGGAGTACAGAAAAAAGTAAGAGCACAACAGGAAAAGTCTAACTGGAACCAAAGAGCCACGGTTTCAGTTTTACTAAAAACTGGAAAATGCAAGTTGGATATTTAACCTTTACTCTGCGTAGCTTATCACTACGCCTTCTCTTAGTAATGAAAAGAAACATCGGCATGGTGGCTTAATATAAAAAAGACCGACATAACACAATGAACGTCCCACTACCAAAACATTTTCTCCTTCGGATCCGGGCCTATTCGGAAATTCGTAATTTACCCAATGCAGGGTGCTTAGCTGATCTATTAAAATGCATTTCATAATTAAGAAGTCTATAGAGGAGATTCTTTAAACAAGACGTTACTAGGACCCTGTCCTCCTACCTAGAAAGGCATGGTTACAACTGTTGGGATGAAAAAGGAAATCGGAAGATCTAATTATTAGCAAAGAAAATAATCTAACGCTGCACAAATTCTTCTCGAGAGGACAGGGGTAGTAACAAATTCAGAAGTGAAAATACTAATTCGGAGACTCCTGATGATACAATCGTTGCAAATATTATTAACTTGCAAACATTTCACAACGTCTAAGACCCTGCCAGTAGACAAATTAAATAGGTGTTATTTAAGTGTTATTGACTGCAGCGGCAAGTAATAACAGATGTTGAACGGTTGGAAGGAGTGGGTTTTCCCAAACACATGGTCATACTAACCATCCTGTCCCCCTTAACAACCGCTTTGATGTCCTCACCTCCTTAGAAGACATTGATTGACTCGCCGAGACCGACCGCACAGATTCATCTGGGCCTACTTTGCTTAGGGAGTCTGAGGCTGTTGGTAACTGCCCCCCCATCTGTACCCCTCCCAATTGTCCCAAAAGAACTCGGGATATCACGACAGAGGGGGATGCTATACGTAACTACCCAGGCCAGCATGGGGGAGTACGCACCATCCAAGTGAAACAGAGAATGGAAGGGCGGGTTGACCCGGGCGATGCCCACCCAGTAGGTTCCACCCTACCTATCTGTTATCATGGTCCTGATATGCAGGTGGAGGAGATTGTTCCTCCTTTTTATCTTCCTCCCGGAAGCCCGCACCAAGGGCATGCCAGGTCTGTTATGACAGTGGGCTCTTGGAACATTGCAGGCCTTCAGTCCAAAACAGTATCTTGCGATTGGGCGGTTTTTATCGATCAGTTTGACCTTCTGGCATTCCAGGAGACTTGGTCTATCGATCCGGTATACCATCCCGGGTTTTTAAACTTTTCTAAATCTGCCCAAAGGGGTCGGAAAGGTAGACTCATAGGCGGCCTCACTTGTTGGGTGAGACAGCAAATGGGGTACAGGTATGAGGCGGTCCCTATCGATAGCCCGGACATTATGGAATTACGGCTTCGGACGGACCAAGTTCGAGATACACTGATAATTAACATCTACGCCAGAGGGCAACCGGGCGGGAGGCGCTCGGAGACTGTCGCCCTCCTTGACAGCTTCCTAGACAGTCAGAGGGGTGGGTGTAATTTGTTAATTTTGGGGGACTTTAATTGCACCTTTGAACCGCTTGATCCAGAGGACGGTTGTTAGATTTGGGGGTCTCTAGTTGGCAGAGGTAGGTACCTTTGTCCAAATAGGGACCCTTGAGTCTAGTCAGGGAAAGTAGGTACACTCCCGAAATAACCCCTGCTCACCCTCTTGGTAGCTTGGCACGAGCAGACAGGCTTAGTTCAGAGGCAGTGTGTAAAGCATTTGTGAACACATACAGTAATCCAGTGACAACACTACAAATGGACACCACACAGGTTATATATTTATAAAAATAGGTATACTTTATATAGATTTATCACAAGACCATAAACAACAAAAATAATCCACAATACTGTTAAGAATACTTAGTTCTGATCAAAAAGGCTTAATTCAAGGTTCTGTGCGAGTCGGTAGCCTCCTCCGGCTACGGCGATGTCGAGAACAAACAGAGTCTAACAAATCCAGCTGACCGCGTCGAGACGGGCCAACACAGCGTAGACAGACTCGGTCACAGTACCTTTTACTTGAAGCGGCAGGCACGGGCGTGCGAGCCGGATGGCTGTTCGTCGCGGTCGCGATGCAAAAATGGAAGCGTTGCAGGACGCGTTGTCCCTCGATGTGGTGCAGGCAGCGGCTCGTTGACGTCGTCGAGACGGAGTCGGTGAGACCAGGGCCGTGCGTTGCAGGGCGAGACGGTGCTTCGATGCGGTGCTGGCAGGTTGCGGTGCGGCGACGGAGCCGGATTCAGGAGCTGGCGTCGATCAGTCCGGACGGCGGTGCGAGTCGGGCGGTGCGTCGCAAAGCGTGCGAGCGGTGCCCAACTCCGGTGCGGTCACAGGACTCGAACTCAGCAGCAGTGACCGTGTCGGTCGGACCAGTTCGATTCGGCGTAGCGAAGCGTTGCAGGACGCGTTGTCCCTCGATGCGGTGCAGGCAGCGGCTCGTTGACGGAGTCGGTGAGACCAGGGCCGTGCGTTGCAGGGCGAGACGGTGCTTCGATGCGGTGCTTGCAGGACACCGAGTCGGTCGTGAGAGTCGGTCACAGCTCCCTACCTCTGTAGCCACTGAAACAGAGTTTCCAGCAGCAATTCACAAAGGGGGTGAAGTCCAATGGTCCTGGGACTTCGGTCAGGGGGCAAGCTCTCTTCCAAGCCCTTGGAGATCCTTCACAAGTTGATGAAAGTCACAGCAAAGCAAAAGTTCCTTTCTCCTCTCTTTGGCAGTCAGGCAAACCACTGCAGGCCAATCCCCCCAAGCAGCACTTCAGGCTTAGGGATAGTCTCTCCTCAGTTTCTTCTTGGTTCCGCTCCTCAGCAAAGGTTTCTTCTTGTTCCCAAAAGTGATCTGATCTTCCTGGGGTCTGGGTGCCCCTCTTATACCCTGATTCTCTTTGTTCTCTGGAGGCAGAGAGGCCTCTGCCTAGTCCAAAACCAGTTCTGGTCAGTCCTGGAGCACTTTGTTTTTCTGACTCCTTCTTTCCTTTCAGAATGTGGGGCAGAGTGCTCAGCCGCCCGGCAGGAGGTGGAGCCAGCATTGTGGAAGGCAGGCACAGCCCTATTCAGACCCAGGTGCAACTCCTCCCTCCACTCTGGATGCAGATCTTTCTATTCAGCCCTGCGCTGACTCACCCTGTCTCCGGTAGCCACCCCCAGCCCCTGTCACTCAATCTCCAGACAAGGAATACACAACCTAGCAGAGGCAGGCTTGGATAGTTAGGCAAGAAAATACCCACTTTCTAAAAGTGGTATTTTCGAACACAGAATGTTAAAACCAACTTCACTAAAAGATGTATTTTATCATCCTGAGTTCAGGCATACTAAATTCGTTTTTCTACCATGTTCCCTGGGTCAGTTCTGACTATAAGGTGTAATAGTCAGTCTGCCCATTCTGGCCTATGGGGAGCAGGTAGCCTTGCACTAGTGAAAAACGAAAATGGCTGTAATTCACTATTAGGACATGCCACACACACCAGGGCATGTCCTACCTTATACTTACAATGCACCCTGCCCTAGGGCCTGCTTTAGGGGTGACCAACATGCAGTAAAGGGAAGGTTTTAGGGACTGGTAAGTGGGTGTACTCACCAAGTCGACATGGCAGCCCTAGGCTGCACACAGGCTCTGCGATGGCAGGCCTGAGACACATTTTACCAGCCGCTTCTGTGGGTGGCACAACCAGTGCTGCAAGCCCACCAGCGGCATTGGATTTACAAGCCCTGGGCACACTGAGTGCACTGTACTAGGGACTGACAAGTAAACCAATCATCCAATCATGGAGTCACTAATACATATATCAATTAACGATAGGGAGCACTTGCACTTTGGCACTGATTAGCAGCGGCAAAGTGCCCATGAGCATCTAGTCCAGCAAAAACATATCGGCAACAGTGGAGGCATTACGAAAAAAGGGAAGGGAGACCCACGCCAAGGATGCCAGGTCTAACACGTGTCCCCTCCAGCTGAAATGTGGGGAGAACTATCCTACCCCTAGGGAGTTCTCATCGCTAAGGCGGAAAAATCTGGACAGTCCATCAGCATTGGCGTGTTCTGTACCAGGGCGGTGTTCCACCGTAAAGTCCATCCCCTGTAGGGAAATGGACCACCTCAACAGCTTTGGATTCTCACCCCTCATCTGCATCAACCATCTGAGGGGCCTGTGGTCTGTCTGAACCCGGAAGTGAGTCCCAAACAGGTATGGTCTCAGCTTCTTCAGTGCCCAGACCACAGCAAATGCCTCACGCTCGATAGCACTCCATCTCTGTTCCCGGGAAGTAACCTCCTACTGATGAAGGCTACAGGTTGGTCTAGGCCCTCCTCATTGATCTGTGATAGAACAGCCCCTACACCATGCTCTGAAGCGTCGGTCTGAACAATGAACTCATTGGAGAAGTTGGGTGCCTGGAGCACAGGCGCCGTGCACATGGCAGTCTTCAAGGTGTCAAAAGCTTTTTGACAGGCGTCAGTCCAAATCACTTTCCTGGGCTGCTTCTTGGAAGTCAGCTCGGTCAAGGGGGCAACAATGCTGCCATACCCCTTGACGAATCTCCGGTAATACCCGGTGAGTCCTAGGAAGGCTCTCACCTCTGTCTGGGTCTTGGGGGGCTCCCAAGCCAGAATGGTATCAATTTTCGGTTGGAGGGGCGCCACCTGGCCGCTCCCAACCTGGTGTCCCAAGTACACCACAGAACCCTGCCCAATCTGGCACTTACTCGCCTTGATTGTGAGGCCTGCCCTCCGCAGCGCCATCAACACTTCCCAGAGGTGGCGCAGATGCTCTTCCCAACGGGCACTGAACACTGCGATGTCATCCAGGTAGGCGGCACTGAAATCCTCCAGTCCAACCAACACCTGGTTGACCAACCTCTGAAAGGTGGCAGGGGCATTCTTCATCCCAAAGGGCATCACCCGGAACTGGTAGTGCCCATCTGGTGTGGAGAATGCTGACCTCTCTTTGCCCCATCAGTCAAGGCGATCTGCCAGTATCCAGACGTTAAGTCAAACGTGCTGAGGTACCGCGCAGCCCCTAACCGATCTATGAGCTCATCAGCTCTGGGGATGGGGTGGGCGTCAGTCCTGGTGACGGAATTGAGTCCCCTGTAGTCCACACAGAACCGGAGTTCTGGTGTGGCACCAGGCGCGGCAGCTTTTGGAACCAAGACCACGGGGCTGGCCCAAGGGCTGTTAGAGGACTCAATCACCCCTAGCGCAAACATCTTGGAGACCTCCTCCTTGATGCAGGCTCTGACCCTGTCAGTCACCCTGTAAGCCTTGTGCTTCACAGGAAGACTGTCCCCAGTGTCCACATCATGGACGCACCAATGAGTGACACTGGGAACCAGGGAGAACAGGTCAGGGAACTGTCCCAACAGTTGGCGACAGTCACCCTGCTGCTCAGGTGTCAGGGAGGTAGAGAGGTTTACTCCCTCCACTGATCCATCTTGCTCTCGGGCTGACAGGAGGTCAGGAAGAGGCTCGGTCTCCTCCTCCATTCCATCATCTGTAGCTAAGAGCATGCCCACTTGGGACCTCTCCAAGTGGGGCTTCAGGCGGTTCACATGCAGGACCCGCAAGGGGTTCCTGGGAGACTGCAAGTCCACCAAATAGGTAACTGGACTCTTGCGCTCCACCACCGTAAAAGGGCCGGTCCACCTGTCCTGGAGCGCACAGGGCTCCACAGGGGCCATGACCCACACTTTCTGACCAGGCTGAAGCTCTACCAGAGTGGCATTCTGGTCGTACCACCGCTTCATCTCCTCCTGGCTGGCTTCCAGATTTGCCTCAGCAAGCTCTCTGAAACGCCTAGTCTGGTTCCTGAAGGCCAGCATGTAACTGTATACATCCTGGGGAGGTTTCCTGGGAGATTGCTCCCAGCCTTCCTTGACCAAACTCAGAGGTCCTCGCACCGGGTGTCCATAGAGGAGCTCAAAGGGACTGAACCCTAGAGACTTCTGTGGCACCTCCCGGTATGCAAACAACAGGCATGGTAAGAGGACGTCCCATTTACGCCTCATGGGTTCTTCCAGACCCATAATCATGCCCTTGAGGGTCCGGTTGAATCTCTCAACCAGACCATTTCCTTGAGGGTGGTAAGGAGTGGTGAACTTGTAAGTTACACCGCACTCCTGCCACAGGGACTTCATGTACTTGGACACGAAGTTGGTACCTCTGTCAGACACCACCTCTTGAGGGAATCCCACACGTGAGAAAATTCCCATCAGTGCCCGTCCCACCACGGGGGCCGTCACTGTCCTCAGAGGGATGGCTTCAGGGTACCGGGTGGCATGGTCCACCAAGACCAGGATAAACCTGTTGCCCATGGCTGTCTTGGGGTCCAGTGGCCCCACAATGTCAATACCCACCCGTTCAAAGGGGGTGCTGACCACAGGGAATGGCTGGAGAGGAGCCTTGTGCTTCCTCCCACTCTTTCCACTTGCCTGGCAAGTCTGGCATGTTCTGCAGTGAGTGGCGGCACTCCTGCGCATCTGGGGCCAATAGAAATGGGTAACAAGCCTGTCAAAGGTCTTGTCCTGCCCCAGATGTCCCGCTAACGGTACATCATGAGCCAACCCCAGTAGGAAGGCTCTGAAGCGCTGGGGTACCACCAGCACACGGGCTGACCCAGGCTCAGCAACCTTAGGCTCTGAATACAGGAGACCATTCTCCCAGTAAACCCAATGTGATCCAGACTGAGCACCTGCTGCCTGGTCTGTGGCCTGTTGCCTCAGACCCACGAGAGAAGGGCATGTGTTCTGCTCCTTGCAGAACTCTTCCCTGGAGGGTCCTCCTTCTTGCTGCCAATGGGTCAGCTCAGGTAGGTCCCCCAGTTCAGCTACCTGTTCCCCTGTAGGCTCCAGGGCATCCCCTCAGGGTCTGCCTCCTCCTGGACCGTGGGAACCTCGGGGGCCGGTTTCCCGCGCCCCTGCCTCCTCTCTCTCCGGCAGGCACCTGGGCCTCCCTCTCAGGCTCCAGGTCCTCTTGAACACCTTTAGCTGCCATTGACCGGGTGGTCACACATGCCCAATCAGGCAAGCCCAACATTTCTAAATGCGCACTCCGCTCCACCTTAGCCCAAGGTGAGCTCTCCAAATCGTTCCCTAACAAACAGTCAACAGGCATGGCTGGCCTCACAGCTACTTGAAGAGTACCCGAGACCCCCCCACTCAAAGGGAACCTGAGCCACCTTGCAGTGACTCTCTGTGTTGTCAGCGGCAACAACCGGATAGAATGCATCAGGGATAACCTGCTCTTTAGACACCAGGTGACACTTGACAGCTGTCACACTGGCTCCTGTGTCTCTCAGAGCCTCCACCCTATGGCCATTGATGGTCACCCACTGCCTGTATTTCTTAGTGTTCTCAGGCAGCGGGGTCCTAGGGACCATCTCAGAGTCTCCTAATGAGACAAGGGAAAACACTGTGGGATCCCCCACCTTGGGCACCCAACTCCTCCCCCAGGGCTACACTAGCCAACTGCCGGGGGACTGCACTGGTGGGTGCTGGTTTTCCATGCAAAGGGCAACGAGGATCGTTTGCCTTGTGGCCAGGGGCGCCACACTTGTAACATACCAGTGGTCCCTGGTGAACAGGGGGCCTGTCAGGGCCACTGGCTTCTTCTCAGGGGGAGGCTGGGAACCTTTCCCTTGGTTCCCTTGGGGTCTACTTTGGGGCCCTTTATGGAACTCCTTCTGTTTACCCTTGTCCCCCCACTCTTCTGCTGGGGACCCTGCCCACCCTTGGCGGAGTCTCCCACGTGACCCTTGTGGACCCGGGTACTCACCCAGCGGTCCGCCTCCTCAGCAAGCTGCCTAGGGTTAGTCAGCTTACTATCAATCAGGTGCTGGCGTAGCTCAGGAAAACAATTACCGGACAAGTGCTCCCAGGCAATCAAATCAAAGAGCGCCTGAAAATCAGTCGCTTTGCTACCCTTTACCCAACCATCCAAGGCTCTGCAAAAGAAGGTCACATATTCAACCCAGGTACTGCTTTCAATCTTACTACAGTTCCTGAACCTTTGCCTATAAAGCTCAGGGGTCAAACCATATCTAGTCATTAAGGCATCCTTCATGTGGCTGTACGAATTATAGACTTCAGAGGGCAAATCCAACAAGGTATCCCGCCCTTCACTGAGGAACCGTCCCCACAACCCCGCTCCCCAATCCTTCTCAGGGACCCGGTGGGAAGACATGGCTACCTCATAGGCTTTGAACCACTGCCCTATGTCGTCATTTTTAAAAAACTCCTTCACCACATCTTTGGGAATATACACCCTAGCTTCAACAGGCACAGGCGGTACACTGCCACCAGAGGGAGTAATCTCTAAGCTCTTGGCCTTCAATTCCAACTCCCTCAAAACTTTCTCATGTTCAAACTGCATTTTCTTTTCCTCTAGGGCTAATTTCCTTGTTTGCATTTCGAATTCTAACTGCTTATTCAGCTTGAGTTTGGTCAGCTCCATTTCGTGCATCCTACTCTCTTTCCTGTCCTCCAACTCCTCTGGAGACAGTCCTCTGGCAGAAACACTGCTACCTACTGGGGAAGGTGGTCTTCTAGCCCCTAGACCCAATAGCCCCTCCAGCTGCCCTTCTGCATTCTCAGCCCCCTCCACAGGGGCACTCCTTGATTCGACCCAGGCCCTCAGCGCCTTTTGGAGGTCCTCCTTCCTGGAGATCCCGGTCATGGACACTTTAAACTTTTTGCAGAATTGCTTGAGCTGCTTAAGGGTGTAGCATTCTAGCCTCTCTTCTTCCCAATCACATTCAACAGAGGCTACTGATGCCGGTTTCTCCATAGTGACTGAACTTGGCATTTGCAAAAATAGGAAATCCCAGAAAAAATGCTATTAAAGTATGTGGTTGCGTTTTGGTCTGCACTCACTAAGTAGTGTTCACCAATCACTGTACATGAGTCACAAATGCAAGTCCAGAATCCTCACCGCTGCCCACCAATGTTAGATTTGGGGGTCTCTAGTTGGCAGAGGTAGGTACCTTTGTCCAAATAGGGACCCTTGAGTCTAGTCAGGGAAAGTAGGTACACTCCCGAAATAACCCCTGCTCACCCTCTTGGTAGCTTGGCACGAGCAGACAGGCTTAGTTCAGAGGCAGTGTGTAAAGCATTTGTGAACACATACAGTAATCCAGTGACAACACTACAAATGGACACCACACAGGTTATATATTTATAAAAATAGGTATACTTTATATAGATTTATCACAAGACCATAAACGACAAAAATAATCCACAATACTGTTAAGAATACTTAGTTCTGATCAAAAAGGCTTAATTCAAGGTTCTGTGCGAGTCGGTAGCCTCCTCCGGCTACGGCGATGTCGAGAACAAACAGAGTCTAACAAATCCAGCTGACCGCGTCGAGACGGGCCAACACAGCGTAGACAGACTCGGTCACAGTACCTTTACTTGAAGCGGCAGGCACGGGCGTGCGAGCCGGATGGCTGTTCGTCGCGGTCGCGATGCAAAAATGGAAGCGTTGCAGGACGCGTTGTCCCTCGATGCGGTGCAGGCAGCGGCTCGTTGACGTCGTCGAGACGGAGTCGGTGAGACCAGGGCCGTGCGTTGCAGGGCGAGACGGTGCTTCGATGCGGTGCTGGCAGGTTGCGGTGCGGCGACGGAGCCGGATTCAGGAGCTGGCGTCGATCAGTCCGGACGGCGGTGCGAGTCGGGCGGTGCGTCGCAAAGCGTGCGAGCGGTGCCCAACTCCGGTGCGGTCACAGGACTCGAACTCAGCAGCAGTGACCGTGTCGGTCGGACCAGTTCGATTCGGCGTAGCGAAGCGTTGCAGGACGCGTTGTCCCTCGATGCGGTGCAGGCAGCGGCTCGTTGACGGAGTCGGTGAGACCAGGGCCGTGCGTTGCAGGGCGAGACGGTGCTTCGATGCGGTGCTTGCAGGACACCGAGTCGGTCGTGAGAGTCGGTCACAGCTCCCTACCTCTGTAGCCACTGAAACAGAGTTTCCAGCAGCAATTCACAAAGGGGGTGAAGTCCAATGGTCCTGGGACTTCGGTCAGGGGGCAAGCTCTCTTCCAAGCCCTTGGAGATCCTTCACAAGTTGATGAAAGTCACAGCAAAGCAAAAGTTCCTTTCTCCTCTCTTTGGCAGTCAGGCAAACCACTGCAGGCCAATCCCCCCAAGCAGCACTTCAGGCTTAGGGATAGTCTCTCCTCAGTTTCTTCTTGGTTCCGCTCCTCAGCAAAGGTTTCTTCTTGTTCCCAAAAGTGATCTGATCTTCCTGGGGTCTGGGTGCCCCTCTTATACCCTGATTCTCTTTGTTCTCTGGAGGCAGAGAGGCCTCTGCCTAGTCCAAAACCAGTTCTGGTCAGTCCTGGAGCACTTTGTTTTTCTGACTCCTTCTTTCCTTTCAGAATGTGGGGCAGAGTGCTCAGCCGCCCGGCAGGAGGTGGAGCCAGCATTGTGGAAGGCAGGCACAGCCCTATTCAGACCCAGGTGCAACTCCTCCCTCCACTCTGGATGCAGATCTTTCTATTCAGCCCTGCGCTGACTCACCCTGTCTCCGGTAGCCACCCCCAGCCCCTGTCACTCAATCTCCAGACAAGGAATACACAACCTAGCAGAGGCAGGCTTGGATAGTTAGGCAAGAAAATACCCACTTTCTAAAAGTGGTATTTTCGAACACAGAATGTTAAAACCAACTTCACTAAAAGATGTATTTTATCATCCTGAGTTCAGGCATACTAAATTCGTTTTTCTACCATGTTCCCTGGGTCAGTTCTGACTATAAGGTGTAATAGTCAGTCTGCCCATTCTGGCCTATGGGGAGCAGGTAGCCTTGCACTAGTGAAAAACGAAAATGGCTGTAATTCACTATTAGGACATGCCACACACACCAGGGCATGTCCTACCTTATACTTACAATGCACCCTGCCCTAGGGCCTGCTTTAGGGGTGACCAACATGCAGTAAAGGGAAGGTTTTAGGGACTGGTAAGTGGGTGTACTCACCAAGTCGACATGGCAGCCCTAGGCTGCACACAGGCTCTGCGATGGCAGGCCTGAGACACATTTTACCAGCCGCTTCTGTGGGTGGCACAACCAGTGCTGCAAGCCCACCAGCGGCATTGGATTTACAAGCCCTGGGCACACTGAGTGCACTGTACTAGGGACTGACAAGTAAACCAATCATCCAATCATGGAGTCACTAATACATATATCAATTAACGATAGGGAGCACTTGCACTTTGGCACTGATTAGCAGCGGCAAAGTGCCCATGAGCATCTAGTCCAGCAAAAACATATCGGCAACAGTGGAGGCATTACGAAAAAAGGGAAGGGAGACCCACGCCAAGGATGCCAGGTCTAACAACGGTAATTTAAGCTCCGATGAGGACTCGCAGTGGAACATTCCATCCCTAGATCTGTGCCCTATTAAAAAATGGACAGAAGCTGCCTTGCAACTTAAGGGGCTATGCCTGGAAAGGGGTGTGCGAGCAGCGAACGGGAGGTCCCAATCAGATAGGAAGGGTGCACATACATTTAATAATGGTTTAAGGAGCAGCCGCATTGATTTTATCATGCTTAACATCGAATCGTGGCATTCCCTTCTCGATATGTTGGTCCAGGAACGCACTGAAAGCGACCATGACCCCTAATCTTGACAATTAAGGCCCCAGGTACACTAAACTTCCCAAATAAGGCAGAGGAGGGTACACGATCTGAAGTATCGCTTTCAAATGATATGAGGAGAGTAAGATGGCCCTGGATTACTGAGAATGAAGGGGATTTGGGTGCAATGAAGGTTTTGGTTGCCCATTCAATAACTTGTCTCCAAAACTGTTCCTCCCAGGGAGATATTAATCAAATCGCCCCCCAGGTTCATAGAGACCTATTTTTAAATCTTAAAACCTTTTTCCTTAAGACCAGTAAAAAAAAGGCAAAGGAAGGGATATCGATGGCTACTTGGTACAATAAAACCTGTAGAGAGGCGTACCGGCAACTGGCAAGGGCTATTAGATCGAAAGATGTGGGAGAAGTTAAACATGCCAGGGCTAATTATAAAGCAACCCAATTAAAAGCTAAAAAGGAGTGGGACGACAACCGCTGGCATGATCTGCTTCTGGCAAGCAATGAGAAAAGTATGGTTAAATTTTGGCAGTTAGTGAAGCGGGGGAGCGGTGGGACATCTAATACACCCATTAATTGCGTTCCACCGGAACAGTGGGCCCAGTATTATAAGGCCCAGTTCTCTATGTCCGCCAATAACCTGGAAGATTTTAAAATTTCTACATCGATACCCACCCTACTATTTACCAAATCTGAGGTTGCGAAAGTCCTCTCCCTGGTCCCGAGTGGAAGGGCCCCGGGTCTTGATTGTGTACCGGCGGACCTATTCGTCCATGACAAGGATAATTGGGTGATTTATATTAAGTATCTGGCCAACGCCATCGCCAGTGGTGCGTGTATTCCCGATACCTGGTCCGGTGCTGTCATCATTCCGGTGTATAAAAAGGGGGACCGTGCATTACCTGGCAACTATAGGCCCATCCGCCTTATAGACTCTATTCAGAAAATAGTTGCCAGGCTAGTATTGAGTCGAGTCCAGCTGTAGATAGAGGAATCCAAGATATTATCACCCATGCAGGCAGGTTTCCGCCCCTACACCAGCACAATCGACCAAGTGCTTAGGTTTGTGATGATATACTGGCGGGTTGTTATCTTAGGTGGGGGTACGCTATATGCGGCCTTCATAGACCTGAAGTCTGCATTTGACCGTGTCCCTCGTAATAAAATGTGGAGTGCCTTCCTGGAAGTGGGGATGCCGTTGGAGCTGTTAGCAATGATATTCAAATTGCATGACCGTAATTATGCTCAGGTCCGATGGGGCACACACGGTGACGTCACTGACAGATTCCCGGTGTTAAAGGGTGTGCGCCAGGGATGCGTCCTTGCGGCCCACCCTGTTTTCCTTATTTATTGACAGGGTTGTACAGAATTATTCCACATGTCCTACCAATGCTCCAACCTTAGGGGGCCTGAAAACCCCCCTACTCATGTTCGCGGACGACACCTTGATTCTTTCTAAGACTCAATCTGGTCTACAGGTGGCCCTGTCCCGTTTTGAGGAGTTCTGCCGCGATCATGAGCTGGTGGTCAATGTGGACAAGACTAAGTTTATGGTTCTCCACCCACAAAAAGTTAAGAGGAGCATGGTCCACATGAATAATGTTCCATTACAGCAGACTGATGTGTTTACCTACCTGGGGGTAACCTTAAATAGGAAACTGCATTGGAAGCCTCAAATCGACAAGCTCGCTCTGAAGCATGCGCAGTTGGCTGGGGCTCTTTTAAAAGAGCATAGGCTCTCTTTTACCAAACCCATAGCTCCCGCTCTTAAAATATACAATTCAAAGTTTACCAGTGCAATTCTATATGGCGCTGAATTGTGGGGTCATGAGGATATTACTCCCATTGTTATCGCCCAAAACATATTTATGCGGGCATTAACAGGCTTGCCGCAATCGACCCCATTGGTGCCTTTGTTCTTGGACCTGGGATGTGTCTGTATTAAGGACCTGGCCCGATTCAGGCCTATAGCCTTGTGGAGAAGGCTGTGGGCCACCCCGAGCTCTCTTTGTACGCCAAAGCTCTATTGGATTTTAGGGGGGTAGGGTGCCTAAGTAAGATTAAGTGGCTTCAGCACATAAAAAAAACCCTGATAGATATGGGGATGGGTACATTGTGGGAGAACCCAGAAACGACTCCCCTGCCGACAAAAAAAGAGCTTAAAGCGGCTTATATGGATATGGTGAAGTCCAAGCGATTCTCTTCCATCACAGGGCCTACTTTGACTAGGGATTTCCTGTCAATCAAACATGAGGTTGGATTTGAACAATATTGGGATATTATTTTAAAACCGTTGGATAGGAAGCTTTACCATCAGTTTAGGGTGGGCTCCCTTCCAACTAGAGTTTTCTCTAGCAAATGGTCCAAGTCAACGTCTGAATTGTGCCCGCTGTGCTTAGCACAATCTGAATCAATTGCTCATATCCTATTTGCTTGTCCGGCCTACAGGCCACCAAGGACGAAATGGCTCAAACCCATCTGTTCCACCCTAGGCACGAGAGACGCTATAGAGGCCCTGAGGATCCTACAGACATGTACCCAGGAACCTATTGTCATTGCTACGGCAACATTTCTGAGGTGGGCATGGGTGATTCGGGAAAATAAATTCAAGGGCCTATTAATTTGATCTGTTTTATTTTGTTCTATCCTTATCATGTGGGTTGTGTGGCAGCCTGTGTCTGCCACACTGCCGAGAATTGTGGTGGGGCCTATTGATTTTGTGTAAGACCTGGGTCGCTTTTATCTTTTAGATTGTATGTTGTTTGGTTTTACCATTTTCCGCTCCCTTTACAAATTACAATTGAGCGGAAATCTCTTCTCATATCTTTCCTACTGAAATGTTTTAATAGTACATTAGTGTCCGCTGAAATGATGGATTAATGTTTCTTTTTCAAATATTTCACTGTGTCTGTCCCAGATCAATGTAACCCTGGCATCACCCAACTATTCTGTTACCACGTTTTTACCCTGCCTATTTTTTAATTGTTTGTATGTCTTTTATGGTTTTATAATCGAAATAAAGACTTAAGAAGAAGAAGAAGATGTTAATTACCCTGCTATTGTTCTGGGCCGGAAGTGCAGGCTTGAGTGCATAACAAGAGATGGTTATTGACAGTTATTATTGCTCTGCAGGTAAGGGCAATATGGCATACCATTTCTTAAACCCTCCCAAAATAGCAAGCATTGTGGGAGCATGAGCAGCCTCTCACCTGAATGCTTGGGTGAAAAAATCTGCTAATTCTTATGAGGCGCTCCGTCAACCTCTTCTCAAGATTAACAGACACTTAGATCACTTGCTTTTGCTGAGGAAAGCCAAACAGTCAAAGAAAAGTCAAAACATTTATATTTCTTTGCTTTTCTTTGGCTGATTGGGCTTCTTTTTGCAAAATGCAAGGGAAGGAGAATGGACAGCTGTCCGTGAACCATCTTGGGGAGATGCTGTGGGAGAGCTGCAAAAAAATGGACTAATTTTGTTCCCCACAACATTCAGTAGAGAGGCTGTTTATTGTAATTGTAATTGTAATCGTATTTATATAGCGCTTAGTACCCCTGACGAGGCATTGAAGCACTTTTCAGTGAGAAGCACGCTACTCTGGAACCCAAAGGATTAGTGGTGGATTAGTATAGGTAAATGAAAGTTGTTAATTTGAGTGGTGGACATGTGTACGCTAGTTTGATTGAATAGGATAAAGGAGGGATAGAGGAGGCAACAGTCTTATTTGGAGGATCATATCAGTAAGATGTGGTTTGGGATAGGACAAATGAGGGATGGGGTGGCGTGGTCTTGGCACCTATCAAGATGGCTGCGCTGAGCTCTGAGAGACGTGGGAGCCTTCAGCTGTCTTTGGACCACTCTGGCACTCACCTGGCACAGGAGACTATCATGCGTCTTCCTCTAAAGTGCCGGTGAGTTGCTGGGGCCTCTTTACAAACTCCATAATTGCTTTTTCACCGTGCTGCCAGTCCGAGGGATTTTACCACAAAATGGGAGGTTGAACCCACCATTTTGGATGCCGGTGGGTGGGTTTCCTCACAGGGTGTTGTTTTTGGAGTTGTCGCGCTCCGTTAATTAATTAATTAATTAACTCTTCATTTCACCGTCTGCTTTTGGTTTCACCATTCTCCACTTCTCTGAACTTGCTTTTCTACAATAATATCCAGGTATATTTTAAATATACCTTTAAATATTTCTGTCCACATCACCAGGTTGCCTCAAAACAGTGCATCCTGTTATTTTTATTAACTGTTATTTTTTTCAAGTGGTTTTTAGACCATCTTCTTGACTGTTATCTATCTCAATTGGTTTTAGGATCATCTTTTTGAATGTTATTTACCTCACATGGTTTTTGGACCATCTTTTTGAATGACAATATCTAATATGAGCTCTTCTTAAATACATCCAGATTTCCTGCATACTTTTTAAGCATGTGTTCTTGTGATTCCTTGGAAATTTGGCTCATTATTTTCTTTGAGAGCTGCCTTCTATGCAGGAATGACTAATATCACTTTTAAATATCTCTCGTACTTATGTTTCATTTAGTCACAGTGGTTGGATTACAGGTTTTCCGTGTGTATCGAATACTTCAGCTATATTGAACTCACTGCCTCAGGTGATTGTAAAGAGTCAGTAGTTTCCAGGAATTTCCCCCTCTGGTCCTTCTATTGTATATGACGAAAATAAGAAACTTTAAGCTTTCTGGTACCTCCATCATTGTTACTCTGTCAGACTCGGATTCTAATCACAACGATATGGATTACATTATCGCTCAGATGTCTGAGTCTCACTCAGTCACTCAGGTACCATTCCCAAGGCTTCCTCATTAAGTAAAATGGTGGTAAGATCAAACAAATGACCCAAAAAATATCCTCCTTTGTGAGTGAAGCTTCCCCGAGTCTCCATGGATGTGATTCTTGAGGAAATTTGTGCGCTGTAGCCCTTCAAGGAGGAGACTACCAAAATATTGCAACATTTAGATGATAAATGGTCTTCTCTAGAATCACACGTTTTAATGGTAGAGCAAAAAACAGAAAGCCTTTCGGCTTGCGACATCGTGTATTTCCCATCTGGAGTCAGAAATATCTCTTCTAAAAAAACACACTGAAGACCTTGAAAATCAAATTCACTGGAATGACCTGCACATTTATGGACTTCCTGAAAATACTGAGGGCTCTGTTCCAACCATCTACTTTCAGTCTTTTTTGCCAAAACTTCTTGATATATCTAATACTACCTCTCTCAGCATACAGAGAGCTTACAGACTCGATCACAGAGTTTCTACAAAACCGTGCAGAGTTATCTTATTCTTCCTGCAATATATAGACTTACTACAAGTTATGTTAGCTCTCAAAGCCAAAAAACTAATTTTCTAGGCCGGCCATAGACTGCTTTTCTCCCAGGATGTGGCCAAAGCTACTGCAGACCGTCAAAAGCAATTTCTAGATATGCGTCCTCAGCTGAGAGCCATGATTGCTAGTATTGGTCTAATTTAACCATTGTTTATTTAAAGTGACATATAAAGAAAGAAAAACCACATATGAAGAGCCTGCTGCACTTAAGAGATTCATTCAACAACCTGGAGCAGAAGATATGGACACTTCAAAGATTACTTGAATGTCATTTTGTTATTTTTACCTGTTCTCTTTTTAATAACCGGTTATAGATTCTCTTTTCTCTAATTGTTACAATGTTTTTTTCTTTCAAGAGTTTTAACCTTAATCTAGTAATGTCGTTTTCTTATAATACAGGTATATCTCTTCACGTCCCGTTCCTGTAAGGTTTTACCTAAATGTGATGTCTTCATTCAAGTCAAGGTTCCCTTGCTGTCCTGTGGAGTTTGAGTGTTGTCACCATCGTCTTCCGGTATTGCCACTCTCCCACTCATTTTTGTGTTCCATAGGTATGTGCTTCAGTCGTAATTTATATGACTTGTCCTGTCTTTATGTTTTTTGTCTTATTATTCCCCTTCTGATATTTCCTTTTTTGGCTCCATTCTATCTCTTCTTCTTTCCTGTCCTATCTCACCTCTATCCCTTCCTTTCCCCATTAAGCAAAATTCCTACTCTCCTCAATATTTGATTCATTTCTTTTTTAACCTTGTTACTGTAGACAAGTTGATTGTGCATGCTATTGTTTCAGTAGTTCATTCCGGGCTACCACATGGAATGTTAAAGGGTTAGGTAATCCTATTTAACGGCAAAGGGTGTTATCCCATTTAACTAAACTGAAAACAGGTGTTGCACTGCTTCAAGAATCACATCTTTCTGAACAAGAAGGTGCAAAGCTAAAGAGATTTTGGGTGGGTAATGTGTTTGCCACCCCTGCTATGAGGAAGAAAAATGAGGTACTGATTCTTTGTCATAAAAAGTTACGCATTACAGTTGTTAACCAGGAGACAGATTCTGAGGGTCGCTGGATCATTGTGAATCTTTTTATTGATAACTTACTTCTAACCATTTTTAATGTATTCGGTCCAGTTTCCATTGATAACACTTTTTGAACCACAATTTCTGATAAACTGCTTTTATGTAATAATGACTATATTGTATTTGGTGGTGACTGTAATCTGATTCACGATCCTATATTGGATAGCAATTCAACAATCAAGTTTATTCACACTAGAATGCACTCACAATTCAAATCTGCTATCCAACGTAAATCTTTAGTTGACATTTGGAGGCTATGCCGCCCAGATCTTTGGGAATATACTTTTTATTTTGCCCCGCACCACACACAATCCTGAATAGATGATCTTTTTCTTAGTAAATCGTTGGCCCAAGATGTCCTTCAGTCTGTTATAGGATCGATCTTGATATCAGACCATGCTCCAGTATACATGGACCATGACCTTATACCCTTTTCACCAAGTGCAGGTAGATGGCGCTTTAAAAATATACTACTTCTGGATACTAAATTCACTTCTCAATTTGAAGCTTTTCCTTCTGGATGTTTTGACAATAACACTACCCCTGGCTCTTCTTCTGCTATCATTTGGGATTCATTAAATGCAGCAGTAAGAGGTTTTATAATAAATGTTTTCATGCGAAAGAAAATATCTATAGAAGTCCAATCCAATCAACTACTCGATAAAATAAAAAAATGGAATATACTATCATTCTAAAAATGAGATTTCTCTACAAAATCTTATTGATGTCAAATTCACTTTCAATAGATTAACTACGAATGTCACTTCTTCTTATCTATTGAAGAGCAGCGCACGTTGTTATGGGGTCAAAATAAAATGAGAAAACTGCTTGCAAATTATTTAAAAATCAGACGAGAAAGAACCAGAAGAGAATCTTTGTGAAACAATACAGGGACCACTCTCTTTAAGGATTAGGATAATGAATTTGTTAATTTTTATACACATTTATATTCCCCAGAATCACAACCCTTACATTCAGATTTGCTTAAATATTTCCACCCTATTGACTCCCCTTACTCACATCCCAATCTTTTACTTTTTATTTAATTCATTTGTCACTGAAGGGTGCATCTCAGGTCTCCTTCCAGGAGGCCATGATTTGCTTAATCCCAAAAGATAAGAAAGACCACTCACAGTGCAAGAATTATAGACCCATCTCTTTAGTTAATACCGATTAGAACATTTTTGCAAAAATTATGGCACTACATATTGACCCTATTCTGTCTGATCTTATAGGCCCTGAGCAGTCTGGTTTTGTTAAGGGTTGATAGGTCTCTGATAATGCTCAAGTGTTTTTCAATGTCCTAAGCAAGGCCTCTACATCAGATCATCCTATTGCGGCTATTGCTTTGGATGCGGAAAAACCTTTTGATAGGATTGGTTGGATTTTATGTTTGAGGCATTAAAATGGATTGGTTTTCCACCCAAATTAATTGCTTTAATTTTCTCGTTATACACAGGCCCTAATTCTGCAATTTTTGTCCATGATATGCTCTCTGACTAGTTTCCTTTGTTTAGGGGCATGCGCCAAGGGTGTCTACTGTCATCTCTTTTGTTTATTATTGCACTTGAATCCTTTCTAACCAAAATTCGACAAGATGCATACATTTCAGGTTTCTAAACTGGATCCCAACAAATTAATGTGAGTTTACGCTGATGCCATTCTTCTGTATTACACCAATCCTACAGCTACCCTTCCTCCTTTTATTCAACGAGTTACCACCTTTTCTCATTTATCAGGATATCAGCTTAATACGTATAAATGTGAGGTATTGCCTTTAAATGTTTTATGTAATAAACAGCTTTTTGAGTGCACAAGTTTTACCTGGTAGCCCTCTAAAATAAAGTATCTGGGACCGTGGTTCTCATAGACCATTAAAGAAACTTTCAAATTAAATTTTGATTATATTATCAAAACACTAATGGCTCTATTACAAGTCTGGTGGTCCACAGACTGCCAGACTCATGGGGGTGTCGCGGTTGCGGTCTCCCGACCCCCCTATTCTGATTAAAGTAGTCGGACTGCCATTGCTGCGCCAGAGCCGCCAGGGAACCGCCATTCCCTGGCGATGTTGCGGCGGTCAGGAGGCCGCAATATGCTTGGCAAGACTGCCGCAGTCCTTCCAAGCATATTACGAGTTTCCTCTCCGCTGGCGGTGTCATTGAGGTTTCTACTCCATGAACACTGTTCAGAGAGGAAACAAAGGGGGCCTGGCAGGGCCCCCTGTGCCTCCTCTGCATGGGGATGCAGTTTGAGGCCAGTATCCCTTGTGGGGGCTGCAATACCTGAACCCCTGTACACTGCATTCCTTTGCAATTGCATGTGCTTGTTGGTGTCCCATTAACAAGTGCTTTGGGCTCCGAGTAGCCCCAACCCCTGGGCACATTTCCTGCCAAGATCTTTGACCTGCTAGGTAGGTCGCTCCCCCTCCGCACAGCACCGCCTGTGTGTCCTTGCCCCAGCTGCCGCTGCTGAGGAAGTTCGAGGCCCTCCTCCACCCGCAGGCTACCACCTGCGCCTCATCCCTGGTGGCCAGTGGTAGGCCGTAGGTTTGTATCTTATTGTTTGCCTTTATTGTTATCTTGGTGTCTGTGACTGATGTTGTCTGTTTTCCCCCGGTGCCTGTATTGGTCTGTGCCCTCTTTTTCCTTCTGTTCCCCTCGCTGTCCCCGTGCTTCCCTGCCCATTTTGCCTTCTGTACCCTTCGTTGCCCCCGTGATTGTGAGCCCGTTTTGCCTTCTGTTCCCTTCGTTGCCCCCGTGATTGTGAGCCCGTTTTGCCTTCTGTACCCTTCGTTGCCCCCGTGATTGTGAGCCCGTTTTGCCTTCTGTACCCTTCGTTGCCCCCGTGATTGTGAGCCCGTTTTGCCTTCTGTTCCCTTCGTTGCCCCCGTGATTGTGAGCCCTTTTTGCCTTCTGTTCCCTTCGTTGCCCCCGTGATTGTGAGCCCTTTTTGCCTTCTGTTCCCTTCGTTGCCCCCGTGATTGTGAGCCCTTTTGCCTTCTGTTCCCTTCGTTGCCCCCGTGATTGTGAGCCCTTTTTGCCTTCTGTTCCCTTTGTTGCCCCCGTGATTTTGAGCCCTTTTTGCCTTCTGTTCCCTTCGTTGCCCCCGTGATTGTGAGCCCGTTTTGCCTTCTGTTCCCTTCGTTGCCCCCGTGATTGTGAGCCCGTTTTGCCTTCTGTACCCTTCGTTGCCCCCGTGATTGTGAGCCCGTTTTGCCTTCTGTACCCTTCGTTGCCCCCGTGATTGTGAGCCCGTTTTGCCTTCTGTTCCCTTCGTTGCCCCCGTGATTGTGAGCCCTTTTTGCCTTCTGTTCCCTTCGTTGCCCCCGTGATTGTGAGCCCTTTTTGCCTTCTGTTCCCTTCGTTGCCCCCGTGATTGTGAGCCCGTTTTGCCCTCCGCTCCCTTCGCCGCCCCTCACCGCTCCCGCCGCTGTGTCCCCTGTGGCCCCGCCCCCCTGACCGCCCATTCGCTGCCCTTGCCCTGCCTCCCGCCTCCCAGCTGCTCCTCCCTCCCACCTCCCCATATATGGCGGCCGCTGCGCGGTGAGGAGAGCGACCCTTGACCCTGCTAGGTAGGTCGCTCCCCCTCCGCACAGCACTGCCTGTGTGTCCTTGCCCCAGCTGCCGCCGCTGAGGAAGTTCGAGGCCCTCCTCCACCTGCAGGCTACCACCTGCGCCTCATCCCTGGTGGCCAGTGGTAGGCCGTAGGTTTGTATCTTATTGTTTGCCTTTATTGTTATCTTGGTGTCTGTGACTGCTGTTGTCTGTTTTCCTCTTGTGCCTGTATTGGTCTGTGCCCTCTTTTTCCTTCTGTTCCCCTTGCTGTCCCCGTGCTTCCCTGACCGTTTTTCCTTCTGTACCCTTCGTTGCCCCCGTGATTGTGAGCCCGTTTTGCCTTCTGTACCCTTCGTTGCCCGCGTGATTGTGAGCCCGTTTTGCCTTCTGTTCCCTTTGTTGCCCCCGTGATTGTGAGACCGTTTTGCCTTCTGTACCCTTCGTTGCCCCCGTGATTGTGAGCCCGTTTTGCCTTCTGTACCCTTTGTTGCCCCCGTGATTGTGAGCCCGTTTTGCCTTCTGTTCCCTTCGTTGCCCCCGTGATTGTGAGCCCTTTTTGCCTTCTGTTCCCTTCGTTGCCCCCGTGATTGTGAGCCCTTGATTGTGAGCCCGTTTTGCCCTCTGCTCCCTTCTTCGCCCCTCACCGCTCCTGCTCCAGCCGCTGCGTCCCCTGCGGCCCCGCCCCCCTGACCGCCCATTCGCTGCCCCTGCCCTGCCTCCCGCCTCCCAGCTGCTCCTCCCTCCCACCTCCCCATATATGGCGGCCGCTGCACGGTCGCGTAGCAGACGCGCGCAGCAGGCGCGCCGCTGATGCGCCGATGGCACGCCTAAGGCAAGCCCGTCTGTGCCCGTCCGCGCCTGGACCGCGCCCAGCGCCAGAACCCCTGGCCACCGCAATGCCACAACGCCCGGCTCCGCTATGACTCCAGCACCCTCCACGCACTCAACGCCGGACGACGATCGCGCACCTGCTTCCTGGCCGCCCCGAAGCGCACGCAAGGACCCTTCTCCTGCCGGAACTGCAGCTTCACCAGCACCCAGCCCGCCAACCCGCCGACCAGGAACGAACCCAACTACCTCAGTTGCATTCTTCTCAACACCCGCTCCGCCCGCAAACACGCCGTTGAACTCTGGGACCTACTCGACTCAACCTCCCCTGACATCGCATTCCTGACGGAGACCTGGCTGAACCCCTCCTCGGCACCCGACATCGCCATTGCCATCCAGGAAGGCTACAAGATCTCCCGCAGGGACCGCACCAACGGAGTAGGAGGAGGAATCGCCATCGTCCAAAGGAACACTCTCAGAGTCTCGACAAACAACGACGACACCCTCAGCACCGCCGAACACCTGCACTTCCAGATCCACACCGACCCCAACACCACCCTCAGAGGAACCCTCATCTACAGACCCCCCGGACCCCGACCACAGTTCAGCGACTCCATCGCCGACTTCGTCAGTCCACACGCCCTCACCTCCACGGACTACATCCTCCTCGGGGACCTGAACTTCCACCTCGAGAACAACAACGACACCAACTCTACCACCCTGATCGACAACCTCGCCAACCTCGGACTCAGACAACTCGTCACAACACCCAACCACTCCGCCGGCCACACGCTTGACCCCATCTTCTCCGCAAGCTCCCACGTCACCTTCAGCCACACCACCGAACTCCACTGGACTGACCATCGCTGCATCCACTTCACCTTCCAGAAAGCCACCACGCACCACCGCACCCAACAAATACCTCGCCGATACTGGAGCAAAGTCACCGAAGACCAGCTAACCACCACCCTCGCCTGGAGCCCACCCGCCGACCCCACCGACCCCGACACCACCGCCCGCAACCTCAGACAGTGGATCGACGACTGCGCCAACACCCTCGCCCCGCTCAAGAAACCCTCCAACAGCCACACCAGCAAGAAAGCCAGCTGGTTCACTGAAGACCTCCGGGCCTCCAAGCAAACCTGCTGAAAGTTAAAGAAGAACTGGCACCGTGAACAAACACCGGACAGCTACGCAGCCCACAAGAACGCCTCCCGCAGACACCATCACCTCATCAGATCCGCCAAAAGGGCCTCCTTCAAAGACCGCCTAGACAACAACACACATAACAGCAAAGAGCTCTTCAACATTGTGAAGGACCTCTCCAACCCCAGCTCAAACACCAACGACATCCCACCTTCGCAAGACCTGTGCAACTCACTTGCCACCTTCTTCCATCGCAAGATCGCTGACATCCACAACAGCTTCAACACCACGATCGCTCCGACAACCACTGAGATCTCCGCCCCCACGACCAACATCCGCACCAACCGCCTGCTCTCCTGGACCAACATAAACGACGACGACACCATCAAGATCATGAACACCATCCACTCCGGATCTCCGTCAGACCCATGCCCACACCACATCTTCAACAAAGCCAGCACCGCCATCGCACCCCATCGCCGGAAAGCCATCAACATTTCCTTCGAGACAGCAACCTTCCCGGAAAGCTGGAAGCATGCCGAGATCAACGCCTTACTCAAGAAACCCAAGGCGGACCCCAAGGACCTCAAGAACTTCCGGCCCATCTCCCTGCTCCCGTTCCCGGCGAAGGTCATCGAGAAGACCGTCAACAAACAACTGACCCGCTACCTCGAAGAGAACAGCATCTTGGACCCGTCCCAGTCCGGGTTTCGCAGCAACCACAGCACCGAAACTGCCCTCATCGCCACCACCGATGACATCAGGACCCTGCTAGACAACGGGGAGACCGCGGCCCTCATCCTCTTGGACCTGTCAGCCGCCTTCGACACGGTATGCCACCACACACTACGCACACGCCTCCACAACGCCGGGATCCAAGAGAAGGCCCTGGACTGGACCAACTCCTTCCTCTCCTTCCTCTCCGGCAGAACACAGAGCGTCCGCCTCCCCTCCTTCCGCTCCAAAGCCACCGAGATCATCTGCGGCGTACCCCAGGGCTCATCCCTCAGCCCAACGCTGTTTAACATCTACATGGCACCACTCACCCACGTCGCCCGACTGCACGCCCGCAACATCATCTCGTACGCCGATGATACCCAGCTGATTCTCTCCCTCACCAAGGACCCCCACACCGCCAAAACCAACCTCCACGAAGGAATGAAGGCCGTCGCCGAATGGTTGAGGAACAGCCGACTGAAGCTGAACTCGGACAAGACGGAGGTCCTCATCCTCGGATCCACCCCCTTGGCCTGGGACGACTCCTGGTGGCCGACCGCACTGGGAACAGCTCCAACACCCACCGACCACGCACGCAACCTAGGGGTCATCCTCGACTCCACCCTCTCCATGACTAAGCAGGTCAACGCTGTCTCTTCCTCCTGCTTCAACACCCTCCGCATGCTCCGCAAGATCTTCAAGTGGATCCCCACGAAACGAGAAGAACGGTCACCCAGGCCCTCGTCAGCAGCAGGCTGGACTACGGAAACGCCCTCTATGCTGGAGCCTCTGCCAAACTCCTGAAGCGGCTGCAACGCATCCAGAATGCCTCTGCACGCTTGATCCTTGACATCCCTCGCCGCAGCCACATCACTCCCCACCTGAGAGACCTGCACTGGCTCCCCGTCAACAAGAGGATAACCTTCAAGCTCCTCACCCACGCACACAAGGCACTCCACAACACCGGACCTGCGTACCTCAACAGACGACTCAGCCTCTACAGCCCCGCCCGCCAGCTTCGCTCCGCCGACCTCGCCCTCGCCACAATCCCCCGCATCCGAAGAGCGACCTCCGGCGGCAGATCCTTCTCCCACCTCGCCGCCAAAACCTGGAACACCCTCCCCATCCACCTACAGCAGACCCAAGACCTGCTGACCTTCAGAAGACTCCTCAAGACCTGGCTCTTCGAGCAGTAGCAGCACTCCTCCCCCTCCCCACTGCCTTGAGACCCTCACGGGTATGTAGTGCGCTCTACAAATGCTATGATTGATTGATTGATTGACCTCCTCGCACTAAGTGCTCTGTGGCCTGTTGTTTGATGAAATCGCTCAAGGTCCTCTCGCGACTCCTGTGCCTTTGGCCTGTGGGTCAACTCTGCTTTTCTTGGGCTTCCCTGATTGCTCCAGGCTTGCCCTGATTCCCCTGTGTTTAGTGAGTCTCCCGGACCTTGCTGGTCCACACCGTACTCTTTCTTGACTTCCTGCATGGGTTGCTTTTGCGAAGGCTTGTTGGTGCTCCAGCCGGACACGACCCCTCAGCACTCGACATCTTTTGTGGTATAGCTCGCATCCAGCTCCTGGTTGTCCTCAACATCACCTGGTCCACACAGCTGCAGAGTCAAGAGCACCATCATCTCACCTGAAGCACCCGACATCGGTGGGCATTCGTCTACCGAGCCCCTGGCCACTCCTAAGTGACCCAGACTCTGTCCCCTCTGCTTTCAGGTACTCTTCTACAAGAATCCATGTTTGGATTCCATCAGACACTTTTCTTCCTTCCAACAGTGGCACTTTCTCGAAGTCCTCTACTGGATTCGATGGCGGTTTCCGATGCCACTTCAGACCTTTGCACCCGACTTCCCTGGGTTAGGTAACTCTGGTACTTGGTATCCACGGGTGGGGTGGCTCTTCAACCTTCTGTCCTCCACGGGGTTTCTTGGAATTCCACTGGGAAAGGTCCTTAAACTTTTAAATTCCAACCGCGACTTGCACATAGACTAGTACGGAGCACGCAGTCATGTTCCCACACTTCACCCGTCCTCCGTGGGGTCCCTATCTACTCACCTTGGGTGGTTCCTTGCGGTCCCAGCAATTCTACGTCCTCTTGACTTGTCTTGACCTGAGTCGTGGTTCTTATACCACTTTTTTAATTTATGGTTTGGTCCCCCCCCTGGGGTCCACGTGTATAAATTTCTGTGCTTAAGTATTGTGTGCTTTGTGATTATCTGTGTGTAAGAGATACTGTGTCGTACTAGATAGTGTTATATTAATAAATACATATTTTTATAACTACTGTGTGGTTCTCCTTTCATTTAACCAAGACTATAAGATTGTATTCTGGTAAAACAAGCTGCTTTACATTCCTTCAAGACTAAGCCTGAAGGCTGCTCTCCACAGCTACCACTTGGATAGCTTTCTAAGGTTATCTTTGACCTCTTAAATCACCATAAGGGTTGTTTGGACTGCTGCAAGGTGCCCACTTTAATTAGTGGACAGCATATACCAGGCCAACTTCTCACAGAAGTAAATCTGTGTCATCTGCATAGTTTGAGCATGTGATTGTTAGGTGGGACGCTGCAAACTCTTGCATTGCAGTTTGCGATGCAGTCTTGAGGAGACAATATCAACCCAAGTCCTTCTTCCTGATGGTTCCTACTTGTGAGACTCAATACACACCAAGAAGGAGCGATCAAGATTAGGGAAGTGGATCTTGTTGGGAGGATAGTGCTTCTGAAGTTAGTCTCAAGTTGTTGGTCTACAAAGGAATGGGAAAAAAGAAGAGCACCCAAGATTAACTCCTAACTAAGGAATCCCTCTCTGTTGTCTCACCAACCCTCCCCATGGGTGTCGCTAAGTACCCGAGAGTCAACTGGTTTAAACCCTGCACTAGGATGGTGAATGAAAGGGAGGAGATCTACTGGTAAGCTGATTTTCTCCTGTCTAGACAACCAAGGAACTTTGAGTACTATTGTTCCAGAGGAAACACATAAACATCACTCTCATTCTTACTACTCATTTGGATTACAACAAATACACAGTGTGATTTAGTACATGCTTTAGATACCTGTAGTAGAATCTCGGATGAAATAAATGAGGATTTACAAATGTTCCATCACATCAGCTCCCTCATAAGTCTTTTAATTTGTCTGTTACTTTTTAGCACTTTTCCATGTTCATAGAACATTTATGAAACAATGTAAGTTTTTATAAGAATAATCAAGTACCCAAATCTTTGTCTTGCATTTGAGTTTTACCCTCTTTTACAGGTGTTTGAATGATGTGCCTTGTCTTTGTGTTGCAGGTACCTGTTGGTGAATATCAGGGATAATCATCAGGGAATGCCAAGATGCAGCCGAAAATCGTGATGCAGAAGATCACCGTGATGAAGCCGGTCAATGTGAGGCCGAGATGAAGAGGGATGCCAGATGCTATGGAACGTTGTCGCCGAGGGATAGGGCAGGAAACAGCGCACTGGAAACAAGTAGGAGGTTTTCCCTGGTCGAGATCCTTGAGGCAAAGCCTTTGGTCCTGGGTGTGATTTAAATGCAGAACCACTGCCAAGATGGTCACCAAGATTTGCTGAGAATTTTGTAAGATCTTCGCAAACTTTCATGTGCTGAAATAATAGATGCATGTGGTCACAACAAAGTAGAACATGTGGCTGAAAATATGTATCAAAACTCATGAGCTACATATTGTACTTGTTGATACTAATTTGGACTATGGCTCAGGGGCTGAGGCTTAGACTATGGCTCGGAGAGCCGAGATTCTAAGGGGCATTATTTGCAAGTTGTGGTGAAGGCGGCGAAGACTGTGAAGGTTGCAAACCCGACAGTGAGCTGAAATTCATTGATCATTGCGGGCAATCACATCATGTAGATATTGAAAAGCATGGGTGAGATGATAGAGCCTTGAGGGACCCCTGCTTTTGTAAAGTACAGTTTGGATGAGAAAGGGGGAGTATGGATGTCATTTGTCCTGTCTTGAAGGTACAATGTTATCCAGTCGAGAGCAGTCCCCTCCTTGCTGGCTTCGTAGAGTCTTTGGACTACAGTTTAATTTCATGGTCAACTGTTTCAAAGGCAGCTGAAAGATCCAAGAGCAGTAGTGCAGTGACCCCGTTCATGTCTACTGTGTTTTTAAGGTCATCCCAGATGGCGATTAGGGCAGATTCTGTACCTGTTCCTGGATGGAATCCTGTTTGAAAGTATGAAATTATGGAGTTATCTTCAATGAATTGTGACATCTGGGTGAATGCTGCTCTTTCTATCAGTTTGTTCACGGAAGGTCCATTTGTAATCAGTCTGTGTTTGGGACATGCGGGTCCATGTTTGTTTCCTGGACATATGTATGCCCTTTTAAAGTTTTCTGGAACGATTCCTGTAGTTAAAGAATTATTCATGATATTTCTTACTGGTGTGGCAGCAGAGGTAGATAAAAGAATGTTCTTGAAGATTTGTGGTGGACGAAGGTCAGAAGAGCAGCTGACTGGCCTGCTTCCTTTGACCAGATCCATAAATTCACTTTGTGATAGTTGTTTGAAGGAATGCAGAGCCTGGGTTAGCCTACTCTTCTGAAGGGATTGCTGGAAACGGGTTGGTGCTGGTGGTTCTCCTTTGTTTTAAGCAGGAGTTTAACATGTTTGCTTTGGCTGTGCAATGCTTTGCCAGTTTGTTAGTACATTCTTGAGTCATGGGATGAGTTCCTTATTTGCATTTAGGTTTATGAAATTAAGTGAGAATTTTATACAATTATTTATTTACACATTTAGCATTTTGAATTCTGTCTGAATAGTACCTTTTTAAAGCTTTTTTGATTGTTGACTTGTATATTCTGTTAAGTTTGTGTAGGTGAAAATTTGTCCTGATTGCTATTTGTTTTGAGTCAGGGGTGTTGCAGCTTTGCAGTTTGTTGTTTTATCTGCTTTAGTTCTGCGCTTCCTTCAAGGTGAGTCTTTTCTTTTGTCCTGTTTTGTTTTTCTTAGAGGTATTAGGATATCAAACACTTCCTGGAGCCACTCATAAAGTTTTTGAACTGAAATTATTGTGTCTAGATCAGTGTTAGAAGTTAGTTGTGTTTTTAAGTTTTTCAAAATTAAGTTTGGTCCATGGTCAAAAGGTGGATGCATGTAGGATGGCCTTAGATATGTTTATTTGTGGTGTTTTGGGCTGGTAAGCTACCAGATGGTGGCTGACCATATGACACGAATAATACTTTGGAAGATAACTAGTTCTGGATTTGCAAAAATGACATCTAGGATGTGTCCAGCAATGTGTGTAGGTTTGTGGACTATCTGATGTAGGTTCAGTATGTATAGGCCAGTGATGAAAGCTCTTGGATGGGGGATATTGGGCTTGCCAAACCATATGCTTAGGTCACTGCAGATGCATAGGTTGGAGTGTAGAGTCATAAGGTATTACAAAGGCAGCAGACCATTAAGTGCTGCACATAACCTGTTTTCCAAAAGTGTAAAACTCCAAGCAATTAAAAGAGTGAGCACACACTACAAGCACCTGCTGCCAAGGTGCAATCCCTAAGGTAGGGTTCAAACAATAATACAAAGCGTAGAGGTGCACCACTTCAATAATAACAAAAAAGGAAGACTCCCAGTCATGTGTGTGAACTTTATACAAACCTTGTCTTTCTTTTCTTTTCTTAAAAATTGTCACACTTATAAAGCGAAGACAGCCAACGCGTTTCGTCCATAACAATGGGATTCTTCAGGGTGAAATAGGTGTAAAGTAGTGACTTATTCAGATTATTAAGTGTGTCAAGGCGACATTACAAATAGTTCAAAAGGATTCCCTTCATCAGTTCTCCCAGTCCATGTAGATCACAAACAATGTCTTTCTTTGTGGTCCAATCCTCCACATATAAAGTAAGTAAATCAAACAACAGTTTTCCCCAAGTAAGGAGTCAGCTACATGGAAGGTCTGGCCCATTAATCCTTGGATGGCAAGACAGTTGGTGTCGGAAGCCGCGTGAGCCCAGCTACTTCATGGAATGCGGAGCGCAATGACGGGAACGGAAAAAAATCTGTACGCCTTCGGGCACCAACTGGAGAGACCATCCTTCTCCCAAGACCCTTTATGCCCCCATTCAGAACGACTACCCTCTCCTACAAGGTACACTGAGCATTTCGCTACAAGACTTTCTGCCTTGAGAAATCCCATGGCCTGCCGGCCACATGGGCGAAACACGTGTCGGCTGTTTGTTTAATTTATTTCTGGCAACTAATAAATACAGTATACCATATCAAAAATGAAATTGGATTTTGGGAGTTTGTACCCCAGGAACAGCCTGTATCCAATACATGTCTGTACTGGGTGAAAGATGCTCTTTGTGCATTCCCTCTACACAGCCACAAACACAGGAAGTTGAGGCTCATCTGCATTCTGAGCCCTCATCTGCACTCATCTGCATTCTGATGGGTCTTCCTGGGCAGAGAGGAATGGGAGGGGTTGATACTTACACTTCAATAGGTAGTGTCCTGTCCACACACAAAGCACCGTTTTACCCCCCACAGATAGCCTGGCAGACAGGACTGGGTTGAAAGGGATCCTTGTGCATTTCAGAGAGCTGCTTTAAGTCACCCTGTACATCAAAGACACTTTTGGGTATAAGTACTGGTTCTCTGACCCCCTAAAATCAGACACTTCTGGATCTTGAACTGACCCTTTGTCAAAAGGACTGCTGTGCTGCTTAAAGGACTCAACTGGACTGCTTTTCTGCTTGTTGCCCCACTGCCTGCTGCTGCCTGACTCTGCTGAAAGAGAGCTGGACGGCTGCCTTCTCTCCCAGTGGTCTCCAAGGGCTTGTTGGCTTGCCTCCTGTTTTCTGAAGTTTCAGGGACACAAAATACTTCCAACAATTCTGCTGATGCTGCTGGACTCTGCCTTTTGTGAGTCCTACCCTTGCTTGAGGTGCCCGCTCCATGTTCTGGGCCTCAGAAGTGGGTTCCCTAGCTGTTTTACTACAAAACCAACGCATCGTCACCACTGTGCCGGCTGGAACCAACGCATTGCCCTTTGACGCCGATGCAGAGGCTGTTGGTTGACAGCAGTTTTACAGACTGCACTGCCCGTCGCTCTGCACGGCTTTACGTCAGCGAAGCTCGACAACAACGCAGCGTTCCGACTTTGTGGAAAAGATTGATGCATCGTGCCCTCAGTGTCGACATGTTGTTCCATTCAAGGTACTTTCTCAGTAGGCCCTGCGTGGCTCCTGTAGTCGGCCTGCCCTACATCGTGGTTGGCCTGAACTGTGGTCTAGCACAACCTCAAGTAACCTTTTAGTGTATTGACTTCTAAGTACTGTTTTTGCATTGAATGCTTTAAAAATTCATATCTCAATTTTTACTGATTGGATGTTTGTCATTTTGGTCTTATTGTGCTCAGATATATATTATTTACTTTTCTAAACCTGTGTGGAGTAATTTTGTGGTGTAATATTTGTGTTACTGTGTGTGTGTGTGCGTGTGTGTGTGTAGCTTAAGAGTGAAGTCACGCCTGGCGAATGGTGCATTGCAGAGTGGTTGGTAATTAATATGGGTGTGGTGAGAGCAAGGGTCGGTGACAGGTGAAAAGGGGTAGCATGTGTTGAGTGAGGAGGGGGTGTAGGAGGAGCCTAGGCTGGGTGGGTGGAGTCAGAGTGTAGGGGAAAAGATATAGGGGAGAGTAAGGGTTGGTGATTGGGACCCAAGTGACTAAGAAGGGGTCATAGATGGAGGAGGGGCCGGGGCACTCAGCAAGTCAGGAGAGGAGTGGTCAGAGCAGAGTGGGGGCAAAGGTGGGCACTCATGCAGTGGTTGCTCAGCACACAGATGGGGTGATTACCAAGATTGGGACTTATGGTGGGGAACCCCAATCTATTTTTTACTGCACCCCCCTTACACTCTCTGATTTTGGGGGAAAATCACATTTGGGGGAGCAGTATTAAAAGGGGTTTGGGGGTGCACTATGAAGGGTGATGGGGGCACAGAAGGACATGGCTTCTGGCAAATTTTGGGGGGCTATCCTTAGATTTTATTGCTCCCCTCCTCCCTTATGGGGTGCACCCTAAAAAGGATAGGGGCAACAGGGGGGCTAGGGGGGTGAAGAGGTTTGTGACATTTTAAATTACCAAACACAAGGGGGCACCATACAATCCTACTGCAGTTATGGTATTGAAAGGTACAACAAGGAGCATGTGGTGGTATTTTTACTGCTTCTCCTCCCTCCGTGTGGCATGTCATAGGGACCCTTGGGAAATTTATATTGCAAAAAGACAATATAGAGATTCCCGCTATGAAATCTGAGAGCACTAACATTTGATAAATAAAAGGGGGCAGTGGAGCAGACGAATGGGGTAGGGCGAGGGTACCTACGGCAATTGGTTAGATGGATCATAGAGAATAATCATGGCATGCAAATAGGCAGCAGTGCATTGATTGGCAGCGTCTGAAGAGAGTTTGGCGTGCTCTTCAATTTATTTGTCCTCCTTATGGGGGGATAATCCACAGAGAGAAGGCCAGGTCTTACTGTTAGGCAGAACATGTATTTATGATTTAAAGAAGAGTAGTCTACGTGTGCTGTGAGGGGCTGTACAGAGCGGTAAGTGCCTGTATACATACCCAATCAATGTGCATCAAAACCGTCACTTGAGACTGAAAAGTGACAGAAGCAGCTGGGTTACTGACGGAATGTGAATGGAGGGCAGAAAGGAAGGGTGTTTGTGGTCAATCAAAGGATTGAAACATGGTTGGTGCACTACCAAAGCTGGGGTACCAGGAGGGAACATTTAAGGGGTAATGAGATGGTGGTATCCAGAGGTCAAAAAAGGTGTCAGAGGCACAGAGGTATGGGGATCCTGGTCCCACAGTGAAGGGTGGTCAAAAGCCCCTGCTAAAGATTTCTGTCCAACCGTGACCAAATGTTGTACAGCCTTGCTCCCTCTGTAACTTTTCCCCAGTATCTTTAAAGCCTGCAGATGACCAGAGCGAGCTTCCCAAAGTTTTTCTTGGCCTCAAACCCGGAAAGGAGTGCCTGACCTCTCTGGCCTAAGGATACTCCCAAAGGGTGGGCTACTGACATTCTGGGAAAATCCTCACTAACCATGCGTATTTATGCACCATACATGGCACATCCTTACACCTGCAAAGCATCATATCGCACTTGCCAGCTTTGAGGTGGTGCAAGTGTTTTTATTTGAGAGAAATATTCATCTATGCTTCCTCTCCTAACAGAGGACTATGGAGCTGCTGTTCCTCTCTTACATGTCCCTTCAAAGAGAGGTGACACACTCACACAATCACTCAGCAAACATGTATGCTTAGACACCTTCATTTTGCTCTTTACCTTCCAAACCTTACCCCTTCACCACAAATATAGGCCGACCATTCCTCATTACTCATTCACTCAGTCATTACAGTCCCCCACTACGTAGGCCCTGCAAGACAAACATGAGCAAGAGGTATGTCAACAAGCAGAAGAAAAGCCTCAGTGTGCTTTTATGTTCATACTGCTGCCCTCTAGTAACGCTACACAGCAATTGCAGCATAATAATGTGACTGAGAAGAGGGCTGTCCTATGCAAATAATGTCCTCCATGCATACTTTCTTCTGAGACGGTCGCCAGCTTGCGCCGTGATACTGCCTCCAACATCAGATCTTCAGCCGAATTCAAAAGCAGCCTGTCTTAGGCTATGGATTTTGCCACTCAAAGGCCGCACATGGGGACATCACCCTCATTTAGCAGGGTCCCAAATTGCCTGCAGTCATCCTCTATACAGAACATGGGCGTTCAAGGGCGTTCAAGGGCTTCCTTCAAAGGAAGGAAGGGGATGTTTAAAGCCCCAGCCCAGCCCAGCCCAGCGCCATGATAATCCAGTACCTCACCTGCGGCAGCAGGCATGATGCAGACCTGCTAGAGCAAAGGCCTGACTTTACCCTTTTCTGCCTCTTGAAGAAAACAACCTTTCTAGCTTCTTGTTGCACCTAATAAAGGGAGTTTCACTTGCCTCAAACTTTACCCATCATTTCATTAGTCAGAGCTCATACATGACATTTATTCCTAGTCAACCTCAAAGACAATAAAACGCCTGATTTGAGATATCGGCTCACACCAAAATGAAAAATCACCACCTTCCAATGTATTTTACTATCGGTGTAGCACCTTCCTCGCATTCGTGTGCTCAGTTTTACCCCCTGAGGCCACATTTGCGCTCTAAAATATACCGAATGTAAAGGACAAAGAATGAATATATTGATAATGAAAGATAAGACTTTTTCTCTATTGCACCTACTTGAGAAAAAGGGGATTGGTGGGAGGTCACGAGGGAAAAGATTTGAAATTTTGGGGCGCCGCACGTGCCAAAAAGAGTGCCCACTTTTCTCCTCTATTTTTCAAAGTGAAAATAAACTTAGCAATTGAACATGAAAGCACAATTTGAAATGTTACCACCTTAGGATATGTTGAGAGCATTGGCAGGATTCAAACCACTTTCCTGGGAGAGCCTTTGCCACCAAAGGAACAAGACTTGCCACTGAGCTATAACTCCTTGGTGGTCTATACCTTTGCAGTACTAACTATAAGCAACATACAGGCCCTGGTGACATTGCCTGTGGCTTCCATTGCACAGGAAAAGGATGAACATGATATAGGGACAATTTGATTGGCTACTGACATGGAAGCCAGTGTCATCCAGTGGGTAAGTTCCTGACTTCCAGCCAGACTACCAGGGTTCAAATCCTGGGTTCGGCACCAGGTGAATGATGGTGGCGCGCCATAGGTAAGTTGGAGGTGGACTGCCTGGCCAATTGGTAAGTAAAACGTGTGTGTGGTTATGTGTGTGTTACGCAAATATTTTACACATTGCCTCTTTAGATAAGCCTGACTGCTCTGTGCCAAGCTACTATAGGGTGAACACAGGTTATCTTTTAGTGTGCATATAGCTTACTCTGACTAGAGTGATGGTTCCTGCCTGACCTGGGTGCATACTTCAGCCAAACAGGAATCCCATTTCTAACAGGTTGCATCTGGCAATGAGGGCCTCATAACCTTGCATGGAAACTTCATCAGCTTTGGTGAAATAAAGATGTGTGTTACAGATCTCTGTGTGTGGCATGGGCATTCCCATGCTCCAGAGCAGGGGTGGACGCGATAACTGATGACGAGGATGGGATACATGCCCCGAAGAAACAACCCTGCTCTCCCTGAGACTTTGCTGAGGTCCAGCAAACTGCTTGTGTGTGCACCCCAAGAACAGTCTACGGTTGGCGTATGAGGAGTCAAAGCGTAGCTCTGGCTCTCACAAGGCCCTTGAAGAAGGCAAAGGCCCTACCGAGGAGCACAGTCAGAAAGCCCGCCAGAAGCCTTTTAGTAAGGCTGAAAGAAGAGATACTGAGCCACAGTGTAACACAGGACTATCATCCATGCAAATCATAACCCTAAAGGTAGTGAGAACCAGGTACAAAGAATCGCTAAAGGCAGCGACAGCCAGGTGCAAGAAAATGCTAAGGGCAGAGATGACCAGGCACAAAGAGATACTAAAGGCAGTGGCAATCAGGTACAGAAAGTACAAATGTACTTACCAGCATGAGGTAGGGCAGTGCCACACGACCTCGAATCGGGTGTGACTACCAAGCCCGGTTGAGCTGCTGATGCATGCAAAGTGGCAAAAGATATCAAGTGTGCTGAAAGGCCTTCGGAGTAGTGAAATGTTTCAATGGCTGCTGAAAGAAGCGCAAAGTAGGGTGCAGCCGCATTCCGGAAACTACCACCGCCATTCAACACCACCAAATAGCAGAATATTGCCGCCAGATGGACTGCAGGGATCAAAACATTTGATGACTTCATAGATGCTCTAGAAGAAGTAGATGACAAAAAGATCATCAAATACTTAACCCCTTCAATGCTCACGACGGCCCCCGGCCGTCACGCGTCATGGTGGGCGTGTGCGCACGACGGCCGGGGGCCGTCCGAATCCCACCCACTCGTTAATTCTCCCGCACAGCAGGAGAATTAACACCGCGCGCAAGGGGTTAAAGAACCTTGCAGGTCACGGAGTGAAAGAAGTGATAAAGAAAATATCACAAACTGCTGAATTATCGTACTGTCAAATCAAAGAAACGTAGGCACCCAAGTTCAATCCAGTGTCGACTATGAAAGGTACAATTTCAACCAGGCAATAGAGCAAGCTGGTGAAATGATGGATTAGTTTGTTGAAATACTTGATACCCTCATCAAGCACTGCAGGTTCAGTGAATTCAATGATGATAAGGCCATGCCTGTCTGAGTCATTGATGGTTGTCTCTCTGATTCGTTCAGAGGACACATGCTGAGAGAGACACTCAGTCTAGAAAAGGCACTCATGGCTACGAGAACTGAGGAACATGCAGATCGACAGGCTGCTGACATGAAAGTGGATACAGTCCAGAATGAATCAGTGTTGATCTTGAAAACTAAATAGAAACACAAAGTGGAGTCCCATAAGACAATATCTCGCAGAGAAAGAAATTGTTTCTGATGTGGATTCTCATTCCCACTTGAAGGTAAATATCCTGCCATAGGACAGATATGCAAAGGCTGTGGGAAAGAAAACCATTTCATGGTTGCAAAGCGAAAGAGAAACTAAGGGGCATATTCTCAAGAACGTGTGATACCCATCGCAAAAGTTTCTTAACGCAACCTCCACATCGCAGTCTATCACGGGAAATGTACGCCGTGATAACCAAGTATTCACAACACGGCGGCACCATGCGATAGTCCCCAGATAACGTGTCAAATGACCGCGATAAAATCAATGCCACGCCGCAAAAATGCGAAACACGAACGCAAAAAAAGCTGCGATGAGGCCAAGCGCGATACAAAAAGCAGCGAAAACCAGCGACAGGCCTGCAATTCACACGTGTCTGGTGGGAAAATGCACCATAGAAGCAGACCAAACAAACGGTGAGATGACAACATACGAGCACAACCCCACAGCTGTGACGCAGAACAAATGACCATTGCCCAAATCAGATAGGCAGTTCCCCACAAACAGCCACAATGTACATTGACATGCATTCAGTATGTAACCTGCGCCAATGCGGAAACAAACATGGAACACACTGTGAAACCGCATCTCCTTCTCACATTGCAGAGGGACAAACAACACCCCCTGCACACCGACGTGCCATGTCTATGACCAAACAATAATGAAAGCATGGACCAATGTAGGGTCAGTGACTCCCCCCACGTACATTTCGCCCATGTCACGGGACTTGAGTCACAGGGTGCATCCCTGCATCATGGCGGCACATATCAGAGCCCAAAAGAAGCCCTCTTGTCACTTGTAGGCCAGAAATGACAGCCAAAATGGAATGAATTGGGACACATGTGAAACGCCGAAGAGTGGGATACCGTAACAACTGTGACACACAGAACTGGCAGTTCGAATACATGACACCCTAAACAGCCTCACTGCACAGAGGTGACACACCCACCATCCATTAACAAATTCCTAAATTGTCAGCAAGACATGTCACACCCACACGTGTCTGAGTGAAGTGCCTGTACAGATGAGTGACATGCACGCAGGAAATGTGTTTCGGACTGCATTTATTAGCACATGCTGTGCCTGTGGTCAGTCAACGTACTGTGCCATTACTGCTAAGGACCCTCACAATGTGACGTCAACCAGAGAAGAAATTGTCAATGATGTAGTCCCCATGGGCAATTCCTGCTGCTGCTGCAGTGGGGTGTGGTCCACCTGCCTCATCTTCATCATCATCGTCCGGTGCATCTGGCACTCGTATCCATGGGGCTCTGCTGCGTACACATATGTTGTGCAACACACAACATGCAACGATCATCTTGCACACGAGGCCTGGGCTGTACAGGAGCCTTCTACCTGTGACGTCCAGGCACCTGAAACCTGACTTCAACACGCCAAATGTGCACTCCACGATGCCCCTGGTGCGTTTGTGGGCCAAATTGTACTGCCTCTGGGGTGTGTGTTCGGGGCTCGGAGGGTTGTCATCATCCAAGCGCAGAGAGCATATCCTTGGTCACCTGTGACAGTGCAGAGAGACATGAGTCAAGACTACGTACTGCATGATGTGTTGGCAGGCTCACTGGTTCATTGGTGTGTGATATGTGTGACTTAGTGATTCCCGTATGACATGTACTGTGTGTTGCTAATGAGCGGCATCACTGTGTATTACGTAGCCTCACTGCTGCACCTCACCCCCGAGCACATTCACTATTGTGCGCAGCGCGATTGCATCAGATGCCCCCCTACGGCACACCATTGTCATGCCTGTCTGCGCATGTCCACAAGCCTGACTACGACACAGTGATGATGATGCGCAGAATGTGGCCGGCCACGTGTGTGTCGGCCCATTGTAAGGACAGGGCTGACACAGATGTAGAGCACCTGCCTGCCTGAACCCGACATGCAGTTCAGGGTACATCTTTGGCTCATGCAGCGATAATAGCGACACACACAACAATTGGCATGTGTGATCCCTGACCCCGAGCGGGCATGCCCTCCCCCATGTACCCCTTCGGCCGAGCATGCACACCGGGGGCATGCCACATGGCAACATTGTCGATTGCGGGACGGGTGGCGCAGACACTACAACAGAGACACACGCATCAGCCACATCCTTGGCATGGCATACACTCCACCACACCCAGATCCACGTGTGAAGTAGCCACACCCCTACGCAGTACCTTCATACGCCTGTCCACCCCGCTTACGCTCACAGGGAGGTACGACACGGTTTCATGTCCCAGGTCTACACCACTGCCTGAGATGACATGGATGCGCACGCTGTACACAGTACAATGTTATGTGGAATGACCCCGGTCCCTCATGCATACATAATAACCACACAGACACACTGAGTGAGTTCATGGGACTGGCCACGGGCACGTGCGCCCAGCCCCTTTTATTGCCAGGCTCACATCTCCAGTGACGCCTGTGCTGGATGGGTGTTGGGTAGTGTAAGCCACCACTCAGGGGTTGGTTCGTGCTGGCAAAGACCACAACAGTGAGCAGACAATCAGCAGTACAAGGTACGTACATCATGGGTCCCTGACTTGAGCAGCACAGAGTTAGTGGCCCCGGATGCACAGCGGCCGGCACAGGCACACCGCCACGGGACGGTGACTTGCAGTAGTGCCACGCGAGCTGAGCGTGTACTCGTCGATGTCCAAGGAGAATTTCGCAGAGGGTTGCGGAGGACAGTGGAAGGTGTCCTTCCAGGGCATGATGCAGAGGGCAGAAGCAAGCAGGAACAGGCAGATGGCAGAGTTGAATGCTACAGACCCCACTTTTCCACCTTGTCAGTATCAGCTACATGTAGATGACGACAGCCTCCAGCCCATGGGCTCAGACGCCACCGACGTCCAAACAGAGATTGCCCATGGATTTCAGGGCACACACTCAGTGGCGCCAGAGCTGGAAGGGGATGCAGTCTGCGATGAGGCCTGTACAATGACATGGACTCTGCTATGTAGAGAGCAAGACTCAGTTCAAATCGTGTGACCTACTCCACCGCAGTGTGTGCCGGAAGCAGCGGTCAGCAGGGACCCACAACCACGTGTGGTAGGCATGCGCTGCACAGAGTCAGTGGCACCAGTGCAGTTGTTGCTAGTGTCCCATCACCTCCGTAAAGGTGAGCCTTTTCTCCTCCAGACTGAAGCGCGTCTTCCTCTTACTTCTCTCCTTGCGTACTGTGACATGAACACTGCCATGAAGAAATCAAGACTCAGTTCCAGAAGTGCGACCTAGTTGGCCGCAGTGTCGGCCGGAGGCAGCGGTCAGCGCGGGCCAACCGCTGTCCAGCCATCTCCTCCTGGATCTCTCTCTCACACACGACGTTGGAATGGCATTTGTATTAGATTTGTGGCTGACATAGGTAGTGGCACCAGAGCTGAGCGGGTGTGCAGCCGGCGAGGAGGCCGTGTCCTGCCTGTGACGGACTGCATTGGATTGGTGTGAGGCCTGCAGGACCGCAGTGCAGGCCAAAGGCCGGGGTCAGCAAGGGCCCACAGACACGTTTGGTGGGAGTCCTATGCACAGACTTGGTGACACCACATCGGAGGGAGTATAGTGACATGAACTCAGCCTTAAATCATGTAATCTGCCATGGTGTAATCAAGACTCAGTTCCAAATGTGTGTCCTACTTGTCCGCTGTGTATGCTGGTGGAGTACGTCAATGAGAAAGGAGTTCCGCGGGCCTGTGTCGCGGAGGCAGTGATGGTCCGAGGAGTCTGCCAAGATCGGGGGCCTCGGGCTTGGAGCTTGCACGGGCACGTGGTGGGCCCTCTTTGACACACGCCGGTGTCGGCAGGTGAGCAGTGATGCCTGGATGCGCAGGGGCGGCCATGACGGCTTCGGGGACCAGCGGCCTGGGGTGCAGCAGGCGCACAGGATCCCAGGCAACACCGCTCATGGCATAGGCCTCGTGGCGGAGTGAGAGGCGCCACCCTGGCAGGGATGTTGGGCATTCCGGAAGAGGACCACGCCCAGGGCTACGTGCTTTTTATTCACAACCATACGCTGACCTGGCGTACGCCGGGCCAGCCCACTCCTCTCACGCTTACAGGGGGGAACGTAACAAGCTACATTTCCTTGATCTCCCCCACTGGCTGGGGTGACATGGTTGCGTCCACTGTCCACTACACCAAACACCAGCGGAGTATGTCGACATGGATATGTGTGTGGTCTGCATACTGCAGTCTGTCCAACACATCCACGCCACACTTGGCATTGTGTGCAGTCCCATTCATCAGTCACATCGCCTCCTTTGCACATGCCTGGTTCCCTCCTCTTCCCACATTCTGCTAATGTGTGGCTAAGGTGCCATGCCATTGATGGTTCATGTACATGGCTAGGCCAGGTTCCCACAGTGAGTTGTGCTGTCGTGTCTGGTGGGTGGGCATGTTGTTTGGCATGTTGTATGTGGGTTGTGATGTGTGCATTCCCAGAGTTGTGAGTTGTATGATTGTGGGGTTGAGGTGTGTGGTGTGTGGTGTGTTCATTTGGTACTTACCAACGAGCACTGCATTTCCGTAGGTGCCATCCTGGAAGCGCCGGTTGATGATGGACTGTCGGAATATCTATGAGTCATGCACACTGCCTGGGTAGTTGGCGACGACATTGGTGAAGAGTCCCCGGTGGTCCACTATTGCCTGCACATTGATGGAATGCGTGTGCTTTCTGTTGCGGTAATTGTGTGCAGTGTCGGCAGGGGGCACAAGTAGGACATGTGTGCAGTCTATTGCCCCCAACACGTGTGGGAATCCAGCTATGATGTAGAATCCTTGCTTGGTCTCCAGCTGTTCCTGAGCAGTGTGGGGGAAGCATAGGTACTGGGGTACCAAGCTGATGATGAGGAACTTTGATAGGGCTGGCTGTGAGACTCCTCCGACTCTGGCGGTTGTTGGTTGGAATGTCCCAGAGGCCAACAGGTGCAGCACAGCCAGCAGCTTTGTCTGCGGAGGGATGTTGGTTGTCCGCTGTGTTGGTACAGTCAGCCTGTGGGCAATGATGTTCAGGATGCGGAGGATGGTTGTCCTTTTGAGCCTGTAGTGGGCAATGACATACTCTGGTGTCATATCTGTGAGGCTGGTGCGTTTTCTGAAGGTCCGTGGTCTGTGTCTGCGCTGCCTCTGTGGTGGTCTGGGGGGGTGGTGCGGGGGGTCCGGGGGGTGGTGGGCGTCCTGGGGGTGGTGGTGGTGGGTGTTGGGGCCCTCTTGGGGCTCCGAGCTGCATGATGAGTAGCTCCATGGCATCTGTTGTCCTTCAGGTGTGGCTGTGGGCTGGGCTCCCTTTTCTTTTGCCGGCTGCCGTCCGACTTTACACCAGGTCAGAGCAGGTGTTAGTTTCCTGCTACTAATGCGCCATATCGCATGTTTTGTGGACTTATCGCCGATCTGGCTGGTCGTTGAGAATGTTGCCGTGTGGTGTTGACGCGGATTTTTGCACGGGAACGCCTACTCTGCATCTGATGTTTTTTGCAGCTGCTATCGCGGGTAAACTGGTGCTATGGGCTGTTAGCACCGGCTTGTGAATGGGGTGATACATTTATCGCGACTTTGGCTGCGATGTAGTGCCGATAACTCCTTGAGAATATGCACCTAAGAGCGTAGTGACAAGAAGAGAAGATGGACGCCAGAAAGTTTCACAGGCACTCTAGCGACACCCACAAGGCCAAATGGCAAAACCAACTGAGGCAAGTAGAGCGTAAACGAATTCTATTGTCATCAAATTCATCTTCCAAAGGCTCTCCGACGTCATCATCGAGAGACAGTGGAGAAGATGGATGTGCAATGGTGATGTCGACCGCAGAACGACGTGCCCTTGTAGGATTGGCTACTTGTAAAGAAGAACACAAAGTGATAGAGAGATCACCATGTGAAGCGATCAAACTCATTTGGAAATTGCCCCAAGATCATGCTAAATGTGAATGGTTGCCCTATAACCATTATTATAGACAGTGGTGTATCAATCAATATCATGCCAGCAGAAAAATACAATAACTGTCTAAGGCACCACGTGTAGCGCCAGTGAAAACAAAGATGTACACATGGGCTGCGTCTATGCCATCGCAAAGTCAAGGGTCATTCGTAGCGACAATGAGGCTCGTAGCGACAATGAGGCATAAGAAAACAAAAGTACAAGCACCAATCCATGTATTCCAAGGTACTCCGTCGAGTGCATGCCTACTCAGTTTCAGCACTGCTGCTGACATGAGACTGATATTCATCAACTACAACCTCAATGCACATTCTGAAATAATAAGTCATTTCCTGTTGTTGTTTCATGGACTAGACAAACTTAAGACAATGAAGGTGCAACTTCATATTAATGAGGCTATTCGTCCTGTTGCTCAGCGACACCATTAGATTGCTTTTCTTTTACTGTAGGCCATTGAGGAAGAACCAGAAACAATATTAAAACATGACATCATTGAGCGCTCCAGTGGTCCGATGCCATCATGGGTTTCACCCATAGTGGTAGTACCAAAAAAGGACAGTGTAGATGCAGTGCATGTTTGTGTTGATATGCGCCAGTCCAACAAAGCAGTTGAGAGAGAAAGACATCAAGGACCACACATAGTGGACATGATTACACAGCTGAATGGTGCCAACGTTTTCTCCTGTCTTGATTCGAACAAAGGATACCATCAACTTGAGCTGTAAGAGAACTGTAGGTACATTACTACTTTTTCAACTTATGGTGGTTTGTTTAGATACAAAAGACTCCGCTTTTGTGTGTTGATGGCTGCAGAAATATTTCAGGATATCATTTGCTTAGTAATTCAACCTGTCACACATGCTTTTAATTACAGTGATGATGTGCTAGTGTTTAATGATGGGTCCACATGAAAGGAGCATGACAAAGCTCTTAAACAAGTATGAGGTCTGCTCATTGATGTAGGTCTCACTTTAAAGGCAGAAAAGTATGAGTTTCACAAAACCACACTGAAATTCTGTGATCATATTTTCTCCATAGGGGGAAGGACTCCTGACCCTGAAAAAGTACAAGCATTGACATCCATTTGCCACTGTGAATGCCCCATTGAAGACATGACAAAGAAGAATATTTCCTTCCAGTGGTCCTCTGAATGTGACCACATTTTCAAGAAAATCAAACATGCAATTGAAAATGCAATTGTAATGGCCTATTTTGATCCAAAGATACATACTGAGGTCATAGTAGACGCAAGCCCAGTGGGGTTGGGTGTGATCCTTGCTCAACACAATGGGCATTCAAATGCACAGAGACACATTGTGGCCTATGCCAGCAGAAGTCCATCTCAGGCTGAATGACCCTATTCTCAGCCAGAAAAAAGAGAGCCTGGCCGCAAGGTGGGCTTGTGAACATTTTCATGTGTTTCTGTATGGAAAACATTTCACCCTTGTCGCTAGCCACCAGGCATTGCTCACCATGTTTGGAAATCTGAAAGCCAAGATGCCATCACGCATCGAGAGGTGGGGGCTGAGATTGCAAGAGTATGATTACACCACTGTACATACACCGAGGAAGGATCAAAACCCAGCAGATTACTTCTCACGAGTGCAGCTATCCTGTCAAAGTGCAACATCTAAAGAGCTGAAGCATATATCAATTTCATAGTAAAATCTAGCACCCCTGCAGCTCTATCCATTGAGCAAATCATTGATGCTACCAGCACAGACAGACATGCTCACTCAAGGATATCATTGCCATGCAATCATGGAGAAAACACACTCGACCTCTCACAGATGACGCTGAATATCAAAAATTCAAAAATGTGCAGGAAGAACTTTCCATCACTCAAGAAGGTATTACACTTGAGAATTGTCATACCTGAGAGCTTGAGGCAACAAGTCATTGAACTGGTACATGAAGGACATTGTGGCACTGTAGCCACCAAGAAAGCCCTCAGAAACAGTGTGTGGTTTCCTTGCCCTGATGAAATGTCGAGAACGACCTGAAAGCATGTCACTTGTGTAAAAGACAACCCAGCATCCACCAAATATGTTTAACCTTCCTACACAAGTGCGGGAGAAAATTCCAATTGATTTCTTTGGACCCTTCAACAATGCACATCTTCTCATAGTAGTTATTAATGAGTACTCAAGTTCTCCCTTAGTGCAAGATTTATCATCGACCACGAATGACAAAGTAATCGAGAGGCTGGATGATATTTTCGCAACTTGGGGTGTTCCATCCATTCTCAAATCTAAAGATGGTCCAACCTTAAATAGCAATGAGTTTAAGGACTTTCTTAGTTGCTGGAACATCAAGCATAAGAAAATCACACCTCTCTGGTCAAAGGCAAATGGCGTTGTTGAACGATTTATGGCCACCCTGAAGAAGGTGTTTCAGCATGCCATGCTCGAATGAATTAATCTCAAGTCAGTCTTATGTCTAGCTCTTCATGCCTATCAGTGAACTCCCTATTCTACAACAGGTGAAAGCCCTGCCACCTTGCTGTTTCGGAGAGTTGTTGGGACAAAGCTACCACAATGGACCACGAGTCAAGTAATAGAGACTGATGAGATTCGTGTCACAGACACTTCTCGCAAAAGCAAGATGAATGCCTATGCAGATAAGCACAGATGTGCAGAAATACGGTTTTCAAAAAAGGAGACCGGGCCCTAGTCAAACAAAAATGGAAATGCATGACTGAGGCTCCGTTTGATGCTGATCCATTGAGAGTCATGACAAGTAAAGGACATATGGTGACCGCTCAAAATCCCGGAAAGCCCATTACAAAAGACTCGCCACATTTCAAACAGCTGCCTTGTTTTTCACCGGCTCCAACCTTACGAGTGAGACAAGTCCACCTGAGTGCCCATGTCAAGCTTCTGAATCGATATATATGATGTCAGATGGCAGTGCAACTCCTTCACCTCATACGACTCAATCTGGAAGATTGGTGTGAGCACCTCGATGACTGATTGAGGAATTCTAATGTATATATGCTGTCCGTACTTTTTATTTAACAACGGGGGAGATCTAGTGTTGTGTGACAATGTGCAGCAGGACTCTTGTGGTCCTTGATGGACTCCTTACAAAGTTACATAATCAGTTGGGAGGTACCTGGGTGTGTCTGGTTGTGGTCAATAAAGTTTATGTCGCAGTGCGTTCAGTTAACGGTTGCCTGCCGAAGAATAAAGACGTGTCTTACAAAGCTCCGTGTTTGGCGTGGCCATTTATGTGCTCCAGAGCTGGGGTGGACGCGACACTAGAAATAATGAGGACAACTCAACAAGCAGTTCTGGACCAAAATGTGCAGCCTCATCCTCTCTGAGAATGATGTAAGTCAAGGAGAGTTACTATGGCACTGAATTAGAGGTACACAAAATCACAAAAGTTTCAAGAAATGTTTTAAAAAATTATGAAAATCCTGGTGGCATTCACCTGCCAGTATCTCATATGAAAATTGAAAGTGAGGAACTACCACATTAAAAAGTCTTAACAACAACCAGCAGAGACTGCTTTGAGGAGCAAATATCTTGTGCAACACATTTTCTGCTCAAAACAGTCTCTGTGAGCACAAATTATGCACAATGCATCAAAATTCATGTAGTGCAATCTTTGCAAGTATTGTCCGTGAAACAAATAGGGTCAGGAAGCCTTTGGGTTTTAATTGAGTTCTAGAAAACAGATACTCAAATCAATCACTCGCTTGAAATATATGTATAGAGTTTGGTAGTTGACAAACACTTTGCATTCTTGTCAGACAAAAAATTCAACTTTGTTTTTTTAATTTTTATGGTGAATGTAGGAATATATGCATACTTTATCATCAATCAGGTAAACATTATATAATCATCAGGACATATAAAAGGAAGAAAAGTAAATTTTTCTGTTTTTTTCTTCACAAGCTGAGAAGGAAAAGGAGAGAAATTAAAATATTATCTAGTCAACCTGAGTTTCACACATTAAAGACAGCATGGAGTTTCTTCTTGTGGTACCCCACCTGAAGTTTCAACATATTTTTATAGGTTGGTTACAATTGTGGCATGTATCAGGAATGATTTTGATATATATTAGAGCGTGTACAACCTTTAGAGTGCTTTGTGGAGAAAGGTTGGTATTACCTTGTATATAATTAGATTATATTGAGATTTGCATCTGTTCTGTTACTTCACACTATCTTCTGCAAATAAGTAGCCAATTAGTGGACAATATTAGAAAAACTTTATAGAAAAGACAAAATAACTAATACAAAGTATTGTGAGAATATATATGAACCAGTTTTGGTTATCATAATTTTTTTGACTCAATATGTATGCTGTGACAATCACTAGTTTTGAATGAATACAAATGTAAATCTGTAGGGATGGCGGGTTTTGTTCTTCAATTTGTAGCTCTTTCCCCTGCCTCCGTCTCCTCACATTGTTCCCTCCATGGGCCCTCTTTCTTTCTTTAGACTGCATAAATACTTTACACATTGCCCTAAATTAAACCTGTCTGCTCTGTGCCATAGCTACCAGGGAGGTTGAGCTCAGATGAATTTAGTGATTTTAAGTGTTCTCTTTGACAAGGGTTGTGAATATTCCTTGATGCAGGTAGTCCCCCACTCCAATTAATAATCCAATTTGTTACAGAGATCCTGAATTAATCCAGAAAACTTGATAACAGACTGCTTACATTTCACTTGACAATCGCATTATACCAAGAGAGGCCTACTGTCCTCCAGTATATAGTACTCATATGTCAATCATGTGTTACACCAGTTAAGTACACCAGAAAGATAGTTGAGTGATCCAACAATATTGGTGCTAAAACACCGACATCTACAGATTTCATTTTGTAGCAAAAAAGAATTCTAGGCTGGATTTGCTTTAGTATATTTACAAAAATATTCGAAACCTGTTGTATTCTTCTGGATCCCCAATCAAGTCTTCTCTTGACCAAACATCAATTGCTATACACATATTTTATGTATTTTTTCACCCTTTTCAGACTATTTTTGATGAAATGCGGAAGTAGTGCCATTGCTCTATCAAATAATCACTGAAGTCAAACCCACAATGTAACATTGTGCAGAAACTAGCTAGTGCCAGCATTAACCTTTATGATGAGCAAGGCTTGTCAGTTCAATTATCATAATAAAGAAGACTCTACAATCCTACTCACATATAACAAGTGCAACATCAGCCATCAAACAATTTGAATCCAATCCATATGCAATCTTAGTATAGAAATATTTCTGTTCTTTCTTATGATGGAGACAATACCCTCTTACCATTTTGCCACAGAGGCATTAAAGTATTGCAACTCCTGAATCTCCAGGATCCCATCAAACCGATACTGATTCTCACACAGTGGGCAGTCAAAAATACTAAGGCCCTCATTACGATGGCGGCCGGACAAGCATCTGACCGCCATCGCAGCGGGAGTGGGACAGCCAGACAAATAGTTGGAGGTCCCAAACGCCAGATTAGGATGCGACCGCCCTGTAGGGGGTCGGAAACATCCCTTTTTCTATTGCGGCTTGTGTTGCGGCCCGGTAAAGGGCCACAGCACAAGCCGCAATAGAAAAAGAGATGTTTTTAGACATCCATGCACCGTGTGTCAGGCACCATGTGGTGCCTGGCACGTGGAGCATGGATGTTTGGAGGCACCACATGTGCCCCCCTGGGCACATAGCAGAGGCACATGGGGAACAGGGGCCCTGTTAGGGGTCCTGTAAATTCACTTTCAGACAGCCTTTTCATGGCGGGGGGACCACCATGAAAAGGCTGTGGGAAAATTGCATCCTAAACCCTATGGCGGTGCCTCTGCAGGCACCGCCTCCATTGTAGGGATTAGGTACGGACAGCCACCCTGATGGGCTCCTTCAGCCTGTCGGAGGCAGTGGTCTCTCCCCCCGCCCGATGCGCTCCGACTGCTGGCATCTTAATGCGGCAGTCGGACCGCTGCCCTAGATGTCAGGTGGACCACCACCGACAGCCTGTCAGTGGCAGTACGCCAGACATCATAATCGGGCCCTAATTCTAGAAAAATTGTAAATGAGTAATCCACTTCTAGAGAAAATCATTACATTTAATGTCTTCTTTAATCTGATATTTTCTAATGAGATTAAAGAACAATTCTATCAGTGTGATATTTTGCTCAAGATGATCCAGAATCTTAAGAATTCTAAGATTATTTCTTTTTGACCTATGTTCTGTTGATTTGAACCTTAGCTGTCCAGTGACCACAGTGTGCTTCTGCTGGTCTTTATGATGTGCTTGTCCAACTTCTGGAATACATTCCTCCCAAATAACGTCATAATATTGTTCTGCTTTTCTGCTTTGATGGTCCATTTCTCTCCTCTCATCCAATTCCTTCTCCAGGGCGTGCTTGCAACATTGGAAATTTGAGTTTGGGGTGGAATCCAAGTATGATTAATTTAATGTATTTTCTATTACTGCAAAACATCTGAATACACTTTTGGTTACACATGCTGTGTGTGGTTCTTTTCCATGTTTTTGAACGTTTTCTTTACATATGTATTTGTGAGTGAGATTATGAAACATTTTCATTCTTCTGTAAATGGAAAAAAAGAATATGAAGTAACCCTTGAATTTCATGTTATGTCGGGTGGAAGTTGTTCAACAGTGTCCTTTATTGACGTAATCTAAAGAGACTAGTCGGGTTGGCATACTAGTGTTTAAGAGTTACACTGCTCATCATTCAGAGAAAGCCTTATGAGTTTGTACTGAATAAATCATTCCAATATTTCAAAGCAAACATCCCCCACCATTGACTCATGGTTGGCATTTAAAAATACTCTTCAGTCTGTCAGCAGTTTATAAAATGAACCTTAGTTGCTTTCTTCATATCCCTGTGAAATGCATCAGTTTAAGAGACCAATAAGCACCCCCTAACTCCTAAAAAAGCAACCTGTTTATCAGAAAAGATAACATCTGGAACTGCTGTAGAGTGGCCCATTTAACAGCTATTAGATTTAATTACTGGATCATTTATTGTATTTTGATGACTTGTACAGATTGAGAAACAGCTAAATGCACTTATTAGAGGGAAACTATCTCACGACCAGCCCGGAAGGCCCAGTAGATTGCCATATACGTTTTCGGTTGCTCTGTAGATTGCTGATATAATTCACCTGCTTAATTCACCTCCTTAATCCCTTTGGGCATCTAAGTTCCGTCTGGCCCCACCTAAGGACATTTAGGGGGCAAATGCTGTTGGAACTTTTTTTCTCGATCAACACCTCTTGGTTCTTTGCAGGCAGGAAATTCTGGGTAGTCGTCATCATATTTCCAAAAAGAAGTGTCTATCTACCTGGCCGTTGGCTTAATAGTAAAGGAAGTGACTATTTTGCCGGCCACTGACCAAATAGTGCATCATTTCTGCTATTTAACCAGTGGCGTGCAAAAACGTACATAATCACTGCTATTTAGCCAGCGGCCAGCTAAATATCTGAAACATCAGTGTCTATCTTGCCACAGATTAAATAGTAGAGATCATGTAATATTTGACTGAGGTCTGGATAAAATGTTTGAGGGAGGACTTTATTTATCCAGACTTGAAGAAAAAGGGACTCCAGGCAATGGTAGGGTAGTGGCATCTGGTAAAGAGGATGCAGCATGTGTGAAGCATGTGAAAGTAAGTGCACATAAAAATGTACATAAAGTATGTACAGAGTAAGTACTTAAAGTAAGCTAAGTTGTTTACAGATAAAAAAACAGTCAAATCAATTTGGAATAAAAACATTTATGTTAAAGTTAATATTAAAATTAAAAAAACAGGACTCAATCTTCTTTTCAAGAAGCTTCAGGAGCTGGCACATATATTTTGGGCTAAAGTCTAGAAATATTTGCCTGTCTGAAAAGAACAATTATTATATTTTTAAACCATGTTACTTACATGTTTTTTCACATATAAGAAGACATTGGTTTTGTTTAATTTCATTATCTTGCTTTTTATGATTGTAGAGGACCTGGCTTTCTTTGGGCTTCACATGGAAGACCATGTCCTTGTTTGGGCTTCTTTCCAAATGGGATTGTACTTGTTTAGTATTTCAGACCTGGCAACACAGTAGCAGTTGACAAGCACCAATAAACATCATATGTGCTTGGGGGCAAAGTGCCTCGGGTCACTTGCAGGATATAAATTGAGTGAGACACAGTAATAGGGCTTCTGTGGAATGGGGGAAGTGAACGTAGGAGACAGGTAAGCAATGCATCAGGGTAGTTCACAGTAGGAATGTCTGTTCACTTTGGTGCAGGCTTAACACACACACACACACACCTTTTTATACTATTCATCCAGTGGATTTGGATTCAGGCATACATGCTGATTGGAGCAAAAACAACAGTTGATGGACAGAATGCAGAACAATGTCATACATTCACCCCAGTACAGTGATCTGGGCCTAAATCCATCTTTTTTTTGCTCACCATGCCATTCCAGTTTGAACCATATGCAAATCAGCCATATGCAAATCAGTCTTGACCCTGTGCCTCATGGGAACAGTCCAGCCCGAACTGCCAAGCCAGGTCCTCCCTGGACTGGAAACAAGCATCCTAGGACCGGTTTCGGGGTTTCACCCCTCTTCAGCCAGGATAGCTTGATTCCAGTGGCATGGCGAGCACGGGACCCACGTCTGGGCAGCATTCCGTCCATCATCTTGTGTGTTTTGCATTTCGCCCTATGTGGGAAGGGTATGCCCAGACGTGGGTCCCGTGCTCACTACGCCACTGGAGTCAAGCTATCCTGGCTGATGAAGGCTGATAGCCTGAAACCGGTCCTAGGATGCTTGATTCCGGTCCAGGGAAGACATGGCTTGGCAGTTCGGTCTGGACTGTTCCCATGAGGCACAGGGTCAAGACTGATTTGCATATGGCTATGTCTGAACTGGGGTGGCGTGGTGAAGCAAAATAACGATGGATTAAACCCAGATCTGTGACTGGGGGTGAATGTTTGCCAATGTGCAGCATTCCGTCCATCATCTTGTGTGTTTTGCATTTCGCCCTATGTGGGAAGGGTATGCCCAGACGTGGGTCCCGTGCTCACTACGCCACTGGAGTCAAGCTATCCTGGCTGATGAAGGCTGATAGCCTGAAACCGGTCCCAGGATGCTTGATTCCGGTCCGGGGAAGACATGGCTTGGCAGTTCGGTCTGGACTGTTCCCATGAGGCACAGGGTCAAGACTGATTTGCATATGGCTATGTCTGAACTGGGGTGGCGTGGTGAAGCAAAATAACGATGGATTAAACCCAGATCTGTGACTGGGGGTGAATGTTTGCCAATGTGCAGCATTCCGTCCATCATCTTGTGTGTGTTATACATGCTGATTGGTTCCCATGTCACGAGTGACCCCTTCAGTCACACTGACATTTTGAACTGGCAGATGTATATTGAGAATTTTACTTTTGTTTTTAATATGTTAAGCAGTGTTTTAAATAGGCAAAGTCATGTCTCTACTGGACCATCATTTGTGTCCTTGACAGTGATGTCCCAGCAAATGAAGTCTGAAAGTTAAATGAAAAAAAGCAGAAGGGGAGACTAGGGCCACAGGAGTTGGGGTCTGTCAAAGTCCTCTTAAAGCCAGCAGAAGTCCAGTTATGACTTGGCTAAATTTTTTTTCAGTCACAGCATGTCCAGTGGTTTCCTTTTGTGAGGGCTAATGTCCATCTTTGGTGACCAATGCCCACTCTGGCGACTCTCTTGGATTCGGCAGACTCAGGTGCAACTTTTGGGCATAGAGGATCAGTCTTCTTGGCTGCACCTTGGCGGTTAGTGGAAATTTGATGAAAGTGGCTACCAACCGGCCAGAATGAGCTAATTCAGCTTTCATGGCCCTGGTGCTGCAACAGGGAGTCAACCGACTGACTCTTGGAGTTCACTTTTTCTGTCTGGACTCTGGAGTGACTTTTCCATGAGCCAGGCACCACGGGCACATCTTCTCACCATTAGTCCAAGAAGCAACAGTGCAGTCCAGGGGTTGGTCCAGCCTCTCTTGCCAGGTCTAGTGGTCTGCAGGACAGTCCTTCTTCGGTCCTCTCTCCAGTCCAGATGTGATCTGAGGTTTAGGGTACCAGGGGTACCTTAGCTATGCCCAGAAAGTTCCCTGGGAGGATGATGTGATCATTAGCCAATGGACTACCAATATCCCTCCTGCCTAATGATGATTGCGGCTATATCTGGCATTTTAGCAATGCCAGTGTGTACTATTCTGCCCACTATCAAGATGTATGAGACTTTCTCGTTGTGTAGGAAGCTTGGTAGCCCAACCTATGAGTGTGGCTACCTGTGAGCTACACACCCATGGGAAAACTGGTTTGGCGACTAGTTTCCCCTCTCTATTCCAGCCACGTGCCCGTCTACCTGTACAAGGGGGCAGCCCCTCTTGTGTATCATTGCCATTTGCTCATCAAAGGTGGCTTCTCCTTTGAAGCTCGCCTTTTGGGTCAACATCCTGTGTGGCTTCCTGGGAGGGGAGGTCCGCCTCCCTCTGGGGCACGCCTCTGTAGAAGGCTGTCTGGCGGGCAGCAACTGTAAATGGCCACCGGATAAACTGGGCAACAGAGTAGCAACTTTCTAATAGTTGCTTTTTCGCAAAAGTGACATTAAATTCGACTTGGGCATCAAGTTGAGTTTATTGCCACGATTAATTTGATACCCTAAAGTACCTATTTTAATAGTCCCAATCAGAAGTTAGTCGGGATGAGGTGTCAGTCTGTAACTCTGTAATGGCCAATGGGGATACTAGCCTTTGCACAGCAAAAACAATAGTTTGGAGATTTAACTGTTAGAACATAAGAAAACATATATATGGATTTAAGTACGGCACACTGAGAAGAATGTATTCAATGTCAAGGTGGTAAATAAAACTCACCCGCTGTGTACTCAAGCTGTGTCAAAACCCGTTCTTATTTCGGAGCGGGCGGGTGTTGGAGGTCATGTTTGTCAGAGCGGCCAGCGCTGGAATCTGACACATCTCTCGGTCTGGTGCACCGCGGTTGCTGGCAAAATGAAGGAGGGTGTATGAAGCTACACAATGCGGCGCCCCCCGGCAGTGATGACTTCATGGTTGCAATGGGGAGAGAGAAAGGCAGTATTACTGCTCAACGAGACATGGCCGATGTGAGTATAACCACCAGAGACTTTGTCGCAATTGTGGTCTTACAGTCCATCAGCTGACGAAAGTCGGGGCATTATTATGTGCACGGGCTAGGGTTACTTAACCCATGCTTGCAGATTTGGACAATTGAACACTTATTTGTGGCTGAATAAGAGGCGCATCAAGTTGTTTTTTAAAGGACACTGTAGTGAAGTGACTGTTATGGATTGAGAGGACTGCATTGGCGATGCCGAGATTCAGTATTTTACTTGTTATCTCAGTCCTCTCTCTATGACTATTCAATATCCTCCAATGGGAGTCAACAAGTGAGATCTAAAAAGCCCTACAGTTGACAACTTCCCACATGAAACTGGCATTGAAGAAGGCAATAGGTCTAAATGCATCTGCTAGGTGGTTTTAAGTACGGCACACTGAGAAGAATGTATTCAATGTGAAGGTGGTAAATAAAACTCACCGGCTGTGTACTCGAGCTGTGTCAGAGCCTGTTCTTATTTCGGAGCGGGTGTTGGAGGTCATATACATATATATATATATATATATATATATATATATATATATATATATATATATATATATATATATATATATATATATTCACTGAAAAAACCATAGGTTTCAGGCACGTTATAGTTAGAAATTAGCATTTAAAAAACCTTAGAAATTCACTGAAAAAACCATAGGTTTTAGGGAAAGTTATAGTTAGTTGGACATTGCACTCGTACAAAACCCGTGAAATTCCCCCGAACTCGCGCCCCCGCAATGCACTGCTGATGACGTCACATATTACATCACTCATGACATGGTCAGTGACATCACTGATCATTTGAGATGTCATCAGTGATGCGCGGCCCCCTCCCTTCATTAGTAAAGCCCCGGGCAGGTGGTGGTCCCCGGGCTTCGGGGTCCGAAACGGACCCCCACATTTCTTTTCTAAGTGCCCCGGGGAGGTGGCAGTCCCCGGGGCATGTGGGGGGGCTGGAGCCCCCCCACACAGGTGATTAAAATTTAAAAAAAGAAGTCCCGGGGGTGGCGGTCCCCGGGGCTGCGGGAGGGCGGAGAGCCCTCCCGCACCATTTTTTTTTAAAGCCCCGGGGGGTGGCGGTCCCCGGGGCTTGGGGGGCCTTAGAGGCCCCCCCTATAAAATATAAATTAACCCCCGCATGCCCCTGGGACTTGGCCCACCCGGGGTCAAAATAGCCTCAAAGCCCCTGCCCTATTTATTTTGATCAAGTTCTCAGCTGAGAACGAAACGCGTCGGTATGGCCTTTAAGAACCTGAGAAAGCAATTTAAATAAAAAGGATTGCCTTCACCAAACCCGAGAGGGCGACCTATGTTTCCTTCTTTCAGAAGGCTTTTGGAAAAAAACCATATATATATATATATATATATTCACTCCACAATTCCCGGTTCTGAAATGCAGGGTTGTCACGGGCGGTCCGAGACAGGATACCGGAAATTCTAAATTTACTGTCCACAAGTCCCCGCATCACAGGAAACACTCGGACTCCCAAATTGCTGCAGATAATTTATTGGCAAGTAAAAAATGACGCGTTTCGGCTTTACGCCTTGCTCACGCTCGTAAACATACAAAATCGCCATGTTTAAATACACCTCCTAATCCTCATTAGAGGACAGACTCACCCACACAAGTGCCTATACATAATAGCAACTGTTGTGGCCATTTTGAAATGGCAGAATTACATTGAATAATAGTATATAAATTCATAAATCGGCTGTATTTCGCTGGACAGTACTTAATAAGCCCCATATTTCAATTTAATGCATTATATACATTGATTACACAAATAATGTGAATATTAAGTTCTTTTCAAACATAGTTAACAATTCATATAATAATCCATTTAAATATCCATTAATATCTTTTACGTTGTTCTCCGTAAATGTGCTCCTCTTTGCTAGCTAGAGGCAAGCGTTTGTACGAGTTAAGGGCACAACGTCCCGCCCATCCAGACGTTCTGATGACGCTTTGGTTACCTCCCACCAGTGGCTTTTATTGTTATTAGTCACTGGTAGTCAATAAAGAACTGTCATTGACAGTTCTGTAAGAATAAATTCTGCCCAAGTGGGCTTACGCACAGTGCCTCAGTAAACATGTCTAATGCATAAGATTCCGCCCAAGTGGGCATAGACACGCCTGATATAAACTTTCTAATTCCTTCACCGACAGGGAGCATGGCTCTAAGTGCTCCTAGTCTAACCACATTATAAACAAAGAACAACATACACAAAGCCCCAACGGGCATTAATGTACATTTTACAATCCATGCGGCGATTACCATCAGTCCAACGTTTCCTCATAGGTTACACAAAACAGTTGCAAGAAGAAGTGCCCAAGCCTGTAATAAAAAATATTACTTTAAAAAAAATTAAATTGATGAATACAAACTGTTGATCAAAAAAATATTTAAAAAAATATTTTCTCAATACATTTAATCATGTAAGTGGATTGCCAGTTCTTCGCTTAAATTTAACCCTTTGGGTGCCAAACTGTCCAGGTCAATAATATATCGCGATTCTAATTTTCTCAACGATAACTCCTTATTGCCACCTCTTAAACCCAAGTTTACGGTATCAATAACCACCATCCGAACCAATGTGTCATCCTGCATATGGTTGTCATGAAAATGGCGAGCTACAGGGTACTGTTTGTTGTTATTTCTTATGGCACGTAGGTGCTCCAACACTCGTTTCTTTGCTTGGTGTTTGGTGCTACCCACGTACCATTTGTTGCATGGGCATATCAAAATATATACACAGTAAGTCGTATTACATGTGAGGTTCTTTTTGATCACAAACTCCCTCTTGGAATTCGATACCAACAATTTGTCACAGTCAATACTACCTCTACATGCTTTACAATTTCTGCAGCACCTAAACCCAGGTGTGCCAGTCCATCTACCTGCATCCTGCTCTGTCACATGATTGTGACTCAACTCATCTCTTAACGATCGACCTTTTCTAAAAGTGATCTGGGGATTACTGCCCAAATTATTCTTAAGATGATCGTCAGTAAGTAGTACATGCCAATGTTTCTTAAAGATTCTACGTATCTCGCTCGCCTGAGAATGTAGTAATAAACCTAATACATTCACTACTTTCCTCCTCCTTCTTAGAATACAGTAGTTCATTCCTAGACTTCTTTTCTACTCTAGAAACGGCCTCACAGATGTTCTTCTTACTGAAGCCTCTATCCTTGAACAATCATGGACCCGACGTACCAATTGGAATAGCAAAACCAGGAACTGGGGCAGTAAGACTATGAGGATTAGAGGGACCAATGGGACCAGACAAGAACCAAAGTGAGCATGTCTAGTCCAAGAGGACCTGTTAAAGAGGATCAGGACCACTGGACTCAGTACCAGGTGGACCAAGAGGACAGGGACTGGGACAAGAAGGATCAGGAAGCTCGAATCTAGGAGGACTAGGAGTGCCAGATCTAGCAGAACTAGGACAAAAGAGTGAGGGTGGAGAAAGACGCTGCAGAGCAGCAGCATCCGGGTGGGGAGGATCAGTAGCACCAGGATCACGAGGTCCAAGAAGGGTTAATACAAGCAGGGGACAGGAGCAGGGCCAGAAAGTCCAGGGTGAGGAAGAACTGGATTCATGAGCACCAGATTCAGTAAAACCAGTACCAGGTGGACCAGAGCTAGTCAGGTGAGGATTACGATGAGCAGGAGCAAAACAACCCAGAAAACGATGACTTGGAAGAGGACCACAAAGAGTACCAACACCAGAAGACATGGAAAGACCAGAAAGAGAAGAAGACAGAGAGCAGGAGGGCACTGATAGGATTCTAGGCAACATGCATTAAGATATCTCACTTATAAATTGTTCTTACACCCAGACCCCCTCCCCCCACCATTTTCCATCCAGTTATAGAACTAGTAAGTAACTCTGGTGTCAAATGATTTATCTGTGATTTTAGTGTTACACTAATCACTGTCTGATACTACACAAACACAAGTACTGTCTCTCACCACTGAACATCAATGTGAGGAATTGGGTTGTGGATGAGGAGGTGGCTATGAGCCCTTTTCAAGCAAAGGCCACAATTCCCATCAGGGTGAACATTAAAAGTCACTAAATTAACCCATGCTTTACCCTCTGGTAGCTTGGCACAAAAGCAGTCATGCTTAACTTAGAGGGAACACGTATTTCTGCAAAAGTGAAAACACAGCACACGAAAAATACCCCACCAATTTAGAAAAATATAGTAACATTTATTACATTATTTTATACTAAAACTACAAAAATCTAATCTGTAGAACCGGAGGTGTGCAATTTTAAAGATTCAGGAAAAATGGTGCTTAAAAGCACAAAGCGCCAACTGTGGTTATCTTGTCATGCGAGACTGGGACAAAGTCACAAGTTCAGGCCGACCATGATGGAGCGCGGTCTGGATAAAGGGACCAGGTCAGGCTCTCTGAGAATTGTAACATTTGAGGCACATTTATGAGGGCCTTGCGTCATGTTTGCTCCACGCAAAGTGGTACATGCACGATGCAAAGCCCCAAGTCACCTTTATGAAGTGATGCAAGGCCACCTTACGTGTCAAATTTAGGGGTGGGCGGAATTTGCGTAGTCGCGCTACGCAAAGCTCCGCGAAACGGTAAAAAATCTCCGCGAGCACGCAAAAGTTCCGCGAACACGCGGAATTGCTTGTTCCGCCCGTTCGCGATGCTTTTTTCCTGTTCGCGAACGCTGTTTGCGTGCTTGGGGAGAAATATCTCACGGACACGCATTTTGTAAGCGCGAACAAGCAAAAAATTCCGCGAAGCCGCGGATCGCGGAATTTTTGGCAATTTTGCGTTCTCCGCAGAACGCGAAATTACCCAAATTCCGCAAATTCCGCGAGCGGAACGGAATTTACCGCCCAGGCCTACTTTTAATGGCTTCAAAAATACGGAGTAATGCAACGCAGCGCAAATCACTACATTGCTTTACTCTGTGCAAGGGGGCATTTCATGGGGGTTGCGTTGGGTGTTCCCACGCAACTCCCATGGTTTTTGACGCACTCCCAGATTTACAAGGGCTTGTAAACCTAGGAATGTGTCAAAATCTTATGCCTCCCAAGGTGAGGAGTAACGAGGAGAAATATCTTTATTTCTCTTAATTGTTTCCTTTTTCTATGTGTGCTGTATTCTGCAGCAAACATAGAAAGAAGAAAATACCTCTATGGATTGTTTTTGTGCAGGCAGGTACCCCTACCTGCACAAAAACAATACTGCCAACAACACAGGCACCCTTGCATCATGCTGCAAGGGTACCTGTGTTGGCTCTAGGATGCTGAAAAGGTGCTGGCACAGGGCGAAAGGACAGTAATGCACCATATTGGATAAATACAGTGCATTCCTGCCTTTTCCTTGTGGCGTAGGGCAGAAAAGAAAGGTATCTTGCTGCGCTGCCCTGCACCATCAATCCCATAAATATGCCTCTGTGTCCTTGCTGCAGGGTGTTGCGCCAGGCAGAGGCAGTTCCGAGGAGTGATGTGGGGTTCTACATCAAATTACATTACTACAAAAACAGAGAGGACCCCCAATGGCCATAAATCAAGAACAATTTTAATGAAGCAAAACTAAGGACATGAATCCTGTGTACCACAAAACTTTTTGAAAATATTTCTTTCTTGTTTGATCTTATTTTATTTTAGCAATGAATATGAAGAGGAAAACAATTTGACAACAAATGCAATGTACTCAAGCAAAGAAACTATCATGTGCACCATAAATATGGGCACACGTATTAGTGATAAATTAATACAAACCAAATACACAGACAAATAAACAACTCAAGCAGTCCTCATTTTAAAAAGTAGCACAAGTGGTCCAGATATTGTTATTCACAAAGAAAATAGCAACACAAATTATCCTCTTTGTGTGATTTACATGATTAATAAATTCCCAGACAAGAAAAGGGGGAATGATAATGTTTTCAATCCTATTCCCGCTGTAAGAAGAATTTTCCCTTATCAATTGTTCATTTTCTACCACTTTCCTTATAGATTTAACAAAGGTAGAAGTAGCTTATTCACATTCCTCCCTTTCAGAAAATGCCGACGCGTTTTGATCTAAAGACAACTGATATACCAAAAAATATATTTGAAATGAGCTCTTCATGGGAGCGAGACTCCTTTATAAAATCTTGACACTGGAATGAAGAAAACAAAACATAAAAACCCTTGAGATAAGAGTCAACAAGAAACTATTTACTTGATCCTTGTACTTAAAAAGGTGTATAAAGCATGCCTAAATACTCATACTTTCATTTGTCCTAAATGCTCATGTTACCAGCAGTTGTAGTCTATAAAATAAAGAGAATTTGAGGGGAAGTGAATATATGATCCCATGTGGTGCACCAACACCTGTGAAGAAAAATACTAAAAGCTCGCCAAAAATGGATGCAAATTATGTTGAGCCTAAAAACAAGAGTTAATCATGTTTTTTAGAATATACGTCCCACAACTGACACAATATGAGTCCCATAAAGGGTACACCCTTACTTGGTGATGTCAAAATGTCCTCGTAAGTTCTCATTAAAGCGACATTACAGGTGCTCCTGGCCGCAGGGCCCCCGGGTGGCTTTAGTTTGATGTGGCAGCTATGCCTAATACTTTCATATAGACCAGATTATAAACCCACAACCAACCAACCAAGGACAAACACCAAGAAGATGGTATGTGTCTGAAAAATGTACTTTCTCTCTCCTATAACTCTCTGCTTCACTTCATGCTTAAGCAAAACAACAAGTTTCCTATGAAATAATTGGAACAAATTTCTGACCCTCATTCATGATAGCCCATGTTTCCCACAAAGCCCCACAACATCAACAATGAGCAAGACCCAGATGTGTTTTTGGGCCTTTTCAGGGGCATGAAGCACTATGCAAATCCTGCTATAAAAAATAGTACAATCCTGGAGAAGTGATTCTTTTTTTGTCTAACGTTTCCTAGATTCTAAAGCCAAGAATCCCATGACTGGTCAACATTGTTTGTTGATTCCAGGCCAAGCACCCATCTCTGTCTGTTCTCATTAACTAGGCAACCAATAGCAACATAGGAAGTTTGGGATAAGTGAGTTTCATAGAACAGGAAGAAACCTAAAGTGATTAAGGGACTACGTTGGTAGCTTTCTCCTGATCCATCAACTATAACTAGGTTCAGGGAGATGGGCTTAGGAAGCAGAATGTGCACACAAGCAAATTCACCATTGACTAAGTCAGCCTACTACTGAAGGACCACCAACCAGTGCAGCATGCACTCGGGCTCAAGTGTACCCCACCATTCACCCAGTATCACTAAACCACACACAGTGAGTTTACACACATGACAAAGGCATGAGGCTGGACTGTCAATAGCCAATATTCCCATAGAGGCAAAGGTTACATGTTTTGTCACCATATAATATTAATCTGCTGCTACTAGGACTTGTCACTATTTAACTTGAGTTGATAGGCCAGAAGACAGCCTCAATCAGAGGGATAACAACCTTTACAACGCACTACCTTTAAAACGCAGTCATTACAACGCAACATCCTTTACATCACATGCCATTACAACGCAGCCATTACATCGCATGTCACTACAAAACATGCCATTACAGCGCATCATAAGGTAAGTAATGGGTATAGTAATTTTTACCCCTACACTATCCAACACTTACCCTACTGTTGCACTCACTGGAGTGGGAATAGTAATTTTTACCCCTACACTATCCAACACTTACCCTACTGTTGCACTCACTGGAGTGGGAATAGTAATTTTTACCCCTATACTATCCAACACTTACCCTACTGTTGCACTCACTGGAGTGGGAATAGTAATTTTTACCCCTACACTATCCAACACTTACCCTACTGTTGCCTTAAAAGTAATATGCGTTGTAATGGTATGCGTTGTAATGGTATGCGTTGTAATGGAATGCGTTGTAAATGTAGTTTCTAAAAATGCGTTGTGATGGCATGCGATGTAAAATCATGTGTTGTAATGGATGTTGGGATGTAAAAACTGTGTTGTAAAGGCATGCGTTGTAAATGTTTGCGTTGTAACATCATACATTCCAATCAGAGTAGGTACAATTTCTGTTGGAACCCCACCAAACAGAAAAGCAAAAATGATGGATGTTAGACCTCAAATCCTTGGAGTAGCATTATCCCCACACCTTTTACCTTTAACCCTCCTGTTTTTCTGAATTTGTTTTTGGTGGTATTAGGGCTCTATGCATTGTACCACTGATAACCATTCCTAAAGTGGTCTCTGCATAAAGCACGTTAAAATTGTCCTACACTTATAAATCCCTAGTATATGGTTTTACATGTTCCCAAGGCCTGTAAATTAAATGTCACTAGTAGACCTGCAGCACTCATTTGCCACCCACTAAAGTAGCCCTTTAAAACATGTCTCAGGCCTGCCATTATAACCTGTAGTAAATTTTTAAACTGACATTTTGACTTGGCAAAATGAACCTTTTGCCTAGCCTACACCTTCCGTTTTAATGCATATATATCACTTTATATGGTAGGCCCTAAAGTCTCATAGGACAGGGTGCACTGTATTTAAAAGGTAGGACATGCATATTAAAGTTTTACATGTTCTGGAAGTGAAAAACTCCAAAAGTCATTTTCTCTATTGTAAGGCCCATCTCTTCCATTAACTAACACTGGCTTACCTTATTTCATTTAATACCTGCTAACTTTGGATTGGAAGCAGGTAGGGATGTCATGTTTAGACACAAATGAATTATAATTTAAAATCCTCTTTAAGGGTAATGTCAAATTTTCTTGCCCTAATTTGTGTGCCTTCGGCCGGTGTCACAGGTCACATGACTGTGAAAGTCTCTGCTGTTGGGGTTTGTGTATTCCTCCCAGACAGTGACACAAAGGAGATTAGGTGTGGATAGGATTGGTCATCTTGCCTGGATGGCTGAGCTGTTCGCTGCCCTAACTAAACTTCTGGGGGCTTGCCCCCAGCACACACAAAGGAACCTGACACTAACCTTTTTTCATCCTAGACTTCTTGGAGCCGTGACATGGGAAGGGAAGAACTTTCCAGAACCAGATGTGGGGGTAGGACAGGTTTTTCCCCCACAGACAAAGACTGGCACCAGGTGTAAATATTTGACCCTCAGATCAATGCTTCAGTACACTCCTGGACCTGTGGAAGACTTCAGAACAACTGCCTTGCAAACAGAGGACTGCCATGATGCTGCCAGAGGACTGCACTACTGTTTGAAGGACTAACGTGCTGCCTGAAGGAGGATTGGACCATCTCCTTGAACCCGGGAGCACCAGATGTGACTCTAAGGGCTGGCCTGCCTTGTGCATGAGCTACTAAGGAATAACAAGTTCCTGAGGCTTTAAACCACACTCTCCCTTGGGACCAAATCTCACCACAGCTGTAATATTCTGATGGAGCAGCTTTATGGTACACAGGAGCTTGTTATTGATGCCTCGCTACTCCAGGGCCTGCCAAAGGGCGTGCCTCTCCACAGAGTAAAAGGCTATGATCGATAAATATTAAGAAAAGCAATTACTGTTTTATAAAAATGCACTTCTTGCAGCAATGTACAGTCTGGCCCCTTGACCGATCATGCCTTGTAAATTACGGAATACAGCTTGAAATAGAAACAAAATATTGCGGTACTCGCCCCAAGCCTCTAGCTGAGTTGAAAGTAATTTAGCATAAGCATAGATTTTCCCTGCACTGTCCAGGAGAGAACCTGGGTGGCAATTTCCTTGAACATACAGGGGGCAATTTTTGTGCAGATGCACAATGATACAAATCATTGTTTTTAAGTGTTTAAGTCAATTCTGATTTGTTTAATTGAACTGAACCAGAATGAATAATTCCATAATGTACTGATTTGTTGAAGAAAAAGAAAAAGAGGTGTTCATGGAACCTTTTGAAAAATCTATAACTGTCCCTCGTACATTTCCAGGATTTTGGTTTATGAGCTTGTACATAACTGTAAAACAGCATACATCTTCTCCTAGCTTTGCAAAAGTTATAATCATCTTTATTGTTTTTGGGGTTTTTTGTCCTCATTGTGCAATGTTAACGAACGGGGTGTATCAGAGGCCCCCTGACCTGTCCTATCCAGTCCGGTTTATGTTACTCCTCTGTAATTGTAATTTGGGTCTGGGGTTGAAGAGAGGAGTTTCCGGCCTTTCCCTTGGGGGGGGCCCCTTGATTCCCCACCATACCTTGGCGCCACCTGGGGGGGGAGCTAGTCATTATGACTACTCGTTCAAGCCCATTGCTTTAATCATTGGACTTATACATCAAAAAGCCGTATTCAAGTAGGATTATAAAAATGTTCCCGAATACCCCAAAATGTATGTCTCTTGCTTACCCTCCCGCTCTTGTCTAAGTTATATACTCTCAGTATTGAGGATAACCATTCTCTAAGTGTTGGAGGTATAGATCAACAAGCAAATGGTGAGATGCTGCCCAAAGTGTGGGGAGGAAAGAGCGGACGACCTCCATATGTTTCGGCAGTGTCCCCAATTCGAGCAGTATTGGAACGATGTGGGTAAGCTTCTCTCTAGTCTCCTGGGACAACCAGTAGAGGTAAGCACAGAACTTGTTATTTTTGGGATAGACCATAACAGCACAAACTATCCGAATTTAGACAAAGAGCGAGTAAATTTACTCTTTTTATTAATACTATTGGCCAGGAGAGAAATCTGTATAAAGTGGGTGAAACCTATACCTCCAACACTTAGAGAATAGTTATCCTCAATCATCTTTATTGTTAGCCAACCCTGCAGATAAACTTAAAGGAGTATGAGCATATGTGATCATGGGACAGCTCCATAAATGTTATCCCTAGTCGCTGTGCCTTGGCCCAAGGTGTAATGGAATGGCATTCTGTGCCAAGTCTCTCATAATAACTTGGAAACAATTAAACATTTAGGACCTTTAGGCCTATGAGTTAGTGCTTACTGTGAAAATTGCATTTAAACAAGTTTTAGCACTAGGGGCATCATGTCGCAAAAGAGTAGGGTTTGGGACCACAAAAGTGCTTAATATTATGTTCAAAAGCCCTTTTACAAATTGGAAAATTATTTTAACTCATGAAAGAACTTTTGCGATCCTTTCCAAATTGCAAATAGAAGGGGCGTACCCCTCCCATTTCCGACTCGGAAAGGAATTTCATGATAGTTTACTACTACAATTGCTTTTGCAACCATTGATGACCTACTGCTTCCTGAGTTTGGTTGGTAACTGATTTGCAAAGGGGAAAGGGTCCCCATAGAACCTGTTTCACTTTGAGCATCATGTTGGAACACTTAGGGGGAGAAAGCAGTGGTCTAAATGACCATTGTCGCCTGCCCCTGAAGTTTTCCAAAATGAAAAATGTTTTTTCTTAAAGCAGCACTTGTTTCTTTAAGGAGACACAGGGTGCTTTAAAAAAAGTTTTCCGTTTTTTAATGCAATCATAGGTATGGGGGTGTGCTGTCCCTTGCAGACAAACATCTGTGTGACTATTCTTAGACAGCAATTGTACCTCGGCACTCTGTTATTTAACTGGAACAATTTACAGTAAGGTCATTAGATTTAACTGAATGATCAATACTGAAAGTCCTACAAAAGTAATTACTCAATCAATGTATTATATCAAAGATAAAACAGCAATTCCAAATATCTCAAATAACAATAGAAGAGAACATCAAAAAGTGGATATTTTTCTTATATAATTTAATATTGTTAAATCCAATGCTGAAAAGTCCAAAAACAATAATGTAATATTCACATTCTGTACATAAATTGAAGATTGATTAAGCACTACATATAAGAGCAATGTTAACAGCAAAACTGGAGGTCCTAGGGCCTTCCAGGTAATGAAGGTTGACGAACAGCCGATAACAGCCGACACGTGTTTCGTTACATATGCGTAACTTTTTCAAGGCTTGCTCTCTGTTATTATTGAGGATGTTTGTAATGTAGAGAAATTTCCGATTATCCTTAGCGCAATCTGTAGTCTTATAACATCAATTCTGATCCGTAAAATGAAAAGAGGTTGCCCCGTTCGGATTCCCAGCCTGTCTGTAGGTGGTTCCCAAATAGTATATACGATAAACCCTCTTTTTACGAAAACACTGTAGATTTCCGTTGATTAATCATGTAAGTAGCGTCGTCATTACTTACAAAAAGTGCAGGTTTCACGTAGCAACAAAAGGGCTTTGATAGGTCCTTTTTTGCAATGCCGATGTGGTCCGAAGTACGGGGCAATCCTATCGTGTATGCGGGAACATCTGTGTGACTATATCCAATCAAAGAAGGTTTCAAATTGCCACCTGCCTAATGAATATTAATTGGGCAGGTAGTTCTGCGACTCCCTGAGATACAGTGTTTTGTGAAATGACCTAATTGTACATAGATTGTTTTGGAAAATTCTATTCTATTCACAATCTATGTGCAATTTGCGACCACTTTTGCCCATGGAATAATAACATAGCAGGACCCTAACTTGCAGGACATGGTTGCCAATTGTGTTCACTCCTTGTTTGCAGTCCTACATGGTGGTAGCACCTGTTGAAAACTGACTAAGACATAATAATAAAAAATGTAAGCTGTTTAGACAGCAGCTATGTCAATAGTGAAGTTTCTGTACTTTTTGCACGGCTACTGCCCAAGCTGTGCCTATTGTCGACTATTTAGTCAGCCACCAGTTGAATAATGAAATTTATTTTCTATTTCCATGGCTGATGGGCAAACAGTATATCATTTCTGCTATTTAGTAAGTGGGCAAGTAAATAGTAAAGGTTATTTGCTATTTGCACGGCTGCTGGTCAAATAGTACATCATCTATTTAGCCAGCGTCCGGGTAAATAATGAAGTTTCCTTGGTATGTACATGGTTGGTCACACAGTGCAGAATTTCTACTATTTAGCCATCAGCTAGGTAAATAGCGAAGCTTCTCTGCTATTTGCAAGGCCTTTGGCCAAATAGTAAACATTCCCTACTATTTAGCCAACTGCCCGGTAAATAGCAAACAAAATTCACTATTTTCCAAGCTGCCGGCTAAACAGCCACCACTTTAGATTAAAGAGAAACCACAGAGTTGTCTTTAGATCAAACTAGAGCCTTCATATGCAATGGTTTACAGCGGCACTGCGTCTAAAAAGCACAGACGAATTTTCATTCAGAAACCAAATTGCAAAAAACACATCCACACCGCAGCTAATCTTCTTAGAAGGCTTGGTAAATCATAGATTGTCTGCATGACTCTAGGAAGCTTGCCATTCTCTGATCTGCTTGGTAAATCATAGATTGTCTGCATGACTCTAGGAAGCTTGCCATTGTCTGATCTGCTTGGTAAATCATAGATTGTCTGCAGGACTCTAGGAAGCTTGCCATTGTCTGATCTGCTTGGTAAATCATAGATTGTCTGCGTGACTCTAGGAAGCTTGCCATTGTCTGATCTGCTTGGTAAATCATAGATTGTCTGCATGACTCTAGGAAGCTTGCCATCGTCTGATCTCCATTGTTCATAGGTGGCCCTTCCGGCTGTCTCCTTTCAGATCCTGCTCTGTTTCTTACGACTTCACAGTCCCTGGCACGGTTACATTGCACATGCTCCCTGTCATAACTGTAAGTGTTTTGACATCAAGAGGACACATCATCGGGGTGCACGTGACAAAGGTCTCTGCTCAGGGCAACACTAGTAAAACAGATAGAGCGACCCGAGGGAGCCTCGTGAATTAGTGTATCTCTAGTGGCGCTTGCAGAAGTGTAGAGTTCTGGCCACCGACACCTTGCTTTGGGTTCTTAACTTTCACATATCTTGCAGTCAGGGCGAATATCACGTTCCAAGGCGAAAATAGGGCAGCGGGTGACGGGTCGGGTCGGGGTGTTGAAATGTATGCTCAGCTCAAGTTGAACAATGGTCCCCGGGAGCAGATTTGGCACAGAGGTGCCGACTTGTGAAAAGAGTGCTGCTCTGGGCCCTGCTTCCTGAACAGACTTGGTAAAGCTCGTGGCTGATGTATGCTAAGCAGGACCCGGCAGTCTGCGTAGAAAGGAGGCGGCCACACCAGCCCGTAAACTGGGCCCGCACTTTGATGGCTCCTCTGGAGGCGCCAGCCAAAGGCACATCTCAGTTCCTCCTCCCTCCCCCCCATCCTGCCATGCACAGATAATCAGGTTTATGTAAAGTATGTGTGCTCTTTTGACAGTCCGCAATATCTCATTAATTCAATCACACCACACGCCATTGTGCTCACAGTGTTTGAAATGCGGATAGGCATGGAGGCTTTTTTTAATCCTGTCAATCAATGTTAACATTTTTTCTGCAGTTGCCATGGCCGGGGCCAGAGTTCATGAAAACACAGAAAAGAGCCAACAAAACAAGAATAAAGACCTATTTGAGATACTCTTTTTAAAGGACATCTACCATGCACAAAACATGGGAAGTAAATGTAGACAAGTTTGGACACAGAGAGGAAAGAAGAGAAAGAAAGAATCAGAAAATCAAACAGGCCTATAAAAACTTGACCCACGAGTCTCTGGGAAAAAACAGATGAATTGCTCCCTAGTTGGACAATGTTCTTTCCTTCGTGCGTCCTCCAGGACTACAATGCCAGATATATTATAACACATGCCACTGATGTCTTTACACCGTTGTAAGCCAGCTCAGACCAACGGAATGCCAATAGAAGACAACAAGGGGTTGTCTTGTGGTAATTTTCACGTTCTCCCACCCTTTTGCAAGCAAGCACTGGGAAAATTATTCATGCATATCGCCCAACAAAGAGATGCTGGGCGATTTGGGATGTCAGATGGTGAGGCCTGACAACCTCTGTTTTTTTATACAAAAACGTCTTGGCTACAACGGGCAAATTAAAAAATGGTTCTTTATTAATCCAAGGCCTGAAAAATGTTGATCTGACACACAGAGAGACAGTGAGCCAGGGAGGGGAAAAATCATAACTGCATCGTGATGAAAAAAAGGAGGACAATTTCAACAAAGCACTGCAAACATTTGCCTCCTATGTAAAGATGGGAAATGGTTGCTTGTCACTGGAACTGTAAAGGCAGGTGCTGCTTTTGGATGGAAATGTAGCTTCATTTGACGACATTTCTAAAGTAAACAACAGAACATAACACAATAACGTACAAAGAAGCAGCATAACACAATTAAAACAACACAAAACATGAATGCAGCACAATAACCACAGTATAACATAATATCACATTGCAATAATAGAGCACAAACAACACAACAGCGCAACAAACAAAAACACATCCCTACCGCAAAAAAATGCCACAAATCAGACAGGCACAAACATTCATTACCACCTCCACAAACCTGCGTTTATATCCTGGTGGCAAAAGGAGTTTTCACAAAGTGCTGCATTACTTAGCACCAAGGAAATGAAATAGCGCCAAGTAAACATGTTTTGTAATCAGGCCCATGGTCTTTGACTTACATGATTGAAGAGTGGAGCAAAACTATTTTACCATTTTAGATAATTACAAATAATTGCTTGTCACAGGAAATGTAAAGGCATGTGCTGTATTTGGCTGGGAATGTAGCAGCATGTGTTTCCATATTTAAAGTAAGCACCAGAACCTAACACAATAACATACACAAAGCAAAATAATAACACAAATAAAACATAACGGCACAAACAATAGTCAAAACAGAACACAACCACAGCACAAAAACACAGCATCGCAAAAAAAAAAAAAACACATCACCACCACAGCAAAATGCCACAAAACAAACATGCACAAACATTCTTGTCACACATTACCACGTTCACAAACCTGCTTCTATAATACAGTGGTAAAAAGAGTTTGGACCAAGCACTGTCTTACTAACCACCAAGGAAGTGAAACAGAGGCAATCAAAAATGTGTTGTGATCAGACCCTTCATCTCTGTCACAGTTCCAGCTGACTAGTGTCTTAAATGATTGAAAAGTGGAAGTAGATTTTTTTTACAATTGTAGAAAATTGTAAATGGTTGCTTGTCACAGGAACTTTAAAAGCATATGCTGCATTTGTCTGGGAATGTAGGAGCATTTGTTGATATCTACAGTGAAAAACAGAACATAATGCAATAAACATGCACAAAGCAACATAACATCACAACGGTCCTAGGATGCTTGTTTCCAGTCCAGGGAGGACCTGGCTTGGCAGTTCGGGCTGGACTGTTCCCATTGGGCGCAGGGTCAAGACTGATTTGCATATGGCTGGGTTCAAACTGGAATGGCATGGTGAGCAAAAAAACGATGGATTTAGGCCCAGATCTCTGTACTGGGGTGAATGTATAACATTGTTCTGCATTCTGTCCATCAACTGTTGTTTTTGCAAAAGCAACATAACATCACAATTAAAACATAACAAGGTATAACACAACAAAACAGTCAACAACCACAGCTCAAAAACACACAAGCACAGAAAACAACTGAACACATAAACACCAATAGAAAATGGCACACAGCAAAAATGTACAAACATTCTTGTCACACAATGCCTCCTCAAGAAACCTCCTTTCATAATACATTGGTAAAAGCTGTTTGAAACAAGCACTATCTCAACTTAATATTTTGTGATCACAACCCATGTCTCTGCCACAGCTTTAAACAGTCAAAGAGGCAGAGCAGTGGTATTTTACAACTCGAGACATCAGTAAATGGGCGTTTGTCACTAGGACTTAAAAAGAATGTGCTGCTTTTGGCTGGAAATTTAACAGCATTTGTTGACATCTAGAGGAATCATAGAGTACAACATAAAACAAAACAATCACATGACAAAGCAAAACAACAACATAGCAAAAACATAACATGGCACAACAAAACAAACCAAGTCAAAACAGAATACACTAGAGCAACCATAGTACATAACATAGTGTAATAATGCAAAACAAAAACACAACTTAAGAAACTCAAATAACGCACATCTGCTGTTTGCACACCTCAAAAAGGGGGATAACATATTCTCTCAGCATGTTATCACCTATTCTGAGGTGTCAAAGTTGAATCATTCACAGATTGTATCCCTGATAAATACTGAATCCCATGCAATAAGTATTGGTAGATTATGCGGTTTGCACTCGGGTGCCATGCTGTTTGTTTGACAGTCAGGTGTGAGCCATCAGGGATATTTTTACTTGAAATGTTAAGTGCTGTCATTGTTAGATTTAAAAACAGAATAAATAGGAATGTACAACCACATATGGGTATTTGCTCTCTACACCTAATTTAGTGGTTCTAAGTAAGTGTTAGGATTGTCATTGATTTTTTAATCCCACGTATTTTAGATGCTTTCTTCAATGCATGGGTCACACTATAGCGTGTAACATCAACTCATTTCAAACATATCTACATTACCCTTGAAAATATGTTTTCCTAGCAGAGAATGCAGAACTTCATTATTTACACCAAATCCACATACTACAATCTTCGGATTTCTCAGATTCATTGAAACCCACTCTTCACAGCAATTACACTCCCCTCTTTTAAGAAACCCACATTGGATGGCACATTGCTGAGAAGCTTTCACCTTGTTACTAGCCGTCAATTTGATTGAAAATATTTTCTCTCTCCTACTACTGACTTGCTTTGAGTCACCTTGTCTTCTCAGATCTTACTAATAAAACTTCAGATTATGCCTCAGACTTAAATGGTTACTCTGGAGGTGATTGATGATATTCTGAGAGCTGCTAATGTACAGTAATGTACAGTACATTTGACTATTCATGCTGCTTGTCTCAGTGACATTTGATATGATGGACCCTGAGATACTCCTGTTTTTTCTATCATCTCTTATGTGCATGGGTGGGAAAGTCCTGCAATGGTTTATGTCTTTTCTTACAGGGCACTCTCTGTGTCTAGCTTGGTACGTCCAAATCTTCCCTCTACCATTACCCTGTGGAGCGCCCACGAGTTCCATCTATTTACCAACATTGTTCAATTTGTAAAAGGAGCATGCAGGATCTGATACATGAGTTATGTGTATCCATCCATCAGCATAAGCATGACACCAAATATTATCTAAAAGTGGCTTCACCATCTGACCTCACCACTTGTGGAGATGCCACCAGCAATAAAAAAATTGGATTGCAAAAGGGAAGGTCCATCCATGCCAGAGTGCATTTGTTTTGTACTCTTCCGGAAAAAAATTGACAGCATCTTCAGATTTGTCTATCTATTCTTGCTGAAGATTGTCTAGGTTTCAGCAATTTATCCTTTATTCCAGACTAACTACACACTCATATCTTGATAAAAATTCTCAGACTGCTCACTTTCAGATACCCCTTCACGGATGTGGAAAACCTTTTTCCTGCACCACATTTAGTAGTACAGTGCAATCTTTCGTGTTATCCCATCTTAATGCCTGCCATAAACTGTTGCTAAAAGTTCCAAAAGGTACAGTGGTTCCTCTCAGAGCCATATTGCTCTCAGTCGCTATAACACCCATATTTAAACCCTTACAGTAGCTGTCATTAGAAGCATTCATTCAATTAAGATTGACCTGCCTTACCTAAAAGGTTCCAATTTTGCAACAGCCTTCTTCTCTGGAGAAATATGTATCACCAGTAGCAAATTTGTTGCTTATCTTGCTATTCCTATTGTCAAAAAATCATGCACCACTAATCAAGCCTTCTCACTTACCACTCTTAAGTTCTATTCTACAAGCATTTTCTCTTCTTGTCCAATATAAACACAGCTGGAAGAAACCATTTTAAGATCATGCCCAGTGTTGGACCTGGCCCTTTTTGCAGGGTTATCCCCAAACATTTTGCCTTCTTCCTCCTATTTTTCTGACCTGTTTTTGTTGGCTTTAGGACTCTGGAAACTTTACCACTGCTGATCAGTGCTAAAGTGCATATGCTCTCTGTGTAAATTGTGATTCTGATTGGTTATTCATGATTGGCATATTTGATTTACTGGTAAGTCCCTAGTAAAGGGCACTGTGTGTGCCCAGGGCCTGTAAATCAAATACTGCTAGTGGGTCTGCAGCACTGATTGTGCCTTCCACATGAGTAGCGCTGCAAACATGTCTCAGGCCTGCCTTTGTCTGTGAGTGCAGTTTTAAACTGCCATGTTGACCTGGCCAGCCCAAACCTCCCCTTTTACTACATGTAAGGCACCCCTAAGGTAGTCCAAGGTAACCTCATGGCCAGGGTGCAGTGTATTTAAAAGGTAGGACATGTGCTGGTGTGTTTTACATGTCCCAATAGTGAAATACTGCTGATTTCGTTTTTCACTACTGCAAGGACTATCTCTCTCATAGGTTATCATTGGAGCTGCCTTTTAACCTCTTACAAGTGTAACTTCCAATTGGGAAGAGATAGAGATTTGGGGTTTGGGGTACCTGAACTCACAATTTAAAAATACATATTTTAGTGAAGTTGGTTTTTAAATTGCGTGTTTGAAAATGCCACTTTTAGAAAGTGGCCATTTTCTTGCTTTGCCATTCTATGTCCCTGCCTGCCTGTGGAATCCATGTCTGAGGGAGGGTGACAGTTAAGCTGTTTGTGCATGCATTCACTCTAGACAGTCACACAAATGGAGCTGAGGTGTGCCCTGCATATCCTGATTGCTTATCGCCAGGCTGAGAGGTCTTCCTGAGCTAGAGTGGTGGGAGGAGTTGTCACTGACACCTGAATAGGGCTGTGCCTGTCCTCACACAAAGCTGTCTCCAACCCCCTGTAGTGTGTCTGGAGCAAGGTCAGGGAAAGGCAGGGTCTTGTGCACTACGAAGACTTTCCTTTAAAGTTTGCCTACTTCAAAGGCAGAAACTGGTATAAGTACTGGAGCTGTGACACCACAACGTCAGAACACTCCTAGACTAAGAGGAAATTCTGCCAAGAAGAAGAGCTGGAGAAGCTCTAGGAGGGGAACTGCCACTCTGCTTGTTGCTGTGTTGAGTTGGCCCGCTGCTTGCTGCTTCTGTCTTGGAGAGTGAAAGGACTGGACTTTGCTTTCTGTATCCTGCTTACCAAGGTTCTCCAAGAGCTTGAGTTGAACTTGCCTCCTGTTGGAAGTCTCAGGGATACCAAGGACTTCACCCAAATCTTGTTATCAGCACAGGGACTCTACTGCTGTGAGTCCTGCTTTGCTAAGTGGTGCCAAAACCAGTCCTGGGCCCTTGGAACTGAGTGGTTGTGCTCTAAGCTCCAGAAAAGCAAACCCAACGCCATCATTGATGCAGCTGCCTGCACCAAAGCTGTGGGCCCCATTCGAGAATGTGACTCATCGATCACGACGACACATCATAGCCCCGGCCGCATGGACGAAATCACTTCACACCGTCATGTATGTCGCTGCCTGCATGGAAGCCAAGAGCACTGCTCGTGAAGAGCATGATGCACTGCCTCAATGACATCGCAGCCCCTGGTGTTCTGACGACAGCGCCATCAACTCTGACTTCATCTCCGACGCCGCTGCCTTCACCGTGGATGAGGTAACTGCTCATGAAAAGCACGAGTCATCACCTCATCTCATATCGATGCCCTGGGTCTGCCGATGACCGAGCTTCAGCCCCGACACCATGCCACTGCCTGTACCAAAGCAGTGGCCACCACTTGTGAAGAACATGATGCATCAACCACAACAACATCGCAGCTCTGGCCCCACCAATGCCAGTGATCCTGACCTCGACATCGCAAAGATCGACCTGCAACACGTGTGACGCCAAGGCCTCAATGACTTCTGCCCGACTTTCTGAACCGACGCCCACTGATGCAGGCTACGCCTCATCTTCGGATTTCATTGCAAGGTCCCAGAGACCTCTTCATTTCCAAAGGTACTGTTTGTGGGTTTTCCCGATGCCTCACCCCTGAACTGTTGTATTTGTGTTGCTCATGATGCCTTGATAGCCCCAGTTGCTGCTATCAACTTAAAGGAACTGTATTTTTAGTTTATTCTTGCAAAAATCCTATCCTTACTTGTGTATGTTGGATTTTTATCGTTTTGGTCTTGTTTTACTCAGATAAATATTGGCTATTGTTCTAAACTGGTATGGAGTACTTTTGTGGTGTTTTCACTGTGATACTGTGCATGTATGTACAAATGCTTTACACATTGCCTCTGAGATAAGCCTGACTGCTTGTGCCAAGCTACCAAGGGGGTGAGCAGGGGTTATCTTAGCTGTGTAATCCCCTTACCCAGGGTAGAATAAGGGTCCCCACTTGGACAAGGTGGAAACCCCTGCCAACGAGAGACCCCCATTTCTAACACCCAGGTTTGCCCTGAAAGGCCTAAATATATTTTATGCTAGCTTATATTTTGGGACTGAACTGTAAGTCTAACTTACACTCCAAAAAGTCATAGATTGTGCAAGCAAATCAGACAGCCACATTTCTTAAGTTGCACTTGCGAAACTCAAAATTTAATTTACAAATGTAGAATTTATACAAGCATTGTTCAACTTATTCCTAAGAAGGGTATGAGTAAGTGTGAAGGGTGGGAGATTTCCAAGGGACAAGAGAAAAGGCATGGCCATATGAGTGGACTGTAATGCAAATTTTCTAGCAACCCTCAAAATAGGAGGCTTTAGGGGAATTCAGAATAGTCTTTCTATGCATTTACTTCACTTATGGGAACATTTAATTTAAACCACAATGATGTAAGTGAGATAAAATGAGGAAAGTGGTGTAACAGTCAATTAAAATAATCACAAGATGATTTTCACCCAAGATGGTAGCTACGTGGGAGCAGTCCATGAATCTCTTGGTCCAACTGCCAACACATCAGCTTCCAGCTGCATAACGGAAAACCTCAGCAGAGCAATCAGTTGTGGAGAGGCCAAGCAATAGGCAGCACCAGGGGGCAGTAATGTGGAAATGGACCGTCCCATGGGTCTAACTTCGTTCCACCCTGCTTAATGCTCAAAGGGATGGGCTCGTCCTGCTGTGGGAGGACCCTGGAGAGCATCGCATGGTATTCACCTACACTAAAAGATTCGTGAAGCAGAGGAGAGACAGAAAAAAGTAACAAGATGGCAGAGGAGGGAGGAGCTTGACAGGTTAGCAGACTGCGAAGCACAAGAGGAGTGAAGTCAGGAGCACGACACTGGAGGCCAAGAAGAGAAAAAGGGAGAGAGGTACAAGTTCAAGGAAGTACCTCACACATGATTATTGAAACATCCTAAATACTTTAATGTTGAATATGGAAGTTACTACTTTCAAACCACAAAACCCCTCAGAACCTAGTGTAATGATCCCTTGCTGATAAGTTATGTGGGTGTACTTGTGGCTGGCAGGAGTGCTGTCTGCTGATGAGAGGATTCCAACAGCTGTAACTGTAGCCTGGCCTCAAAGGAGACTCCAGTGAAAATGGAAATGATCCTTGTTGACCATTCCTCCACCAACAAATAAGCCTGCCGCCTTTAGCTAGAGAGCTCTGGTGCCAGCCCACGCACATGAGCTCCTGCTTTGAATCAGAAAGAAGGACAACGCTTACTGCAGATCATGGCTATTTGACCTCCAGGGAACTGGTTGAAGCGTCAGACAGTAATGACTCAGTGAGCCCATACTCACCTTGTTGTCTGCCGCCCTTGTTGCCAGCCCAGGAAGCGGGACCTGAACTCGCCACCAGTCCACTTCGCCTTGCCTGGGAGCAGGAACTACAGCTCCCAGGCTCCTTAGCTGCGAGGACGCTGCCGCCGACGGCCACACTTCGCGCCAGGAGGCGCTTTTAAGCTTTTAAGTTTTTAAGCGCAGGAGCCTGTGACGTTGTATCTCATACATGATGAGGTCATTATGAGAATCTTGATTGTGCTTTGGGTGGGAAGATTCTATGTTCGGCAGTTAAGTTGTTCATGGCTGTTGGGTGAGGTGTAAGAATAAAGCCTTCTAACCTCATTGAAGATTGTCGTCTTTCTTCACAACACTACAATTTCTGGCGATGCAGGACGGGATCTGGAGTCACGCTGTCCAGATTGGCTTATACACCTGAACAAGGCTGGAGACATCTTCGTGACGGCTGATTGAGGGAAGACGGGGTGTGCAGCTGTTCAACCTTTACCCCTGTGCAGCCGTTCAATCTTTACCTCTGCCTTCACGAGCGTCGGAGTTTCTCCCTCTTTGGTTGGAAGACACACAGAGTCTCCGCTTGCTTTTGTGACTCTCCTTTTGGTTTGTGTCTCTGCTCCGTAAGGTTTCTTCCGAGCTGGGAGTCCGCGCAGCTCTCTGCGTGTCAGCGCCAGTGTCGGAGTTTGGTGCGCTCGTTCTCTGGCTGTGCCAACGGCGCATTGAGGTACTTTTCTTCGTGTGTGTGTCTGGGCTCGGAGGAACGGCAATTCACCCTCTAGCCACTGTCACCTGTCCTGGGCACCGTTTGAGTTTGCGAGAGAAATTCGGAGGAACGACCATTCGCCCTCTGACTTCGTGTGCATTGCTTCTTGTTTTTTTGTTTTTTTTCTCCTCTAACACCTCTCCACGCATGCGTGAGGCATACAGGAAGCACATCGTTCATTTGGGCGATGAACTAGAGCGTGAAGTTGTGTTTTTGTTAGAACAGACTTTTGCTATATAAAAGAGAAACCTTTTGTGTCACAGCCCTTAATGTGAGGTGCATTTCACGTTCAAGAACTTATCATTTGATCAAAGAAGGAGTTAGACTGTTTATTTTTTTAAATTTATTTCTTTCTTTCTCATTCTTTGTGCTTTTGTTGTTTTTCATTGCCTATTGCACAGTTATTTCAAGAGTAATGATCCAAATGTTTAGTGAACTCTAAAACGAGTGTCATGTTGTGTTAGATTTAATGTTGTTAGCTTTAGATTTGGGAAGTTGAGTAGGAAAATTTAAACTCTCATTAATAGAAAATGCAGAATGTTACATCACCTCCATTTTTTCTTTCATCTCCAGGAGAGCCTCTAATTGTGTGGTCTAAATGGAAAAAGGTGTTTGGGAATTATGCACGTGTTTGTGGCACAAATTTGAGTGCAGAACGCAGGCATGCATTACTTTTACATTGTTTGGGGGTTGAAGGTCAGGATGTCTTGGAAAATTTACCTGATCTTCCTAACGGAGAAGCACGTGACCTCAATGAGTTTGAAATTGCCATAGCCAAATTAGATCGACATTATTTGGCATGTGTGAGTACCATCTTAGAAAGATATCATTTTGGTTTGAGGTGTCAGGGTAGTGACGAAACAGTTGAGGAATATGTAACTGCTTTGAGGAAGTTAGCATCTAAATGTAAATTTGGTGGGGCAGTGGAGGAGAGGATTAGAGATCAGTTTGTTCTATGGTGCAACAGTGACAAGTTACGTGAGGAACTGTGGATGAAAGATGAGCCACTTCTTGAGGAGGTCATCATTGTTGCTAAACAAGTTGAACACATGTTGAAGTGTGTAGGTGAGCTGAAGGCTGGTAAGGAGGTTCATGCTTCTAATGATTCTGCAAAGGAGAATGTCGCAGTAGTTAATGTTGGAAAATCTCGGAGTATGACTGAGGTGAAACAAATGCCTGAGAACAAGGGTGCCAGGAGAAGAGATGAGAATTTCATTGTTACTTGTTTTAGATGTGGGTTCACAGGCCATAGAGCCAATGATAATTTCTGTCCCACCTTGTCTCAAGTCTGTAACTCATGTGGTGTGAAGGGTCATTTCAGTAGATGTTGTAAGAACAAATTTAAGAGATACAAAAGGGTGGGAAGAAAGAATTGTGTCAAGAGATTATGCTACAGGTAGTTGATTCAAAGAAAATATTTCCTCTGAAGTAGTTAGCATTGATGGGAAAGAAATTTTGATGAAATTTGACGCTTGTTCTCGTATCACAATTATCTCCAAACAAAGGTTGTTGAGTTTGTTTCCAGATGAGAAGTCACTCACAAAAATGGATATACAACCTGGAGGCTATGGTGGTTGCAGGATTGAAATGTTGGGTTATTTTGTGGCGACCATAGGTGTGTGGGAAAAACACTTGTGGAAAGATTTATGTTTCGTGTAAAGGTGATGACCTTTTAGGTTGGAGTCATCAGAAGGAGTTGGGTGTCAGCTTACATCCAGGTAAAATTCCACAGGTACAGGTTGATGAAATTGATTGTAATCAGAACATGTTTGTAAAAAAATTCAATGTTTTGTTTCAAAACAAACTAGGTAAGTTGGTTGGTTACAAACATAAGATCAGACTAAGAGACCATGCAACTCCTGTTGTTGCGAAAGTAAGGAGGATTCCCATGCATTTGCAAACATCGGTTGAAAAAGAACTCAAGAGGTTGGTAGAGTGTGGAGTCATAGAGGCAGTTTAAGCCTCGGAGTGGTTGGCTCCCATTATCGTTGCCCGCAAGGGCAACGGAGACATTCGCTTATGTGTGGACCTCAGAGCACTAAACAAAGAGGTGGTGGTTGACAGATTTCCGTTGCCCAATATTGAAGAAATCATTACGACCTTTAATGGGGCTAAGATTTTTAGCACATTAGACCTCATGTCGGCTTACCACCAGGTCGAATTACACGAGAGTTTGCAAGATTTGACTGCATTTATCACTCCTTTTGGCATCTTTCGTTTTAAAAGGATGCCATTTGGCCTAATTTCTGCAGCTGCAGTCTTTCAAAGAATTATGTCGGTCATCTTAAAAGGTCAACCTGGCGTCAAGTGCTATCAGGATGACATTATTATTTTTGGAGCAAATAATGAAGAACATGATCTACGTGTTCGTCAAGTGTTAGAGAAACTGCAAGTAGCAGGCCTGACAATGAAAGCAGTGAAGTGCAAGTTTAGTGTTAGTGAAGTAAGTTATTTAGGCTACAATATTACTTCTACAGGAATCAGACCCAAGAAAGAGCTTGTGGACACTATAACTACTCTAAAGGAACCAAAATCCAAGGAGGAACTTTCTTCGTTTCTGGGAATGGTCGAATATTATAGTCGTTTCATAAGAGACTTTGCTAGCAAAACATTCAACATGAGGAAACTGTTAAAAAAGAATTGTGAATTTGTGTGGGGTGTAGAATATTCAGAAGAATTCTCAATTGTAAAACAAGAATTGAGCGATGCACCTTCTTTACAATCTTTTGATCCGTTGCCTGAGACAAAAATTGTGTGTGACGCAAGCGGTAAGGGGCTTGGTGCACTACTCATTCAAAGAAAATCTCATTGCATGTGTCTCGAGAACTCTCAGAGATGCAGAATGTAACTATTCTGTAATTGAGCGTGAATCCTTAGCTGTGTTTCGGTCAATTATGAGATTCAAGCAATTTGTTTGGGGTATCAGATTTGGTATTCAGACTGATCATAAACCTCTGGTTGAGGTTTTTGCAAAAAAGGGCTTGATTCGATATCATCTCGCATACGCAGATGGGTTGTGGGATTACAGGAATTTTCATTTACTGTTCAATATGTTCCAGGAGTGAGCAATTTTTCTGCTGACTGTCTTTCGAGACTTGTAGACATTGAGAATTTTAATTCTGATAATCGTGAGGAACTGGATGAGGAGGAGGGAGTCAGTGTTTGTGAAGTGACTGAAGGTTCCATTAGTGAAGAAGAGTGGTTATCTGAACTTCAGAATGATGTGATCTTGTGCAGGATTAGGGATATTATCTGTTCAGGTACCAGGTGCAAAGCACAACTTAAGGATTGTGCAGGTGGATGGGAGAAGGTTGCGGATGAACTTGCGGTTGACAAAGGTTTTTTGTTGAGAGGCACGAGATTAATTCCCCTGAGAAGCTAAGGGCAAAAATTTTACGTTTAGCTTATGAGGGACACATGGGAATTGTGAAGACAAAAGGTAGACTTAGGAGAGATTTTTGGTGGCCTTCACTTGATCATGATGTAGAATGCATGATGAGAGAGTGTGTTGAATGTGTAAGTTGTGACAAGGGTCTCAAGACTACTCACTTGCCCATGGTATGCAGAACACTGGCCAAATATCCTTGGGAGGAGGTTGCAATGGACATTCTGGGGCCCATAAGAGGTGAACATGCAACTCCCTATGTCATTGTTCTCATGGACTTATATTCCAGGTGGGTGGAGGTTTCATGTGTCCAGGACATTTCATCTTCAGCTGTAATCAGGTTTCTGGAAAATGTGTTTAAGAGAGAGAGTTTTCCCAGGTACATACTTACTGACAATAGAGTACAATTCTGCTCTCGTGAGACCGAGTCGTATTTACGGAGTTGTGGAATTATTCACAAAAAATCGTCTCTTTATCACCCTGAGACGAATGGTACCATTGAGAGAGTCATCAAAACTTTAAAAGAAGGTATACAACTTGCTAGGGTGAATGGTTTAGATTGGAAGAAAGAGTTATCTAGTAGACTGTTAGGCTATCGTTTTTCTCCTCATGGTTCCACAGGGAAGACTCCTTTTGAATTATTCAAAGGTAGATCTCCATCGACGTGTGTAAGTCCAGGTTGGATGCATTGGAGTAAAGGGTGTGTTGACAATACCCCTGGTGATTGGAGGGAGAGAGAGATTTATGTACAACACAAAAGGAAAGAAGATTTTGACTCACACAAGCGGGTGAGGAATCTTGATGTTGGTGTGGGTGATTTTGTAAGAATTAGAGCACCTAGAGGGTGTGCTGATTGGTCTAAATTTACAAGAGAGTTACAGGTTATCAAATGCTTCAAGAATGCTGTTAAAACACATGATGGACGCATTTGGAACAAGAGTAGAGTTGCTGTTACAGAGCAACCACAAGTTTTTTCGCACAAATCAAATTTGGAATCACAATAGGGTGGAAGTTGGGTTTGTGATTCTGGTTCACAAGATGCTTTCAAGAGTTCTCCCTCAGTTCACAGGAAAAGTGTTAGAGAAATAAGAAAACCTGCTTATCTTAAAGACTTTGTTGTGTAAAAGGTCACTTGTTTATAAGCATTTTGGTTTTCAAATAACTTTTATTTTTTCACAGATATTACATCATGTACTCTGTGTTATCTGGTTTAGTATTGCACATTTCTCTTTTACTTTCTGTATAGTTTTGATTCTAAAAAATGCATTGTTATTTTCTTTGTTGTTTGGGGGGAGAAGTGTGACGTGGTATCTCATACATGATGAGGTCATTATGAGAATCTTGATTGTGCATTGGGTGGGAAGATTCTATGTTCGGCAGTTAAGTTGTTCATGGCTGTTGGGTGAGGTATAAGAATAAATCCTTCTAACCTCATTGAAGATTTGTCGTCTTTCTTCACGACACTACAGAGCCCATACTCACCTTGTTGTCTGCCGCCCTTGTTGCCAGCCCAGGAAGCGGGACCTGAACTCGCCACCAGTCCACTTTGCCTTGCCTGGGAGCAGGAACTACAGCTCCGAGGCTCCTTAGCGGCGAGGACGCTGCCGCCGACGGCCACACTTTGCGCTAGGAGGCGCTTTTAAGCAGTCCAGGGCTCCCGCAGCGCGGGACGCACGCGGGCATGCCCGGGCCAAGGGCGGGCCGTCTGTGCCCGTCAGAGGCCGAAGGAGGCCGGGCTGGGCCACGTTATCAATATTTATTGTTCCGGACACAACCAGACTTGACTCATCAAGGTACTGTGATATTAATATTATTATAGCTGACATTGAGCCTGTGTTGAGGGGCACAAAAATGAGCAGGCCTAAATCTGGAAATGGGCAGGGAGTAGTGGGGACATTGGACGCATTTTTACTGAGGGCTGAGTCGGCACTCATTCATGAGATTGAACTCACAAAGCGCAGACTGTCCCTGGAGCCCCAAAACACCCACAACCGATCTGCCCCTGTTGTACCTGTGTCACATTCGAACCCGGAAGTCAATTCATCGCAAATTAGTATGTTGCATTCTACGGCCTCGGGCCCTGATGTTATCAATGCCTCTGATATAATTGATAAATCTGACAAATTAATCAGGCCAAATGTAGTCACACGGGGCCAAAAAGCAAAAGGTAATCACAGGAACAGCCTCGCACCACAATCAAAGAAAAGGGAGGGGCAGTCCCCGAATACACAAAATTACCTTCTGCCTAAGCCCTTAGGACGTAGGAGTAAACCTGTTGTTAAAGAGTATAATCAGGGGCCTACTCAAGCTTTAAATGACGTGGTATCAATGGGATTACTGCCAGTCCAGGAGAGGGAAGATTTTTGGAAAAAACTGGAGTTAACGGTCACAGCTCTTTTAGACCCTATAGTGCAAAAGCGAACTGAAATCGATGTTAGGTTAGCGACCCCTGACCTTGACTGGTAGGTCGCTCCCCCACCACACAGCTCCGTCTGTGTGCCCTCCTGCTGCCCCTGATTGTGCTCGTTTTTCCTTTCTGTGCCCCCTTGCTGCCCCTGATTGTGATCGTTTTTTCCTTTCTGTGCCCCCTTGCTGCCCCTGATTGTGATCGTTTTTTTCCTTTCTGTGCCCCCTTGCTGCCCCTGATTGTGATCGTTTTTCCTTTCTGTGCCCCCTTGCTGCCCCTGATTGTGATCGTTTTTTCCTTTCTGTGCCCCCTTGCTGCCCCTGATTGTGCTCGTTTTTTTCCTTTCTGTGCCCCCTTGCTGCCCCTGATTGTGATAGTTTTTTCCTTTCTGTGCCCCCTTGCTGCCCCTGATTGTGATCGTTTTTTCCTTTCTGTGCCCCCTTGCTGCCCCTGATTGTGATCGTTTTTTCCTTTCTGTGCCCCCTTGCTGCCCCTGATTGTGATCGTTCTTTCCTTTCTGTGCCCCCTTGCTGCCCCTGATTGTGATCGTTTTTTCCTTTCTGTGCCCCCTTGCTGCCCCTGATTGTGCTCGTTTTTTCCTTTCTGTGCCCCCTTGCTGCCCCTGATTGTGATCGTTTTTCCTTTCTGTGCCCCTTGCTGCCCCTGATTGTGCTCGTTTTTTCCTTTCTGTGCCCCCTTGCTGCCCCTGATTGTGCTCGTTTTTCCTTTCTGTGCCCCCTTGCTGCCCCTGATTGTGATCGTTTTTCCTTTCTGTGCCCCCTTGCTGCCCCTGATTGTGATCGTTTTTCCTTTCTGTGCCCCCTTGCTGCCCCTGATTGTGATCGTTTTTTTCCTTTCTGTGCCCCCTTGCTGCCCCTGATTGTGATCGTTTTTTCCTTTCTGTGCCCCCTTGCTGCCCCTGATTGTGATCGTTTTTTCCTTTCTGTGCCCCCTTGCTGCCCCTCATTGTGCTCGTTTTTTTTTTTTTTCCTTTCTGTGCCCCCTTGATGCCCTGATTGTGCCTCGTTTTCCCTTCTGTGCCTGTTTCCCGCCGCTGCGCCCTGCGGCCCCGCCCCCTCACTGCCCATTCGCTGCCCCATTCCCTGCTCCTCCCTCCCACCTCCCCATTTATGGCGGCCGCTGTGCGGGCCGCGCAGCGGACGTGCGCAGCGGGCGCGCCTAAGGCAAGCCCGTCTGCGCCCGTCCGCGCCGTGACCGCGCCCAGCGCCAGACCCCCTGGTCCGGGCATCCCCCGCGCCCGCCACATCAACAGACGCCGATACGACGCCAGCACCCTCCACGCACTCAACCCCGGAAAAGATCACGCCTGCTACCAGGCCACCCCGAAGCGCACCCAAGGGCCCTTCACCTGCCGGAACTGCAGCTTCGCCAGCACCCGCCCCGCCAAACCACCGCCCAGGAAAGAACCCAACTACCTCAGATGCATCCTCCTCAACACCCGCTCCGCCCGCAAACACACCATCGAACTCTGGGACCTTCTCGACTCAACCTCCCCAGACGCCGCATTCCTGACGGAGACCTGGCTGAATCCCGCTTCAGCCCCCGACATCGCCATTGCCATCCCGGACGGATACAAGATCACCCGCAGGGACCGCACCAACGGAGTCGGAGGAGGCATCGCCATCGTCCACAGGAACACCCTCAGAGTCTCAACCAACACCGACGACACCCTCAGCACCGCCGAACACATGCACTTCCAGATCCACACCGATCCCAACACCACCCTCAGAGGAACCCTCATCTACAGACCCCCCGGACCCCGACCACAGTTCAGCGATTCCATCGCTGACTTCGTCAGCACACACGCCATCGCCTCCACGGACTACATCCTCCTCGGGGACCTGAACTTCCACCTCGAGAACAACAAGGACACCAACTCCACCACCCTGATCGACAACCTCGCCACCCTCGGACTCAGACAGCTCGTGACTACACCCACCCACGCCGCCAGCCACACGCTAGACTCCATCTTTTCCGCAAGCCCACACGTCTCCTTCAACCACACCTCGAACCCCACTGGACTGACCACCACTGCATCCACTTCACCTACAGGAAGCCCACCACGCACCACCGCACCGAACAAATGCCTCGCCGCTGCTGGAGCAGAGTCACGGAAGACCAGCTAACCACAACCCTCGCCCTGAGCCCACCCGCCGAACCCTCCGACCCCGACACCGCCGCCCGCAACCTCAGACAGTGGATCGACGACTGCGCCAACACCCTCGCCCCGCTCAAGAATCCACCCAACAGCCACACCAGCAAGAAAACCACCTGGTTCACCGAAGACCTCCAGGCATCCAAACGAACATGCCGAAAACTGGAGAAGATCTGGCTCCACGAACGGACAGCGGACAGCTACGCCGCCCACAAGAGCGCCACCCGCAATCACCATCACCTCATCAGATCCGCCAAAAGGGCCTCACTCAAAGACCGCCTAGACAACAACGCACACAACAGCAAAGAGCTCTTCAACATCGTGAAGGAACTCTCCAACCCCAGCTCCAACGACATCCAGCCATCGCAAGACCTGTGCGACTCACTGGCCACCTCCTTCCACCGCAAAATCGCCGACATCCACGACAGCTTCAACACCACGGCAACCACTGAGACCACTGCCCCCACAACCACCAACCGCCTGCTCTCCTGGACCAACATCAACGACGAGGACACCAGCGAGATCATGAACACCATCCACTCCGGTTCACCGCTAGACCCGTGCCCTCACCACATCTTCAACAAAGCCAGTACAGCCATCGCGCCCCATCTCCAGAAAATAATCAACATCTCCTTCGAGACAGCAACCTTCCCGGAAAGCTGGAAGCACGCAGAGATCACCGCCTTACTCAAGAAACCCAAGGCAGACCCCAAGGACCTCAAGAACTTCCGACCCATCTCTCTGCTCCCGTTCCCCGCGAAGGTCACCGAGAAAATCGTCAACAAACAACTGACCCGCTACCTCGAGGAGAACAACATCCTGGACCCTTCCCAGTCCGGCTTCCGCAGCAACCACAGCACCGAAACCGCCCTCATCACCGCCACCGATGACATCAGGACCCTGCTAGACAACGGAGAAACAGCAGCCCTCATCCTCCTGGACCTATCAGCCGCCTTCGACACGGTCTGCCACCACACACTACGAACACGCCTTCACGACGCCGGGATCCAAGAGAAGGCCCTGGACTGGACCACATCCTTCCTTTCCGGCAGAACACAAAGCGTCCGCCTCGCCCCCTTCCGATCCAAGGCCACCAAGATCATCTGCGGCGTACCCCAAGGCTCCTCCCTCAGCCCAATGCTGTTCAACATCTACATGGCACCCCTCGCCCACGTCGCCCGACAGCACAACCTCAACATCATCTCCTACGCCGACGACACCCAGCTGATCCTCTCCCTCACCAAAGACCCTCACACCGCCAAAGCCCACCTCCACGAAGGAATGAAGGCCGTCGCCGAATGGATGAGGACCAGCCGCCTGAAGCTGAACTCGGACAAGACGGAGGTCCTCATCCTTGGTTCCAACCCTTCAGCCTGGGACGACTCCTGGTGGCCAACATCACTGGGAACAGCACCGCCACCCACCGACCACGTACGCAACCTAGGGGTCATCCTCGACCCCACCCTCTCCATGACTAAGCAGGTCAACGCCGTTTCCTCAACCTGCTTCAACATCCTCCGAATGCTCCGCAGGATCTTCAAGTGGATCCCCACCGAAACAAGAAAAACAGTCACCCAGGCCCTCGTCACCAGCAGGCTGGACTATGGAAACGCCCTCTACGCAGGAACGACGGCTAAGCTCCTGAGACGGCTGCAACGCATCCAGAACGCCTCTGCACGTCTTATCCTCGACATCCCCCGACGCAGCCACATCACACCCCACCTGAGAGACCTGCACTGGCTCCCTGTCAACAAGAGGATAACCTTCAAGCTCCTCACCCACGCACACAAAGCACTCCACAACTCCGGACCAGCCTACCTCAACAGACGACTCAGCTTCTACACCCCCACCCGCCAGCTCCGCTCGACCAGCCTCGCCCTCGCCACAGTCCCCCGCATCCGGAAAACGACCGCCGGCGGCAGATCCTTCTCCCACCTCGCCGCCAAGACCTGGAACACCCTCACCACCAACCTCCGACAGACCCAAGACCTACTGGCCTTCAGAAGACTCCTCAAGACCTGGCTCTTCGATCAGTAGCAGCACCACCCCCCTCTTCCCCCAGCGCCTTGAGACCCTCGCGGGTATGTAGTGCGCTTTATAAGTGACATGATTGATTGATTGATTGAAAAGCCAGTGATTAGTACCTCCTCAACTTCTCTAGATCATTGTCAAAATAGGGCAGAGAATACCGCTATGAATGGGGTTGTGCATCATCCTGAACCTCTTTTAAGATCTCATAATTATATATCTAAACCTATGAATGAGACTCAGGATGATCTGCCATGCCCAAGGGTAGCACGCCCTTGGCCAAATGGTATTAAGGCCCCATACCAGATAGAAGGCCAGACCACCGGGCATGTTCAGACTACACACGCTTCTAGTAGAATCCACACTAATAAGGCTAGTCGTACTCAAGACGAGAGACCCCGGATTTCAAGTACTATAGAAGGTCAGATTTCTGGTCAAAGAGTCTCTCGTGGCCAAAACACCAATTTGCATTTACCACCAGAAGCAACCCCATATACTGTGGTGCTGGCCAGTGTTCCCCCATTGTTTCCCGGTGACTCAGAGCACTGGTCAACACTGAGGAATAAATCATTACACTTTCTGAGTGCGAGGACAGGGATTAATAATTTGTTGTTCTCAGAATCTAAAATGGCGCGTCGGATTGGTTGGGTGGGAAAATCTACTAAGACATTTTCTGGAGACTGTGTGGTATTAACATTTAGATCCCCAGGCTTGGTTAAGATAATACTAGATAGGATGGATAACTGGCCCGCAAGTTCAAGGGGGATAACCATTTTACCCTTGGGGTTCTTTTACCAGCCACCTAGACCTCCATGGTATACTGTTGAGGAGGAGAGATTCACACGGGCAAATCAGCACCCCCTGCATCCTCCTTGGTTTCACTCAAACCGCTTCGAGGTATTAAGTGGTCTTGCAGACATAGACTGACTAGCCCCAACCTCGAGAAACTCAGGGAAAATAGACACTTTAAATAATGATCCAGAGAAAGTCCCTAATGTAGCAGATAGCATAGCTGCCCCTTTTCATATACATGATCATGAGAATAACTTACATCCCTCTTCACCCTTGCATACTGAGAGTGTAGGAAGTGTAGGGCTGGACACAAATACCCCGCCTGCAGTGCCGGCCACTATTAATATTGGCAGTGACGTTACGGTGGTGTACGATCATAACCCCCGCCCACTTAGACTCATCTCCTGGAACATCGCGGGCATTTGCCCAAAACTATCAGATGAGGTCTGGTTACAATATGTCAAGACATTTGACATTATTTGTGCCCAGGAAACCTGGAGTAGGGATAATATTGACATGGACGGATATTGTTCATTTAACGTCCAGGCACCACCATCGCCTGCAGGGAGGGCAAAGGGGGGATTGGTGACATTGATTTCTGTTAAATATGGGTCAATAAAGATAGAGAATATAATTGATTCCCCCTGGTACCAGCTCATCTTCATCTCTAACTTGATTGATGTTACAATATTACTGATCCACTGGTACTATAACATTTTCGATCAATATAATTGTGGGGTCATTAATACCCTTAAAGAGGAAATTGACAAGGTTGCGGGGAAATGTTATCCTTTGTGTATTATTTGGGTCGGTGATTTTAATTGTACCTTATGCCAGCATAGTTTGTACAAAGTATGTGGGGTCCAGGACACTGAGAACCAACCCGTGTCACATTTTAAGCATACTCTGCAGGGTGAAGCACTAAATACCATCCTTGTCGTAAATGACCTATGTTTGATTGACACCTTGGTTAGTACTCCACCCATACAGTATCCAACTTATTTGGGTGGAGGCAGGGCAAGCACAATTGATTTTATGTTGATATCTAGAAAATTTGCCTGCCTTGTAGATAGCTTTGCAGTTGAACCAAACTCTGCTAGTGACCACAACTCCCTTACTGTTTCCTTGCACGTAACGGCACAGGTGGGTAAGGGTGACTACCGCCCACTTAAGTATAATCATAATCAGGGGGTGAGATTAAAATGGAGTAAAATGAATCCCGCACAATTTGAGGAGAACATTGTTAAAGCTAATCTAAGCCATGTTATGACATGCTTATCCCATGACTCTCCTCCAGATGTGGTCATACAGGGATTTGAATCAATTTGTAAAGATGTTGCCAAAAACCTGTCAAAATCAGTGAGAGGAAGGGAACCTCAAGAAATAAGATGGTTTAATGCTGAGTGTTCCGGGGCATAAAAAGATTTTAAGAAGGCTTTGCACGCAATTCCCCGTGACAAAATTTTAATTAAAAGTGCGAGACAGACCTATAAACGCGTAATTGGGCATAGGAAGGAAGAACTGAGAAGAATAGCCTGGGAAGATCTTGAAAGAGCTAGTACTCTTAAGGACTCCAAGAGTTTTTGGGAAGTCATAAATCGCCCCCTTTTTTCAAATGATGTAAGGAGTATGGTTTCGTCAATACCAGGGGAAGTTTGGGAATCCCATTTCTTAAACATATTCAACCCAAATGGTGTCTCACCACAAGAGCAAAGAGATGAAATAGTAATTAATTTACAAACTGCATACCAACTTGGCTCTTCTCTGACTTTATGTGAGGTTGAGGATGCTTTGGCAAAGGGTATTTCCGCGAAAGCCCCAGGTCCTGATGGGGTGCCCTTGGACTTGTTTAAAAGCAATCCTCATTATGGGCACCCTGATGGTTAATGTTTTTAAAGCAGTAATAGTGGGTTGTATTCCTTCATCATGGAAAGAGGCAGTAGTGGTACCGATCTACAAAAAAGGCAACAGGAATGACCCTGTATGCTACAGGCCTATTTCTTTAATTGACGCCACATGCAAAGTCCTGGGGAGGGTATTTCTTCTACGCCTGGAGTCATGGGCTAATGCCGCTGGACTCATATCTAACACACAATATGGCTTCAGGAGGGGGATGGGAACAAATGAACAGTGCCTCAACTTGTACCTGATTATGGGTAAGTACATGAAGGCCAGGAGGGGGTCAATCCACCTGGCCTTCATGGACTTATCCAGTACTTTTGATACAGTAAATCGGGGAAAGTTGTGGACACTAATGGAAAAAATGGGCTTTGAAGAAGCTCTTATTACATTGCTGCGCAGGTTGCATGCGTCTACCACTGTTGCCATCCGCTATGGCCCTGAGGGAGAGAGGACTAGGCCCATTGTTTCAACAGAGGGGGTACGCCAGGGCTGTATCCTGGCCCCTTTTTTATTCCTTTTATATACAAATGGTCTGGAGTCATTTTTGGTAGAACAGCAATTAGACTTCCCAAGCATAGGAGGAAAACCAGTTCCCTTGCTGTCATATGCTGATGACACAGTCTTGATGGCTTTAACGGCCAATAGCCTTCAAAAAGCCCTGAACGCTTTTACTGATTTTATGATGGCACTGGACCTAAAAGTTAATTTTAGTAAATCTTTTATTATGGTATGTGGTCCCAACCAAACAAAAACAAGAAAATTTGTAGTGAAGGAAAAGATCATTGATAAAGTGCCCAATTTTACTTATTTAGGGAATGTTTTAATAACAAACTGAATTGGGACCATTTGATTGTGGCCAGGGTCCAACATACTAGTAGAATAGTAGAGGGGCTGTTCCGCTTTGCTTGCAAGCTGGGACATTAGCCGGTAGCAGAAATGATAAGCCTATACAAATCAAAATGCCTGTCAGTAGCTACCTACGGGGCGGGAGTATGGGGACATCATAAAAGCAGTCAGATACAAATTCTGGAAAATAAATTTTTAAATAGATTATTGATGATTCCCATCAGTTCTCCTACACATTTTTGACACTCTGAAGTGGGCCTGGACTTTGTGGAAGATAGAATAAACATCTCCCCACTGATTCTATGGGGAAAAGTCTGGACCTCAGAGGACTTATTATTTTCAAGGAGTATTCTAAGAGACTGTATGTACCTTGAAAAGGCTCTGGCTATCCCCTGGCTCCGTTACGTTAAAGATACTTTTAACAAGATTGGCTTGGGGCACTATTATGATAATCCCGATTGTATTCAACCGAACATGAAATTAATGATAAAAAAAACGCATATTATGCTAAATTTAGTACGTCTAATCGAGATCGTGGAATACAAAATAGTGTAGATGGACCCCTAAGCCATCAGCAATTTTACTTGTCTTTTACTACGCATGTACAATCGCGTTTCCTCATGACCAGATTTCGTCTTTGCACGTTGCACTTTCTTGTGGCTTTTCCCAAACAGGCAAGTTGGTGTGAGAGACTGACTCCCTGTCCTTGTAATAATTCAGCCCAACAAAGCACTATGCACTTTCTGTTGTTTTGCACACTTTACAAAGACCCGAGGGCATGTTTTATTAAGCCTGTTTTGAAGGAAATCCGTCCCTGTTCCTATCAGGAGGGTTTTAATCGCTTACGATCATTATCTACTGCTGCTATTTGCAGCGCTGTGCTTAACTTCATTAGAGTTGCTTTATCAATTATGAAACGGTATGAATTGTAAAAGGAAATAAAGTTTTAAGTGATTTTATAGTTTCATATATTTTGTATTAATGTGATGGAGATTGTTAGGATGTTCTAATTTTATTAACATAGAACTTGTGCTGGGGAGCAAGAGCCATGGTGGAGGAGATGCTTTTTAAGTTAGGCAAATTGTACCCTGTTTTGAAAATTTTAAACTTTGAGTCAATACATTTACTCTGTGTCTAGTTTTTGTATAAGTTTTTTTATGAATATTGTATGTATGTATGCCAAAATTTTATGATTCGAATGAATCGAATAAAGTTATTTGACTGACTGACTCAGAAAACAATCAAAAACCACATACCTTAGCCCCAGTTTACCTGATATTGGTTCCTTTGTAATAAACACTACTCCATTGGTAAACCTTACTCCGAAACCACATTTCATTAAATTCCTATCTTTCCTAGCTCACTGAGAGCCACTTCCCATGACGTCTCTTCAAAACCTCAACTCTCTGATTTTAGCCCTGTCATTATATTACCGTCAATTTCGGCCTATCCTCTCCCTGCAACAGTCGGTTCTTATGATATCCCCTCTACATAGCTATCCAATGATCACATTTTGGGCCCACCATAAAAATGCCTTTAATATACATAACCTAGTCATTCACCATGGATTTCACTGAGACATGGCATAGAGAATCATCTGTTGCCAATATTGCCTTCCCCATCCCTCCAAATTACAGCATCCCATTGCAGGCATTGGCCCTCCTCCAACGTTTGTGAATCATGCTCATAATCTAGGAGTGATCTTTAACAGCGATCTCTCATTATGTTCACAAATAAATTTGGTCTGCAAAACAACTTTCTTCCATCATTGACAATTTAAAGGTATCTTGACATTCCTATGGTTCACAAAGAAAATTGCTCTGGTACTGACAGTTGTTTAGTCCCACCTGAATTACTGCAATTAACTTTACATTGGCCTCCTCAACACAGCTCTTGCCAAGCTATGAATACAGAACCTGGCTGCTGGCATATACATGACTAAACCCAAAAGTACATCTCTAAATTATTTGCACATATTAACTGTCCAATTACCTCAAGCCCACAATCTGCCAGACTCTTCTTAAAGCCAGATATAAAAGACTTGGGGCCATATTTGCAAGAACATGCGAAAAATATCGCAAACCTTGCTTAGCGCGCCTTTTTTTATCGCCGGCTATCGCTGGATATTACCGCGGAAATAACATGCTATTAGCAAGATTTATCTCCATTGCGATAAAATATCCAGCGATAGCGGCGAAACCCAGCTTTAACGCGAGAAATCCAGCGATAAAATCCTATCGCAAAATCTGGGGACTTAACCTTACAATCCACCTCCCATTGACTTTCATTGCTAAGTCATGTTTTTATCAGTTCTTAAAAACAAGCGCTAATCGGGGTTAGCGCGCGTTTTATTATCGCTTTGCGGGTATTGCTAATAGGCGATAGGTATGTAAGCGACTGTTTTCTGTCGCTTTTAGTTGGGAACGCCTACCTTACATGTCATTAGCGATAATTATCGCTGACATTCAAGGCGATGTAAAACCCGGCCGCTATCGCCTGAAAGCTGTCGCTAACGCCTGTTAGCGACAGCTTGCTAATAGGGCGTTAAAAATATCGCCGCTTTAGCGGCAAAAAGTCCTGCTAAAGCGGCGATAGAGCCCTTGATAATATGCCCCTTGGAATCTACTCATTTAGCTATTATGGCCCTCCCAAATGAACTCTTTACCCACCAATATGAGGGATGAAAGTGACTACATCAAATTAAGGAAATTATTGAAGAAACATCACCGTGGCAGTCGAATAGTCCACTTTTCTGAGTAGTAGTGACTGACTGACTTTCTCTAGTCTTACTGGTCGGATGACTAAGGCTGGGCTGCTCACTTCCACTTGGGCTGTGGGCTTCTCCTGTCAAAAGCTTTGACAACGTTTCCTCTTTATACCAGTGGGAACTTTTGGTAACAGTTCATAAGGGTCTTAATTGTATATGTGCCCCTCCCATCTCATCCACTGCAGTCCTCCTTATAACTCTGAGGCTACATATTGGGTGGTTTGTCCCACTTAAGAAAAACCCTAAAAAAACAAAATGAAACTAAGGGCGACTAATGGTATGTGGATTGTGTTAAAGATGTAGGGCGACATCATACCGTGTGTAAACAAATGAAATGGGTTTCAGGCATTGTACCTAGGTAGAGGTCGTGGAAGTAGGGGGTGAAAGGGATCAAGATACATGCATTGAGGAATTGTTTGCATAGATGTACGTTTTTGATCTGGCTTATCCAATAAGGTATGGTGTTGTCTGAATGTACTGTATATGAAAGACACTTCAAAATTGTAGTAAAATGTTGAAGAAGAAAAGAATTACAAGATGTGCGTTTGAAAGAATAATATGTAGAGGGCAGTGTTTATTTACAAGACAAAAAAAATCTTGAAAATAAGCACATAAGTTTATACTTTCTAACATTATTCTTGTACATGTACCACATTCAAAAGGCTACAATTATTGGTATAGGATGCCATTATAAAGGGGTCATTTAGATTACAGTGGATGACTGTCTACTCTTTTTATAGATCCCTGCTGCTTGGCAGGAATCTCTGTGCTGTGAATGGATCCTCATGTCAGACACTGGCAGGGAAAATGTCTGAAGGTTGCCAATCCCTCAATAGGGCAGGACAACTGTCACTGTGATCTTGCAACCCTTTTGCCGACAGGCTGCTGGTCAGTGATTTACATTTGCAGAGACAACGGCCATTTTTAGATGTAAACACATTTCCAAAACTCTCATCAGAGCATGGGACCATGAGTTTGGCATTGTGGGATCACCATCTATTTACGGAGATACTCCCTCTCGTCATTACAAATTAATTTGTAGGAATTTACGGAGTGCATACTTTGCAAGTGCTGGTTTTTGTATGCATAAATGGAACTTTCACTACGTTTACTTGTGCAAAAGATTAAAATGCAGGGCTCAATTCACTAAGTTTTTTGAAGTTTTAGTGCAAAAAGTGGAACTTGAGCGCACAAAACTTACAGCCACATGTACGACCATTCTTAGCGGTCGCAAATGGGAAATCGGCCCGTTTGCGACCGCAAAATAGGTCTGTGGAATGTTCAAACCCTATTTTGCGAGTCGGTCACCTATTAGCGACTCGCAAAATAGGGTTTGCGACTTGCTATTAGGGAGGGACATGCCCAGGGCATCCCTTCCAAATAGCGACTCACAGTGCCATGTATGAATCTTTTACTACCGAAATGCGGTCACAAATCATTCTCATTTTACCGCCAATGGAAAGTTGGTGGTAGACCAGCTGCAAATTGGAGTGGGTCCCCAAGCGACCCCTTCCCCATTGTGAATGTGGGCCCAATTATTTTTTTAAAGCAGGCAGTGGTCCCACAGACCACTGCCTGCTCTTAAAAAATGAAACTGAAACGTTTCAGTTTTCTTTTTGAAATGCATCCCATTTTCCTTTAAGGAACACTCCACACACGTTATTTGCACTTTTTTCAACACCATTCCTTGGTGTAAAGCCATTCCACGTTTCTTCGTCACCGAGTTGTCAGTGATGGTGGATGAAATCATTAGAGTAGAGCCACAATTGTTTGGAGCCCAAGTCCAACAAACTCCTCTCAGTAGGAAGAATGAAAGGTGGGACAGGAAAGTCAACTAAGTGAATTCTGTAGGTACCACCCTGCGCACAATGGAGGACTTCAGGCAGATGTGGCATGACCTGAGGGCGAGGGTGAAGAACTTGGCATCCAGGCACCAACTGGTGGCCCAGAAGACTGGCTGTGGTCCTCCTGTCCCACCATTAGAACTCACAGACTTGGAGGAGAAGGTGCACACCATCCTGCATTCTGAGGTCTTGACTGGAATACCTTGGGGAATGGCGACTGGTAAGTAACACCATACCAACTGTCATAATATATCAATGTTCAGTTTGCACACTTCTCAGCTCTTTCTATAGTGTTTCCCATCTTCTTTTCCTATATACAATAGCCAAAGTATCAGAAATGTGTGATAGTAAGTTAAAGTAAGTAGCCCTGCACATAAGATCACCTGTGTCAACCTCCATTACATCCCACGTGTGGGAATGCTATCTGTAAGTGCATTATCATCAAATCATCATCCCAAGATGCATAATATGTGCAAATGTCTGATAGTATGGCCAAGGACAACTGCATTTTGCAAACAGGTATGTAACACAAAACAGTTTTGTTAGTGTTGGCAAGTCGAATTTGAAACTACTAAAACTACCACAAGGCCCTGTTGTTTTAACACTTAACAAGAGGCACCAGTGTTGTTTGTCCATAATCACTTGTCCGCCATGTGACTACTGAGGTTCACCTCACATACAGGTAGCTATTGGTCAAGTGTGGGGAAGGAGAGATTGAAATGACTACAACTACCATGAGGCCCTATTGCTTAAACACTTAACAAGAGGCACCAGTGTTGTATGTCCATACTCACTTGTCAGCCTTGTGACTACCCATCCCCAGGTCATATGGATTGAGCACTCTACACACAATGCTCTGCTCAGACACATGTCTCCTGGCTCAGACTGAACTTGCCCTGGTCACCATAACTGGAAAGAATGAGGCCATGAATTACACTATATCAAGTGTGTACCAGAAATATCAGTAACGCATGAAGGTAACCCAGCTGATTTGAATTGGCAGGTGACTCATTGACACTGCACAACACACATGATTTCCAATACTACATCTACTACTACATTGTGTGCATGCCTGTTGTACACAACTAGGACTTGAAATATTCAAATACACATGTAACTTCTACACTGTGTTGGGTTCAAGTTATTGGGAGATGGCATGCCCATCCCTCATTTCCAAACGAAACATATCAGCACAGAAAATGATCAGACCAATACTACTTTATGGAACGGATGTCTCTAAATATCCAGAAAATGTGCCAAACACAACGGGGATGGATCACAATGTTAACCTCCACCCCCTTTATCACTCCCAGGCCTGAACTCACTGTGTCCCAAATGATGTGGATGTAGATAACACACTTACAACAATAACAACATACTCTATGTCTGAACGGGCAAAACGTCTGGCCAGAGTCAGGACACTGCCCAGACTCCAACTCCATCCCTGGATCAAGCCTCCAGTGATGCAGAATCTCCTGGACATATGGACGTGGAGGACCCACACAGCCCATCTGGTCAGCCTGGGCATAAAGCACCAGTGAGTCTCACTCTGCCCTCGACAACGCCTCCCACCCCAGCTTCAACATCTCTGCTGACCTCTGCCCCAACAACAGGCAGACCTAGCACAGGCAGCAATACCTCCTGCCCCCCAGTCCCACTTCCGGAAGTGAGGATCGATAACACTCTCACTGAGGATGGAGGAGCCGCTGGGAGGGGGCAGGCTGGCCCAAGGGCACAGGCCTGTAGGGGCAGGGATGGTGGGAGGATAACTGTGGGCCCTCAGAGTGGGGCCACTGGTGCAACTGATACCCTGGCCGTCATCGACCGAGTCCTGGGAGCCTATGAGGACTCCCAAGGAGTGATGGGCCAAATACTTGAGGAACTCCAGGATATGAATCAGCTGCAGAGGTCCATAGACAGGAGGCTGGATGCCCACATTGAGAACATGGGCCAGCTCAATGGGGTGCTGAGGGACATTAACACTACACTTTACAGGGCTTTTCCACCGCCACCTACCCCTTCCTGTGATCCAACTCCATCTGGCCCTTCTACATCTGTGGCAGCCACAGGAAGGGAGGCCTTGTCAGATGAAGACACCTCAGATGCCACTGACCCTGCAACAGTGGATTCCCCCATCGTAAGTCAGGACGTCCAAGAAAAACTCCAGGAGGTTCACTTGGCAAGGCACCCATTACAGCCTGGAAGAAGCTTTGCACCTGATGTCCTCCTTGATGTGCAACACTTTCACTTTGTTGACTATTACTGTGTACTTTTCCATTTCTGATGGGTGGTAGTATGTTGGACTTTGGCATTCAGACAATGTGGCTACTACAACAATGGTTTCATTCACTAACACTGACTAATACACTTCTGTGTTGTCACTATTTGTCTGCATGTTGTTCATTATTTTCTCACTGTGCACTGCAATAAATTAAATTGCCACAAAATCATTCGCTCCTGTAGTATCTTTCACATCTAGCAAGTTATGAAGTTATCCCCATGCAAATTACCAAATTGAAGTAGAAGCTACTTGTGTAAGCATGGACATTTGGAATGTCAACCGTGCGCTACTGAGTATCACAACCATATCACCCCAACACAGACATACAAATGTATAGTCTCATTACATATTTATTCCATAGTTCCACTCTTAGGCTAGCATAATGTCAAAAACAGACGCAAATAATACATCACTGAAATGATCTGTGTTAGTGACCACAAATGTCATGTCCAGACCTCAACAACATGGTTGGAGGGGATACATCTGACAATGCCAATTAGAATAGGCAAATGTCAATTGGTTCATGTCATCAGCTGGAGACATATCTATAACCTCACAAAAGGAACATCACAGCATTGAAAACAATCAAAAGAAACATGACTGTAGAACAGTTTCTGATCGCAGGTTCATTCCAATCCAGTATTGCTGCATCTGGTGGAATGTCACAAACAAATGTCAGTGGTGTGATACAAGCAGTGTGGCATACAATGATGAGACACATGAACAGCTAAATCCAATTCATACACATTGAGGACTTAGTCAATGTGAAGGCAGACTAGCATGGATTGCCCAACACAACAATGTGTTCGAGCACATGATGGCACACATATTGCAAATGGACCACCACATGACAGAGAACAAGTCCAATTGACTCATTGCAACTTCCATTCTATCGCTGTGCAAGCTGGCTTCGTACCGGAGTTGTACCCCCAAAATCTGTGATAGACATTCCCAGGAACAATCCATGTCCACTACGTACTTTTAAATAGCATCATATATCTGGTGATGTCATAACTCTGAAATGTCCAAATGAAGATGACATGAAGAAGATAACTAAAACAAACCAATACAAAGAGATTAGCTAGGAAGTCATACATATGACACCAGTCACAGTCATCTTCTGGAATACACAGTACATGGGAAAATGTAACCTACACAAAGCAACATCAACAAAGTGTGCATGTGTGAAGAACTTTCCTCCACAGCAAACACAGTAAGATGATGCACAGAGTGCTGAAACTTTTCAGACACTCACCTACAGTCACAGATCTGGGTTTAATCCATCATCGTTCTTCTGCTCACTAAACCACCTTAAGTCAAGACTGATTTGCTTATGGCTCAGTCTGAACTGTGGAGGCGAAGTGAGCTAAAGAACGATGATGGATTCAACCCAGATCTGTGACTGGGGGTAGGTGTCTGAAAAGTTTCAGTGTTCCGTTCATCATCTCCTTGTGTTTGCTTTGTTTGACTTTCCTCACAAACAGCTGTGCACAGAGTTTGCCACAGCTGTACATACCTAACATGTATCCATGAGCATCCACCTCACAGCATCTCAACAACAGTCACTGTAACAGTCAAATTCAGGACATCTCACAACATACACTCATGAGAAGAAGTTGTTGATGAGCTCGTGACGCATGTCAACTCCTTCCTCTTCACCACTATCATAATTTGGCATTTCAGGATCCTCAACCGGTGGCTCCTGCTAGTCTCCATCCTCTGTGATGAGTGGGATGTTCCATCGCAGTGCAAGGATGTGGAGCATGCAGCACCCTACGGTGATCTGACACACCTTCCCGGGTGAGTAGAGGAGGGTTCCCCCAGTCCTCTCCAGACATCTGAATCTGGCCTTCAGGAGCCCAAAAACCCACTCCACTGGCTGCCATGTTCTTCCATGGGCCTTGATGAAGCGGACTCCCCCTGGCGTTGTCACAATCCTAAGCGATGTCAACAACCATGGGCAGTTGGGATACGCTGAGTCTCCTAGATGGAAGAACATACATGCAATAATGAGTTACACACTTTCAGATGAAACGACCTGACATCACACACACAAAAGTTTGGACACCTCATACTCACCAACAAGCCAGTCCCTCTCCAGTGGTAGATGTGACATCTGCTGGGGTATGGTGCTGTTCTGAAGTATGAACACGTCATGGGCAGATCCAGGGACTCTGGCACAGGCATGTGAGATGCACAAATCCGGTAAATGGACCATTTGCACGTCGATAGAATGGAAGTGCTCCCTGTTCCTATAAAGCTGTCCTCTTGTTTGCGGTGGTACTAAGGCAATATGTGTGCCATCAATCGCTCCAACCACATGTGTGATGTGACCAAATCCATAAAATTCACCGTTCACATTGGCCATCGCCACTGAACATTGGTTGTGACATTCCACCAGATATAGCCACAGTGTACTGAAAGGAACCTGTGGCCAGGAAATGTAGTGCTGCCATGAGTCTCATCATTGGAGGCAGAGATGTGGAATAGTTTCCTCGAGGACGTAAATGGGTCTCCAACTGGTCACATAAATCTTGTATTCTCAGCCTATTTAGATGAAACTTCCTGATGACGTCTCTTTTTTCCATTGTGTTAAGGTCTGGAAATGGCCAGTAGACTGAAGGCTGTTATCTCTTCCCTGTGCCAGGGTACTTATGTGGGGAGTGTAGTCACATATGGATATTGGTCTCAGTGTCGACACTATAATATACCAAGACACAGCCAAAAGTCAAGTGACCAAACATACATGCATATGTTAGTAGTACACAGCAATTCACATCATGATTGTATAATCACAATTGCATACATAACAACATTTTGGATGAGGAAAATGGAAGAGATGTCGGACAATGATCTGGAGGCCAAATTTCCCCCATTGACCACTGTTGTAAGAGAGGCAATTCCAGACTGGAGACAGCCTAAAGAAAGACATTGAGTTTACTGATAAATATGGGAGTCACCCGCCTGAATCAGATCGATTGCCATTATTGCAAGTTCCACCTAACATCCCCAGTCTGGACTCCACATGTGTCTGGTACAGCACTGTGCACTTCATACAAACTTAAATTGTATGATGGACACTATCATGTTGCATAGTCTGCATTGCACACATCACTACTGTCACCGCCGGTGTACAGTGCACCGCAGTAATTGTCTGTTCATGCACAGTAAAGCGCAACACTGACATTTGAGGATTGTTATAGGCAGAGGAATGGTGTCATACATTAGGTGACATGTTCCAACATATTTGTAGTGGTGGAGACACATTTATTAGATCATTTGTTAATGTGGTTTTAAGCACAAACATGGTGGATGCCTGACCTCACCAACAGGACATCAGAATCGCCCACCGCCAGCAGAAGTCAACCACGCTGTAGGCGGATTCATCCACGGAGGTCACAGCCATAGGTTAACATTGAATAATGTGACCCGCGTGGTCCAAAGGCTGTGTTCTTCTACACAGAAGACTGCCTATGTGGCATACGTGTATGTTGTGGCTTGAAAAACAACTCACTTTCGTCCAGACACTGCTCCTTACACCCCCTCCTCAATTTTAGCTGCTGTTTGTCACCTCTGGGAGCAGGCATGGAACGCTGTACAGGGAGCAGGTTCCTTGCCTTCACTCCAGAGGAGAGTCTGGTGAATGCGGTCCTTCCCCTGTATCGTCAGGTCTGTGGCTCACCAGAGGAGCAGGTTAGTACTGCTAATACCATCTGTACTCTGCAACAATTCTCCTATCCAATCGCATATGCCACAATGTTTTCTGAGTCCCAGACTGACATCAGAGTTATGTATGTCAGATAGGGTGGCCCCTACATAGCACAATCATGTCATGGTTCCTGTGGTACTGTACTTTGTGGACTTCACATCACCATAGTGATGTGTAATCAGTCCTATATCCTACACCGTTTGCATACACATATCTATGCATGTATACATACTATGTTGCCTATGATGAATTTACTATTCAGTTCATGGCAGATGTGCTAACAAATGTATAGGACTTACACCATAAGTTGTGTATGTTTCCTGTAAGTAGCATGTGAGGGTGATGTAAGATATATGTGCAGTCCCACATATCACTTAGCACGCATGAGGCCTCACCAAACAATTGTCTGGGAGATAGCAACACCTCACAGACCCCTTCAGAGGGACCCACAATGGTCATGTCATGTATAGGATGGCCACTAGATATACAGTTAGGTATGGAAAATGTGGGAATTTGATGGTCATGTGGGAACAGTATGCTCAGGCTGCAGAGAGCAAACCTTGGCAATGAGTTGTGCCCAGTATGGTCCATGGCCCAGGCTGCAACAGAGTTAATCTGGCTATGGAAATAATGCACAGAGTACTCTTCCTGTAGATCTTATGATCCTCAGATGTGGCCAAAAGTAGTGTAACAGGACCATGAGTTGGTCTAATTGCACCTAGTATTACTGCATTTGGTATGGTGCATGATGAGACCCCCAGACCCGAGACTACTGTCCATGGACCCATATTGTCACTATGTGTCATTGCCTTAGGACAGACCCCTTACTCCCACATGTGTGGGATTTTGTCATGTGAGTGATGCTAGCATTGTACAGGAACGTTGCTCATGTGAACCACATACACTACAGATAGTTGGTTATATCTGCAGTGCAGTTCAGAAGTGCATCACCAGCTGTGTAAGAATGTCCAATCATACAGTATGTACAATGGTATGTTGATGTCGTCCCATATACAATGCCTCATATGGCATACGGTGTGTCCCGTAATGCCAGACTTCCCACACAAACACATTCAGATGTAATATGATGTCCAATTGAGTAAATCACATATCCACTGATTCTCAGAGTGGGAGCTTTCAGTGACACACACGCCAGCCTTTTCAGTGTGACCCAAATCTTGGAATATAGTCAATGCAATGGTAGCAGTGATGTTGTGGACTGTATGAATGAAGTCATTTGTCCAGACTGTTCAGGTGTCTGTCCAGTTATGCACTAGTACTGCACCATTCAGGAGGACATCAAGGTGTGCTTTGTTACATGGTATCTCATTTCAGAGCACATATGGAGTGTCCAAGGGCTAAGTGATGTCAGTGGGCTGGTCTAGTCAGGATAGGCATGATCAGGATTGAGGACAGTCCTCAGATGACTTCAACAGTGTGTAGTAAGGTTTTTGTAGTGCTCATCATGTGCACATTACACATGTAGTGTGTGCACTATTGATCAATGGTTATGCTAGCTGTCTACAACCTCTATGTCACCCTAGCAGATAACCTATATCTTGCATGTCTACTCAGTCTCTTCATCTATTGCATTCATACAGGTCAATGCCCATCAGAAGGTGTCCATGTGGAAAGCTATCACCCGGAAGGTGCGGACCCTGGGTGTCACTCGTCGGCGCAGTCTGTTTACTGCATGAAAAGGTGGGAGGACCTAAGACGCTAGACCTGGAATTGTGGAGATCCAGCTGGGGCTGTCTTCCCAAGGCAGAAGGGGCACACACCGGACCCTGGCCCTATTATTGGCCCGCATACGGGCGGTGGCCCAACCTGATCTTGATGGTCAGTTGCGAGCCCAACAGCCGCTAGGGGATGAGCATTGGAATGAGTGAAACATTCTGCATGACCATCTATCTTTTGTTACAGGCAGCTATTTCCCTATCACCCTTGAAGGTGACTCATGTGTGTCCCATGCAATGGGGGAGTTGTTGCATGTGTAGGTCTGGTAGTAGGTGCATGGTGATAACTGTAGACTATTGTCTACGTGACCACGAACTAAGCAGGGTCCATTCAAATGTCAGTTTCCAGAGTTGAACAGCCACATGGCTGCTTATTGTCACAGATCACCTACATTTACTTATGATGTCATCTGTGACAGTGGTCCCAAACAGGCCACTTGTCATCCTTGTATCTGAAGTGATGCTCCCTCACTACTGTGTATCATGTGATGGTGGACCACTTACTTGTGGCATGGCATACAATGCACTCTGGCTGCAGACACTGAGCACTACTTCCCCTTGGTAAATGTGGTGGAATGTACAGTATCATGAGGTGGCTGGCATGTGTACCTTTATGTGGTGTACTGTCATATGTGCAACTGTTCCATACATGATATGAGGGTCTACAAGGTTTTCATTCTGATTCCATCACATTTAACCCCTTCGCTGCTAGGCCTTTTCCCCTCCTGTGCTAAGCCTTTTTTTGGCTATTTGGGGTAGTGCGCGCTTAGGCCCCTGTAACTTTTTGACCACATAAGGTATCCATGCCAAATTTGCGTCCTTTTCTTCTAACATCATGGGGATTGTAAAGGTACCCAGGGTTTGTGGATTCCCCTGGAGGGGACCCAGAAATTAGTCAAAATACAGCTAAATCTTTTTTTGGGGAAAAATGCGAAAAAGGGCTACAGATGAAAGCGTCTTGATTTTTCCCTGCAAATGGCATCAAAAGGGGTTGTGGTGCTGAAATCACCATCTTCCCAGCTTTCAGGGACAAGCAGACTTTTGTCAGAAAACCAACTTTCTTTACACAGTTTTGGCATTTTTCTGGGACATAGCCTATTTTTGCTATTTTTTGTGCTTTCAGCCTCCTTCCAGTTAATGGTAGAAATGGGTATGAAACCAATAATGGATCCTGGAAAGCCATACATTTCTGAAAAGTAGACAAAATTCTGAATTCAGCAAGGGGTCATTTGTGTAGATCCTTAAAGTTTTCCTTATAGAAACTAACAGTTAAATAAAGGAAAAATTGAAAATTAGTTGAAAAAAACAGCCATTTGTGTCAACGTTTTCACCTGTAACTTCTTCTAATTATGACAGCTATTTTAAGGCAATATACCGTTATATCCGCTGGACCTTTCTGGTTGTGGGGATATATAGGACTTGTAGGTTCACCAAGAACCCGACGAACCCAGAGCCAATAATTGAGCAACATCTTGCAATGATTTTTTTTAAGTACCGGGTATATAGCAATTATTTTGGGAAAATGTATACATGGAAAAATTGTTATGAAAGACACCTATGTATTTCTGAAATGGGAACAAAATGTAGATTTTAGAAACAGTAGATATTTGCACATTTCCGAAATTGGGAGTACCCATACTAGCATGAGAATTATAGGTCATTTTTCAAAATGACTTATTTTTTACACATTGTCTTTCATTTGGAAGGCAGAAATGCATCCAAAGTCAATAGGTAATAACAGTTGCTCTACAATTCTGTGTTACCCTAAGTCTCCCGATAAAAATGGTACCTCACTTGTGTGGGTAGCCCTTGTGCCCACAACAGGAAATGGCTCAAAATGCAACGTGGACGTACCACATTTTCACAATGAAAAATTACCCTTTTTTGCAAAGTGCCTAGGTGTAGTTTTTGAACCCTAGCTCTGCCGGCACCTAGGGAAACCTAGCAAACCTATACATTTTTGAAAACTAGACACCCAGGGGAATCCAGGATGGGGTGACTTGACTGCCTCCCACTAGGTTCTGTTACCCAGAATCCCTTGCAAACATAAAAAATTGTCAAAAAAACACATTTTCCCCACATTTCTGTGGTGGAAAGTTCTGGAATCTGCGTGGATCCACAAATTTCCACCCACCCCGCGTTCCCCAAAGTCTTATGAGAAAAATGGTACCTCACTTGTGTGGGTCGGCCTAGTGCCTGCGACAGGAAACGGCGCAAAACGCAACGTGGTCACACCTCAATTTCGCAGTGAAAAATGACCCTTTTTTGGCAAAGTGCCTAGCTGTAGTTTTTGAACCCTAGCTCTGCCGGCACCTAGGGAAACCTAGCAAACCTATACATTTTTGAAAACTAGACATCCAGGGGAATCCAGGATGGGGTGACTGGACTGCCTCCCACCAGGTTCTGTTACCCAGAATCCCTTGCAAACCTAACAAATTATCCCAAAAACACATTTTCCCCACATTTCTGTGGTGGAAAGTTCTGGAATCTGCGTGGATCCACAAATTTCCACCCACCACGCGTCTCCCCAAAGTCTTCTGAGAAAAATGGTACCTCACTTGTGTGGGTCGGCCTAGTGCCCGCGACAGGAAACGGCGCAAAACGCAACGTGGTCACACCTCAATTTCGCAGTGAAAAATGACCCTTTTTGGCAAAGTGCCTAGCTGTAGTTTTTAACCCTACCTCTGCCGGCACCTAGGGAAACCTAGCAAACCTATACATTTTTGAAAACTAGACAACCAGGGGAATCCAGGATGGGGTGACTTGACTGCCTCCCACCAGGTTCTGTTACCCAGAATCCCTTGCAAACATAAAAAATTGTCCAAAAAACACATTTTCCCCACATTTCTGTGGTGGAAAGTTCTGTAATCTGCGTGGATCCACAAATTTCCACCCACCCCGCGTTCCCCAAAGTCTTACGAGAAAAATGGTACCTCACTTGTGTGGGTCAGCCTAGTGCCTGCGACAGGAAACGGTGCAAAACGCAACGTGGTCACACCTCAATTTCGCAGTGAAAAATGACCCTTTTGGCAAAGTGCCTAGCTGTAGTTTTTGAACCCTACCTCTGCCGGCACCTAGGGAAACCTAGCAAACCTATACATTTTTGAAAACTAGACACCCAGGGGAATCCAGGATAGGGTGACTGGACTGCCTCCCACCAGGTTCTGTTACCCAGAATCCCTTGCAAACATAAAAAATTGTCAAAAAAAACACATTTTCCCCACATTTCTGTGGTGGAAAGTTCTGGAATCTGCGTGGATCCACAAATTTCCACCCACCCTGCGTTCCCCAAAGTCTTACGAGAAAAATGGTACCTCACTTGTGTGGGTCGGCCTAGTGCCTGCGACAGGAAACGGCGCAAAATGCAACGTGGTCACACCTCAATTTCGCAGTGAAAAATGACCCTTTTTTGGCAAAGTGCCTAGCTGTAGTTTTTGAACCCTAGCTCTGCCGGCACTTAGGGAAACCTAGCAAACCTATACATTTTTGAAAACTAGACACCCAGGGGAATCCAGGCAGGGGTGACTGGACTGCCTCCCACCAGGTTCTGTTACCCAGAATCCCTTGCAAACATAAACAATTGTCAAAAAAAACACATTTTCTCCACATTTCTGTGGTTGAAAGTTCTGGAATCTGCGTGGATCCACAAATTTCCACCCACCCCGCGTTCCCCAAAGTCTTACAAGAAAAATGGTACCTCACTTGTGTGGGTCGGCCTAGTGCCTGCGACAGGAAACGGCACAAAACGCAACGTGGTCACACCTCAATTTCGCAGTGAAAAATGACCCTTTTTTTGCAAAGTGCCTAGCTGTAGTTTTTTAACCCTACCTCTGCCGGCACCTAGGGAAACCTAGCAAACCTATAAATTTTTGAAAACTAGACACCCCGGGGAATCCAGGATGGGGTGACTTGACTGCCTCCCACCAGGTTCTGTTACCCAGAATCCCTTGCAAACATAAACAATTGTCAAAAAAACACATTTTCCCCACATTTCTGTGGTGGAAAGTTCTGGAATCTGCGTGGATCCACAAATTTCCACCCACCCCGCGTTCCCCAAAGTCTTACGAGAAAAATGGTACCTCACTTGTGTGGGTCGGCCTAGTGCCTGCGACAGGAAACGGCACAAAACGCAACGTGGTCACACCTCAATTTCGCAGTGAAAAATGACCCTTTTTGGCAAAGTGCCTAGCTGTAGTTTTTGAACCCTACCTCTGCCGGCACCTAGGGAAACCTAGCAAACCTATACATTTTTGAAAACTAGACATCCAGGGGAATCCAGGATGGGGTGACTGGACTGCCTCCCACCAGGTTCTGTTACCCAGAATCCCTTGCAAACCTAAAACATTATCCAAAAAACACATTTTCCCCAAATTTCTGTGGTGGAAAGTTCTCGAATCTGCGTGGATCCACAAATTTCCACCCACCACGCGTTCCCCAAAGTCTTCTGAGAAAAATGGTACCTCACTTGTGTGGGTCGGCCTAGTGCCCGCGACAGGAAACGGCGTAAAACAAAACGTGGTCACACCTCAATTTCGCAGTGAAAAATGACCCTTTTTTGGCAAAGTGCCTAGCTGTAGTTTTTTAACCCTACCTCTGCCGGCACCTAGGGAAACCTAGCAAACCTATACATTTTTGAAAACTAGACACCCAGGGGAATCCAGGATAGGGTGACTGGACTGCCTCCCACCAGGTTCTGTTACCCAGAATCCCTTGCAAACATAAAAAATTGTCAAAAACCACATTTTCCCCACATTTCTGTGGTGGAAAGTTCTGGAATCTGTGTGGATCCACAAATTTCCACCCACCCTGCGTTCCCCAAAGTCTTACGAGAAAAATGGTACCTCACTTGTGTGGGTCGGCCTAGTGCCTGCGACAGGAAACGGCGCAAAATGCAACGTGGTCACACCTCAATTTCGCAGTGAAAAATGACCCTTTTTGGCAAAGTGCCTAGCTGTAGTTTTTGAACCCTAGCTCTGCCGGCACTTAGGGAAACCTAGCAAACCTATACATTTTTGAAAACTAGACACCCAGGGGAATCCAGGCAGGGGTGACTGGACTGCCTCCCACCAGGTTCTGTTACCCAGAATCCCTTGCAAACATAAACAATTGTCAAAAAACACATTTTCTCCACATTTCTGTGGTGGAAAGTTCTGGAATCTGCGTGGATCCACAAATTTCCACCCACCCCGCGTTCCCCAAAGTCTTACAAGAAAAATGGTACCTCACTTGTGTGGGTCGGCCTAGTGCCTGCGACAGGAAACGGCGCAAAACGCAACGTGGTCACACCTCAATTTCGCAGTGAAAAATGACCCTTTTTTTGCAAAGTGCCTAGCTGTAGTTTTTTAACCCTACCTCTGCCGGCACCTAGGGAAACCTAGCAAACCTATAAATTTTTGAAAACTAGACACCCCGGGGAATCCAGGATGGGGTGACTTGACTGCCTCCCACCAGGTTCTGTTACCCAGAATCCCTTGCAAACATAAACAATTGTCAAAAAAACCACATTTTCCCCACATTTCTGTGGTGGAAAGTTCTGGAATCTGCGTGGAGCCACAAATTTCCACCCACCCCGCGTTCCCCAAAGTCTTACGAGAAAAATGGTACCTCACTTGTGTGGGTCGGCCTAGTGCCTGCGACAGGAAACGGCACAAAACGCAACGTGGTCACACCTCAATTTCGCAGTGAAAAATGACCCTTTTTTGGCAAAGTGCCTAGCTGTAGTTTTTGAACCCTACCTCTGCCGGCACCTAGGGAAACCTAGCAAACCTATACATTTTTGAAAACTAGACATCCAGGGGAATCCAGGATGGGGTGACTGGACTGCCTCCCACCAGGTTCTGTTACCCAGAATCCCTTGCAAACCTAAAACATTATCCAAAAAAACACATTTTCCCCAAATTTCTGTGGTGGAAAGTTCTGGAATCTGCGTGGATCCACAAATTTCCACCCACCACGCGTTCCCCAAAGTCTTCTGAGAAAAATGGTACCTCACTTGTGTGGGTCGGCCTAGTGCCCGCGACAGGAAACGGCGCAAAACAAAACGTGGTCACACCTCAATTTCGCAGTGAAAAATGACCCTTTTTTGGCAAAGTGCCTAGCTGTAGTTTTTTAACCCTACCTCTGCCGGCATCTAGGGAAACCTAGCAAACCTATACATTTTTGAAAACTAGACAACCAGGGGAATCCAGGATGGGGTGACTTGACTGCCTCCCACCAGGTTCTGTTACCCAGAATCCCTTGCAAACATAAAAAATTGTCCAAAAAAACACATTTTCCCCACATTTCTGTGGTGGAAAGTTCTGGAATCTGCGTGGATCCACAAATTTCCACACACCCCGCGTTCCCCAAAGTCTTACGAGAAAAATGGTACCTCACTTGTGTGGGTCAGCCTAGTGCCTGCGACAGGAAACAGCGCAAAACGCAACGTGGTCACACCTCAATTTCGCAGTGAAAAATGACCCTTTTTTGGCAAAGTGCCTAGCTGTAGTTTTTGAACCCTACCTCTGCCGGCACCTAGGGAAACCTAGCAAACCTATACATTTTTGAAAACTAGACACCCAGGGGAATCCAGAATAGGGTGACTGGACTGCCTCCCACCAGGTTCTGTTACCCAGAATCCCTTGCAAACATAAAAAATTGTCAAAAAACCACATTTTCCCCACATTTCTGTGGTGGAAAGTTCTGGAATCTGCGTGGATCCACAAATTTCCACCCACCCCGCGTTCCCCAAAGTCTTACGAGAAAAATGGTACCTCACTTGTGTGGGTCGGCCTAGTGCCTGCGACAGGAAACAGCACAAAACGCAACGTGGTCACACCTCAATTTCGCAGTGAAAAATGACCCTTTTTTGGCAAAGTGCCTAGCTGTAGTTTTTGAACCCTACCTCTGCCGGCACCTAGGGAAACCTAGCAAACCTATACATTTTTGAAAATTAGACATCCAGGGGAATCCAGGATGGGGTGACTGGACTGCCTCCCACCAGGTTCTGTTACCCAGAATCCCTTGCAAACCTAAAACATTATCCAAAAAAACACATTTTCCCCACATTTCTGTGGTGGAAAGTTCTGGAATCTGCGTGGATCCACAAATTTCCACCCACCACGCGTTCCCCAAAGTCTTCTGAGAACAATGGTACCTCACTTGTGTGGGTCGGCCTAGTGCCCGCGACAGGAAACGGCGCAAAACGCAACGTGGTCACACCTCAATTTCGCAGTGAAAAATGACCCTTTTTTGGCAAAGTGCCTAGCTGTAGTTTTTTAACCCTACCTCTGCCGGCACCTAGGGAAACCTAGCAAACCTATACATTTTTGAAAACTAGACAACCAGGGGAATCCAGGATGGGGTGACTTGACTGCCTCCCACCAGGTTCTGTTACCCAGAATCCCTTGCAAACATAAAAAATTGTCCAAAAAACACATTTTCCCCACATTTCTGTGGTGGAAAGTTCTGGAATCTGCGTGGATCCACAAATTTCCACCCACCCCGCGTTCCCCAAAGTCTTACGAGAAAAATGGTACCTCACTTGTGTGGGTCAGCCTAGTGCCTGCGACAGGAAACGGCGCAAAACGCAACGTGGTCACACCTCAATTTCGCATTGAAAAATGACCCTTTTTTGGCAAAGTGCCTAGCTGTAGTTTTTGAACCCTACCTCTGCCGGCACCTAGGGAAACCTAGCAAACCTATACATTTTTGAAAACTAGACACCCAGGGGAATCCAGGATAGGGTGACTGGACTGCCTCCCACCAGGTTCTGTTACCCAGAATCCCTTGCAAACATAACAAAATTGTCAAAAAAACCACATTTCCCCACATTTCTGTGGTGGAAAGTACTGGAATCTGCGTGGATCCACAAATTTCCACCCACCCCGCGTTCCCCAAAGTCTTACGAGAAAAATGGTACCTCACTTGTGTGGGTCGGCCTAGTGCCTGCGACAGGAAACGGCGCAAAATGCAACGTGGTCACACCTCAATTTCGCAGTGAAAAATGACCCTTTTTGGCAAAGTGCCTAGCTGTAGTTTTTGAACCCTAGCTCTGCCGGCACTTAGGGAAACCTAGCAAACCTATACATTTTTGAAAACTAGACACCCAGGGGAATCCAGGATGGGGTGACTGGACTGCCTCCCACCAGGTTCTGTTACCCAGAATCCCTTGCAAACATAAACAATTGTCAAAAAAACCACATTTTCTCCACATTTCTGTGGTGGAAAGTTCTGGAATCTGCGTGGATCCACAAATTTCCACCCACCCCACGTTCCCCAAAGTCTTATGAGAAAAATGGTACCTCACTTGTGTGGGTCGGCCTAGTGCCTGCGACAGGAAACGGCGCAAAACGCAACGTGGTCACACCTCAATTTCGCAGTGAAAAATGACCCTTTTTTTGCAAAGTGCCTAGCTGTAGTTTTTTAACCCTACCTCTGCCGGCACCTAGGGAAACCTAGAAAACCTATACATTTTTGAAATCTAGACACCCCGGGGAATCCAGGATGGGGTGACTTGACTGCCTCCCACCAGGTTCTGTTACCCAGAATCCCTTGCAAACATAAAAAATTGTCAAAAAACCACATTTTCCCCACATTTCTGTGGTGGAAAGTTCTGGAATCTGCGTGGATCCACAAATTTCCACCCACCCCGCGTTCCCCAAAGTCTTACGAGAAAAATGGTACCTCACTTGTGTGGGTCGGCCTAGTGCCTGCGACAGGAAACGGCGCAAAACGCAACGTGGTCACACCTCAATTTCGCAGTGAAAAATGACCCTTTTTTGGCAAAGTGCCTAGCTGTAGTTTTTTAACCCTACCTCTGCCGGCACCTAGGGAAACCTAGCAAACCTATACATTTTTGAAAACTAGACACCCAGGGGAATCCAGGATGGGGTGACTGGACTGCCTCCCACCAGGTTCTGTTACCCAGAATCCCTTGCAAACATAAAAAATTGTCAAAAAAACACATTTTCCCCACATTTCTGTGGTGGAAAGTTCTAGAATCTGCGTGGATCCACAAATTTCCACCCACCCCGCGTTCCCCAAAGTCTTACGAGAAAAATGGTACCTCACTTGTGTGGGTCGGCCTAGAGCCTGCGACAGGAAACGGCGCAAAACGCAACGTGGTCACACCTCAATTTCGCAGTGAAAAATGACCCTTTTTTGGCAAAGTGCCTAGCTGTAGTTTTTTAATCCTACCTCTGCCGGCACCTAGGGAAACCTAGCAAACCTATACATTTTTGAAAACTAGACACCCAGGGGAATCCAGGATGGAGTGACTGGACTGCCTCCCACCAGGTTCTGTTACCCAGAATCCCTTGCAAACATAAAAAATTGTCAAAAAAAACACATTTTCCCCACATTTCTGTGGTGGAAAGTTCTGGAATCTGCGTGGATCCACAAATTTCCACCCACCCCGCGTTCCCCAAAGTCTTACGAGAAAAATGGTACCTCACTTGTGTGGGTCGGCCTAGTGCCTGCGACAGGAAACGGCGCAAAACGCAACGTGGTCACACCTCAATTTCGCAGTGAAAAATGACCCTTTTTTGGCAAAGTGCCTAGCTGTAGTTTTTGAACCCTACCTCTGCCGGCACCTAGGGAAACCTAGCAAACCTATATATTTTTGAAAACTAGATACCCAGGGGAATCCAGGATGGGGTGACTGGACTGCCTCCCACCAGGTTCTGTTACCCAGAATCCCTTGCAAACATAAAAAATTGTCAAAAAAACCACATTTTCCCCACATTTCTGTGGTGAAAAGTCCTGGAATCTGCGTGGATCCACAAATTTCCACCCACCCCGTGTTCCCCAAAGTCTTACGAGAAAAATGGTACCTCACTTGTGTGGGTCGGCCTAGTGCCTGCGACAGGAAACGGCGCAAAACGCAACGTGGTCACACCTCAATTTCGCAGTGAAAAATGACCCTTTTTGGCAAAGTGCCTAGCTGTAGTTTGTGAACCCTAGCTCTGCCGGCACCTAGGGAAACCTACCAAACACACACATTTCTGAAAAGTAGACACCCGGGGGCTTCCAGGGAGGTATGGCTTGCGTGGATCCCCCAACGTTTCCTTAGCCAGAATCCCCTGCAAACCTCAATTTTAGCTGAAAAAATCACTTTTTTCACACATTTTTGTGTGGGAAAGTGTGGCATCACTGGCCTCACACAAATTTCCTACCACCCAGCGTTCCCCCAGGTCTCCCGATAAAAATGGTGCCTCACTTGTGTGGGAGGCCCAAGTACCCGCGACAGGCAAGGGCCCACAACGTAGTGAGGCGACCTCAAAATGGCCTTTCACAAAACCACCTGGTTTTGCAAGGAGTCACCTGGTTTTTGGCCCCGTGCTCGGCGGCCATCTAGGGAAACCTACCAAACCCACACATTTCTGAAAAGTAGACACCCGGGGCTTCCAGGAGGTATGGCTTGCGTGGATCCCCAACGTTTCCTTACCCAGAATCCCCTGCAAACCTCAATTTTAGCTGAAAAAAATCACTTTTTCACACATTTTTGTGTGGGAAAGTGTGGCATCACTGGCCTCACACAAATTTCCTACCACCCAGCGTTCCCCCAGGTCTCCCGATAAAAATGGTGCCTCACTTGTGTGGGAGGCCCAAGTACCAGCGACAGGCAAGGGCCCACAACGTATTGAGGCGACCTCAAAATGGCCTTTCACAAAACCACCTGGTTTTGCAAGGGGTCACCTGGGTTTTTGGCTCGTGCTCGGCGGCCATCTAGGGAAACCTACCAAACCCACACATTTCTGAAAAGTAGACACCCGGGGCTTCCAGGAGGTATGGCTTGCGTGGATCCCCCAACGTTCCTTACCCAGAATCCCCTGCAAACCTCAATTTTGGCTGAAAAAATCACTTTTTCACACATTTTTGTGTGGGAAAGTGTGGCATCACTGGCCTCACACAAATTTCCTACCACCCAGCGTTCCCCCAGGTCTCCCGATAAAAATGGTGCCTCACTTGTGTGGGAGGCCCAAGTACCCGCGACAGGCAAGGGCCCACAACGTATTGAGGCGACCTCAAAATGGCCTTTCACAAAACCACCTGGTTTTGCAAGGAGTCACCTGGGTTTTGGCCCGTGCTCGGCGGCCATCTAGGAAACCTACCAAACCACACATTTCTGAAAAGTAGACACCCGGGGCTTCCAGGGAGGTATGGCTTGCGTGGATCCCCCAATGTTTCCTTACCTAGAATCCCCTGCAAACCTCAATTTTAGCTGAAAAAATCACTTTTTTCACACATTTTTGTGTGGGAAAGTGTGGCATCACTGGCCTCACACAAATTTCGTACCACCCAGCGTTCCCCCAGGTCTTCCGATAAAAATGGTGCCTCACTTGTGTGGGAGGCCCAAGTACCCGCGACAGGCAAGGGCCCACAACGTAGTGAGGCGACCTCAAAATGGCCTTTCACAAAACCAACTGGTTTTGCAGGGGAGTCACCTGGGTTTTGGCCCCGTGCTCGGCGGCCATCTAGGGAAACCTACCAAACCCACACATTTCTGAAAAGTAGACACCCAGGGGCTTCCAGGGAGGTATGGCTTGCGTGGATCCCCTACGTTTCCTTACCCAGAATCCCCTGCAAACCTCAATTTTAGCAGAAAAAATCACTTTTTCACACATTTTGTGTGGGAAAGTGTGGCATCACTGGCCTCACACAAATTTCCTACCACCCAGCGTTCCCCCAGGTCTCCCGATAAAAATGGTGCCTCACTTGTGTGGGAGGCCCAAGTACCCGCGACAGGCAAGGGCCCACAACGTATTGAGGCGACCTCAAAATGGCCTTTCACAAAATGACCTGGTTTTGCAAGGGGGTCACCTGGGTTTTGGCCCTGTGCTCGGCGGCCATCTAGGGAAACCTACCAAACCCACACATTTCTGAAAAGTAGACACCTGGGGTCTTCCAGGGAGGTATGGCTTGCGTGGATCCCCCAACGTTTCCTTACCCAGAATCCCCTGCAAACCTCAATTTTAGCTGAAAAAATCACTTTTTTCACACATTTTTGTGTGGGAAAGTGTGGCATCACTGGCCTCACACAAATTTCCTACCACCCAGTGTTCCCCCAGGTCTCCCGATAAAAATGGTGCCTCACTTGTGTGGGAGGCCCAAGTACCCGCGACAGGCTAGGGCCCACAACGTAGTGAGGCGACCTCAAAATGGCCTTCACAAAACCACCTGGTTTTGCAAGGGGGTCACCTGGGTTTTGGCTCCGTGCTCGGCGGCCATCTAGGAAACCTACTAAACCCACACATTTCTGAAAAGTAGACACCTGGGGGCTTCCAGGGAGGTATGGCTTGCGTGGATCCCCCAACGTTTCCTTACTCAGAATCCCCTGCAAACCTCAATTTTAGCTGAAAAAATCACTTTTTCACACATTTTTGTGTGGGAAAGTGTGGCATCACTGGCCTTACACAAATTTCTACCACCCAGCGTTCCCCAGGTCTTCCGATAAAAATGGTGCCTCACTTGTGTGGGAGGCCCAAGTACTCGCGACAGGCAAGGGCCCACAACGTATTGAGGCGACCTCAAAATGGCCTTTCACAAAACCACCTGGTTTTGCAAGAGGGGTCACCTGGGTTTTGGCCCTGTGCTCGGCGGCCATCTAGGAAACCTACCAAACCCACACATTTCTGAAAAGTAGACACCAGGGTCTTCCAGGGAGGTATGGCTTGCGTGGATCCCCCAACGTTTCCTTACCCAGAATCCCCTGCAAACCTCAATTTTAGCTGAAAAAATCACTTTTTTCACACATTTTTGTGTGGGAAAGTGTGGCATCACTGGCCTCACACAAATTTCCTACCACCCAGCGTTCCCCCAGATCTCCCGATAAAAATGGTGCCTCACTTGTGTGGGAGGCCCAAGTACCCGCGACAGGCAAGGGCCCAAAACATTTTTGATAGGCAATGTTGATGTTGCCTCAAAACGTTTTGTGTCCTTGCATGTCGCGGGTACTTGGGCCTCCCACACAAGTGAGGCACCATTTCTATCGGGAGACCTGGGGAACGCTGGGTGGTAGGAAATTTGTGTGAGGCCAGTGATGCCTCACTTCCCACACAAAAATGTGTGAAAAAAGTGATTTTTTCAGCTAAAATTGAGGTTTGCAGGGGATTCTGGGTAAGGAAACGTTGGGGGATCCACGCAAGCCATACCTCCCTGGAAGCCCCGGGTGTCTACTTTTCAGAAATGTGTGGGTTTGATAGGTTTCCTAGATGGCCGCCGAGCACGGGGCCAAAACCCAGGTGACCCCCTTGCAAAACCAGGTGGTTTTGTGAAAGGCCATTTTGAGTTCGCCTCACTACGTTGTGGGCCCTTGCCTGTCGCGGTACTTGGGCCTCCCACACAAGTGAGGCACCATTTTTATCGGGAGACCTGGGGGAACGCTGGGTGGTAGGAAATTTGTGTGAGGCCAGTGATGCCACACTTTCTCACACAAAAATGTGTGAAAAAGTGATTTTTTCAGCTAAAATTGAGGTTTGCAGGGGATTCTGGGTAAGGAAACGTTGGGGGATCCACGCAAGCCATACCTCCCTGGAAGCCCCCGGGTGTCTACTTTTCAGAACTGTGTGGGTTTGGTAGGTTTCCCTAGATGGCCGCCGAGCACAGGGCCAAAAACCCAGGTGACTCCCTTGCAAAACCAGGTGGTTTTGTGAAAGGCCATTTTGAGGTCGCCTCACTACGTTGTGGGCCCTTGCCTGTCGCGGGTACTTGGGCCTCCCACACAAGTGAGGCACCATTTTTATCGGGAGACCTGGGGAACGCTGGGTGGTAGGAAATTTGTGTGAGGCCAGTGATGCCACACTTTCCCACACAAAAATGTGTGAAAAAAGTGATTTTTTCAGCTAAAATTGAGGTTTGCAGGGATTCTGGGTAAGGAAACGTTGGGGGATCCACGCAAGCCATACCTCCCTGGAAGCCCCCGGGTGTCTACTTTTCAGAACTGTGTGGGTTTGGTAGGTTTCCCTAGATGGCCGCCGAGCACAGGGCCAAAAACCCAGGTGACTCCCTTGCAAAACCAGGTGGTTTTGTGAAAGGCCATTTTGAGGTCGCCTCACTACGTTGTGGGCCCTTGCCTGTCGCGGGTACTTGGGCCTCCCACACAAGTGAGGCACCATTTTTATCGGGAGACCTGGGGAACGCTGGGTGGTAGGACATTTGTGTGAGGCCAGTGATGCCACACTTTCCCACACAAAAATGTGTGAAAAAAGTGATTTTTTCAGCTAAAATTGAGGTTTGCAGGGGATTCTGGGTAAGGAAACGTTGGGGGATCCACGCAAGCCATACCTCCCTGGAAGCCCCGGGTATCTACTTTTCAGAAATGTGTGGGTTTGGTAGGTTTCCCTAGATGGCGGCCGAGCACAGGGCCAAAACCCAGGTGACTCCCCTTGCAAAACCAGGTGGTTTTGTGAAAGGCCATTTTGAGGTCGCCTCAATACGTTGTGGGCCCTTGCCTGTCGCGGGTACTTGGGCCTCCCACACAAGTGAGGCACCATTTTTATCGGGAGACCTGGGGAACGCTGGGTGGTAGGAAATTTGTGTGAGGCCAGTGATGCCACACTTTCCCACACAAAAATGTGTGAAAAAAGTGATTTTTTCAGCTAAAATTGAGGTTTGCAGGGATTCTGGGTAAGGAAACGTTAGGGGATCCACGCAAGCCATACCTCCCTGGAAGCCCCCGGGTGTCTACTTTTCAGAAATGTGTGGGTTTGGTAGGTTTCCTAGATGGCCGCCGAGCACGGGGCCAAAACCCAGGTGACTCCCCTTGCAAAACCAGGTGGTTTTGTGAAAGGCCATTTTGAGGTCGCCTCACTACATTGTGGGCCCTTGCCTGTCGCGGGTACTTGGGCCTCCCACACAAGTGAGGCACTATTTTTATCGGGAGACCAGGGGGAACGCTGGGTGGTAGGAAATTTGTGTGAGGCCAGTGATGCCACACTTTCCCACACAAAAATGTGTGAAAAAGTGATTTTTTCAGCTAAAATTGAGGTTTGCAGGGGATTCTGGGTAAGGAAACGTTGGGGGATCCACACAAGCCATACCTCCCTGGAAGCCCCCGGGTGTCTACTTTTCAGAAATGTGTGGGTTTGGTAGGTTTCCCTAGATGGCCGCCGAGCACGGGGCCAAAACCCAGGTGACTCCCTTGCAAAACCAGGTGGTTTTGTGAAAGGCCATTTTGAGGTCGCCTCAATACGTTGTGGGCCCTTGCCTGTCGCGGGTACTTGGGCCTCCCACACAAGTGAGGCACCATTTTTATCGGGAGACCTGGGGGAACGCTGGGTGGTAGGAAATTTGTGTGAGGCCAGTGATGCCACACTTTCCCACACAAAATGTGTGAAAAAAGTGATTTTTTCAGCTAAAATTAAGGTTTGCAGGGGATTCTGGGTAAGGAAACGTTGGGGGATCCACGCAAGCCATACCTCCCTGGAAGCCCCCGGGTGTCTACTTTTCAGAAATGTGTGGGTTTGGTAGGTTTCCCTATGTGGCCGCCGAGCCCCGGGCCAAAACCCAGGTGACCCCCTTGCAAAACCAGGTCATTTTGAGATAATGTGTTGTTTATTTCTGCAGCGTGAAAATTTTGGCACAATATTGCAAGGAAAATGTGACAGATATTTTGAGGTTTGCAGGACATTGTGGGTACCATAACTTGTTGGGATCCACAAGAGAGATATCACCATGTACTCCCATGGGTGTTTCGTTTACGACAATATCTACAGTTGGTAGGTTATTCTTAGACGGAATGTACACCTTGGCAGACAGACTAAAAAGACAAAGATTACTGCACAGCCATCTATTCCTCAAGCACACACACATACTGGTTGGATTTGGCACGAGGGCAAGTGATGGTTCAGTATATACAATTTTATTAACAAGAGATTTCACAAAAATGAAATGCACTGTCAATAATTGAAAGGACAAAAAACGGAACCAGTGACTCGCAGCTCGTGAGCTGTAAAGCCACGTCAAGGCCCCAACCGCTTTACAGGCCATTCACACACCTTTCATACGTGATACACACAAGACCATTCACACCCCCAGGCACGAAACAAACACATTACAACATTCACAAAAAGGGACAAGGTACACCCTGCTTGAGAAAGACGAAAAAAAATATTACTGCACAGCCATCTAATCCTCAAGCACACACACACATACTGGTTGGATTTGGCACGAGGGTGAGTGATGGTTCAGTATATACAATTGTATTAACAAGTGATTTCACAAAAATGAAATGCACTGTTAATAATTGAAAGGACGAGAAACTGAACCATTGACTCACAGCTCGTGAGCTGTAAAGCCACGACAAGGCACCAACCTCTTTACAGGCCATTCATACACCTTTCATACGTGTGACAAATACAAAACCATTCACACCACCAGCCGCGGGCCCATCACATTACAACACTCACACCAGCAGACAGCGCCATTCAAGGGCCCATCACTTTCACACACCCACATTCCTAACACAGCAACCACACAAGCTGATGGATTGCGTGGAGTGTCGCTCGGCTAGCAGTGTGTGTAGTGACCAGGAGCAAGTCACTACTCACACACTGCCAGCCGAGCGCCAGTCCACGCACACCGCCAGCCAAGCGCCACTCCACGCACACCGCCAGCCAAGCGCCACTCCACGCACACCGCCAGCCAAGCGCCACTCCACGCACACTGCCAGCCAAGCACCACTCCACGCACACCGCCAGCCAAGAGCCACTCCCCGCACACCGCCAGCCAAGCGCCACTCCACGCACACCGCCAGCCAAGCACCAGCCTACACACACCACCATCACATTTAGGATTTTTTTATACAAAAAAGAAAACACAAACAAATTGCAAATAGATACAAATCTACTAACACAAAATCAGAAACTAAATACATTGCACTAATGCCAACCTTGAAACAGAACAACAATTCTTAAACATTACAGACCAGGCAGTTCACTTTACCACTCATGGTTGCTCCCAATAATTCTTTTGCTTGTGGTACGCTCTATAACAAGCAGGCACACACAGCCCAGGGTTAGAAGGACACTCAGGGCAGTACATACGAGTCTCCTTCCGCGTACCTCTTCGCCAACAGACTCTACATCTCCTAGTGGGAAAGTCTTTTGAGGGTGTAGGAGGAATGTGATCAGGAAAGTGGCGATCTTTCAATCGAGCCACATCCTCCACCACTCCAACTCTAGGAACACTTGCCTGTTCCACAACAACAAGGCTGCCTATGACAGGCTCCTGAAACTGAACAAAAGTCAACTTTGACGCAGGAGAACACTCCTTGAACACAACAAAAGCATTGAAAGTTGCTAAATTGAAGAGATGGATGGCCAACTTCTTATACCAAATGTAAGACTTACGAATAGCAGTGTAAGGTTCCAACCTCTGATCTACTCTATCAACACCACCCATGTGCTTATTGTAGTCTAAAATGCACACAGGTTTGCGCACTTCAGCAATCTGACCCCAAACAGCCACAGGTGAAGTACTCTCATCATGGATGGTAGTCAGCATGTACACATCCCTCCTGTCCACAAATTTCACAGCTAGCAGTTCCTCACTACGCAAGGCACTGCACTGTCCCCTCTGAAGTTTTTTGCAAACAAGCTCTTTTGGATAACCTTTACGGTTAGAGCGGATTGTGCCACAAGCAAAAGTGTCCACTTTGAACAATTCCTTAAACAATTGCACAGCAGTGTAGAAGTTATCAAGGTACAAATGGTGGCCTCTGTTAAACAGTCCTCTAGCAAGATCCCACACAATTTTCTCTGAAACTCCAAAAGTGGACGGACAACCAGGGGGTCAATAGTGGAATCCCTACCAGTGTACACACGCAAATTAAAAACATATCCTGTCCTACTCTCAGACAACATATACAGCTTAATTCCATAGCGTGCCCTCTTGCTAGGAATGTACTGCCTAAAAACCAAACGGCCCTTGAACAGGACCAAAGACTCATCAATAGATATTTCTTTCCCTGGAGTATAGATCTCTGAAAATCGATCTATAAAGTGATCGAGAACAGGCCGAATCTTAAAAAGACGGTCACATTCAGGGTGATCTCGTGGCAACGCCAAACCATTATCAACAAAATGCAGCATCCGAAGCAAAAGTAAATACCGATCACGAGTCATAACTGCAGGAAATATGGCCGTTGCCATCAAGGGACTGGTAGACCAATATGAACCCATGGACGGCTTCCTTATCAAACCCATCCAAAAAGTCAAACCCAAAAACTTCTTCATCTCTTCCAGATTTGTGGGACTCCACCGGGTAGCTCTAGAATGGGGCCTAAGTCTGGCACTGTTGTCCCTCAAAAACTGTTCAGCATACAAATTAGTCTGCTCAACAATCTCACCCAAAAATACATCATCCATAAACAACTGAAAATACTGTATAGGCAAATAATGTTCACAATCCACTCTACACCCTGCATAACCACTAAAGGCAGGCAACACCGGCTGCACCATGTTTGGATCAACCCAGAGTCCAGCACTTCCAGTAGGAAGCCTAGCAGCCCCAGGCTGCAATCCAGATGCCTCTTGCACCATCGGCACAGTAGTATCCTCCTCTAAATCAGGCACTTCATCTGCACTGAGAGTACCTTCATCATCCGATGATTCCATGTGGAGAGAAAACTCACTGCCTGAATCTTCCCCTCCCTCCTCTCCCTCAGACGCACTGTCAGTCTCATAATCCTGCTCAGAGGAAGATTCAAGAAGCAAACCAACCACCTGCTGAGCAGTAATTCTACGGCTAGCCATAATGCTTACTAATAAAGGTTACTTGTCAAACAAGTCAACAACAACAAACCCTTTGTAAAAAAAGAAATAAACAAAATGTAGCTTTATCACAAAGACCTATATACTCCAACACTATACCACTCACGTGACAGAAGCAGCTAGACTCACCACCACCTACTCTGCACAGACACAGTAAGGATCAACAATATCCCACTAAAAAAGAAGAAGAAAAAAATTACACATAAGACAATGCAAAACATCGCAAAGAATTTCATGCTCTGAACACTAACAAATATGCTGCCATTATGGCACCACTTACAAAAAAATTCATTCATGCATGACAATAATACTCATTTGTAGTACACACAACAAAAATATTTTTCTTACCAAATAAATGCAATTACGCAAAACTGCAGAACCACCACTGCCGAAACCGCAAACAGGAATCAAAAGCTTTACACTAGAATAAAAAGGAGAAAAAAAAACATTACAAACACATATGCAAATAATGCACCAGTCCACACACAATCCACCAGCCAAGCTAAGGGGTAGGTGGGCCTAACAGTATAAATAAAATATTCACCCCCGTAAAAGGGGAGCAACCCTTGCCCTTTTGGCCACTCCCCAACACAAAAATTAAAAAAAACCCTGGTGCCTAGTGGGCATTCCTGCTGCACGATCACATGATCGTGCAGCAGGAATGCACAAAGAGGCATCGGGGGAAAGGAAAACCCTTTCCTTTCCCTCGATGCCTCTTTTGATACAAACCCCCCTCCCCGAGCCAAACCTCACCTGATTTCCCCGATGCGCTGGAAGCAAATGGCTTCCAGCGCGTCGGGAAGAAAGGAAACCCTCAATGATGTCAGCGCGCCTCGCGCGCTGACGTCATTGATGGGGCGGGGGAGGCAGGGGAAGCCCTTCCCCTGCCTCCCCAAAAAAAAAACCTAACAATCGGATTCCCACGGGGGGAGCGCCAGCGCTTCCCCCGTGGGTGGTCTTATGACGAGCTGGACTCGTCATGAGCACACGAGCACTGTGTGCCATGACGAGTCCAGCTCGTCATAAGCACCGAAGGGGATAAAGGGTCAGAGCAGGATCTCAGCGGCAGACGAGGAGAAGGAACCTCCTGGTCACAGGAACTACACGAGCATTGCGCTCGAGAAATTCAAGGATGCAAAGACCTCCATCAAGGATTACAGCTAACTTTTCAGGGTGTAAATGGAGAGAAGCCACATCTGCTTAACCACGCTCACGAATTCTACACGAGAATTGCGCTCGAGAAAATGAAGGATGCAAAGACCTCCATCAAGGATTACAGCTAACTTTTCACGTTGGAAATGGAGAGAAGGCACATCTGCTTAACCACGCTCACAAATTCTGCACACCTGCCCTGCATATTTATCCAAGAAGATGCCACCGTTTTGTGCAATACCTCTACTCAACTGTAGTACTGTCTACTGGCTAATCAGTAAGTGTTACCTCGTTGGGTAAATGTATAGTGCCTTTCCTACACTACAGCTGCGTAAAGGACCAGAAGAATTGTCTCCAGTGACCTGTGTGTCTGTAACTTTGCCACCGCGCCGAAAGCGCCGGGAACCTTTGATTAAGCTGTCCATCATAGTTGGGAAAGGGCGGGCAGACGTTGCATACCGCTAGTGTATGTGTGGCGGGGCCAAACGGGCGGGGCTTCTAGGCCCGTTCACATGCCTCTTGTTTATAAAGGGTCAGAGCACGATCTCAGCGGCAGACGAGGAGAAGGAACCTCCTGGTCACACGAACTACACGAGCATTGCGCTCGAGAAATTCAAGGATGCAAAGACCTCCATCAAGGATTACAGCTAACTTTTCAGGGTGTAAATGGAGAGAAGCCACATCTGCTTAACCACGCTCACGAATTCTACACGAGAATTGCGCTCGAGAAAATGAAGGATGCAAAGACCTCCATCAAGGATTACAGCTAACTTTTCACGTTGGAAATGGAGAGAAGGCACATCTGCCCTGCATATTTATCCACGAAGATGCCACCGTTTTGTGCAATACCTCTACTCAACTGGAGTACTTTCTACTGGCTAATCAGTAAGTGCTACCTCGTTGGGTAAATGTATAGTGCCTTTCCTACACTACAGCTGCGTAAAGGACCAGAAGAATTGTCTCCAGTGACCTGTGTGTCTGTAACTTTGCCACCGCGCCGAAAGCGCCGGGGTCCTTTGAGTAAGCTGTCCATCATAGTGGGGAAAAGGCGGGCAGACGTTGCATACCGCTAGTGTATGTGTGGCGGGGCCAAACGAGCGGGGCTTCTAGGCCCGTTCACATGCCTCTTGTTTATAAAGGGTCAGAGCACGATCTCAGCGGCAGACGAGGAGAAGGAACCTCCTGGTCACAGGAACTACACGAGCATTGCGCTCGAGAAATTCAAGGATGCAAAGACCTCCATCAAGGATTACAGCTAACTTTTCAGGGTGTAAATGGAGAGAAGGCACATCTCCACGCTCACGAATTCTACACGAGAATTGCGCTCGAGAAAATGAAGGATGCAAAGACCTCCATCAAGGATTACAGCTAACTTTTCACGTTGGAAATGGAGAGAAGGCACATCTGCCCTGCATATTTATCCACGAAGATACCACCGTTTTGTGCAATACCTCTACTCAACTGGAGTACTTTCTACTGGCTAATCAGTAAGTGCTACCTCGTTGGGTAAATGTATAGTGCCTTTCCTACACAACAGCTGCGTAAATGACCCTCCCTCCCTCCCTCCCTCCCTCCCTCGTGGGCATTCCTGCTGCACGATCACATGATCGTGCAGCAGGAATGCACAAAAGAGGCATCGGGGAAAGGAAAACCCTTTCCTTTCCCTCGATGCCTCTTTTGATACAAACCCCCCTCCCCGAGCCAAACCTCACCTATTTCCCCGACGTGCTGGAAGCAAATGGCTTCCAGCGCGTCGGGAAGAAGGGAAACCCTCAATGATGTCAGCGCGCCTCGCGCGCTGACGTCATTGATGGGGAGGGCGGGGGGCGGGGGGAGGCAGGGGAAGCCCTTCCCCTGCCTCCCCCAAAAAAACTAAGGATCGGATTCCCACGGGGGGAGCGCCAGCGCTTCCCCGTGGGTGGTCTTATGACAAGCTGGACTCGTCATGAGCACACGAGCACTGTGTGCCATGACGAGTCCAGCTCGTCATAAGCACCGAAGAGTTAAATGTGTTGGCCAATGCATACATGGCCAACACATTTAACAGTATTCGGTGATGGGTATTCAACGTAGATGTAACCACATACAGGGGTGTGTAGATATGGGTAGGTGAGTCACACATACCCAATGACATTAATGCATGTCATTAGCTAGGTCAAAATATTGAGGCAATGGCACACATGGTTGGATGGCTTCCAGTACTAACTGGCAATGTGAGTTTGCATGCCATTGAGAAGGATGTATTCAGTTAGGTGTGATGCACATGTACATTTATGGAGGGTCATTCACTGGCTGGTGACATGCATCAGGGAGTGACATGCTGACATGTTGGGGTCATCTGTGTGTGTCAGCACTCAGTGCTACATTGGTATTTGTGTTTGTGAGACAAGGAAGGTACAGTGAATTCCCTTCCCTTTGGGACATGAGTAAGACCTCTTTATCAACTGGATATTTCCTAAGCCTCATGCACTTTCAGTGTTCTAATGACATTGACATTTGCAATGTGAAAAAGGTACACTCACATGTACCAGTCTTGACTGCGGATGTCCCTAGGCAGACTCATGTACAATGGTTCTTTGTGCTGAAATCTCACACCACTTGGAGCCACATTGTCTCTATTCTACTCTTCTGTACTACATGTGACACCTAGCTAAGCTACTCATGTGCAGCTTTCATATGCGTCATCTGGCAGAGGACAGATGTGAACGTGTCACTTGGTAAGTGTGAACAGTGTGGAATGGGCACTTCCATGTCACCTTATTCTTGGTAGTCACATATTGGTGCAACTTAGCTATAGCAGGTGCCCAGCAGTTTTACATGTTGTGGGTTAGGGACACCTCACCATTTGCTGATTGCAGGGCCTTGTGTGGATAGTTAGTAATGCATTCCATGAGGACATCCCATTTGATTACATCAGGTAAATATGGTATGCAACAAGGGCCTAGGTTGACAGGGTAATGATATCTCCTGCAACACATGTGAGTGTGGATTTGGGAAACGGTTACACATACAGTTGGAGCAGAATGTTGTTATGACACCATTATGTGTGACTGTGCACAGGTCATGTAGGATTCTTGCATGTACTTATGCCAATGCTGGAGTCAATGTAGTCATCCTTGTACATATGATCTGTGTAATTGTGTAATGTGTTGTGTTAGGATCTGTTTATCCAGTTTGCTCACACAATTGTAATGAACCTATTTCTACTATTATTACAGAATCATCCCAGGGCAGTGGAGCAGACAGGGCTTAGACCATTGGGGAAGCAGCTGGCCATAATGGTTCCCGCCACAGCAGTGACACAGATGGAATCAGTGGCTCAGAGGGAGAGGGGATTGCCGTGGAGGAACCAGATGACACATCATCATCATGAGTCAAGCTGCAGTGGCCACTCCCTGGTGGTGGTTGACCCCATGTACCTGCATCCACAACATTTATTTTCGCCACCACTGGTCCATCTCTACCCTACCTGCTGCTCTCAGTCTCCACCCAGCTGTCCTGGCCCTCTCCCCTAAGAAGGGAACCACCTTCTTCCCACCAGGCACCTCAATCCCTGCCCCTGTCTCCACTGCTGCCCTGAGTGTGGAGGCAATTGACATCCTGAGACAGATCTCTGTAGGTCAGAATGCAGTGCTGAATTCCATCCAGGTGCAAAGCCCCAAGCTAACGCAGATGGTGTTATACCTCAAAGGCATGCACGCTGACAAGTCTGCCCTACATGGATCTTTTCAGGCTCTGGCATCCACTGTCACGGCAGCCTTCCAACAATTCCACCTTTCCACCCCACCCCACCTCCGTCCTCTTCCCCATCCACAATCCCTATTACCATACCTGCCCAAAGCACACACCAGCACACATCCTCCTCTACATCTACACGGAGCACAAGCAAACAGGAACATATTGAAGAAAAAAAAGACGCACACTCTCACCAGGTACTCGCCACCCTCATCACCACATCCAGTGACATACACCCAGACACCACACCCAATGTACCACAGACATTCACTACACACATACCACCAGACCCAGCCACTACATACATACATCCAGACACCACACCACCAGACACAGCCACTACACACATATATCCAGACACCATACCACCAGACACAGCCTCTACCCGCATCACACACACAGACACCACACCCACACCACCAGCCCCATACACAAAACACATTGCCAAGGAACAGAAACATTCAACAACCAAACATGCACCAGACACACAGAGACATGCATGCACAGCCACACCTTACACTTCACATCTCTCTACCTCCAATACTCCACCCCTTGCCCAACCTCCTCCCCAGACTCCTAAAGAACTTTGCCTTATTGCCCTTGACCTCTTCCCTGCCACAGCTGCCCACCCCCTCCCAAACCCAGAAGGTCTTCTTTCCCAACCCTACCCATCCCTTCCACTTCACAATCCACCCCAAAAACACCAGTCCCCCTCCTAAACCCATCACTACCCCTGCCAAGACAAAAGAGTGCCTGAAAAGAAGAGGGAAACGTCCTGAAACTGACCCAACCCCTCCCAAAATCAAACAGACCTCTTCCCCACCCCAGCCCAGATGCTCTAAGAAAAAAAAAAAACTAAAACATCTGATCCCCCCTCCCTAGACCCATCACTACCTTTCAGGTATACAAGATTCTACACATGGTCCAACCCAGCCCTCCTCATCCCGAGACTAGCCCTCCCACAGACCAACACACTCCTCCCCATCCTGAGACCAGCCCTCCCACGGACCAACCCGGCCCTCCCAATCCCAACCCCAGCCCACCCAAGTAACATCATTGAGGTGACTGGACTGCCCACTAGATGCCCCTTCCTGGGGAGGTTTCCCTGGCAGTGTTCTGGAAGGCAAGTTTGGTGACACAGCAGTGTTCTGGCCCACAGACTACTACCTGGACTGACCATTGGCCTTTGTTTTGGGAGACCAATTTGTTGTCTCTAATAAAAACTTTCTTGGTTTTGAAGACCTTTGTCCTGCCATTGATACTGATGCTAATTGTTGTTATTGGATAATTTGGGATGTGTGACTACAGTTGTGTTTGTTTCACCATGATAGCTAATCCATTTGCAGTGGTAAGTATAGTCAGACCTTGGGACAAGTTATGGAGTTACGGGAGTCAATGTTCAATGTTCATTGGATGTATATGTGGGATGAGTTCCAATTGCGGCTGACATTGCATTGGGCAGCGTCTGCTTGGTAAGTATTGCAGCTTGCCTTGGCCAATGTCCACATCTTTTGGTTTGCAGTACTACCTGATATGTAGGGGGGATATGTGTTTAATGTGTGCAAACTAGGTATTTGTTTCTCCACACGGGGTGTTGTATTGTCATACCTAATTGGTACTTTGGATGCACATGTAACAATTTTCATGTCTGTTCTTTCCACATACGTTTAATAGGTGTTTGACAACTGCTGTTGCTGCAGTATTTTTTTAAAGGATTTGCACTTACACATTAGCCATATGTGCATGCCACTTTGTGACAATATTGTTTGCCTTGATATACCTCATGCCACAGGTCCTGTCCACATGGAGACATTGAGGCAGGTGCAATATGGACTGTGGCCTTGGCCCGTATCCTTTCAGGAATTCCCCTGGTTTGCTTTACATTGTGGCCTTTAAATGTTTGACACAGTGGTTTGTGAGAATCTCATTTACCTGACTTAGCTTTTTCATATAGGTGATGTGTGAAGGCCCATTACAGTGCTTTAGCAGTGAAGGTGTGTTTTATTATCCAGACACATCCATACTGATGTACGTTCGATGTCACAACAGAACCTAGCATATGAGCAATGTGAGGGTGTCACAGTAGATGATTGCTATATCATTTATGAGGAGGGGCTGTTCTGCGACGATGTTTATTGCAAACATCAGTATACCAGCTTCCTAGATGTGTACACATGTTGAGTTTGTGAGACTGTGCCTGTAAATTGTCAGTGACCTGGACATAGAGGGCATCATTCAGATCTGATAGGAACATATATTCTGTGATGTTGCGTACAGCGCCTCACAAAATATGTTTGGATCAGGGATGCAGGGCCCCTGGCCTTAAACACGGTCTTGTGGCTCCAGGGGTGGTGTATATAGTGCCACAACCCCATGATTGATGTATCATGTAGGACATAGTTGGCTAGGTGTGATTTCAGTCAAGTGATGTGAATTGCATGTAGATTTTCACTTGGGATGTTTGACCTGGCCACATCTTGACACATACACACACTCTCTATCTTCTAAATTGTGGTGGGCTTGAACAGTGTTTTATTGTGTTTTTCTTGTTCTCAACAACAGGACTGTGAGTGGGATGAGTGTACTGGGGGGTCTCTCACAGAAGCGTGGCTGATTTACATGAGGGCGTGGCTTACAAGCACATAAGCTACACATCTGTGATTGGCATAATGTCCCACATGTATGGTATGTTACTACTTCTGTCATTGCACAACATCCAGATATGTGATACGACGAGTTACATTGCACCTAAAAAAGCCAGCACTATAGAATTTGCCAATGGTTATTAGTTGCATTAAATACTGCAGCAACAACTGCAGCTTCATTGCATAGGAGTATGATAATGCTTCAATTCTGACATGACGAGACGGTGAATGGAATATTACAAGTCTCTTTGCAGTGACATCTGCGGCAGTGGAAGGTGGTACTACTGCTTAGCAAAACCAAAGGGGATGATGGACGGAGTGTTGAACATTGCAAGCACTCACCCCCAGTCAACTGATCTGGGTTTAATCCATCATCATTCTTTAGCTCACTCCACCACCCCAGTTCAGACATGGCCATATGCAAATCAGTCCGACCCTGTGCCTCATGGGAACAGTCCAGCCCGAACTGCCAAGCCATGTCTTCCCTGGACCGGAAACAAGCATCCTGGGACCGGTTTCGGGTACTACTGCTGAGTTCAATTTATTTCTTACCCTGAGGGTGAGGACAAAAATGGAGAGTTTGATGAGACCCATCTCAGCACCTGCTTTTTCGACCCGTCGGTGCTAAGCACCTGCAAGCCCCGGACAACTTCATTCCCTGCTACACAACTTGCACTTCTCGCTCTTTCCATCGCTCCTTCAGGCACCCTCATGTCCTGCTTCTCATGAAATATTTATTGGCAAGATCTCCCAGCATGATTACTTGGAAACATGTGGCTCACAGACCCCCACTCATACTGACCAAGCTATGCCCCTGCTTTTCCATGGTGGGGGATTGACTGGCTGAGGACTCTGTACACAGGTAGGTGTGAAACTTGACGGTGGTTGCATCCATGACAGCGTCGATTTTAGGCATCATCAAGCAGGTAGAGCAGCGGCAGGACGTGTGCGATAGGCTCCAAGTTGGCACAGGACATGAAGAGCTGTGTACAGGTAAGTTTTAACCTCATATCCCTCCCTTTGTGCCAGCTCAGATGAGGTGGTTGGATCACCATGGTCGGCTCATCAGAAAGGTGCATCATAATTGGGCGGGTGGTTCGTAAGACGGTCTGCTCTCTGACTAGCTCCATTGGTCCTTTCCGACACCACCGCAGTCAAAATTTCCTGGCAGAGTTGGAGGGACTCCGGCAGCCGCAATTCTATGCATACGAATGCATCATAAACCGGCAGTTGGAGTTACTGCTTCCCACAATAGCACAGTGGTCTGACCACCTCCAACAGGACCACGGAAGCAGGTACAACCGGCATCGTAATGAGGCCCTAAAAATCATTTCTGTGTTGTTAAAAGTAAGAAGGAATAATAGCAAGGTGGTACAAATAAAAAAAGATAATCAGTGCTTTAATTTAACCTGTGCAAAGTCCAGGCCGGAGCACTTTAAAGACATCAGATACTTTCTACATGATTAAAGCATTATTGCTCAAAAACATTATGATTACAGTCCAGCCCTTAGCCAGGCAAAATTGGAGGCAAAACCTGAAACTTGAGAAAATGTTGACTTTTCTAGAGATTGGTGGTGACTCATGGGAACCATGACTCAAAGGCTGCCTTAGAAGCTGCTATAGCAGTGGAGAAGTAGTTACAACACTCTCTGTGTTTTGTGGTAGCAGAGACATGAATAACAGTTACCCATATTTCTTTCAGCCCAGCATATGGACGATCCAAGTGATCCTGGAAGAAGTGACTAAGGCAACTGTGGATAGTTCATTTAATAAGTCTCCTGAACCGAACAGTGTGACCGTTTATTAATATGTCTAATGCCCAGTTGTGGACCTCATATTTAAACAGGGTTTTCAATGTTCTTTTTGATACCCTTGCATTTTCAGAATTCTGGTGTCTTTCTTTATTTAAATCATTCAACAAAAAGTGGGTCTTATTTCTTTGCAAAACTCCTTGGTCAAGATGCTGAACAGGAATCTCCCAGCTAGACCTCACGTCTACTTATACACAAAAGGGCAAATAGGCGGAAGAGAACAAGAGGAGAGAAAGAGAAACCACTACTTGACGGTCCTACCAAACCATCCAAAATTTTTGGAATAGACGCTTCTCTCATTAAATCGTGATATGCTTCATCATTGGCGCCTATCCACACCCTTGTAGGATAATACCACCAGGGTGTACTTATCTAGAAATGAGAATTCTTATATAAAGCAAATTCTTGGATAATGCAGGGATACAGAATAAGAAATGCTACAAATGTCTCACAGTATACCCCAAAACAATTCCTCTTTATTTGTATGGTACTGTGGACATGAATAAAAACAGGTGCAGGGTTTTAATTGAGCATTCATTTCTCAATTACCCCCAATTTTTTCTTTTTACTTTAGCAACGTTTCGGCCCTGGTCAAGGGCCTATCCGGGTCTGGCTCCTTCCTCAGGGCTGTGTGTGCATTCCTGCCTACCTATGCATGCACTCCATGCACATATGTGAGGTGTAAGGCTCTCACCTGAAACAGAACTTCCTAGTTCAGGGGTACCCTGTTTTTGGGTGATTCAGGGGTCATGCATATCTGGTGTGAGATGCCATCCTATAGTCAAACATGCTTCAAGGAATTGGTACCACCAGTGACCTACATATTGCCACTCATACCGCTGCCGCCAAGGAATTGGCACCAATTCCGTGAAACATGTTTACTATAGGTTGGTACCTCGTGCCAGATGCGCATGATTCCTGGACTTGTGTTTGTACAGTACCATACAGTGATTTGTGTAACACAAAATCCGAGATCAATAATTTGATACCAACTTGAGCCTTTTTAAATTCTCCTTAGACTCCATTGGCTGTTTTTCTTATTCTAAATTTAAGTAACCTTACCCTCCTCTACTAACAAGGAGATGGATCTGATTAATCCCTTAAATGCTGGGCCTCTCCCCCTCCCCCATTGCTTAGCCATAAGGTATCCACACCAAATTTACATCCATTTTTCCTAACAACCTAGAGATTTTAAAGGTACCCAGGGTTAGTGGATTCCCCAGGAGGGGACAGAGAAAATAGGCAAAATGTAGCTAAAGTATGAGTTTTGGGGGGAAAATAGGAAAAAATGCTCCGGATAAAGGTGTCTGTTTTTTTTCTCCTGAAAATGGCGTCAACAAACGGCTTGCTGTGCTAAAGTCACTATCTTTCCAGCTTTCAGGAATATGCAGAACTTAATAAAAAAACTATTTATTTACCACTGTTTAGGCATTTTTCAAAGAGGTAGCTACTTCCAGTTTGAGGTGGAAACCAGTGTAAAACCCACGTTTGATCCAGGAAAGCTATAGATTTCTGAAAATTAGTTAAACTTTCAAATTCAGGAAGGGCCCTGTGTAGATCACTCAAGGTTCTCCCAAAGAAAAATAACTGTTGAAATGAAAGAAATTGAAAATGAGCATGAAAAAATGTCCATTTGTGACAATGTTTTCATCATAACGTTTTGTCACAATATCCGATTTACAACAGCAATATACCATTACATCTGCTAGATGCTTCTGGTAGCGAGGATACATAGGATTTGTAGGTTCTCCAAGAACCTAAGGTACCCAGAGCCAACAACTGAGCTACACCGTACAATGGTTTTTTGTTATGTGCCAGGTATAGACCAATTCATATGATGAAATATGTCAAGTGAAAAATGGGTATCAAGGAAACCTATGTATTTCCGAAATGGGAACAAGATATGCAGTTTAGGAACAGTGGTTATTTGTACAACTCTGAATTTGTGGGTATCTGTACTAGCAGCATATGATTTAGAGTGTATGTTTCAAACTATCTTCTTTCTTAGACTCTGGCTTTCATTTGGAAGGCACAAATGGAGCAAAATCCAATTGGTGTTAACAAGTGTTCTACTATTCTATACTCCCACATGTCTTCCAATAAAAATGGTACCTCACTTGTGTGGGTAGGCATAGTGCCCGTGACAAGAAATTTCCCAAAACACAACAAAGATTAATAAAATTTTTCCACTGAAAACTGACCCTATTTTTGCAAGGTGGGTAGCTGTGGATTTTGGGCCCTAGCTCAGCTGGCACTTAGGGAAACCTAGCAAACTTGCGCGTCTTTGAAAACTAGACACCTCGTGAAATTCAGGGTGAGGTGACATGCATGGCTTTCACCAGGTTTCCCAGAATCCCTTGCAAACCTCAAACATTGACCAAAAAAACACATTTTCCTCTTATATCTGTGATGTAAAGTTCTGGAACCTGAGAGAAGCCACAAACTCCCTTCCACTCAGCATTTCCCCATGTCTCCTGATAAAAATGGCATCTCACTTGTGTGAGTAGGCCTAGTTCCTGCGAGAGGAAATGGCCCGAAAAGCAACATGGATTCATCACATTTTTCAATTCAAAGCAGACTCTTTTTCGCAAAGTGGATAGCTGTGGATTTGGGCCCTAGCTCAACCAGCTCCTAGGGAAATGTAGCAAACTTGCAAATTTTTTAAAACTGGATAACTGGGGGAATCCAGGATGGGGTGACTTGCATGGCTCCCACCAGGTTTCTTTGCCAAGTAAATCTCACTCTTTGATTAAAAAAACACATTTTCCTCACATTTCTGTGATGAAAAGTTCTGGAATCTGCAAAGAGCCACAAATTTCCTTCCACTCAGAATTTCCCCTAGTCTCCTGATAAAAATGATACTTCACTTGTGTGGGTAGGCCTAGTGCCCGAGACAGGAAACAGCTCAAAATACAAAATGAATACATCACATTTTTTTACTCAAAACTGACCCTTTTTGTGCAAAGTGGGTAACTGTGGATTTTGGGCCTTAGCTCAGTCGGCACCTAAGAAAACCCAGAAGACTAGACACAGAGCAAAATCCAAGGTGGAGTGACTTGCATGGCACTTACCAAGTTTTTTTCACCCAACTTCAAACTTTGAATAAAAAAAACATTTTCCTCACATTTCTGTGATGGAAAGTTCTGTAATCTATGGGGAGCCACAAAATTTCTTCCAACCTGCATTCCCGTTAATCTCTTGATAAAAATGGTGCCTTACTTGTGTAGGTAGTCCTACTGCCTGCTACAGGAAACAGCCCAAACCCCACATTTTGCGACTCAAACTGACCATTTTTTTGCAAAGTGGGTATGTATGTGGAGCCCTAGCTCAGTCAGCACCTAGAGAAACCTAGCAAACTTGTACATTTCTGAAAATTAGACACCTGGAGGAATCCAGGGTGGGGTGGCTTGTGTGACACTTACCAGATTTGATTATCTAAGAATCCCTTGCAAACCTCAAACTTTGACAAAAAACACATTCTCCTCACATTTCTGTGATGGAAAGTTCTTGAATCTGCAGTAGCCACAAAATCGCTTTCACCCAGCATTTCCCCTAGTCTCCTCATAAAAATGGTGCCCTACTTTTGTGGGTTGGCCTAGTGCCCATGACAGGAATGGGTCAAACCAAGGACAATGGGAACCGTTGCGAGGGGACTCCCATTGACCTTAGTTTGACTCATTCATAGTCCCAGCCATACAACTGGCACAGTGTTTTTATCGACGCAAATGGGGTAGCGCTGTGTGGCAGGAATTTTGTGGATTGCTGCAGATTCTGGAAGTTTTCATGAAAAAAATTTAAGGAAACTGTGCGATTTTAAGCATAGTTTGAGGTTTGCAGGGCATTGCGGGTAAAAAACACCTTATGCGATCCATGCAAGGCACACCACCCTGGAGTTCTCTGGTTGTCTACTTTTCAAAAATGTCTGATTGAATGTATGCATGGGTGGGGGCCGAGCACTGCCCCAAATCCCTCAGCTACCCCTATAGCTGATCTCTCCACATAGAGCTTTAGAGCCTTTTGTGTCAAGGTCTCTCTGCCCACTCACACAAGTGGGGTGCCATTGTTATCGGGAGACTTGGGTAAATGCAGAGTGGTAGGAAATTTGTGACTCCCCACGGATTCCAGACATTTTCCTCACAAACATGTGAGTATAGTACGTGTTTTTAGTCAAAGTTTGTGGTTTGTAGGGCATTGTGGGTAAGATGATGCTGTGGGATCCTCACGAAACACACCACCCTGGACTCTTCCGTGTATATAGTTTTCAGAACTGTCTGGGTCTGGTATGTTTTCCCAGGTGGCAGCCTATCCAAGCCCAACAAGTGCAACCATTCACCATTGCAAGAGGGATGATATTTGGAGTTAACCACACTCTCCTGGCCCATATGTAAACACATCACCCAAAGGAATCAAATTTCCTCTCAGTTACCATTGGGATGTGCAGGGGAGCAGAAAGGCAGTTTAGGCTTTAGGGCTGAGGAGGATGTTAGGATGGGCCAAAACCACTCAATTATTTTAATTAAAAAATCCCTGCATACAGTGGGCTTTCTGGCCCCCAGGGGCAAATTGTGGCAAACCTCTGTCTGCCCCAAGTGGGGCAAAAAGACTGGGTTGTTTCAGTTTTGGAGGTGAGGGTGTGGCCAATGTGAGAATGCAACATCCACACCACTTTCCTTTGCCCCAAAGGCAAAATCCCTGATGTGACAATGTCAGGTGGACTTTCCTTGCCCTTGGGGGTCATATTTGGGGCAATCTTCCCAGTTGGGACAAAACTCCCATCTGCATGTCTGTGGGGCAGAACAACACTATTGCCCCTTCTGGGGAGGGGGGTTGGCTCAATGCTAGGGTAGGCCACACCCTCCTTTTTTGTTTTGGCTCAGTTTTGAAATGTCTGGTGTTTAGTGGGCTTTCTGTAACCTAGGGGGGCTGATTGGGGGGTGAATAACCTTATCCACTCCCCCGGGGGCAGAAATTCTATTGGGATGTTGGGTGGGGGAAAGCATGGGCCCATTCCCAGGAGTGTTGCTCACCCCCACAAAAATACTGCATAAATGTCATCTTTGGTGTCTAGTGAGTTTTCTGCCCTCTGGGGCAAATTGGGGTAATAGTCCCAATGTACCCCAAGTGGGGAAAAAGACTGTCTCTTCCCTTTTGTGGTGGGGGAATGGCCATGCCCATGGTGGGCAGCCCTCCCCCCTATGTTTTTTTACCTGGATTCTAGTGGAATTTCTACCCCCCGGGAAGGCAGCTAAGGGGAATCACCCCATCTGCCCTCCAGGGTGGGAGAAAGGCTGTCACCATATTTTTTGAGGGAGTGGGGGCATGGCCATGCCCATAGTGGTCAGCTGCACCTCTATATTTATTTTTATATTAGACCCTGGTGTCTAGTGGGGGATCTGCTACCTGGGGTGGGCAGATTGGGGTAATTACCCCCATCTGCCCTCCCGGGGGCAGAAAAACTGTCTGTCCTGTTGTTTGGTGTGAGGGAATGACCATGCCCATGATGGGAACCCCCACCGCAATATTTAAACAAAACAATCCTTGGTATCTAGGGGGCTTTCTGCCGCCGGGGGCATATTGGAGGTAATCACCTTCTTCTGCCCTCCAGGAGGGACAGAAAGAGTACCACAATATTTTTTGGTGGGCATGGCCATGCCCATAGTGGGCAGCCCCCACCCCTATAGAAATATTTCTTATTGGAGCCTGGTGTCTAGTTGAATTTCTGCCCCCCCGGAGGTAATTACCCCATCTGCCCCCTAGAAGGAGTAGAAAGATTGTCTGTCCTCTTGTTAGGATAAGGACATGGCCATGCCCATAGAGGGAACCCCCCACCCTGGGGGCCACATTGGCACAATCACCCCCTTCTGACCTCCAGGGGGGTCAGAATGAGTGTCACCATATTTTCTAGGGGTGGGGATATGGCCATGCCCATAGTGGGCAGCATGCACCCCTATATTTCTTTTATTGACTCTAGTGTCTGGTGGGGTTTTTGCCTCCTTCCGGGGGGAAGATTGGAGGTAATTACGTGCATCCGCAACCAGAGGACTGGTTTGAACAGACAATGTCTCAAGGGAGACAAGTTCCAGAAGCAAATACTTTGCCAGAAACATTTTCTCCGCAAACCAGTCTCCCTGCTTATGTCTTGATTGACTTTTCAATGTAAAGCATACATTTGTATTCAATTTTTCTTCAAGATAATTTGAATAGTGGGATCCATTTATAACTCTATGGAGTTCTCCACTGTAGAATAAGTCACATTGCCTTCCCAGCAGTACTACTGTGGGAGACTGAACCCCAATATTTCAATCACCCCAAAATTTAACTCTGGCAGACCGGCTCCAACACACTTGATTAGCTATAATCTTCACCACCCTCCAGGACATTAGGCCCAACAAAATTAGCAGACTACACCAAATAGTGACGAGGACCACTCAATAACTGAGTTATGGATCAATACAATGTTAAAGAGTTTTATTAATAAATCATAAAATAGGAGGTACAGATAATGCAATAAATGTCATGAAGGCTTAGATACAAAAGGCCATATTTATGAACCCAGTTGTGTTGCGCTTGCACCAATCAACATGATACATGCACAAGGCAACTGAAAAATGAGATTTATGAGGCCATGCAAGGCCACTTTGCATGGCCCTGAGTGGCTTCATAAATCTTGATTAAAGCAACACAGCGCAAATCGCTGCGTTGCCTTACTCTGCGTTAGGGAGGTGTTCCATGGGCATTGCGTGGTTGTTCCCACACAAGTCCCATGGTTTTTGACAAATTCACAGATTTACCAGAACCGGTTAACCTGGGAATGCACCAAAAAGATTTGCCTTCCCAGGAGAGACTTAACGGGGAGAAATGTCTTTATCTCTCCCCATGGCTGCATTGGCACTAGACAGCCAAAATGGAGGCAGCACGGGGAAAAGGCAGGAATACGCCGTATTCTTTTAAATTCAGCACATTTCTGCCCTTTCCCTGTCACACAGTGCAGCAAGGTGACCTGCAGTGCTGCACTGCATGACAATGTCATAAATATTCCCCAGAGTACATAGGGAAAAATGAATGCCACCAAATAGATGGGCAGAGTTCTAGGATAGAAAGGATACGTCTCTGGCTCACTCCCAAAGCCAGGGTTTTTTGTACAGTTTTATGCATGAACAATTTTTGTACAATTTTATGCATAACCAATGAGCAAAACTGCAGATTCAACATAGCATGACTAGCGATAACACATATTGGATAAATCAGAAGTGGGATTGTCATGAAAAGTACGACTAACCCATTTCTAAGTTAGTTAGAAATCTTCCATTAGGTACCACAGCAACAGCGGTCCAGACATGTAAAATGCAATATGAAACATTCTCAAGCAAAGTTTGCTAGCAAGCCTTCATCTGAACTTCCAGCGGCAGTGTCCTTCAAAAAGATATATCAGCAACTCGATGGAAAGTTTCATTCACAATACATGCTCTTTAAGGAAAATAACCAATTGTGTTGCAGTGTGCTGTTCAACATAAAAGCTGTGGAGAGAGAAGACTCGCAGGTAAAAATAGATTGGGAGGGGGGAATGAGCATCAGAAGAATGAGCAAAACATTAGAAACTATATCAATCTTAATAAAATGGTGTCTTCAGAAAAATGTGGAATAATTAACCTATGTTAATAATCACACTTCTGATCATCATAATGAAATCATTTTATATGCATCATTAATTTATCGGTTACAACTATATTTATCATACAAATCATTAGTTTGCACAAATTGTTAACCAAAATTGCACATTTGAAACTCTAACAACCTCCGCCTCTGATTATTGTTTATTAATCGTCCAAAATCCACTATTGAACTTTATTACTCAGCCGTCAAGTAGTAGACATCTTCATCTTCTTCATTTGTAGGACATTTTCCTCCACCATCTTTAACTGGTTATAGACATAATCTCTAAAAAATTTCCATTTCCATTTCCATTAACATTTTCCTTTTCCTCAATCTAGTTTGACCTTTATCTTTATTTTTATATCTACTACTCATGCACTCTAAAAATGTTAGCAAAAGAAAAAGAACAATTGTAGAAAACATTATGATTTTTACAGATTTTAGAATTGACTGAAGAACCCTAACACCTACATTGCCTAACCACTCACCAATTTAGCCAAAACTCTTACCTAACTTTCTAGACCATGAGTCTACAGCTTCCCATAAGCGTGGTTCTTCGAAAGACTTAGGGGCCGATTCCGATTCGGGCCGGAAAACGTACCGACCGACTCGGAGCCGGAATTAATTCCGACCGACACGTACCGGTGCAGCCCGACCCGCACAGTACGATGAAAAGCGTGCAAAATCCGACCGACTCGTACGGAACACAAGCCGAAAGACCGAACCGCGCGGAAAACAGCTATCCGGCCGGAAAAGCACGCAAATTGAACCGACCGACACGCACCAGGAAGAATCCCAAACGAAACGTACCCGCGTACTCCGACCCGCCAAGTACGATGCAACGCGTGGAAAACACGACTGAGTCGCACGGAGCTCAAGCCGTACGACCGACACGCATACAAAACAGCGAGCCGAAGCAACCCAATTCACCGCGACCGACGCGTACGCAGCACAGGAAACAGCACAAACACAGCGTGAACGACTCGGAGAAGCTCGCACGAGACAACTGCAGGGTCTGACTCGGTCAGAAGAACGTCTCCTACCTGCACAAAAAGTACAAAGGGAAAAACACAAAAAAAAAGGCCAAACAAGCAATTACAAAGCCAATAAATACTGGGGGGAACAGGGAACAAAGACACACCCACAACTCCACCCATATAAAGGACACAAATCCCTACCATGATCCTTTGCAAATTCAAATGACCTGCCAGCACAGAACACCAACAGACAGCAACCACACACACACTCACAGCTCATCCATCACACAAGCCACACACCATCAGCACCTCAACAAATAGCACCCTCACATACACCCAGCAAAACACACACTCACACACCCTCACTTGCACACCAACACACACATCACTCACCACCACCACCCATCACCATGCCCCCCAAGAAGAATCCAAAGTTCCTAGATAGTAAATTGGAAGTCCTGGTAGATGAGATCCTCAGGGTAGAGCCACAGCTGTTTGGTACACTGGTCCAACAGACCCCCATGTCGCAGAAAACCAAGATGTGGGCGAGGATCGTTGACAGGGTGAACGCACAATCACCATGTTTGCGCACAAAGGAAGACATCCAGAACAGGTGGTATGATGTGCGCAGGAGGGTCAGGGACCTACTGAAGAAGGATTACATCTTGAGCCAACACACCGGCAGTGGCCCTCCTGCCAAACCACTATACCTCAGGCCCTGGGAGGAGAAGGTGCGGGCCATCCTACCACCAGTGAGCGTCTATGGACTAGAAGACATCCCAGAGCCTGGTGAGTACACAACCAATATACCCAATATCATGTAACAATACACACACATCACTGTCAAGGGGATAGTCAAACCATGCACCCTTAGCAAATCCACAGCAACAAAACCAGAATCATCCCAAGATGTGTATGTCAGTCAGATAAACACAATACATGTCATCTCATAGTGATATGTAACTGAGTCATGACATGTACAAACCCTACAACAAATAAAGCTAGGCAGTGGCACAAATCTAACCAACAAACACTGTCAGTTATGTAGCCACCACTACAACACCACCACACAGGGAATCCCACAGAAAGGAAGGAATTCTGTGTATGCTGGTCAAGTCAGTGTAGCCAATAGCATCATGGGAGTCGTAGTCACAGATATTGCCCACCATCACAATACGCCCATCAACACCACTCTGAACCATGCTCACATCACAGGGAGTGGAAAACAACTGACAAGATAGCTGACACTGGCTACTGCTGAGGGGAGCACAAGGCCCTGCTGGGAACTGTGCACCAACCAACAGCAGGACACCACTGTCTGACATCCTGAAAGACAACTTGCACTCCCTGCAATGGAAGCACGTTCCGTGGTGGGATATCTGGCTGGGTGGGAAGGAGGACTGACAGCTATGACCATATTTACCAGCAGCTCTTCCCACACACACCCCTAACCCAAACTACACACAACTCACCTGGGAAAATGCATTGCCTCACACTAAAAATATTTATCCCACAAAGAACCACCACCCTGGGTCATGCTGTGGGAAGCACAGTGACACACATGGGACTTGTAGCCAAACAAACGCCAGGACAACACTGTCAGCCATCCATTCAGCACAGGCACACTACCCCACAGGGAAGCAGAGTCAGAAGGAAGGAAGTATGGGCAAGCTGGGAAGGGGGGTGGAGGCAATAGCATGATGGGAGTGGTAGTCACAGCTCAACATCCCCCCCCACATGGCATAGCAAGCTCACACTGAAGCATGCACACCTCACAGAGAGTGGAAAGCCCCATCAAAGATGTCTGACACTGCTGCTCTGTTGTGGGGAGCACAAGGCCATGCTGGGAACTGGCCACCAACCAACAGCAGGACACCACTGTCAGCCATCTTGCCATTGCTGTCACACCCATACACAGTGAAGTACACTCAAAAGGAAGGAAGTATGGGCATGCTGGGAAGGGGGTGGAGGCAATAGCATGATGGGAGTGGTAGTCACAGCTCAACATCCCCCCCCCCACATGGCCCAGCAAGCTCACACTGAAGCATGCACACCTCACAGAGAGTGGAAAGCCCCATCAAAGATGTCTGACACTGCTGCTCTGTTGTGGGGAGCACAAGGCCATGCTGGGAACTGGCCACCAACCAACAGCAGGACACCACTGTCAGCCATCTTGCCATTGCTGTCACACCCACACACAGTGAAGTACACTCAAAAGGAAGGAAGTATGGACATGCTGGGAAGGGGGGTGGAGGCAATAGCATGATGGGAGTGGTAGTCACAGCTCAACATCCCCCCACATGGCCCAGCAAGCTCACACTGAAGCATGCACACCTCACAGAGAGTGGAAAGCCCCATCAAAGATGTCTGACACTGCTGCTCTGTTGTGGGGAGCACAAGGCCATGCTGGGAACTGGCCACCAACCAACAGCAGGACACCACTGTCAGCCATCTTGCCATTGCTGTCACACCCACACACAGTGAAGTACACTCAAAAGGAAGGAAGTATGGGCATGCTGGGAAGAGGGGTGGAGGCAATAGCATGATGGGAGTGGTAGTCACAGCTCAACATCCCCCCCCCACATGGCCCACAAGCTCACACTGAAGCATGCACACCTCACAGAGAGTGGAAAGCCCCATCAAAGATGTCTGACACTGCTGCTTTGTTGTGGGGAGCACAAGGCCATGCTGGGAACTGGCCACCAACCAACAGCAGGACACCACTGCCAGCCATCTTGCCATTGCTGTCACACCCACACACAGTGAAGTACACTCAAAAGGAAGGAAGTATGGGCATGCTGGGAAGGGGGGTGGAGGCAATAGCATGATGGGAGTGGTAGTCACAGCTCAACATCCCCCCCCCCACATGGCCCAGCAAGCTCACACTGAAGCATGCACACCTCACAGAGAATGGAAAGCCCCATCAAAGATGTCTGTCACTGCTGCTCTGTTGTGGGGAGCACAAGGCCATGCTGGGAACTGGCCACCAACCAACAGCAGGACACCACTGTCAGCCATCTTGCCATTGCTGTCACACCCACACACAGTGAAGTACACTCAAAAGGAAGGAAGTATGGGCATGCTGGGAAGGGGGGTGGAGGCAATAGCATGATGGGAGTGGTAGTCACAGCTCAACATCCCCCCCACATGGCCCAGCAAGCTCACACTGAAGCATGCACACCTCACAGAGAGTCGAAAGCCCCATCAAAGATGTCTGACACTGCTGCTCTGTTGTGGGGAGCACAAGGCCCTGATGGGAACTGGCCACCAACCAACAGCAGGACACCACTGACTGACATCCTGAGAGTCAACCTGCACCCACTGCAAGGGTGGCATGCTTCATGGTGGGATAACTGGGCTGGAGGGAGAAGGATGTCCGGATGTCAACCAAATACCACCAATGCTGGCTATGCACACACCTCAACATTCACATTGAAATGCTTCATGTTGTCAGGACAATGCGCTACACCAATATCAACAGCTGACTGTGACAACTTAGGACAATGCAATGTACAGGCCCGCATCCAGAGGTACAGTCACAACTGTCAGGTGTTTGAACCATTGATGCCTGTAGAAACATTACATACATTGTGTGTCTCTTCCAAATACAGGTGATGATGGGGACACAGCAGCAGACACTGAGGAGTCCCTGTTTCAGGCTCCGGGGGACACTGAGCTCACTGGTGTGGAACAGCCTCTGCCCACCTCGGATGATGAAGACCTACCTGGCACCTCTGCAGTGAGTCATCATGCAGCACCAGCAGGACCACCAGCTGCACCCCCTGCACCCACCCCTCCAACAACTGCCAACACACAGACCACCCCTGCCGACACGGACAGACCAAGGACCACCACCACCAACAGCACACGGACCCCGGCCCAACATGGAGCTACGGACACCAACACCAGCAACAACCCCCAAGGGGGCCCAGGGTCACCTGTGCGTGCCAACGCAGGTCCTTCACGTGTCGCCAGGGGTGGTGGGAGGGGTGGTAGACATAGGTCGCTGCTTGCAGAGGGGTCTGGACTGCATGATGACCCACAACTGGTACGCATAGCTGATGCGTACCAGACTAGCACCGGAGAGTTCAGCCAGGTAGTGGGGATCCTCAGGGACATTCAACAGCAGCAGGCTGCCCATCATGCCCGCTTGGACTTACACATGTCCCGCATGGAGTCCAAGTGGGACACATTGCAAGAACAGACGGCGGTGCATAGGGACATATTACAATGCCTCCGCCAGATGTGCACCAACATGTCAACACCTCCCTGTGTGCCCACAACATCTGGTGCTGCAACAACTGCAACTGCCACAGGGAGGGAGGATGACTCTGGTGGAGAGTCCCCTGCACGTCAGCAGCCTGCACTTGAGGGTCCCCCCCCAAAGAAGAGGGGTCGTCCGAGGAAGGACAACTGAGAGGCTGATGGCCATGCACAACCCCCAGGAAGCCAACACCTGTTCCAGAAAATCACCTTTGTGCGCAAACTCTTCACCCTGTCGAATGCAACACAACTCTCCCACATGACATGGGGAGCTCAAGTTGGACCAATGTATCAGATGACTGTGGACTTTACTCAGGACATTTCTGCTATCAGGACTTCCAAATCATCTAGGAACTTTGGATTCCAATCACAATGTACAGCACCCACCATCCTGTGCACTATACTCACACATGTATGTCAATAAACTCACTAATACACCATACTTGCCTCTGTTGTGATTACAACGTTGTTTCTGAAGTGGAGATGATGATCTGTGAAATGACACTGTGCATGCTAACTGCTACAGCAAGTACAACACCGGCATGTGAGTCAGGGTGACGTGACACATATGAGGGAGACACACCACCAGGGCTACACAACACATACACACCAGGGCCATCTGACTCATCGCATACACTGATGTTGCCAGGAAATACGGTGCAATGCACAGACACAACACCTATTCACAGTCTGTGTTAACTAGCCCACTGGTGCAGGAAGCAAATGTCAGTCAGATGTGTGACCACAGACAACGCACATCACAAAGTGAAGCACAGGTTTATTACACATTTGCAACATGTTGTAACCACTACAGATGCAAGGTAATCCCACCTGGCAGAGGGCACACAGTCAACAAGTGTAGAAGAAAGGAAGTCCATGGGTGTGGCGCACATCACCTGTAGGGAAACGACAGCTACCACCCTGGAAGTTGATTCACGGTGTCGGGTGATCACAGTTGACCAAACAACTCTGAAAGTACCCTTTGAAGGACAGAAATGATAGAGTCGAAAGCACTGAAGAACAGGACAGAACTGCAATACTCATGCCCAATACATGTCACAAAATACCCACCCAGGACCAAGTTAGCATGTCAACACTGTTGTGGAGTACAGACTACCTGTAAGGACACATTGCTGCACGCATCCAGTCAAGTAGCACATGGACACACTCAAACAGCACCAGAGCACCACCAACACATATCATGCAAACTCACATCATTGACATAACATCCCTGGATACTCACATTCAGCTGAAGAAGTTGGTGATGAGCTGTGTGCGGACATCACCCTCATCATCATCATCACCACTGGCATCGTGGTCCAGCCCAAGATCCTCCACAGGTGGCGGATGTTGGTCATCGTCATCCAGGATGAGAGGCAACTCCTTCTGCACTGCCAGGTTGTGTAGCATGCAGCAGACGATGACAATCTTGCACACCTTTGCTGGGGCATATGGGAGGGCCCCTCCTGTCTTATCTAGGCAGCGGAAGCGGCTCTTCAGGAGACCAAATGTCCGCTCAATCACTCTCCTGGTCCGACCATGTGCCTCATTGTAGCGCATCTGGGCTGGTGTCACAGGGTTCCTGAGGGGCGTCAGCAACCACGGCATGTTGGGGTATCCGGAGTCACCTACATACAGACAATTGCACATTAGCTGAGTTGGAAAAGAGGGTGGAACACTACATTGCAGAACACACATGATGGTACAAAGTCAGTACACACCAACAAGCCAGGCACGCTGGTTCAGCATCTGTGACATCATCCTTGGGATGCGACTACTCCTCATCACGTAGGCATCGTGTGCAGAACAGACGTGTGTGATGCTCATATCTGCAAGACATACCACCAGTGCATTGACCGAATGGTAGCGATTCCTGTATGCCTGCTCTTGGGCCTGTGGTGGTACCAAAGCCACATGTGTCCCATCAATGGAGCCAATGACATGCGGCATCCTCCCCAGGGCATAGAAGTCACTCTTCACGTCAGTGAGTTGTTGAAGTCTAGGGAAATAGATGTACTGGTTCAGGTACCTCAACATAGCCTCCAAAACGTCGCAGAGCACACGGCTGAACATGGTCTGTGACATCCCACCAGCAGACGCCACAGTGTGTTGAAAGGTACCGGTGGCAAAGAAGTGTAGGGCTGCCATCACCTTCACCTTGGGGGTCAGCGCTGTAGGGTATGTCCGGCCAGGTTGCAAATGTGGGGCCAACCGCACCGTCAATTCCTCAATCAGTGGCCTGGTGAAGCGGTACCGTCGGATGCAGTCCCGTTCAACCACCATTGCAAGGTCAGGGAATGGCCGATGGACAGCTGGTGCCCTGCAGTGCATAGGTGAAGAAAGAAAGATTGTCAGTCACCCCACATATGTGGCATAGACCAGACTCAATATCACATGATACATCATTACGAGACACAAGTACATGATGCGTGTGCCGTTCCGTAAGGACATGTATGGCACCTACATGGCTAACATCTAACATCACAGTTCAACATGTGTCCTCAACAAGTCCCAGGTTGTGCTATGGGATATCATTAGGCTGTGTCACAGTACCCATGTACTGCTGTCACGTTCCAAACACACACCACAGTGACATGTGAGGACAGATGTGCCCCAGGCATCACAGCTCATCGACAGGTAGATTCCCAGGGACCCTGTATTGACACATGGACACTGGCATGACATGGTGCATCATGAATACACCACAGCTAAACAACCATGACCCCCACAGGTAGTGGTCCCTGTTGCCTCGGCAGGACAGACATGGACGTCTGTGACACACACACGCACAACATCAAAGTCCATGCACAAACAACGTGGATGTGGAGACTGTCTCCCATTGTGCACATGGAATCAGAGACATTGTAAACACGACATGCACAGAGACTGTGGAGGGCCATCCCAATTGTGGCAATGGGTCACCCTGGGACGTACATATCGTCCCACATGGGACTCAGGGGGTATGTGACATGACATACACATACACAACCGTGAAATGTGACCATGCCACATGCCCTGAAATGAACAGTTGCACACCACAGTGTTCATGTGCACAACACACCAAGGATTCTGTCCCCATGAACACGTGCACAGCCTGGGAGTGGCTGCCCCCAAGTGCCACCCAAAAACAACATGTTGACCCCCATACACGGAACATGTAATGCAGCCTTACAAGCCTTAGGATACAGTGTGGACAGGCTGTGGTGTTGTAGGTGTGCCCCTCACTCCCTGGGAAGTATATGTGGCTGGCATATGTTCACCTGTGACAGGCATGGTGACATATGCCAGTGACTTGTACAGGGACGCGTTGTACAGCAAAGGACCGATCGGTGTGCACACATTGGCCATTGCATACGATGTGAGCGGGTACGCGTTGTACAGCAATGGACCGATCGGTGCGCACACATTGGCCATTGCATTCAATGTGAGCGGGTACGCGTTGTATCCCGGGTACGCGTTGTAGAGCAATGGACCGGTCGGTGTGCCCGGCCGGCCCATTGCATTCAATGTGAGCGGGTACGCGTTGTATCGCGGGTACGCGTTGAACTGCAATGGACCGATCGGTGTGCCCGGCCGGCCCATTGCATTCAATGTGAGCGGGTACGCGTTGTATCGCGGGTACGCGTTGAACTGCAATGGACCGATCGGTGTGCTCGGCCGGCCCATTGCATTCAATGTGAGCGGGTACGCGTTGTATCCCGGGTACGCATTGAACTGCAATGGACCGATCGGTGTGCCCGGCCGGCCCATTGCATTCAATGTGAGCGTGTACGCGTTGTATCCCGGGTACGCGTTGAACTGCAATGGACCGATCGGTGTGCCCGGCCGGCCCATTGCATTCAATGTGAGCGGATACACGTTGTATCGCGGGTACGCGTTGAACTGCAATGGACCGATCGGTGTGCCCGGCCGGCCCATTGCATTCAATGTGAGCGGGTACGCGTTGTATCCCAAGTACGCGTTGTACAGCAATGGACCGATCGGTGCGCACACATTGGCTGGGGCCTGGCATGGCAACGGACCCGTTTTCGAAGCTCCAACGAGTCTGATGCAGTGAATTCAGTTGGCCAGCCACAACAATGTTGCAAAATCATGGGTGTCATGAAGTTGAAGATTTGAAGGATGCTGTGGGCGTGTATTAGTGCTGCTATACCATGGATTGGTCAGATTTAGAAGATGCAAACGACTTTGACCTATCACTTTGGACACATGGGACAGTATCTGCCTCTGCAGCACACATATAATGCTGGCTGTTCCCCTGAGAGCTCACTTGCCTGCACTACATGCTCCAGGACGACATCTGCCACCAACACTGCTGCTGTTTATGCATCCTCTGGCTCCTGCAATGGCTCGTACTGTGGAGAGAGCCCCAGCCTTCAGCCTTGAGGAGAACCAGGCCCTGCTGGACAGCCTCCTTCCACAGTACAGCAAGCTGTATGGGAAACCAGGGGAGCAGGTGAGTGTGCTGTCCACTGCATCACTAATTGTGCATGTTGTCTGACTAGCAGGACTTTCACTGTGCACACCACTGGCTAGCATGCCCACTGAGTAGTTGTCACACCCCAAAGTGTGTAGTTAAATGCACAGAACTGGTACAGTGCAGTAACAGTGCATTCCAACTAGGTTTACTTCCCATGCAATGATACCATGTAGTGACTGCTGGCAAACTGTTCATAGCCATTGTTGCACTGCCTGTGTACATCATATGCCCCTGTAATTGAGACATGTATATCCAACTGTGTGATGCACGTATATGTTGCATGTGTAGTAATGGCCTTTTCACTTTGTCATCCTCACAGGTTGATGCCCACCAGAAGCAGGACATCTGGCTGACCATCGCCCGGAAAGTAAGATCCGTGGGGGTCTACAGGCGCAGGATCCGCAACTGCCAAAAGAGGTGGCAGGACGTCCGTGGCTGGACCCAGAGGATCGCAAGGGTCCAGCTGAAGCTGTTGCCTCCTCGCAGGGGGGGCGGACACCGGACCCTGACCCCCCACATGCTCCGGATCCTGGTGGTGGTCTTCCCTGACCTGGATGGGCAGCTGAAGGACAGACAGCAGCAAGGAGGGGGTGAGTCCATGACTGCACTGTGCACTTTGTCTGCCATGCTATGTGCCCTCCTCTGGCCTGGTTAAACTTCCACAGTACATCAGTCATGTGGTCCAGGACCCATGTCCCTCATTTGTTACATGCCCACTTCTCCTCTGATACGCCTATGTGTGGCCCTTATAGTCAGGAAATTGTATCATTTGGGGACTGTGTCATTGCATTTTGCTTTGCTCAAGGTGGGGGACAGCATTTGTTCCCGTGACTATGTTGTGCGATTCATGGGTGGGTCAATTGCTTACACAATGCCTAAGTTCTGACATGTGATCTGCGTGTAACTTTGATGTGTGGTCCGCTTGCTGCTCTGACTCACCACATGTCCCTGGGGAATGTGGCACACACCCATGCTGCTGGTGGGAACAATATTTGGGCCTCAGGAGTATGTGTATCCAGTGTGTCACACATGCTTAGCCACCTGCCTACTGTCCAGGACTCATCCCTCTTACAGGTGGAGCTGGACAGTCATGCCTACTCCAGTGCATACAATACACTCTGTACTCCCACTCCCGTGTATCATCTGGCATGTTGTGATCAGTGAAATGTACCCTCAGGTGTCTGCCTCTGTCTCATTGTGCTGTGTCTTCGTTGTCAGGACTACTGGTATGTTCATCGTTTGGGGCTCAGCATGCCATCTGAGATGTGACCATAATAGACGATACTTCTGTGACTTATACGTGTCTGATCACTTGACTGTGCACACAGGTGTTTGCGACTGTGACTTTCAGGCAGATGTATTTTCATTCACAGCACACTGTGAGGTGCTCATGTTCAGAGAGTTGTGTTTCATGTCCCCCATATGTCCAGTTGGTATGACGTGGACAAATAGTAGTACAGATGATGTGGTTTTTGGGGGATGGACATGTGCACTTGTCAGTCACATAACTTGCATTCCCCATGCCCTTGGATTGTGACACAGTGCAGACTGTTGTTGTCTGGCTGCCATGGCCATGTGACTTGAGACAGTAATGTATGACTTTGCACGCATTCCTGTGTCATGGCATTCAACTTCCTGGGACTGATCCTGCAGGGGAGTGACATGTGCAACATGCACCCCATTGTGGCATTGACTATCCGGACATGGGTGCATCATGGTGTCTGGTGCTGGTATGCATCACATGCATTTCTAATTAGAATCTGGCCATCCCTTTATCCGTACACCTGCACTGACTCAGTGGCAAGAGATGTGATGTGTGCATGTTCACATGCTTCACCGTGTTCCCTGCAATGTCCAACAACTGTGTAGGTGGTGCATGTGTCCACACTGGGGTCTTACCATCAGACAGGCACCAGACAGATGGGTGCAAGGGCAGGAGGGGTGTGAGTCCCATGGTTGACCATCAGACTGACAATTGGCTTCCCGAATCTGTGTGAGGACTTTAGGCAATGTTCAACTAAGGATGCCAGGGCTTGCTCTGTAATGTGCTGTACTTACTGTGGTGTGTGCGGTCAGTGCAGGTGACTGATGTTTGTCTGTTTCCCTAATTGTTTGCAGATACATCCACAGCCACAGGAGGGGACAGCTCCACGGACCAGGAGGAGCAGCGGAGCCAGACTGGGTCAGCATCGGACGAGTGGTCAGAGGGACCCAGTGGCACGGAGGACGAGGGGAGCCACACCGAGGAGTCCTCAGCACCATCCACCTCAGCTGGGGACCACAGCAGCTCGGAGGATGACTCCCTTGTGGAGGCGGGTCTCGGCAGCCACTAAAGGCCAGCTAGTCTATCTGGCCCCGCCACCACCACCACCACTGCCCTCCCATCGGCTCCCATTCCTGAGGTCCGTGGAGGCTCCCGTGCTCGGGAGCATGTCTCCTTCATGCCAGGCACCGCACCCCCTGCCCCTGTGTCCCCTGATGCCCTGAGTGAGGAGTCTGTGTACCTCCTTCGGCAGCTCCATGTAGGGCAGACAGCAATGCTGAGTGTCCTCCATGCACACACCACTCTGTTGACACAGCTGGTGTCGTTCATGGAGGGCATCTCGACGGGTATGTCTGCCCTACAGAGGAGCAATAGGTCCATGGACTCCTCCCTGCCGGCAGCAGTGTCCCTCCGCCAACAGTCCCTCACCCCTCCCACCTCTGCCCCATCCACACTTCCTGCCCCCCTACCTGTCCAAAGCACATGCACACCTGCACAGTCATCCAAACACACAGACACGAGCAGCACAGACACACCCAAGAGTAAGGCAAGACGTGCACACAAGCATCCTCAGGGGACTGATACCACAGACACAGGGGATGGGGAACACACACACACACAGGCATCCACATTCACTCCGCAGTCCTCCAACTCCTCTCCCTCCAAGACCTCTTCCCTTGCCTCGCCTGCTACCCCACCTACACAGCAGGTCTTCCTGTGTGACCTCGGCCTCTTCCCCACCATTCCTGCTGACCCAGCACACCAGGGGAAGAGGAAGTCCACCCACACAGAGAGGAGTGCCCCTCACCCCCGGACACCCTCCCCCAGGTGCAGGCAGACACAGGAGCCCATTCGGAAGTCCCCCCGGAGCAGGAAGAGCAAGACCCCACCACCACCACCACGCAGCTCCAGCGCCCAGTCTCTCTCCTCCATCCCCCAGGCCACCACTGCACAGGTTCCCCCGCCACACCCTGCCCCAGGTTCCCCCACACACCGATACTGCATCCCCAGACTGCTTAGGCCCTCCCCCCCTGCCACTTGCTCTTCCACCCCCAACCCAGATGCTCTGCCTGTTAGTGGCACTGTTGTGGGGACCGGGTCCCCCCTCTGTCCTGCCCACCTCATCTGCCCACCCTTCCACTCCCTTGGAGTCATGCACTGCAGTGGAGTCCACAACCACCACGTCTGACTCGGGCACTGCAGTGGGTACCCAGTCCACTACATCAGTCCAGCCCACTGCAGTGGTTGCGGCACCCACACCAACTGACTTGTGTACCACGGTGGTGCCGGCCCCCCCTGAGTCAGACACCTCCACTGCAGTTGCCGGTGACACTTCTGCACCCACCACCCCTTCACTGCCTCACTCTGCCATCCCCTGATCCTGTCCCTGCGGTGCCTGGCCTGCCCCTTGTATGCCCCTCCAAGGGTGATGTCCCCCAACCGTACCAGTGCAGGCAAGCAATGTGTGACCAGTTGTCACTTCTCACCCCGTTGGTACTGTGATTTTGGACTGGCCATTGGCCTTAGTTTCTTTTGGACTTCCGTTTTTACCCTGACATTTGCTGAATAAAGCCTCTTTTTGTTTACTTTTGGGTTTTCTTTTGATGTACATGATGTGGATGAGTAGCATCCTGCATTTGCAGTTGTGATAGTGTTCACATCAGGACGATGAAGTGTTGCAGTGATGGACTCCATGTGGTCCATGGGATATGTGTCCTGTTGTATTCTGGATCTATGGCATCCTTTGCTACAGTCTGAGGGTGTAATGTTCAGCATTTGACACAGGGATGTCCTTTTTGCATTTGTAAATGAACATCTTTGTCTTACACTGATGCATATCTGGTGGGCTTACCACTGTTCAATGTTCCGATTTCCCTGACTGTGTGCCCAGCTCCACTGGACATGCAGTTTTGCACATCAATGTCGAAGGACTCATCTGTGTATACAGTGCAACTTGCTTGACACGTGTTTGGTGTGTGTGCAGATGACTGACGTGACACCCCCGTACCCAGGCTGATGTGAGCAGAGCCTTCTGTGTGTTGTGGTTGTTGACTCACTGACGGAGTGTTCTGCTGACATGTTTGGGTCATGCACAGACAAGGTTTGGCACAGCGGACCTTCCACAGGAGTGGTGTGCCCTCATGGCAGTGTGTAATCTGGTGACATTGCGTGGGCCTGTGTTGTGTAAGCATGTCTGTGCGTGTTCTCTTCCCTTTTCCTACACAGGCTGTGTCCCTAGGGATGTTCCTGTTTGTGATGCTTGCTGAGTTGTTCTGTGTTCATCCAGCATCTTGGACCTGGTTTCTCTGTGATGTGGGTGCATGGCAAACTAATGTTCATGAGGTTGTCATCCCATGTTGTCTTTGTTGTCAGTGCTAGGGATGTGGGCAAACGCAGATGGGACACATTCAGGATTCCCCTTGGCACTTGTTGTTTACACGAGTAATGTGATTTACAGTTTGTGTTAGCTTACAGTGATTGTGACACGTTGTGTGTGTGACTGCTGCCACTCCTCAGGGTCAGAGCTGCAATATTGGTAGTTGTGTACGTGTGTTCTTCGTGTGTCACCTTGGCTTCTTCATTGGTGTGTGACTATGGCCAGGATCCCATTGATTGTGGTGGATTTCACATCATGCCCATGTACAGCATACTGTGCTGTGTGTCAGACATTGACAAGTCTTGTTGACTGGCCATGTGTGATGGGTTTCTGCACCTTGGTTCCCACCACCACCCCTGGTATTGTCATGGGTGCATGTGCAATGTCACCAGTCCATGTGAGCTTCACTGCTGCACATTGGTAGAGATCAGGGTGTGTGGTGTTGAGTGTGTGCAAAAGTGAGTTGTTGCACGGCCAGACCCCTACCTCCATATTGGCCTTGGCTGGCAGGCCATGCTGATTGATTGGAGCTTGTGTAGGTTTGATGGTAGTTAGTTGCTCAGGACACATGGCTGGGGTTCACAGTGTGAACGACATCTAACATTGTCATCACAGTGGGATTATCATGCAGGCTAGTGTCAGCACAATATGGGGTCCCTGGGGGTAGTGCTGTGGTGGGTCTGTCTCTTGCTGTGTTAGTTGCTCTTCCTACAAGCTTGTGTGACATGTGTAATTTGTGCTCCCTCTCATCTAACAATGCCTGATTGCCCACATAGGGGATTTGGATCCATGAGTTACTTTTGTGTGGCACTGTATGTGCATCTGTGTAATTGGTATTCAGGCCTCATCATGTGTTGTGTGGTTGCCTGGGGACACTGGCACCCCCCTCACCTGTTGTGTTTGATGTGCAGTGTGGGTCTGCCTGTTTGTGCATCTGCACCACTGCATTGGCATATCTTTAGTGTGCTATTGGCTGTATGTTGTTTGGTGGGTTTCACCTGCTGTCCCTGGGACTCCTAGGTCATCAGTCAGCACAATGATCATTGTTTGTGTGTCCCATTGCTGCCATGGTATGTTATTTGTTCACCTCACATCTACAGTCTCCACAGGGTATCTACATTTGTGTGCCCATTGGTGCAAATATGTGGGTCTGCATTATGATGGTCACTTCTGTCATTGTGTCATTGATGGATGTTGACAGTGTCAGCCCCCATGGGTGATATTTGTCTGCACATGGCCAAAGGTATGTCTTATTTGCACTGCTCTGTTTGCCTCACACAATCTATGTTGCTATTGGACACAAGCACTACTTTGCCACTGATGTGTTTGTTGTTCTGTGACCAGGAATCATCTATGCAGTTTGGCAGTTGCAGCTTTTTCAATGTCAACACTTACATTTTGGTCACTGTGATGATGGGGGTTGGACCCCATTGCCACAATGTTCAAAATGTGCTTCAGCTATGGACCCCACACTTACCTTTTGGTCACTGTGATGATGGGGGTTTAGACCCCATTGCCACAATGTTCAAAATGTGCTTCAGCCATGGACCCCACACTTACCTTTTGGTCACTGTGATGATGAGGGTTTAGACCCCATTGCCACAATGTGCAAAATGTGCTTCAGCTATGGACCCCACACTTACCTTTTGGTCACTGTGATGATGGGGGTTGGACCCCATTGCCACAATGTTCAAAATGTGCTTCAGCTATGGACCCCACACTTACCTTTTGGTCACTGTGATGATGGGGGTTGGACCCCATTGCCACAGTGGTCATGGTCTGCTTGCATTGTGGGAGCCACACACATTTATGTGTGACACATGTGATAGGGGGTCACATTGCATGTTCAAAGTCATGTTCAGTGTTGTAGGCATTTGACACAGTCTACACACGCTTGTCATGGTGTTGGGGGGAAATGTCTTTTTGTTGCATTCCTTATGTTGGTGTGTGCTTGTTGTGTCATGCATTAGCCATCCTGTGAGTGGGGGTGTTGTTGGTGGTAGGCATCCTGCCCCCCATGGGTAGAGGTGGTAGTAGTGGTAGGCATCTGGCACCCATGGGTAGAGGTGGTAGTAGTGGTAGGCATCTGGCACCCCCTGAGTAGGGGTGGTAGTGGTGGTAGGCATCCAGCCCCCCATGGGTAGAGGTGGTAGTAGTGGTAGGCATCCAGCCCCCCATGGGTAGAGGTGGTGGTAGTGGTAGGCATTGAGCCCCCTATGGGTAGAGGTGGTAGTGGTAGGCATCTGGCACCCCCTGAGTAGGGGTGGTAGTGGTGGTAGGCATCCAGCCCCCCATGGGTAGAGGTGGTAGTAGTGACAGGCATCCTGCCCCCCATGGGTAGAGGTGGTAGTAGTGGTAGGCATCTGGCACCCATGGGTAGAGGTGGTAGTAGTGACAGGCATCCAGCCCCCATGGGTAGAGGTGGTAGTAGTGACAGGCATCCTGCCCACCATGGGTAGAGGTGGTAGTAGTGGTAGGCATCTGGCACCCCCTGAGTAGGGGTGGTAGTGGTGGTGGGCATCCAGCCCCCATGGGTAGAGGTGGTAGTAGTGGTAGGCATCCAGCCCCCATGGGTAGAGGTGGTAGTAGTGACAGGCATCCAGCCCCCCATGGGTAGAGGTGGTAGTAGTGGTAGGCATCTGGCACCCATGGGTAGAGGTGGTAGTAGTGGTAGGCATCTGGCACCCCCTGAGTAGGGGTGGTAGTGGTGGTAGGCATCCAGCCCCCATGGGTAGAGGTGGTAGTAGTGGTAGGCATCCAGCCCCCATGGGTAGAGGTGGTGGTAGTGGTAGGCATCGAGCCCCCATGGGTAGAGGTGGTAGTAGTGGTAGGCATCTGGCACCCCTGAGTAGGGGTGGTAGTGGTGGTAGGCATCCAGCCCCCATGGGTAGAGGTGGTAGTAGTGACAGGCATCCTGCCCCCCATGGGTAGAGGTGGTAGTAGTGGTAGGCATCTGGCACCCCCTGAGTAGGGGTGGTAGTGGTGGTAGGCATCCAGCCCCCTATGGGTAGAGGTGGTAGTAGTGGTAGGCATCCAGCCCCCATGGGTAGAGGTGGTAGTAGTGACAGGCATCCAGCCCCCATGGGTAGAGGTGGTAGTAGGGGTAGGCATCTGGCACCCCTGAGTAGGGGTGGTAGTGGTGGTAGGCATCCAGCCCCCCATGGGTAGAGGTGGTAGTAGTGTTAGGCATCTGGCACCCCCTGAGTAGGGGTGGTAGTGGTGGTAGACATCCAGCCCCCATGGGTAGAGGTGGTAGTAGTGACAGGCATCCTGCCCCCATGGGTAGAGGTGGTAGTAGTGGTAGGCATCTGGCACCCCCTGAGTAGGGGTGGTAGTGGTGGTAGGCATCCAGCCCCCTATGGGTAGAGGTGGTAGTAGTGGTAGGCATCCAGCCCCCCATGGGTAGAGGTGGTAGTAGTGACAGGCATCCAGCCCCCCATGGGTAGAGGTGGTAGTAGGGGTAGGCATCTGGCACCCCCTGAGTAGGGGTGGTAGTGGTGGTAGGCATCCAGCCCCCCATGGGTAGAGGTGGTAGTAGTGTTAGGCATCTGGCACCCCCTGAGTAGGGGTGGTAGTGGTGGTAGACATCCAGCCCCCCATGGGTAGAGGTGGTAGTAGTGACAGGCATCCTGCCCCCATGGGTAGAGGTGGTAGTAGTGGTAGGCATCTGGCACCCCCTGAGTAGGGGTGGTAGTGGTGGTGGGCATCCAGCCCCCCATGGGTAGAGGTGGTAGTAGTGACAGGCATCCTGCCCCCCATGGGTAGAGGTGGTAGTAGTGGTAGGCATCTGGCACCCCCTGAGTAGGGGTGGTAGTGGTGGTAGGCATCCAGCCCCCCATGGGTAGAGGTGGTAGTAGTGGTAGGCATCCAGCCCCCCATGGGTAGAGTTGGTAGTAGGGGTAGGCATCTGGCACCCATGGGTAGAGGTGGTAGTAGTGGTAGGCATCTGGCACCCCCTGAGTAGGGGTGGTAGTGGTGGTAGGCATCCAGCCCCCCATGGGTAGAGGTGGTAGTAGTGGTAGGCATCTGGCACCCCCTGAGTAGGGGTGGTAGTAGTGGTAGGCATCCAGCCGCCCATGGGTAGAGGTGGTAGTAGTGACAGGCATCCAGCCCCCATGGGTAGAGGTGGTAGTAGTGACAGGCATCCTGCCCCCCATGGGTAGAGGTGGTAGTAGTGGTAGGCATCTGGCACCCCCTGAGTAGGGGTGGTAGTGGTGGTAGGCATCCAGCCCCCATGGGTAGAGGTGGTAGTAGTGACAGGCATCCTGCTCCCCATGGGTAGAGGTGGTAGTAGTGGTAGGCATCTGGCACCCCCTGAGTAGGGGTGGTAGTGGTGGTGGGCATCCAGCCCCCCATGGGTAGAGGTGGTAGTAGTGACAGGCATCCAGCCCCCATGGGTAGAGGTGGTAGTAGTGACAGGCATCCTGCCCCCCATGGGTAGAGGTGGTAGTAGTGACAGGCATCTAGCACCCCCTGGGTAGGGGTGGTGTTAGTTGTTGGCATCCAGGCCCCTATGTGTATATGTGGCATTGGTGATGGCCATCCCGCCCCTATGGTGCTGCTGTTGCTGGTGTAAGTAATTTCTGCATCCCTCTGTGTGTGTGTGATATGTCGGGTACGTGTAGTTTGTTTTTGTGGTTGGTGTCTGACTTACCTTCTGCGCCGTACGCGTCCGTGCCTGTTCCGGTAAAAGATGTAGAATATTGGTAGGATCGGCACGATGGGATTCATGGTTGGTTCGTCTCGTTCGTCTTTCTCTTTGTTTCGCCTCGTCCTCGTCGCTGGCGTGTTCGTCTCGTAGCCATGGATCGTCTTGTGGCGCGAATCGGAGCTTATGTGCGCCTCTCCCGGATGCTTTGCCGTGCCATGCGTAGCGACGGGTTCGGCGCGTACGGAAAGCGCATCGTACTTGTCCGGCCGGACGGGGCTGCATTTTGGCTTCCGTGCGACTCGATTCTGCGTTTCCGGATCCGCATCGGTCGGAGAACTGGACCTGTATTGGGTGAGTACGACTGGGTCGGGATTTGGGCAGTTGTGCGCATCGTACTTGCTCGTTCGGACGTATGTGCGAATCGGTCGGGAAACAGGCATTCGCCTGGCTTTTTTCCCGGCCGAATGGTATTAGGTGCGCCTCCGACCGGGATCGGAATCGACCTCTTGATCTCATGAGTTAAGTTAGTCATATTAGTAATAAAAGAATCAATAGCTCAACCATTATCCATAATGTATGTACAGTATCTCTTAGCCTTAATCGGTTCACAGACTCCACCCTCTTTTATCAAAAGAATTTAGAAAGCAAGACGATTTTGCATCACCATAGGCCCAATCCTATCATTTCTACATTCCCTAGATTAAAAGATCCTGCCGTATCTACTGCAAGCCTATCTACCACTGTAGATAAATGTCTATTTTTCACATAATTCCTTGCCAATCCCAAAGAGGAATAAAAACAAGTAATATATTTAAAACTACTTGTCCAAAACTACATACCACACCCTTCATACTACATTCATCATTGAAGTCATTCATATGATAAACTCAAGGAAACACTAAAGCTAAAGCTCAATAACACGAGCCAACCCAATTTCTTAGCAAATTGAAATAAGCAATCCCTCCAAAAACATAATAATTTTTCCTCAAAATAGGTTCTTCACTGAGCAAATACTTTCCACTATCTTCATAAGTTCTATCACGCACACTCTCCCCTACAAATTCTACCTTACATCCCTTTGAGGAGCTACGGCTTACCATAGACAACTCACCTCTCCTTTTTTGCTCCATTCTCAATCTTGGGTACAAACCTGCCAATCTAAATTCCTCTTCTTCCTTTATTTTTTCCAACGCCATTTTCTGTTCTTTCCAGTTTCTCACCACTTTTACTCCTCTTTCATTATATTATCTAAAGAAATCATGACCCTCTCTTCTCAAAAGCCATACATACATTTTAATTGGGTTAGTATCATAGCTGTTTTGTGCAATAACTCTCAAAAACGTACCATATTGAATTTCACTTATCTATTCTAATAGGCAGATTCTCTAAAGACATGTTAAAGTCATTCAAATAAGGAGTAAGAAATTCACCTTGATTAGAAATAGCAACATAAACACTACATAACAAAGAATATGAAATTGGTACCTGCACAAGTAGATTCATCTCAGGCACACATAGGAAGGCAGGTGTAAACATAGCACCCACTAACTTTTTTATATCTACATAATCTCTAGTCATTTTAGTATACACATTATCTTGAAATCCACTTTTGCTCCTCTTTTATAAACCGGCCATAGCACAAGCTCCCATAGAGAAATGGGAGTTTGTGCAAATCCCTGTACTGTGTGTCAGGCACCTCACAGTGCCTGCCACACGGTGCATGGATTTTCAGGGGAGCACCATAGATGCCCCCTTAGCTTCCAACCGGAGGCCGCAGGGAGAAGGGGGCCCTGCTAGGGGCCCCCAAAGTCACTTTCCGACAGGCTTTTCATGTCGGAAAGCCTGGGATGGAAAGCCTGTCGGAAATGAACATCGTAATCCCGACAGCAGAAACGCCATCGTATGGGATTATGTTACGTTCTCGGACTGGCCGATGGGCTCCTGGAGCCCGTCGGAATCCAGCTGGAATGACCGGCCGGTTTCAATTTTGACCGCCTAGATTGTATTTAGGTGGTTGGAAGTGAAACCGAGATGTGAGTCGGAAAGTCTCCAACCTGAGGTCGGAGGCTTTCGGAATCACATCGTAATAGGGCCCTTAGGGGCACATGCATCAAGCTAGGCAATTGCGATTCCTTAATAGCGATTATTAAGGAATCGCTATTAAGGAATCGCAATTGCCTATGCATGTAGAAATCGCTCAATAAATAGCGATTCCTAAACATTCCTTAATTGCTACTCGCAAATTGCGAGTCGCAATTACGGAATACCTACCCATTCATTCCAATGGGCCAGGAGGCCCATAGGAATGAATGGGAAGATATTCACTATTAGCGATTCGCTATTAAAGAATGGCTAATAGCGGGAGCTATTTCAAGGGTGCCAGGGTGTCAAAAGGACACCCTGTTGCACCCCTGAAATCTGCATATGAGTACATCTTGCACACACACATGCCCCAAGGGCATGTATGTGTGTAAAATGGAAGTTTGAAAAATGAACTTTAGTGCATTTTTCAAAGTTTTTGCAAATTACCATGCAGTTTAACTTCATGGTAATTTGCTCCCTATTAGCGAAATCGCGAATTTCTTAACTTTAATGCATTGCATTTAAGGAATCTCAATTTGTGATTCCTTAAATGCAATTGCAATTTAAGGAATAGCAATTTTGCGATTCCTTAAATTGCGATTTCTGCATTTGGGATGATGCATCCCAAATGCAAAAATACTGGTCGCAAACGGGGCAGATTCTGAGAATCTGCCCGTTTGCGACCAGTATTTCAGTTGATGCATGCTAAGGGGCACATGCATCAAGCTAGGCAATTGCGATTCCTTAATAGCGATTATTAAGGAATCGCTATTAAGGAATCGCAATTGCCTATGCATGTAGAAATCGCTCAATAAATAGCGATTCCTAAACATTCCTTAATTGCTACTCGCAAATTGCGAGTCGCAATTAAGGAATACCTACCCATTCATTCCAATGGGCCAGGAGGCCCATAGGAATGAATGGGAAGATATTCACTATTAGCGATTCGCTATTAAAGAATGGCTAATAGCGGGAGCTATTTCAAGGGTGCCAGGGTGTCAAAAGGACACCCTGTTGCACCCTGAAATCTGCATATGAGTACATCTTGCACACACACATGCCCCAAGGGCATGTGTGTGTGTAAAATGGAAGTTTGAAAAATGAACTTTAGTGCATTTTTCAAAGTTTTTGCAAATTACCATGCAGTTTAACTTCATGGTAATTTGCTCCCCCTATTAGCGAAATCACGAATTTCTTAACTTTAATGCATTGCATTTAAGGAATCTCAATTTGTGATTCCTTAAATGCAATTGCAATTTAAGGAATAGCAATTTTGCGATTCCTTAAATTGCGATTTCTGCATTTGGGATGATGCATCCCAAATGCAAAAATACTGGTCGCAAACGGGGCAGATTCTGAGAATCTGCCCGTTTGCGACCAGTATTTCAGTTGATGCATGTGCCAGTAAGTGTTTTATATGTATAGGTACATCATGTTTCTATGAATTTGTTTTTATTAGTATGCTCAACATTAGCATTATTAACATGATCTGAAGAATATTCCACAGGAGTCAGTAAGCACAACAGTCCCACCAAAACTATCAATATCATTGTTAATATTATGAGCCCTACAATTTTATTGCATCTGCTGCATTCCATATTTTATTTAGACAGAAATTCTTACTGTGGCAAAAAGTCAAAACACCAAAAAATATATTTAAAACAATAATGTTTCATCCTTTTCTTCTTATCTTATTAAAACAATAATCAAAACAAAATAAATCTAAGAGGAGTTTCTCAGTTCTATATTCTTAAAGTTAATCAGATTCAGTCTCCGCTTAAATTTTTTTCAAGGTGCTCAAAATTAGGGTAAACTCCAAAAGTACAAATCTTCACTCAATAAGTCTCTTTAAATTTGACACAGCATGTTAAAGTCTCGTATCAAAGTCTCTTGGGGCCAGATGTATGATACATTTCAACTTCTGGCAGTGTGCGGCCGGTAAAATGCATTTTCCTATGTACCAACCCTATTTTACGAGTCAGTAACCTATTACCAACTTGCAAAATAGGGTTTGCGAATCACAATTAGGAAGGGTTGTGTAAAGGGCGTCCCTTCCTAATAGTGAGTCGCACTGGTATGTATGAACGTTTTGCGATTGGGAATGTAGTTGCAAAACATTTGAAGATTACCACAGATTTAAAATTGATGGTAAGCCATTCACAGATGGGAAGGGGTCCCTGAGGGACCACGTCCCCTTTGTGAATGGGGGCGTCAACATTTTTTCAGAGCAGGAAGTGGTCCCACAGATCACTGCCTACCGTAAAAAAGTGTAAGGAAAACTTTTCATTTTTATTTTTGAAATGCGTCCCTTTTTCCTTTAAGGAAAGTGCTGCATTTCCCCCAAAAAATTGCTTTATTTAAAAAGGAGTCACAGACATGGTGGTCTGCTGACCCCAGCAGGTCACCATCCCTGTGAGTGCAAATTGCGACCTGCCTCATGAATATTAATGAGGCAGGTCTCTTGCGACCCTTTGGGAATTGCAAACAGTGTCTGAGACACTGTTGTACATCAGATTTTGTGACACGCAAATTGTGTTTTGCTAAAAATCGCAATTTGCGAGTCGCAAAACCTGACAGTCATACATGTGGCCCTTAATCCTTAGTTTTGGATTTCACTTTTATTCCACAATTTTTATTTTACATTTAAGGTGGCTTTTTTGTGTTTCAAACTCAGTCTTTGATTCAGTTTCAAATGTGTACTGGCACTGATTCACCTAAGAAAAATCAACTTTGATTTCATCTTTTTCTGAAACTGTGAATAAATACACCCATTCAAATGAGGTGTATTTTCAATTTGAAACTCTCTTCCTCGTGGACCTTTTAGCAACTTAAACATGCTGTGATTTACTCCCACTAGTTTCTGACTCTAATTGTCTCTCAGGTTTTCTTCCTGACTCACAATGCTTTCTTTTACAAGTTCTTCTCCTTGGAAGATCTTCTGCAGCCTTTTCTTTCTCATCAACAGTCTTTGCCCCTTTATTCTCTAAAGAACTTTGACTTGAGCTCAGACTCAGACTCAAACTCGAACTTGCACTTTGATCAGCTTTGTCTCTGTCTTTGTCTGCTGTGTTAACAGTAAATGTTTTCTTTCCTTTGGGGGTCTTTGTAACTATGACATTGAACTGCAACTTTTCACTGCTCGGATCAGAGACTACTTCTTTCTGTTGCAACTTATGCTTTTGTCCTTTGCACTACACCAGTTCTTCACTTTGATCACTGTTTTGAAACAGAACTTCAGGAGTTTTAGTTTCTTGATCAGAGCTTTCACCAACATGAAATTTAACTCTTTCTTTTTGCATTCGCTCTTTGTCTTCATCACCTTCAAAATCAAAATCCTCACCCCCACTGGATTCATGCAGCTAACTTGAGCTTGCCTTTGAGCTTGATTTTGTACAGTCTGTATGCTCTTTAATGGACCACTTGACTCATCCACTGCTTCAGCTACTCCATTTTGTTTGTGTGAACAGCATGGATCCATTGTGGTGCACTTGCACACTTAACCACATAATTTGTTGTTAGGATCATTTGGTATGGCCCTTTCCAGCACTCGTCCAGACATTGCTTGAGGACATACTTTCAGAATACAATGCAATCCCCAGGACTTAATCCATAACATGGAATATCCTTGTACTCTACTCTTGATAAATTCACCTGATGAAAGACAGATTTTACCATATCAGCCAGACCCTTGCAATAATCTAGCACAATGTCATTAGTTATTAAAACTAGTGCAGCTGAAGTTACAAATGCAAGCCTCGCTGCTCTGTCAATGCCCACTTTATGGGGCGATAAACTAATATTTTTGTCAGGAGTTCTCATGCTAATCAAAACAAGAGGAAGAGCATCAGGCCACTTCAAACCAGTCGAAGCACACATTTTTGCCAGCATATTTTAAGAGTCTTATTTGCCCATTCCACAGGAACAGAGGATTGTGACCAATAACTACAAATGGAATCTGTGGTTGATAGGAAATGCTGTACTGATTATGTACAAAACACCACGATCAGTCTCAATAGAGGTTGGAAGACCGTATCCTGGCATCAACTCCCTGTCGAACAACTTGGAAATTGTAAGGCTATCTGCTCTCCTTGTGGGGAATGCTTCCACCCATTTATAAAACAAGAAGATAATTACCAAGACATACTTCAAACCATTACAGTGTGGCATCTCAATAAAATCTGCTTGAAGTCTTGTAAATGGGCATTCCTATTTGCCAACATGATTCATGACTGTAGCTGTTCTTTTGCCTTGATTATTTAAATGGCATGTCAAACATCGGTTGCAAACGACCTCAGCAACATTTCAAAATCCAGTATTCTCCCAATATGTTTTGAAAATCCTAACTAGACTATCTCTACCTGCATGTTTTGGTTGTGCAGCTACTTGCAGATCGGATGTAGCAATGGGTCAGGTAGCACATGCTTTTGTTATGCATTAACAATACAATCCTGATAATTATTTTTGTAGCCTAGCCTCTCCAATTTTTTTTTCTGGAGCATCTTCCTGCAAATCCCTCAATTCACTCAAAGGAGTTTGCATTGAATCTATAAAGAAAAAATTCACATTGTCTGCACTTTCTACTGAATTAGTTCCCAGTTCGTTCCTTTCATTTTCCTGAACAACTGACTCTTCTTGTAATGCACTATATTTTGCCACCTGATCCACAATCTATTTCCAAGAGAAATCATATCTTTGCCGGCCTTGTGGTCTATACACTTTACGACAAAAATTGCTTTTTAGCTTCTAGATAGCTTTTAATAAATCCAATATGTGCTTACTATTTTTTTATGGGTACTCCTAAAGATGTCATAAATCCACTTTGTGACTATAGCTGTCCATAATCATGAACAACACCAAAACCATACTGTCTGTCTGTATAAATCTTTATATTCAAATCCTCTGATAGGTAGAAAACTTTAATTAAGGCAACCAGTTCTGCCACTTGTGTGGAAGTTATATTTGGCAAAGGAGATGCTTTCAGCGTCTCAGAAGTGGAACATACTGCATAGGAATCTCTCAGTGCTCCATATTGGTCTCTTAAACAGGATCCATCAACAAACAATGTCAGATCAGCCATTTCAAAAGGTGTTTCTTTAATATCTGGTCTTGGTTTTGTGTATAACTTGGCCACCTCAAAACAATTATGATCCAATTAATCATTTTCACCATCATTCTCCCTATCTTCTCAACTCTTGTCTGCAATAGGAAGCAGTGCTGCTGAATTCAAGACATTGCATCTCCAAATGGAAATGTTCTCTGCTGCAAGTATTGTCTGCTCATAACAAGTCAATCTACTGTTTGTCATGTGTTGGGTCCTCATCAAAAGGATTTCAAGCAAATGAGGCACATAGACAATTAAAATATCACCCATTATAATCTGTTCAATAACTAAGCAGACAGCTGCAACCAATTTCAAAGACTTAAAGCTTCTGTAACAAATACAGCAGACAGATATGCTACTGAGTGAATTAAACCTCCATGGTTTTGGGTAAGAATCGAAAGTGCACATCCATCTCTTTCATTAAAAAAAAGGAAAAAGATTTAATTGATTTCAGGCATCATGAGTGAGAGTGCATAACACAAACCCTCATTCAGGTTTATAAAGGCATCAATGCATTCATCATCAAATGGTACCCATGGACAACACTGCATGTCAACCTTACTAAAGGCTTAGCAATCAAGAAAAGGTTTGGAATCCACTGATGACAGCATCCAACAATCCCAATAAACGTCTGAATCTCCATCTGGCTCAATTTCAGAATTGCAGAAAAACTTTCTTTAGAGACTTTCCTCACACCTTTTTCAATACAGAGCCCAAGATAGGTGACTTCCTTTTTACAATACTGCATTTTAGTTGTGGAAACCTTATGTCCATAAACAGCTAGGTGATTCAAAAAAAGCAATTGTATCAAATTTACAGTCCTCTTTTGTCTTAGATGAGACCAGTAGAACATCAGTATACTGCACTAAGACTGAATTGCATGGCAACATCAAACTATCTAGATCATTCTACAGTATTTGCGAGAAGATTGAAGGACTTAAAGTATACCTTTGTGGGATCCTACACCCCATGAAAACTTTATTAAAAAAACAGGAATGCAAAAAGGAATTGCGTCTGCTCATGAAGAGGAATTGAGACGAACGCTTGGCATAAATCAATCACTGAATATCATTCTGAGTCTGATGGAATTTGAAACAAAATCATCGCTGGATTCAGTACCACTGGACAACATGAAAAAGCAATCTTGTTAATCTTGCAGAGATCTTGTAAAATTCTCCACTTGCCATTCGACATTTTAATTCCCATCACAGGAGATTTACAAGGATTACCAAGTACCTCCCGGAGGATTCCCTGTTCAATCATTTTTTCAATCATTTCCTTCATTCCTTCTGCAGCTTCATTTGTAAATCTGTATTGTCTCGTTCTGGGGAATACTGCATTAGGCTTAATCTTTATTTGACTGACTTTGCTAATAATTATGAGGACATACCTTGCTGTCTCTCGGAAAAGGCTGCCCCCATAGAATTCAAGACAGTTTTATAGTACTTTGCAAATCTGTCTCTCGCATGCTAACTAAAGATAAAGTGACCAGGTCAGTCATGGTTTAAATCAGACTCTACTGCAGCTTATAAAGCCTTTAAAAGGACTACCAATATGATTCCACAAAACCCAGATGGCATTAAGGCAGACAGGAACGATTATAAACAAGTCACAGAAAAAAGAAAGTATGAAGTTAGACTTAAAGTATGGGAAGATGTGGAAGGAGCTGCCCAATCTAGAGATAACAGAAGTGTTTGGGAGATTATAAATTGCCCCTTTTTTTACTGAAGGCACAACTTCAGGTATTGAGTGTCATATCCTAGAACATTACTGCCTTGAGCACTTCTCCCAAATTGTCCACTCTGGTAATTTAGTATCGGAGCATCCCCATCCAATAGACCCTCCTGTGTTGCCCTCTGCCAAACTATAATTAAGTGAGTATCTCACTGTGGCAGATGTGTCCAAAGCCATTCTTAGCTCTGCAGCTGAGAAGGCGCCAGGCGCTGATGGGGCCACGGTTAATTTATTGAACCATAATCCTGCCTTTTGGGCTCCCTTAATAACAAATGTTCTTAGAGCTATTATAAGCGAGAGCCCTATGGATTCATGGAGGGAATCAATGACTGTACCCATCTTCAAGAAAGGTGATAGGAACCTCCCTGCAAACTATCACCCCATTTTTTTGTTAGATTCCTCTGGTAGAATATTAGTGCGGGTGATTTTGGATAAACTGGAAGCTTGGGCTGAGGCTAATTCTTTCCTTTCAGAAGTCCAATTTGAGTGTTGGGCCGGCCTCGGTACTGTCAAACAAGCGCTTAACCTGTCCCTGATCTTTGGAAAATACGTTAGGCCAGGAGAGGAGCCATTCATATGGCCTTTATGGACCTCTCCTGTGCCTTTGACCTAGTGGATAGGGGCACACTCTGGGAGTTGATGAAAGAAGTAGGTATCGACCCTCCTTATTGGATCTTTTAAGGCGCCTCCACTGGGACACAACTATGAAAGTACGTCATACCCAATCTGGCGATTGCACTCATTCAATAAGGGTTACACGAGGGGGAAAACAAAACAGTATATTGGCACACTTTTATTTTTATTTTATATTAATGCTTTAGACATTGTTTTAATTTCCCGTGCCCGAGATGTTCCTAAAATAGGCTCCCGTCTGGTCCCCGTACTTTTGTACCCAGACGACATGGTCCTCATTGCACGCACAGCTAATTGACTACAGGCTCTTTTAGATCATATTAATAATTCTTTGAGGGACTTAAATCTGAAGGCTAATAACAAAACTTCCTTCATCCTGAAGGACCTGCGACCCAAAAAACACTCACTCCAAAAGATTTTTTATTGAAGAGACCCCTATTACTAAGATATCTAATTTTAGCTATTTGGGAATTCTGTTTGATGCCAACCTGTCCTAGGATAGGTTAATAGCTCAGAGATCCCAGACGATGGTGGCAACCTGTGAATCGATTTTTAGCATTGCAAAAAAGCTAGGTCATAAGCCACTCAAAGAGATGTCCATGTTATATAGGAGTAAATGCCTCTCAGCTGGTACATATGGGGCAGGGGTTTGGGGTTAGGCAGGTCTGGGTACCTTGCAGGCAGCCAAAAATACATTTCTTTGCAGTCATCTTGTGTCTCTATTGTAACTGATCTTCCCACAGAAGTGACATGCTGTATTCATTTTCATCATTTCAATTCTTACATTCATTCTATTACCTCTACCACCACCTTGCACCTACACCTAATTCATCCCATTCATTCCAGTTTGCACAAAATTCATATTTGAACCGTTTGAATTCAGTACTTTTTCTCAAACTGCTGTGTCTTAGCAATCATCAGCTTTTCTTTGAGCTTTTTCTGCTCTGTCTCAAAATAATCACTACTATTTTTTGTTGACATCAAGATCTCATCTATGCCATTTGTTTGCCAACACAACTCACTCTGTTGAATGTGATTACTAATTTCTGGCCTCAATCCATTCATGAAAGCAGATAGGAAACCACTAATCCCATCTTTTTCAGGATTTGTGACTCTGCTGTGTTTCTTATAAATATGCATTAGCCAATTTACATCCTTCTCAGGGAATCGTTTTTTCAAGTAATCAATCACAGCCTTACATGTGGCTGGTATCTACGTAGCTGGTGCATCGCTAGGACCAATCCTAGCTGGTTGTTGTGGCTGCCATCCAGCCGTAACCTTACATTCTAGCCACAAATCTTCAGGAACCAAAATCTCAAATTTTGAATTCAAATCCATCCACAACATCTGAGAAATATGTGTTCATTTATTTATTTCATCATAACACTTTCCTGGATCCTCTCACAACTTTAGGAAATTAAGTGTAAATGCATATAGATCAGTTCAAGTCCATGGAATGTACAAGATTCCCTCCATGAACCTCTCTCAAATGAAATTCCAAAACAGTCCCTGCTCCAGCTTCTGAATCATTTGCCACACCTCTCCTCCTGCCTCAAACCCCTTTTATTCTCGTTTTATTTGCTGTCTCTTTCTTCCATCATTTTCCATATTTCTTCAAATCACTCCAATCTCGGGTTTTCTCAATTAAATCGTTAATATGAGCTCTCAGGGTAATTAAGCCTATTTCCTTACTTTTATCATGTGTTAAATCCATTTTATAATTTTGTCTCACATTCTTCATCATGCTGATATCAACATTCATCAGCTAATTCCTCTAATTCATTGTATGCCTCGTTTGCACATCTGGCTACCTCCTTAATCAAATATCTAATTTCATCAGCCTTGTAAATCAACAAACAGTTTAAATCTTCATCGCCCTGAAGCGTTGAACCACATTAGATTTTAAAAATGCCAATGCAAATTTCTTTAAGATGCTCCTCAAACACCACTGTCCTACTGGTGTAACAGCCTGAATCTGAGGTTTGGATGGGACATCCCTTCTCATACTAGGCACTGCTGTCATTGCTAACTCTGTTGGTGCACTTGGTACCACCCCAGTGGGAGTTTGCACTACCACACTATCTCCCCCAGCTCCTGATTCTACACATGCAGTAGCAGGAGTTGCCTCTGCTGCTCTGTCTGTCAATGGAAGAAGGCTGAAATTCAAAAGCTCATTTATAAATTTGTCATCATCATCATCAGACTAATCTGCGTGTTCATTTTTCATTCTTGTTTTATTTTTATCCTGGTCTTCTTTCTCAGTGACTATAGCAGGAAATATGTTTACTCACTCAATCATTTTCTCCCTCCAACTTTACTCCTGCTGATCTATTTTACTCTCAAGCCAATGTCTAAATGAACTCTTCACCTGCTTTGCTGTTTTCTTTCTTTCTCTGTAGGCTTGTGATCCCATTTATTAAGCACCTCAAACTGTGTAGGTCTGGGTGCCAGCTTCATGTCATACATATTTTGTCTCAAGAAATCTAGTTTCTAACATGAAAGGTACCCTATAATGAAAATTGTAAAACTTCATCATGTGCATTATATTTATTCCAGTCTGAAATCCAGGTACATGTATATTGCCCAATTCCTTGTATCATTTCATGGGCTGGCATTCCATCTGCTGGCCTTTTCTGACCCTCCTTGGTACAACATTATCCTTGTGCTTTACCAACAAGCTTCTCATTATTAAGCTCAAAGCAAAAATAAACTCCAACAAGCTCAAAACCACAACAAATGAACTGAGAAACAACAACCAATTGCAGCGTGGCTCAATCACAGTTCAACCTATCACAGCACAGCCTCATTGGCAACCAACCAAGCGGAGTACTGGTCTGTGGTGATGTCACGCCAGTCCCAGCTTGGTTCCCTGGCTGAGCAACCAATTACAGCAGGACTTATCTATGAACAAGAAAACAATCACAAAACCTCTATAAAACAAAATAACTGAATAAACCCTTGTCTGTTTACCCTAGAGAGGAAAGAAAAGGCAGTAAATTAAATAAAACAATTCAAATGCAAACCATGAAATTTCAGAAACAAGAACAAAATTCAGAATCGAGTATGGAAAACCAAAATTGAGTACAGAAACGATCTACAAAGTACTTTAATCCACACTGAGCGGACTTCCATCTAGCATTTTTCTACTCTAGTCATTGGCTTGCCTGTACACATGAGCAAAGTTCATCCAATTAGAATAGAACATACAACGTAGAAAAATAAATTTGTTATTTCAGAATCCTTGTGAATGTGTTAGCTGCATTTTGCTCTACACACCACAATTACAGACAAACACTATCAATATATCTTGAGATCTTAGATTTCAATGAATCCTATAAACAAACCAACCGATAAACCAGTAGAACCTCAAATGTGTTTACAAAAATGAATAATACATCAACACAACAGTGATCAATCCACCAATTAAACCCTCAATCATCATCGCATAACCAAACAACTCACAACAGAAACAGAAATCCATTGCACAAACTTATACTTCAACACGCACATGCAAAACCAATTCACCCTATTCATGCTTACATTTCAAATCATTCAGAAGTGCACAGCCAGTGGCTTTTCGGGAAGGTCTAGTGCTGGAAACTTTTGGCAGAGTTTTAAAAACTTCTTTCTCTCCTAGACAGGGCATTAAGGACTCAGAAATCACATGAAAATATTTGGGTGATTTCCACTAATGAGGAAGTGCTACCATTCTTTCCTACAAAAATTCTAGGAACCCAAACCACAACAATTCACTTAACCCAAAAATTTCAATCACCCCAAAATTTACCTCTGGCTGTCCAGCTCCAGCACCCTTGATCTAGCGATAAGAGGCACCACCCTCCACGACATCAGGCCAACAAAATTAGCAGAGCAAATCAAATAGTGACTGGGACCACTCAATAACTGAGTTCTGAATTGCTAAAAAGTTAAAGAGTTTTATTACAAAATCTCAAAATAAGCGGCACAGAGTAATGCAATAAATGCCATGAAGGCTCAGATACAGAGCAGAGAGTCAGAATGAAGAAACTATTCTAAGTCCTAACAGGCAGAAACATTTCTCTAAAACCTAAATGTCAGATTCACAAGGAACACTGACAGTTTCTCTACGGAAAGATGAAAGTCACCAAATAGTGGTACAGAGTTCTCGGACAGAAACAAAGTAACTAGCTCACCGTCAAAACCAGTAACTTTTGTACAATTTTATGCATCAACAATAAACAAAACTGTAGATTCAGCTTAGCATGACTAGCGATAGCACATATTGGACAAATCAGAAGTGTGATGGCCATTAAAAGGTGTATTACGGTAGCCCATTTTTAAAGTAGTCAGAAATCTTCCATTAACTTTCATAGCAACAGTGGTCCAGAGATGTAAAACATAAAATGGAACATTCTCAAACCAAGATCAATACACTAGTGTGCTAGCAAGCCTGCTTTGGAACCTCCAGCAGAAATGTCCTTCAGCAGACACATGAGGATCACAATGGAAAGTTTCAATCACAATAGATGCTCTCTATAGAAAATAACCAATTGTGTCACAATGTGCTATGTTCCACAAAAACTCTGGAGAGAAGACGAGCAGGGGCACATTGATTAGGAGGGGAGAATGAGCAGGAGGAGGATGAGCCAAACACTATAGAAACTGCATTTATTTTAATAAAATGGTGTCTTCACAAAGATGTGGCATAACTAAACTACGTTAACAATCGCACTTCCAAGCATCATAATTAAACCATTTTAAGTGCAACATCATTAATTCATTGATTACAACTATTTGCATCATACAAATCATTAGTGTGCATACATTATCTGTTACTAAACAGTGCACAGACGGAATAGGTATTATTTATTTATTTAATTATACGTATTCCGTCTGTCGACTTTCCTAGGGCAGCTACACAGTGACTATGTGGAGGCCTGAGAACTCATTCTCAGTAAGCAGAAACATGCAGCAATAAGTGGAACCGTCAGTGTCTGACAATCCTAGGCTTCTTAAAATTCTGAGCTGCCAGAGCCTCGGAGAGAGAGCAACACTATAGCTCTGGGGAAAGAGCATGTATGAGAAAATAATAAATCAAAAACAAACTGTCATAAGACTATAATACCAAAAAGGCAAAACAAAAGCAGCAGCCTATATTACCTAACAAGCTTAATTTCTATTAATTAGTACCACATTTCCATGAGATGTGCAGTGTAGCACAAAATAGGTTTATCCAGTAATGATTACCTATAGTAAGCCTTCAGAAAATGATAGTAATGGAAGAACTTGGCTAAGAGAAATGTGGTGCTTCTTATATTTACTTGCAGGATTGTAACTTGTTATGCATTAGAAACAATGTGTAGCAAGTAAGTAACTAGGTTTTTGAAGAGGCGTTGAACTCATAAGCAACAGCAATTCAAAGGAGAAGATGATATTTCATACCTGCTGTTGTTTCTTTTCATACAAAGCTCCCATCACTTTTACAGCACTGATTGATGCCTCTAAAAATCACTCAGGTCCCCTATCGTAAGTCAGCTAAGACACCTTAAATCATCCCAGTAATACTGAAGAAATACAAAGTATCAAAAACATCTGAACTTCCTCCATTAAGAAAAACAGTTAAAGAACAATGGAATCCATCTTTTCTATATATTCATATTGCCTAATTCAATATGGCTACACTCATTGAGATTGTAGCTCTCTGAGAGGTTGTACATAATTTCTGCAGTCACATCACTTGTGGTCCAATTTAAACTGTACAACCCTCTCAATATTACAAGGTATTTTTAATCCCTCGAGAGTATGTCTCTGATGACATGTTCCAATTCCATCTCAATCAAAAACATGAGAAACAATAACCAGTGTCAACAAAGCAAGTAGCCCTTCCACAGAGTTCCATACTTTGCAAAGTTGTAATAAAGGATTTTAAACATTTAGGGGCCCATTACGATAACCGGCGTTAAAAAATCTGCCATCTACAATAGCCTGAGAAAACCGCCCGCTGCACCATGGGAATACCGACCGAGCAATTATGAAGTCGCGAAGCAACCTCCGCCCGCGGCGGTAAAAACACACAAAATTCCGCCCGTCCATGTCCGAGTAGAAGATTAACCATCCGCCACGGACGCAATCCCGCCCGAAAACCCAAATCCGCCCGCTCTGACGACCGAGACAACGACCGTGAAATTATGATCTCCCCGACATGAGCGCGGAAAATCCACATATTCCTTGCCCGCCACGGTCAACAACAGTGATGAATATCTGACACGGCGGAAGGCCTGGCGGCCACGTCCGTGCACGGAAATCCTTTCCGGAACAAAGAAATACACACAACATGGCCAACAAGTCCACACAGCAAACTACGCCAAAATACCCAAACACAGAACACATCCCAAAGACACATCCCCCCTGCCAAAACTAAAAAACTACAAATCCCAGGACACCAGACACAACACACCTGAAAACGACAGCCCATCATGACACACCCACATAGGTCAGTACAAAAGCAGCCCCTTCACAGACCACAATCCCTTGCACTACGACAAAGCGAAGGCGCCATCAGAGAACCCAGAGAGCCACAAAGGAAAGCAGCACACCACACGCACGCACACATCACACTCATCACCACCACTACCACCACCATCACCACTGAAACAATGGCACCACGAACCCCCTGCACATCACACACCACACAACCACCACACCAGCACCACAAATAGCAAACCACACACCATGGCAACACAAAGAATGCCTAAGTAAACTGCCACTGAGTTGACGGTCATGGTCGACGAGATCATCAAGGTGCACCCACAAATCTATGGGAACCAGGTCCAACAGACACCAGTAGCCACCAGAAACAGAATGTGGAGCAGGATCGTAGACCAGGTGAATGCAGTTGGGAACGTGCCACGCAACCGGGGTGAAATCACAAAGAGGTGGCACGACCTGAAAAGCGTGGTCAGGAAGAAGGAGGCCAAGAATCGTGAGCTGGCTGACAGGACTGGCGGCGGAAATCCCGCGCTATTCAAGACCTTCAAGGCGTGGGAGGAGAAGGTGCGAGGAATTCTACATCCGGAGAGTCTCACCGGAATTCCAGGGGGAGTGGAGGCTGGTAAGTACAAACAAATGTATACCAGCACACCGCTATGTACTGTCATGCACTACCAGAATGCCATAGCTCCGAGGGCCAAACACCCCCATGTCCAGTACACAATACACAAGACATCTCTCACACATGCAACAGACACTCCCACACACTCAGCCCAAAGGTACCAACAAACAAAACCATGGGGGCATGTGTACAGTCAGCCAGCACCACAACACCCACCAGGCCCCTAGTCCTACAGCGCAGCAAGATGGAGCACTCCCCACACCCATGTGTCAGCCATTGCAGTGCACAACTCCACCTGACAGGTAGATATGTTTCCCTACATGGAGGGGTGTCTGTGGGTGGTAAGCCTTCACCACAACTCACAACATGGCCCCCAATCCCACAGACCAGCAAGATGGAGCACCCCTCCCTCTCATAACCATGTGACAGCCATTGCATTGCTCCCTCCAAACCAACAAGTAGGTAGACTACTGTACAGGGCGGGGTGTCTGTAGGCATGAGGACTGTACTACGACTAACATTTGGGACATGTCACGTAGCAGAGGAACAGGTAGCACTGCTCCCTGTCATAATCATGTGACTAATGTGCACACTGACATGAATTACAGAGTCATAGCCCACATGAGCCATCTCAAATACACTAACACGTAAGGAGTCACGTCTGCATGCACAAGTCTCACTGGAGTACTGACCCACATGGCGTGCACTGTGCCAGTCATCACACACATCAGCAACACCATCGAAGTCTTGTCCATGTAGTCGTGTCTGCTTGTTCCGTTGACATCGTACAACATCACCCATGTAAGTCTATCTTGTCTCAATGTAACAGAGTGGAACCACAGTAATGTCACATACACCACTGGACCCATGAACCACACAGCTACACAATGCACATTCAATATCTCATCCATCTCATCTTCCAGCCCCAGTGTCATGAAAGGTATATCATCTAAACAGTTGTCCCATATACAGTAGTTCAGCAAAGATTCCTGCAGATGACCAATAATGTGTCTGCAGTGTCTGAAGCGCACGTCACACTGTGATTTACAACATACCTAATATAGTCAACACCCCAAGAGCACTGCATTGCTGCACATGGCTGAGGGTAGCACGCACACCAAGGAATTGTCCCATCTGCATTACGTTGTGTGGCACACAGTCATTACTCACTCACTACAATGCTTGCAGTGTAATGTCCCTAAATGATAACAGTGAGCAGATATGCTGGGTATGTCAGACATACACACACCTTTGTCTCTGCAGTGTCGTGTGGCCAAAACACATGTCCCCTTCTGCACCCATATGTCACAGTATGTACCACAAAACCATATTTCACCTCAAAAGCGTTGATGGGGCTGTACCCCTTTTGCCATTTGCGTTTCTAAGAGTTTCATCTGAACCCCAAAAACATATTTCATCTCAAAAGCGTTCATGGGGCTGTACCCCTTTTGCCATCTGCGTTTCTAAGCATTTCATTTGAACCCCAAAACCATATTTCATCTCCAAAGCGTTCATGGGGCTGTACCCCGTTTCCACCAAAGCCACAAAATGTAGGGGTACTGCAACACACACCGATTGGCTATCCAAATCCGTCCCATGCCATGTGCACCCATCACACTATTCCATTGCCTTGATCACGCACACACATTGTAGAGCCATACACACGCATCTGGGAAGTCAGTGCACAACTGTGCACCAACTGTGAATGTCAGACATCTAACACAAACCTTGCAAGGTGCAACACAATAACCTTTCGTCTCCGCCCCACAGGTGATGAACAGCATGATGCTGGAGAGGGAGACAGCAGCCATCACAGCCAGTCCACAAGCCCTCCACCCAGACTCACGGATGTGGAAGACCTGGACACCTCTTCGGATGAGGACTCCCGACCAGGCACATCTGGTGTGGCAGGGTGCAACCGCTCCCCAGGACCCCTCCTACCCACCAACCCATCTCCCAGGGCTGGTGACCAGTCCCAGGCCCCTGCTGCCACGGTCATTGCGGCCACCACCACTGCCGCAACCACCACCACCACCACCAGGGCCTCCCTGACCACTCACCCTGCGCAAGGGGCTGCACGCACGTCGACATCGACCCTGGGAGCCACAACGAGGCCCCGGGTGACCACTGTGGTGAGTGGGCAGGTCGGTGGCAGCAGTTCAGGTGGGAGGAGCAGGGTCAGGCCAACGCCATCAGAGCCTGGGAGCCAAGCCCTGCCGCAAATCGCCAGAGTCCTTGGGGCCTATGAAGAGGCCCAGGGACAATGGTCCCGGTCAGCTGCCGATACGCGGGAAGTCCTTGGGGTGTTGAGGTCCATGGACGCCCATATGGGCCAATTTGTGACCCGTATGGGCAAACTTGTCGACCTCATGGGCCAGCTAGTGGTGGCGGTGAGGGCCCAATGAAGGCCAACCACAGCACCTCCGCCATCACCTGCTGGGGCGCAGGTCCGTGCAACATCCAGTTCCCCTGCGTCCACAGCGAGTGGGCAATCCTCAGCCACCACCAGCAGCCCACAAACACAACCCCCCCCTCTCAAACGTGGAAGGGGTCGTCCGAAGAGGAAACAGGTGTCCAGAGATGACTTTGCACGCTCCAAACGCCAGTGAGACAGCCAGCCACAGTGGCCATCTACTGCATTCACTTGGACTACTATCCTACCCCACACTGACATGTGAATGGCATGTATCTGTCGGACTGTGGACCCAGAACAACATGGGTACACCTTGACCATCACGCGGACATGTCTGTCAACTCATTGTTCCAGCATGCACCACTTTTGTCATCACCTTGCCCACAATCACATGTCACTGCTCAAAATAAATACACCTGGATCACATTCTGTTGTATCTGCTCTGTGTTTAATCAAGGATGTGCAACCGTCACCATGATCAGAAATGCATCAGGAGTGTGGTATGTCGATAGGCCAGGAGAGGCTGTAGGGACCTAGGGGTGAAAAACAGAACAAGAGTCCATTGAATGTGTGTGTCACACACTCATCACACAGTACTTGTCATCAAGTTTAAGCAATGTACACACATCTCACAGAGCAACAGGGCACAATGCCACAGCCACTGTCAGTGGCATACTACCCTGGACATGGACCATTGCCACACAGCACTCAGTGAATAATAGGCCGCTGTGACAATGCACACATACACCTACACAACTACAGCAACATCAGCCGACGTACATGGTCACTCACCGTCAAGTGAAGTAGCGGGCGATGAGCTGCTGACGCTCATTCACTGCTTCCTCCTCTCCACTGTCCTCGTCACTGGTCACGGCCTGGTCTGCAGGCGGGGGCCCTGGCTGATCACCGTCATCCACTATCAGGGGGATCTGCCTGCGAATAGCGAGATTGTGCAGCATGCAGCATGCCACAACTATCTGGCACAACTTCTGTGGGGAGTATGCCAGTGCACCCCCGGTGCGGTCCAGGCATCTGAATATGGACTTCAGGAGTCCAAAAGTCCGCTCCACCACACGTCTGGTCCTCCCATGTGCCTCATTGTATCTGACATCAGCTGGTGTCCTGGGATTACGAAGTGGGCTCAGCAGCCAAGGCCCGTTAGGATATGCCGAGTCACCTGGGTGTGAGAAACACAGAGAATCGTTGCAATTCCAACAGGATACAAGACAGCATGTCACACCCAGCACGCTACACGAGTATGCATACTCACCAACAATCCATGCACGGTCCGGTTGAAGATTGGACATCAATCGTGGGAGGATGCTGTGGCGCATGATGTGCGAGTCATGGGTGGAACCGGGAAACTTCGCACACACGTGTGTGATGATCATGTCCGCCAGGCACACCACTTGCACATTCAGGGAGTGGAAATGTTTCTGGTTACGAAAGATGTGCTCCATGGCCTGTGGTGCAACAAGGCCAACATGGGTGCAATCAATTGCACCAACAACGTGGGGGATGCGACCAAGGGCATAGAAAGCACCCTTCACTGCCGCCAAATCACGAGCCCTGGGGAATCGGATGTACCGGTTCCTGTACAGCATCATGGCTGACAGGACATCCCGTAGCACCATGCTGAACATGGGTTGGGACATTCCACCTCCACTGCCTACTGTGTGTTGGAAAGATCCGGTAGCGCAAAAATGCAGTGCAGCCATCACCTTAGCCGTGGGGGTGAATGCTGTTGGATACACCCTGCGAGGACGAAGGTGGGGTTCCAACACGGCACATAGGTGATGCAGGGTGGGTCGGTCCAGCCGGAATTTACGAATGACCTCCACATCCTCCATGTCTGACAGCAATTGGTAGGGGCGATGTATGTTTGGTCTCCTCCTAGGACAGATGGAAGTGGACACATGTCAATGCAACACACCACATGGCACTTTCACATACACATAACTAAAATTACTGACAAAGCAATAGAATCACAGAACAGCTGACAAGTAGGGACAGCACAGCTACAATACTCTTACACAGGTCCCCTTACCAATAGCAATGGCTACTGACACAAACCATTGCTATGAGCAGGCACATGGGGATTTAGGCCCTAATAGCTTGCAAGGCATCATGATGATTTCAGACTGCATATGTGGGAAGCGGCAACACCACGGCAATATACCTAGCTGCTGTGCCAGACACAGCTTCCGAGGCTGGGTGAGTATGGCACACACCAACAACACAATGTACACAGGCTGAGAGCCCAAAACAAGTGGGTCCTGTTGCACAACGGGATATGAGACAGTCAATGATGTCCCTAGTTCACCCAATGTACAGCACTGTACGTATCACACCTCCAACACACATTGACAGGTGTACACATTGACAACTCCATGACAACACAGCTATGTGAATGCAAACACACAATCCAAGTGACACGTAACGTTGCACGTGCCAAGTGGGAGATGTACATTGAGAAATATGGTATGTGTGTGCATATGCACATCCCATGCTCCCATGCTAATGTGTACATGATGATGTGCCAACAGACATGTGGAGGCTGAGCACTGGCCGTCAATGCCTATGCACACAGCATGAAGTGGCCCTGTCCAGTGTGGACATGCTCCCACACACAAATCATGGACACACCTGCAAATGCATGGCGCACATTCAACTGTGGATTCCACATGGCACCAGCGGAGTGGACCCGCCATGGACCAGGCCCTTGAGGCCAACTCCAATGGCCCTCGCGACTGCATCCTGCGTGTTCGACGATAGAGGTAAGCGTACCGGGACAGCTCGGTGCAGGCCATTGTGTGCATTTGAAGTAGGCAGACATGGTACACCAATTGCAGCAGCTTGGACCCACTGGAACAGCCCCAGGGGGCTATATGAGTGTGGGAGGGAGACCGGCATTACCACAGCTTCCAGGGACTGCTGCCTGGCATCCCTCAACAACACCTGCTGCTGCTGCCACATGCCCACCTACATGTCGACGACTCTGAAGATATGTCCAGGTCCACTCACCAGCGAGGAGCTGGAGATCATGGATTCCGAGCTCCATGCACACTGCCCAAGGCTATTTATAGCAAAAGTTGTGTGTGTAAGACAACTACAGTGTGTGTGGGAGTGCATGTGGGGGACACACATGTCGTTGATCTGCAGCACTATGATTCTGAGCCTGTGGGGTTCCAACATGCACTGCTTACCATGCTAACTACAGGTGTAAGGGGTATGTAGGCTCTCTGGCGCTTTCCCATGCATGTCCCTCACGAGTGGTGGTACATGGCATTTCCATGTCACACATCCAGTGACGCAGCCACTTGGCAATGCAGGACTCAGGGCAGTCATTGCTTGTGTGAATGGCTGGCTGGGTCCCTGCTGGCCTTCTCAGTCGCAGCAGACCTGGGCTGCACATTGACCTAGAAGGAGACAACACTGACTGTACAGTGGGTTACATGTGTCTTTTGTTCAGGACTCTCCTGAAATGCACAAACTCAGCCCTGTCGATTGGACACACCATGCCTTGTGATAGGGATGTGTGTGAGAGATAGTGGCACTGAATGTGACCTCCATTGCGGGGTGAGCCTTTCACAGGGCGAGTACGTTGAGGGCTGCGCAGTGTTGGACACAGTGAGTCCACCCACAAAGATGTGTTGCCTTGTGATCTATGTGTTGGTCCACCTGACAATGGACAGTAGATGTGGGCAGACTACACATTGCTCAATGTGCTGGCAACCTGCATGTGAATGGGATGGACAGGTACTGTGTACACACTCCCACCAGCATGCATTCACGTGTGGTGTACACATGCTGTTAGGCCATGTCCGATTACTTCTTGGCTCTGTTGCACGTCTCTGAGTATTTGGGATGGGTCAGCAGCATGCCACTGTGATTGGTGGTTGTGAGTGATGTTGAGAAGTGTATGAGTGATATTCCAAGCCTCTTGTGTACCATCCCTGCAGTTTGAAGTCCTCCAGCCCAAGGGCTTGTGATGAGCCATTGCATCCAAGTTGATGCCTCTGTGTATGTGTGACCGACAGTGCAGCCAATTCCACAAAGAGTGTGACGTCATCTGCCGGATGAGCTACTACGTGGCGATAACAAATCGGGGGATGCCCCCTCGTATTGTCAGGTCAGTACGTCGCTGCATTTCACCAGTAATGGTCTGCGTCTTGACAGTCACACAGCCTGTGCCGGATGCATGTTTGTAGGGGCATCAGCAGCAAGCAAGTGTACAGTATTGTGGGATGGCGTCTTTTGCTGTGAGAGGCAGCATGTGTCCACAGCCTACCCATAATCTGGGTAATGTGATGTTTGTTGTGTGATGCAGTGGGTTGTAAGTGTACTCTGTGCTGTGTGCATCTGACATGCATATGCTATTCCTGAGGCTCAAGATGTAATTTGAGCACTCTGCATTCTCAATGCACTCAGAGTCGTAGCCCTCAGGAACAACCTGTAGTAGTCTGGAGTGGCAATTCACATGTATGTTTGAGGCTCTGTGCCTACTCTGATTTCGTTCGGTCATATTTGTGCGATGCCTCACCTCATATCTCTGGTACTTACACATCCGGCACACTGTGAAACAGCAGTTGTGCTCGTGTGAACGACAGGTGGAAGGCATGGGCTCATGGCCATTGTGGCCTGTCATGTTGCAGTCTGTGTGAGTGGTTTCCCATTCTGCTCCATGCAGGTATGTCTTTGGCCTAATTACGTAGTGGTCATCCTTGCCACCATCAGGACAGTGGGTGTGCACACCGCGATTTGTGGCTATGATCGCAGGGTGACACAGGCCGGGTGTAGTGCTATGTGCACAACACATGTGCCACTTATTAGCGGCTTCATTTACTGTACGCCAGCCATTACGTGTTGATTGTGGTGGCTGTATGCAATTGCACAGGTATCGTGCAACATGTGGATTTGGGTATGTTCTGTGCTGCTTCCCTTGCACATGTCTGTTTAATTGATGCCAGATGAGTGAGGCCACCTCGCTCTCTCTCATGTGGCATCTCCCGTGGGTGCTGAGGGACAGGGGACGGTCAACAGTGGTGTGGCATCGGATGTAGCAGCTGCACAGGTGCTGAGTGAGACAGATGTGACCAGCGCCTCGGAGGGGCCAGATGTGTGCTGGATGAATCACAGGCCGAGACGGCAATTTCTGAGTCATCTGAGGACAGAGGTGATGCATCCATGTTTGCTAACACAGGGGACGTGGACTCTGGCTCCTCTTCAGCCACGCGGAGGCCAATGCCCGCCCTCCCATCTACTTCCACTGGTGCAACACATGTCGGCACAGGGATGAAGGGTAGAGTGTCCTTCACACCAGGCACAGCTGCCCCTGCACATGTGACCCCTGCTGCCCTCAGTGCTGGGTCTGTTGAGCTTATGCGCCATCTCTGCGTGGGGCAGACAGCTCTCCTCAATAACGTCATTGCCCATGACATCACTTTGCCGCAGGTGACATAGTTCATGGAGGGCCCACATGTACGTGTGGGTGGGCTACACCAGACTGTCCAATGGTTGTCCCCCCAGTCAAGGTGGGCCTTCAACTGGGCCAATCTCAGGCTGACATTCCTGACCCTTTCTCCACCCCCCTTGGAAGTGGCACATCTGACAACAGCAGGGCACGAGTCCTAAAAAAAGAAGTGGGGGACGCTGACGTCATGACAGGAAGTGACATCACGGAAGGTGGCTTGCACCGTCAGACTCATTGCCTCCCCTCGCTCACCCCTTATATGCGATTGCATCGGAGAAGCCAGCGCGTGCACAAGCAGCTCCGATCTCGCCCCAGAGAGGCCAAAGAGTGAATGTGTAGGTCCATTTGCCCCAGTTATCTGTCTCACTGTAAAATAAGTGGGGGGACGCCGTCCACCCGCGTGGTACCCCGACTCGAGACCTGGACAACAGTGACAATGCATGACAGCCTCCGGAGTCCGGATACACCACATGCAACACACAGAGGCTGTGGCTGCCCTAGCGGGCCAGGCCGCAAACACAATCCCAGACGAAAGGTAGACCCACCCCGGCGCGCATAGTCATTACAACCGCTGCCATTGACAAGGGACCCATGTGGTGAGACATGGGCCTCAGGGTGACGGGCCTCCGAGCCATCCCCCGCCAACGAGTGTCATGCAACTCACACATATCGCAAAGCCAATAGGACACTTTGCCTGCACACCAGGTCTCGAGTCGGGGTACCACGCGGGTGGACGGCGTCCCACCACTAATTTTACCGCGAGCCCGATAACTGGAGCAAATGGACCCACACATTCACTCTTTGGCCTCCCTGGGGCGAGCTCGGAGCTGCTTGTGCACGCGCTGGCTTCTCTGTTGCAATCGCATGTAAGGGGTGGGCGAAGGGAGGCAATAAGTCTGATGGTGCAAGCCACCTTTCGTGACGTCACTTCCTGTCGTGACGTCTGCGTCCCCCCACTACTTATTTAGGACTTGTGCCCTGCTGCACACTGAGAATGTGTAGCCTGCGAGATGTGACCAGGAGAAGGGCGCCATGACCTCCCACCCACCAAGCTCCACTGCCATCCCGTGCCCTGGGTAGCCTGTGCAGGTGGACAATGTAGGGGGTACACCTGGTGGACAGGGGATGTGAGTGCCTTGGCAAGGGCCTGGCAGATGCACAGCAGTATCCAGCATGTCCCCAGAGGGAGGGCTAACGTCTACACCTGATGCAGCATTGATCGTGTGCCCGCCTGTTGTGCCCACACGAGTTCACATTCATCCCCAGACAGGTGGGCTTTCCAAATACCCAACACAGTGGAAATCTAGCCCTCCGGAATCCTCCCCACACAGTCTGTTTCAACAATGCATGTGTGCACCTACCCGTGCCACCCACCCACCTGGGCCAAGCGGAACTCCCGCTTCACTGTCGGGTCTGAAGTCCAATCCACGTGAGATTCCACAGGAGCAAAGAAATTAGTTCCCCCCCACCTTTAGACAACAACTCCTGGAGGAGGTATAGTAACTCACTCACAAGACGCTGCTAACCAAAAGTAAGGGGAATAACGCATAGAGTGACCACCACTCTTTCCCCAAAGATGACACCAGGTAGCGTGGTAGTGGGGAGCTGGTTCCACAGAGAAGCTAAACAATAAAGAGATAACAAATAAGACTGGCTTTACTCCTCAAGAACTAAACAGCAGTCAAGAACATTAATGCATGTCACTTCCCAACATATGCAGTTCACTTACCAGTGATAGAGTCCCAGGATATTCTGATATTTCTCATGAGCGCATAACCCAGGCCCAATCGATGAAAGACCAGGAAGTGCAGGTAAGGGAATACTGAGAAGATGAACTACTAAGGGACGACAAACACAACCACTCACTTCCACAACCACTCAAGGTCACGTTGGGTGATTCAAAAGAAGGAGAGTCCCCTAGCTTGTTAAGGGGAGCGGGGATTCAAAGAATTACTGACCGGCTCCGTAGAGAAAGGAGCAGATCAGCGGCGCTCACGCTTTCACGAAAGCGGGAGAGGAAAAGACGGCGTGGCGCGCTGGCCGGCTCCGTAGGGAGAGGAGCGGATCAGCGGCGCACACGCTTTCACGAAAGCGGGACAGGAAAAGATGGCGTGGTGCGCTGGCCGGCTCCGTTGGGAGAGGAGCGGATCAGCGGCGCACACGCTTTCACGAAAGCGGGACAGGAAAAGATGGCGTGGCGAGCTGGCCAGCTCCGTAGGGAGAGGAGCGGATCAGCGGCGCACACGCTTTCTCGAAGGTGGGTCGGCAATAGATGGCGTGACGCGCTGGCCGGCTCCGTGGGGAGAGGAGCGGATCAGCGGCACACACGCTTTCACGAAGGCAGGTCAGCAAAGGAAGGCGTGGCACGCTGGCCGGCTCAGTGGGGGAGAGGAGCGGATCAGCGAGGCACACGCTCGTCAGGGAAGGAACAGAACTTCTAAGGGGTAGCAGAAGTAGATAAGGTAACTCGGGATAGAAGAGTTCAAGCCGGATACCAGGAATCAATCCAGAGAGCAGGTACTCGAATCCGAGCTCGAAGGGGGCGTGGTCACTAGTTAGGGATAGTAAGTCAAGCATTGGCAACTAGGTGAGACGGCCGCTTATAGCAGTTAGGGGTCGTCACAAAAGAACTCACTCTGTGAACTAACGAGGGAAGTACACATGCATCAAGGTACCGACATTTCTCCTACAAGGGCATCTGCGGCCGAAATCCTAACAGTTCTCCCACCCAAAGGCCTATTCCTGGGGCGGGGTTTTGAAGGATGGAGTGCATGGAATCTGCGAATCAACACAGGGGCATGAATATTTTCAGCAGGTTCCCAGGACCTATCCTCTGGGGCATAGCCTACCCAATCAATGAGGTACTGTATTTTGCCTCTGTGTTTGCGGGAATCTAAAATCATGTTCACTTCATATTCCTCTTCACCCTCTATGATTATTGGGGGAGGTGGTTTCTCAGGGACTAGAGGGGGTATGTATCTTTTGACTAAGGAGCAATGAAATACAGGGTGTATTTGCATGTCGTCTGGCAACTGCAGGTGTACTGTAACAGGTGTTATTACTCTCTTTACCAGATAAGGACCTATGTATCTAGGTTGTAATTTTTAGAGCCTCTCAATCTCAGATTTCTAGTTGATAACCACACCTTGTCTCCTACTTGATAAGCAGGTTCAGGACATCTGTGTTTATCAGCCTGTAGTTTCATGGCTTCTTTGGCTCGTTGTAATTCTTTTTTGCGTTGTCCCAGTTGGACAAAAGAACTTCGTGATGATCTTTAAGAGCAGGGATACTCTCTAATTCTGAGGGAAGAGAAATAGGCAGGAATTTAGGGTGTTGTGCTAGTGTAAAAAGAAAGGAGACACACCAGTAGAAGAATGTGTGGAATTGTTATAGGCAAATTCAGCCATAGGGAGAGCTCGGGACCAGTCACTTGTGATTGTGGCTAACAGACAACGTAAATACTGTTCTAAAGTCTGGTTCGTTCTTTCGGTTTGACCATCGGTTTGGGGATGATAAGCTGTGGAGAGTCTGTGATCTATACCCAGTGTCTTACACATGCCTTGCCAAAATTTGGACACAAATTGGGCCCCTCTGTCTGAAATGATTATCGAAGGAAGACCATGTAATCTGATTACATGTTCTAGAAAAATATGCACTAATTCTTTGGATGAGGGTAAGTTTTTTAGAGGGACAAAATGGGCCATCTTGGTTAACATATCTACCACTACAAAGATGGTGTTGTATCCCTGACTTCTCGGGAGATCTGTAATAAAATCCATGCTAATGGAATGCCAGGGGAAGGGGGAACGGCCGTGGTTCTCAATAACCCGGCCGGAGCACAATGTGAGGCTTTTTGTCGAGCACAGGTGGAACACGAATTGACAAAGGCTATAATATCTTTGGCCATTTCTTCCCACCAAAACCATCTCTGACAGATCTTGAGGGTTTTGCTACTCCCTGGATGTCCGGCCAGTGAGCTATTGTGACACCAGAGCAATAGTTGTTTTTGCAATGCAACAGTTGGTATGTATAATTTGTTTTCGTGATAATACAGCTGGTCTCTGATCTGATTCAGGGGATCGTTTTCCCATTCTTCAGAAGGGATGGTACGGTAGTATTCTTTTAGTTTGTCTATAAACCCCAAGGGAGTGACGTCCCCATGGCATTCTACCCCTATAATCTTTTTGTCAGAAAAAAAAGGGGGATAACATTCAGGAGAGGCAACTTTCTCTGAACCAAGTCGAGAGAGTGCATCTGCCTTGCCATGTTGAGATCCAGGGCGATAAGTGATAACGAAATCATACTCACTAAAGAATTAAACCCATCTCATTTGACGGGGAGTGAGTGCTCGTGCTGACCGAAAATATTGGAGGTTTCTATGATCAGAGTAGATGGTAACTATATGTGGGGATCCTAACAAATAGTGTCTCCACTCCTGGAAGGCAAGCTTGATGGCCAATAGTTCACGTTCTCCAATTGTGTAGTTCTGTTCAGCAGGCAATAGGGTTTTAGAATAGTAAGCAACAGGATGCAAGCGTCCTGTGTTAGTATCTCTCTGAGAGAGAACTCCTCCCACCGCATACTGAGAAGCGTCTGCTTCAACGTAATAAGGTTGCGTATTATCAGCATGTTTGATGACAGGAGCGGTAGTGAATCGTTCCTTTAAAATGCAGAAGGCTCGTTCAGCTTCTTGATTCCATTCAAACTGTACTCCTTTCCGCAGAAGTCGAGTAATGGGTGTTAATAATTCAGAAAAGTGATCTATAAATCTGCGGTAAAAATTGGCAAAGCCTATAAAAGATTGCACCTCTTTTACTGTACAGGGACTAGACCAGTTAACCAAGGCTTCTATCTTTTTGGGGTCCATATGTACGCCTTCAGGAGATATCACAAATCCTAGAAACTCCACTCTGGTGGTATGGAAGGTGCTCTTGTCAAGTTTGGCGAATAATTGGTTTTCCTTCAATGTTTTCAAGATTTTCGTAACGTGGATAATATGATCTTGTTCGGTTTGTGAGTAAATCAGGATATCGTCGATATAGACGATCACGAAGACATCAAGGTATTCTCTTAGTATTTCGTTAACAAAAAATTGAAATGCCGCTGGAGCATTGCAAAGACCAAACGGCATCACGCAGTACTCAAATAACCCAAATTTGGTACGGAATGCTGTTTTCCATTCATCTCCATGTTTAATACGAATGAGATGGTAGGCTCCTCTAAGATCTATTTTGGTAAAGATCTTAGCTCCTCGTACCTGATCCAAAAGAACTGAAATAAGTGGTAGGGGATATTTATTCTTTATGGTGACTTTGTTAAGGGCGCGATAATCCAAACACGCTCGAAGACCCCTTCTCGCTTTGGAATAAAAAAGATGGGAGAGGACACTGGAGATGTGGAGTGACGTATGAACCCTTTTTCCAGCATTTCTTCGATGTATTTCTGCAAGTATTCAGTTTCAGGTGCAGTTAGGGCATAAATACGACTAACTGGCAAGGTTGCTCCGGGTACTAAATCAATGCGACAATCATAGCTTCTGTGCGGAGGTAAGGCAGAGGCTTTAACTTCGTCAAAGACAGTTAGGTATTCCTCATAGTGCGCCGGAAGGTCAGGAACTGTGGACATTATATGTACCGCACAGCAAAGCGAACTGTTCCATTCACTTGCTTCTTGGTAACAGTTTATCATGCAATGATGAGATTTTAGTGTCACTGTTCGAGTCACCCAGTCTATTTGGGGATTGTGGACTTGTAGCCAGGGAACCCCCAGGATAGCGCCGAAATTGGGGGTGTCTATTAGATCAAAGACTATAGATTCAGAATGTCCGTTATTACACACCATTACAATCGGGGGAGTCTGATAGGTAATCAATCCAGATGATAACTCAGACCCATCTACCGCTCTCACCGGTTCAGGATGAGGTTTCAATAAGAAAGGGATTCCGACATCTCGGGCCAACTGAATATCAAGAAAATTCCCTGTGGCCCCTGAGTCCAATAATATAGACATGTTCTTTCGACATTGAGGAGATATCACCAAAGTAATGGACAAGGTAAAGTGTCTTGGTACTAGGGGAAAGATTTTCTTTGTGGTAGAGACCTTAGAAAAGACAACACTTGAAGAATTGGTCTCTGCTTTCTTCAAGTCTTCTAGTTTTCCTCCATATAAGTAGGAAGAAGACTACTTGCGATTTTCTTAGCAACGGAACGAGGTCTGATTGGACACTCACGAGCATAATGTCCTCCTTTACCGCAATATAAACAGAGATTGTTCTTTCTCCTCTTGTCTTTTTCTTCAGCAGACAGCGGACTCCTCAGTCCTCCAATCTGCATAGGCTCAGCAACATCTTTAATGTCTTTCTTTTCAGGTCTTAACATCATATATTTAGAAGGAGTAAGACGTGATTTTTCCCCTTTCCTTTCATGGAGTCTATGATCCAACTTGACCGACATATCTATGAAGGCAGAGCAGTCTTCGGGAGGATCTACTATTTGAGACAACAAATCTTTAAGTTCATCGTTTAACCCTCGATAAAACAGAGAGGTTCTTTTTCCTCAGGCCAATGCGTCTCAGCTACCAGCCTATTAAAGTTAGTTATATACGTAAGTAGGTCCTTGGATCCCTGTCTAAGATTGAGAAGAGCATTATCGCTGGCCTGCATAAAGGTATGTTTCGAAAAAGACTCTTCATCTTATCCTGAAATAGCATAAAGTCATATAATAATGGATCGTTGTTTTCTACCAATGGAACAGCCCAATCTGCAGCATTGCCTGCTAAATAAGATATAACAAAGGCTACTTTAGCAGCGTCATCTGGAAACGATGCCGCCTTACACAGGAACTGTAGCTGACATTGGTTCATGAAGACGCTAAATCTAGCACTGTCTCCGTTGAACCTCTCTGGCATAGCTAGTGGAACTGGGCTGGGAGTATGAACAGTAAAGTGAACAGGTGGTATGTTGCTATCTACCCTTGTGGAGGAATTGGGACTATGGGACGGAACTGAAAAATGCGCAGGCTGAATGTAACTTTTCCGGGTCTTTGGAAGGGTACCAGGGTTCCTAGGGTCTAGTGAATTCTGTGACTTTGATTGTAGTAACTCTGTCTGTAATCTCTGATTTTCAGACCTTAACCTCCCTACCTCCGATTGCAATTCAACTAGAACTGCCGCAAGTTCCTCTACTGAGGGACCTAATAAAGATGAGTGGAGAGAGGGATCTAGAGGGGCGCTAGCCCCGTCAGTATTCATCTTTGCTCAGGTGGAAATAACTCTTGGGCTTGACTTTCTGTCGGGTCTGAAGTCCAATCCACGTGAGATTCCACAGGAGCAAAGAAATTAGTTCCCCCCACCTTTAGACAACAACTCCTGGAGGAGGTATAGTAACTCACTCACAAGACGCTGCTAACCAAAAGTAAGGGGAATAACGCATAGAGTGACCACCACTCTTTCCCCAAAGATGACACCAGGTAGCGTGGTAGTGGGGAGCTGGTTCCACAGAGAAGCTAAACAATAAAGAGATAACAAATAAGACTGGCTTTACTCCTCAAGAACTAAACAGCAGTCAAGAACATTAATGCATGTCACTTCCCAACATATGCAGTTCACTTACCAGTGATAGAGTCCCAGGATATTCTGATATTTCTCATGAGCGCATAACCCAGGCCCAATCGATGAAAGACCAGGAAGTGCAGGTAAGGGAATACTGAGAAGATGAACAACTAAGGGACGACAAACACAACCACTCACTTCCACAACCACTCAAGGTCACGTTGGGTGATTCAAAAGAAGGAGAGTCCCCTAGCTTGTTAAGGGGAGCGGGGATTCAAAGAATTACTGACCGGCTCCGTAGAGAAAGGAGCGGATCAGCGGCGCTCATGCTTTCACGAAAGCGGGAGAGGAAAAGACAGCGTGGCGCGCTGGCCGGCTCCGTAGGGAGAGGAGCGGATCAGCGGGCGCACACGCTTTCACGAAAGCGGGACAGGAAAAGATGGCGTGGTGCGCTGGCCGGCTCCGTTGGGAGAGGAGCGGATCAGCGGCGCACACGCTTTCACGAAAGCGGGACAGGAAAAGATGGCGTGGCGAGCTGGCCAGCTCCGTAGGGAGAGGAGCGGATCAGCGGCGCACACGCTTTCTCGAAGGTGGGTCGGCAATAGATGGCGTGACGCGCTGGCCGGCTCCGTGGGGAGAGGAGCGGATCAGCGGCACACACGCTTTCACGAAGGCAGGTCAGCAAAGGAAGGCGTGGCACGCTGGCCGGCTCCGTGGGGAGAGGAGCGGATCAGCGAGGCACACGCTCGTCAGGGAAGGAACAGAACTTCTAAGGGGTAGCAGAAGTAGATAAGGTAACTCGGGATAGAAGAGTTCAAGCCGGATACCAGGAATCAATCCAGAGAGCAGGTACTCGAATCCGAGCTCGAAGGGGGCGTGGTCACTAGTTAGGGATAGTAAGTCAAGCATTGGCAACTAGGTGAGACGGCCTCTTATAGCAGTTAGGGGTCGTCACAAAAGAACTCACTCTGTGAACTAACGAGGGAAGTACACATGCATCAAGGTACCGACATTTCTCCTACAAGGGCATCTGCGGCCGAAATCCTAACATTCACATGCCACATGTGTGTCTTCCACAGTTGTGCTTCTCTCTCAGGGGCGGACCTCCAACTGTCCCGTAGCACACAGACAGCACCGAGTCGAACTGGCATCCTGTTTGAATGGTAGGCACACTCCCACATCTACCTGTGACACAGTGGTGGTTGTGATGGCTATTGTGACTGCCATGGCAGTGTTGGTGGCCATGTCAGGGTACACTCACACACATTGCATATGCAGCTTTTCGTGTCACTACTCGGCACATCGGACTGGCCACTGTCCCTGGTGTTGATCAATTTTGCCGCCTGTCTATGTAATCTGTGACTGGATGCTGTTGTTCCTGTAGTCGGTTGTGTCTGTGTAGTTGCTTATTGCAGTTGTTGCTGTGTGTGCATGGTTAAGTAAGGCACATGCCGTGTATGGTACCTCAACAATTGCAATGTCTGGTCTCACATTCCAATGTGTTGTACACGTGGCAGGGACTTCACTTCTTTCAGACTCTGCTACTTGTGTGTGTGATGAATAAGTATTTTTGTGACACAGATTGTCTGCATGTATTTGGTGGTATTTCAGGGAAAATGTATCCGTGTCATGTTTGCGTGCAAGCAAAGCACAGGGTGTGAGTTTAGCCACAGGATGACAGGTAGCATGTGCAGAGTATGCGGGTATGTGTGAGCTTTCTTGCTGTGTGGCCAGCAGTGTAGGTGTATTTTAGTCTTGTGATGAACATTGGGCCTGGGCACATGGCTTACTTTCAATGTGTGCATTTGGGAGGTGTAGGTGTGTGTGGTGTGAGTGGTGTGACTTTGGGGTAGTGTTGGTGTGTGTGTGTGTGCGCTCTGGCAATGTCGACTACACACATGTGTTACCCAGGCCCATGGTGGATGTTTGTATCCGTGTTCAGGCCTGTGAATGTGTTCACATGTGTGTGTTGTATGTTGCACAGTGTGCAGTGTGTGGGTGTGTCCTTGCAGTTCAGGATGACTCCTACTTGATATGTTTAGGACATTGTGTGTCTGCAGGGTGTGTGACTGTCAAGATTGTGCCTTGTTCAATTGAGCATGTATGTGAATTTCTGCAGTTCTTACTCACTGTGCAGTCCTGCCCACCCACACTGATATCGTGTGTGTGTTTTGTCATGCATTGCTGTAGCATGCTTTTGCGTGGCTCCTACTTTTGCTTGATGAGTGTGATGTCAGACTGTGAAGGTAATTATACACATATGTAGGACTGTGCTTTGTAGTGACCAGGCCGTCAGTGTTAATGTGATGATCTGTTGGGCCACGTCAGAGTCTGACAAGTCCCGGCCCACGAGCTGTAGTATTTCACTAGGTCCACTGTTGCGGCAACTCATATGCATTGACATCCAATGACACTAGACTACATGGTCATCTCACGACTCTCGTGTACTTCACACACTCTCATCCTCTCTCATTCGTACTTGTCTTCGTAAAATAATTCTACCGAGTCACATATTTGCTTCAAGGCATGTATTTGGACTTACTTCCTCTGTGATGCAGTATAGTGGACACTACAGGCAGCAAAATGCATGTGGAGGATATACTTAGCATGATTACACATACAAAAGGGGGTATGGGTAGATGTGATTAGTTGTTGACTGTGGAATGAAGGCTTCAGAGTTACAACTGCCTTGCCCTTGCCCTTGCTATGCTAAAGTACATTTGCTAATTACTGAGGAGCTGTAGACTTTGACACAGACAGTATTCATTTTGCCAAACAGACAGCTTGACATCATAGGCACAGTACATCTCAGTGCCATGGTACAGGTTTACTACAATAGTAACTCCGACACACCTGCATCAGAGGTGACATCAGAGCATGAGCCTACATGCATGCAGCAGCGTCTCACTAGTTGTTGCAATGTGGTGGCTACTGAACATGACACAATAACTAGGGCCATGTTGTAGGGGAGTTGCATTTGTTGACCATGCAAAAGTCCTGGCACGGAAGTACAGACGATGGTGAGGTGACAGTTCTCACGTAATACAGCAGACAGATAAGTATGCACTGACAGGTGCATGTGTTCAGGTGCGCAGAATACATATTATGGCATAGTTGTTCATGTAGTATTGGCCATGTGGTTACTGTACATGATAAAATTTATGATGACTGTAGAACACAATAAGGTGTGCATCACACTCACTAATGTTTCGTACTGTACACAAGTCCCATACCTCTGCCTCCCCCTGTTCATGCAGAGACACGGGATATGGTGAGGAACAGAGTGCATGTCCCGAAAATGTCCGATGTCATGGAAGTGGAGTTGATGGTGAGGTGTTTGTTGCAGATTGTATGGTATAGTTGTTGTACAGCTAACTGCCCACTGCGAAAGCCAAGCATAGGTACGGTGTTGAACATCATTGTTCAATTGGGGGTATTGAGTCGGGGACCGATGAATTGACAAGTTGTCAGGTATGCAATACCTTCCAGCAGGGCATCCATGGCATTGGTGGTAAACATGGATGCCATCCAATGAAGCGGATGGTGGCTAGCAACGTGTTCATCGTAAGTTGTCCCTTGTAGAAGCCTGATGGGACATGTTGGATGACATTCGATGAAACTGTGATCCAGAATACATTGTGTGGAGGCACACTGGTCCCATTGCAGTGTGTGTCCGATTGCAGCCACATACGCCATGCCCCCACACACTGAACAGATCCTGTCGTGGGTGTCCAGGGGTGCAAACAAGTGTACCAAGTCCGCCTTTGGACATGCCGGGTTGGAGAGACATAAATCCACAGGACAGTGGAACGGACACCTCCAACAGTAGAAAACGGGGATGACCCAGCTGAACATTGCAATGCGGTAAGTTACTCGGTAACTTACATTCAGCATAGCCAGATTTTCACAGCCCACTATCTGTAGCAAGCTCTCAATGTACAGCTGCATCTGTCCGGAGTAGTTGGGAAGCAGTGGTGCAACAGCCATTTTGCTACAGGGTGATGTGATGGCGTGCTCCGGCTGCCTGTGCAGTCAGCAGAGTGCAACCTCCGATGATGCTGGGAATTCTGGAATGGTTGTACGGCAGCAGGACTTGGGTTATAGCTTGGGCGGAGGACACAGGCCCTCATCCCACATGCTTCAATGAATGGTCAAGGCCAGTGGTGTCTGACTCCTTCCAGATTACTTGCATTTGACCCACATGGAGGAGTGGTATAATTTTTTTTGTGTTATTAACTTTCTTTCATGTTGGGCGCTATCTGCCAGTGGACGGTTTACTCTGCATGGCTCTGTTTGGCTTCTTGTTGGTACAATGGCTCCATTCTCCTCCATAAATTATTGCAAGGTGATTTCAGAGTAGGAATGGAAGGCCATTCAGTGCTATCTGCTCTCCCGTGTGTGGGCGGGACACTGCGTTTCCGCTATACATTGGGGCTTCTGTGTGGGTGTAGTAATTGGAAACACCTGTTCTCAGGCAGCAGGGTTTTTCAATTTTGTACATTGCATGGCTTGATATTGCGAGCAGGATGGTATAGGTATTTTTGGATGAGACTGGCGTGCCTTTTGCGGACGAGGTCCATATTCTGCGCTGTTATGTAGCAGCCGCCGTGTGCTTCGCCATGTTTTGCACACAAGGGTGTGTCCTATTTTGCCATCACATTACTCCCCTGTTCGGGACACTTGTGTGACATCAGGTTGACAACTGTGAGTTGTCGGTTGGGGACATGACTGATGCAGGAAGGCCACGTGACATGTGCCTTCAGGGTGGGGCTGGTGTGTGGGGTGTGTAGTTGTGACCCTGTGGTGTTTGTGTGCAGCCCATGCATGGCGCTGTCGTTGGCCTCTGCGTTGTGCGCATGTGTACCTGCGTCATCGCCGCTGTGCTGCGGTGCCGTGACGGGGACGTCACTTCCTGGTCCCGGGTAGTGGGTGCCCAGGATGTTGCGAGTTGTTTTATTTTAACAGGTGGGACATGTGTGGGTACAGTGGTGGATGTGTCCTGTCCACACAGGGGTGGCTGGGGGGGCCATGTACAGTTTTTCTGCCCTTGCACTGTGTGCAGTGTTTGCATGCCCTTGTTGTGTGTCTGCCTACCTGCGTCGTCGTGGCGCGTTCACTCCTAGGTGGTGCATCAGGTAGAGCATGGGGATGGCCTGGAGTGCAGGATTCATCTCTGGGTGGGCCGCCTTTTTAGTCTCTGTACTGAACAGTCGGGTTTCCGCCTTGGTATCTCGTGCGGTGTCTCTTTGCCGGTGAGGCTGTTTGGTTGTGGCATCGTAATTTGTACGCCGGGCGGTACGTCATTTCGTCGGATGGTGTGTCTCCATTGGCTCGCGCCGCTACGTAGACGGGCGCACTTTGATGGCGGGTGGCGTCGCAGGATTACGGGCGGTGTTTGCCTGACTTTTCACATCCTAATTTTGCGGGCGTGTGGGTCGTTGCTGGCAGACGGTAACTAGCGGTTTTTGCCTCCGACAGCACGGCGGTTGTGCTTCCGCCCGACATCGTAATGGGCCCCTAACTGGAGAGGTGTGGTGCAGCGGCCAGGGCAGCTGACTTCGGAGCACAGTGTTCACGGTTCGATCCCCGGCTCCGGCGGCCGCTCAGCTCAGCACCATGTGACTCTGGGCAATAGCTCACTTAATTTCCACTCTAGCCCCCAGCACCTTGAGACCCGTAAGGGTGAGTAGCTGCGCTATATAAAAACGGACTTACATTTTTTTTTTACATTTACTAACTACTGTTGCCAAGATCCTTATTTCTAAACCTTTCAGTCCATACCGCCTCCATTGACCCCTAAGTATTGGTACTGGTGGGATTCCTGACACCATCATTTTGGTCACCATTTGTTAGACCTGTAACCCTTGGGGTGGTCTTCCCTCAACTTTTTGCCTCCTTCCTTCCACTTTTTGAGATAACCGGTTGTTGGCATTCGGATTCTGAGCACTTTACCACTGCTGACCAGTGCTACAGTGCATGTGCTTCTCCCCTAAACATGGTAACATTGGTGTACACCTGATTGGCATATTTAGTTTACCTGTAGGTCCCTTGTAAAGTGGTATACCATATACCCAGGGCCTATAATCTAAATGCTAATAGTGAGCCTACAGCACTGGTTGTGCCACCAACACAAGTAGCCTTTCAAACCTGTCTCAGGCCTGCCAGCGCAGGGCCTGTGTGTGCAGTTTACTGCCACTTCGACTTGGCATTTAAAACCACTTGCCAAGCCTTAAACTCCCTTTTTATTACACATAAGTCATCCCTAAGGTGGGCCCTAAGTGACCCTAAGTGCAGGGTGCTGTGTAACTAAAAGGCGGGACATGTACTTTTAAGATTTACATGTCCTGGCAGTGACAAACAGCTACATTTGTTTTTCACTGCTGGAAGGCCTATTCCTCTCATAGGCTAGAAATGGGATTCCTTAAAACACTTCTAAGCTGTCATTCCTGATTGGAGAGGAGTAGCTACTTCATGTTTCATATCTTTAGAATGGTGATGAAAAATTTTCTTTAGCGGTAAAGTTGGATTTTACATTACCAATTTTGAAATGCCACTTTTAGAAAGTGTACATGTCACTGTTCTTGACTTTGCTTTGTGTGCCTGCAGCCTGTCTCCAATACATGTCTGGGCTGGGTGATAGCTACAATTTGTGCATTCCCTCTAGACAGCCACAAACACAGGAAGGGCTGGTTGTGACTGATGTAGCATCTGCATTCATATGCATTCTGATAGCCTTCCTGGGCAGGAAGGGGTAGGGGTAGCTCACACTTACATCTGAATAGGCTGTGCCGGTCCTCACACAAAGGGCTGATTACCCCCCACAGATAGCCTGGCAGACAGGACTGGGTTGAAAAGGATCCTTTTTCGCTTCAGAGAACTCCTTTGAAGTCATCCCCTCAATCAAAGGCACTGCTGAGTATACGTACCAGGGCTCTGATCCTACCAAATCAGTACACTACTGGACCTGGGAAGAGCTCTGCTCAAGAAAAGACTGCTGTGCTGTAAGCATTACCACTTTACTGTAACTGTTCTGAGGAACTGCTTCTCTGCTTTGCTGAGCTGCCCTGCTGCCTGCTGGACCCATCTCACTTGGACCCAGAGTAACTTCAAGGGCTTGCTGGCTTGTCTCTTGTTTTTTGAAGTGGCAGTAACACAAAAGATGTCCTGCAATCCTGCTGGTGCTTCTGGGCTCTGCAATCTGTGAGTCCTACCCTTGCCTGAGGTACCCCTCCTGTCCTGGTCCTCAGAAGTGGGTTCTGCAGCTGATTTCGTCAAAAACTGATGCATTGCCTCAACTGCATGAGAATTTCCTCTGCATCGCTTTCGACACCAACGCAGAGGCTGCTCATCAACGACATTGAGCCTGTGCAGCTCAATGACGACGCTCTGCACGGCTCGAAGACAACGTATTGCATTCACTTCAAATGAGCTTCAGCGGGACCTGTTTGTGTCCTGTAGCCAGCCTGCCCTCCATCGCGCTCAGCCTGAAATTTGAATTTGCACCGGTCCTACCTGGCCTCAAGTATCCTTTGACCTCTAGTGACTTCTAAACATTGTTATGACATTTAATCGTTAGAAATTCATATCTCGACTTCTACTTATTGGATTATTGTCGTTTTGGTCTTGTTTTACTCAGATAAATTGTCTCTATTTTTCTAAACCTGTTTGCAGTTTTGTGTGGTGTTTTAATTGAGTTACTGTAGTTTAAGTGTTGCACAAATACTTTAAACATTACATCTTAAGTTAAGCCTGAATGCTCTGCGCCAAGCTACCAGAGCGTGAGCACAGATTAATGATTTAGGGTGTGTATCTGACTTACCCTGACTAGAGTGGTGGTCCCTACTTGCACCTCTGCTAACTAGAGATGCAATTTCTAACACTATTCCAATACAGAAAAAGACCAACCTTATTCAAATCAGACTTAGCTTTCTTCCAACAGGAATAGTTCAACCTGAACGCCCGCTCTCAATGGAACCATAGGCAAATCAAGACCAGTTTTAGCCTTGTTGAGCTTCATCAGTGAGGGGCATATTGCATCATATGGCTCAAGGAGTACAGAATGAATATCTGGCCTTTCTCAGTGCATTTAGAGTCCGTTACTGATAAATTTACAAAAGTGACAGGCCGAAGGCTTGAATAATCTTAACATGTAGCAATTACTCTGAACCTACATTCCAGTCCACCATTTATTTGCTCTCTGTGCTACAAATACATGATGCAACCTTATGCAAGGTTCTGCTCAATAGGAACCTTCCACCCCAAACTGTCAGACTACGTCCCCTCTGAACAAAAAAAAAAAGAAACCCAGACTCATATTGGCCCTGTTGGGCCTCATCAGTGATGTGCAGTTTGCGTTTGAGTCCTACAGCACGGGCACACCTGTCTCACTAAGAAATACAAAAAAGTGATGTATGCAATTCACTTTTAAACTCATACTTTGCAAATTAATATTGGCAGCAGTCCAGTCCCTTGCTTTTTTGCTCTCTCTGCCATTACAGCTACAGACTACCTTTAAGCAAATCAGTCATGGTCCTACTCCATTAAGAAGAGTCCAGCACAAACTGTCAGCCCACATCCCCTCTGAGTTCCTTTGTCATGAGGTTCAACATAAGGGAATCCTGATGACTTAGCCAACAGTTCTTGGGACTCAGGTACTTCTAGCTGTGTTATTTTACTATTTGAAGTACAGCTTGTGCATAAACGTCCCAACATGCCTAGTGTGGTCGCTCCACAAACAGAATTAACTAAAGTTTATAGCACAGAGAGGCAGTTAGTGGCTATGATTGTTTGCGGTGCTCCAGTTCAGTAATTGTTGAAAAACACAATGCTGTTTTATTTCTTTGTATCAGCGAATTATTCTTTGTTCTGCCTCTCATGACGTCAGTGAGGCCTGCATTGTGGTTATTATGATAATAACGACATTTTTTCAGAATGTGCAAGAAAATTGCCTCTTGCTGCGAATTATGTTAAATAGCAAGCGCTGTCCCAGAAACGTATGCGAAGATGAAGAGAGAATCCTTTGTTCCCAAGAATTTATGCAGTACAAAGGGCATTTAAATTTGGATTAGCGAGCAAAAATGCCCCTGATTTAGAAAGAACGCTAGATTTTATTAGACTGTGTCGGATTATTAAAAATGGTAGCATTATGTGTGACTATTCCATTCCATCACCTGCTCCTGATTAATCCAACCCTAAAAGGCATCTGCAGACCTAGCAATCTCATACTATTAATTAAATTAGTAACACATTTGTCTCCAGCGCCTTCCTATCAAAGGGCCACGCGCTCAGGAGAAGTCAAACCTTTGTTCACCACAACTCCGTATAATAAACGCTCCCAATGTTCCCATTTTTTCCTCTAGCTCCTGGCTCAGATGCTAAATTGTTACTGGTATTAGGGAGCTATTAGGTCTAGTGAAGCGTGTCAGAGAAGTCAGCGGAAATGAGTCCGGAACGGCGACCCGGGTCTCATCAGTCAGGAGGGTCAGGAGTCTAAACTACGATTACATTGTATAAGGAAGGCGGTTAACAAGTAAAAACCCTGCAACTTTTCTTGATTATTTTAGGCGTGTATCTTCTGCCATTGTGATATTTACGTTACATTCACACCGACGAATATTAGTTTTAATACACTTCAATATCTTCTCACTTTTCTTTTTTCTCTGCTCCTGTTTTCTTCTGTCATCTTTTTTCTTCTTCTTTCCATTTATATGTCTTACGTTTTTTATTTTCACACACATAAAATCCTCTTATAAAACTTATATTTCCCATTTGAAATCTGCAATACGTAATCCTCTCTTTGTTTTTAAATTTGATTTTATTGGATTGCTACTATATTATGCCTGTTAACATGAATTACGATATGGGTGCTTTACAGCTTTACCTCTTTTATGGTTACAGCGCACTATTTTGCGAGTGTCGTACCTAGATATCTATATGCATGTGTACACTTATATATGTGTGTGTGTGTGTTTGAAACATACACACATATATATTATCTACTGGCGGTCGCCAGTAGATAGTTATAGTTACAACCTATTATCCATAGGAAATCCGCGACATTCTATTTGCAATAACGTTGGCGCCGGTTGACGAATCTTCGCGAAAGCTTCCAACTTGTTGGAGCGCTCCGGTCCGCTCCTACCCTGAAAGTCTCGGGGTGATACGTCAGCGGGGGCCGAGAAAAAGGGGGTCCCAAAACGCGTTTTCCCCATTCATTTTTCCATAGGAACCTTTAGTCGCAGCTACAGCCCGAACTGCTGAACGGAATTACCCCAAATTTGGCAAAGAGGTAGCCCTTGGTTCAGACTGGTGCCTTTTGCTAAAATGGTGTAAATCCGTTCAGTAGTTCCTGAGAAATTCACAATTAAAATCACATATATATCTATGGGCGCGTCGGATCCGCGTACCCTCAGCGCACCCTGCGCGCACCGTCCCGATCACGAGCTGCATGTTAATTGGCTGTCAGCTGGCTGTCAACATTCCGATTCAGGAAATGTTGGCAGCCATTTTGTCCCTCGGTAGAACCGAGGGACAGAAACAAGTGCGCAAAGCGCAAAAGGGGGCAGGGTAGAAACACCCTGACCCCTAGGTCTGCTCAGGGGTCCCACAAGGAACCCCTGGGCAGAAAAAGATTTTTTTTTTTTTTAAATCGGCCTGATGCGCTTAGGGTGCGCGTGTCCCGCCGAGAAAAAAAAAGAAACAAGTGCGCAAAACGCACAAAGGGGGCAGGGTAGAAACACCCTAACCCCTAGGCCTGCTCAGGGGTCCCACAAGGACCCCCTGGGCAAAAAAGCATTTTTTTTTATTTTAAATCGGCAGGATGCGCTCAGGGTGCGCGAATCCTGCCGAAAAATCGAGCGCGGTCTCCCGCGCTCGATGCACTGGCCCCCGGGTGGTCCAAGTCCCGGGGGCATGGTGGGGGGATAATTTAATGTGTGGGGGCCTCAAGGGCCCCTCAAGCCCCGGGACCGCCACCCCCCGGGCTTTTTAAAAATGGTGCGGGAGGGCTCTGAGCCCTCCCGCAGCCCCGAGGACCACCACCTCCCCGGGGCTTTTTTTAATTGAAAATAAAACCAGTGTGGGGGGCTCCAGCCCCCACACGCCCGGGACCGCCACCTCCCGGGGCACTAAACATTTTAATATGGGGGTCCGTTACGGACCCCAGAGCCCGGGGACCACCACCTCCCGGGGCTGTGTACTGAATGGGAGGGGGCCGCGCGGCCCCCTCCTGGAGCCCTGATGGCCCTGGGGACCACCACCCCCAGGGCCGGCTCCTGCAGTGTCCCGGGGTGCCTACCCCGGGACACTGTAGTTTGCTATGGCAGGACGGGAGCCTCGCGGCTCCCGTCCTGCCATAGCAAGCTGCTTTGGATATTGGAAGAGAGAGCAGGGAAACCTGCTCTCTTCCAATATCCAAAGCGATTGCTTTCCACATGGGGAGCAGCATGTCAGCTGCTCCCCATGTGGAACAGCAATGCCGGCTCCCAAGGGACGTGGGGAGCCGGCGGGACTGTGGGGGATTGGGGACCCCCCACAGTCCCCAACGGAGAGGAGCCAGCCCCGGGGATGGGGTCCCCGGGGCAAGTAGTGGCCCGGGAGGGGGCCACGTGGCCCCCTCCTCTATAAATTAAATTTTAAAAAAAGAAAAAAACAACGTAAAGGCCGGCTTCCGGGAGATGGGGTCCCCGGGGCCTTAAATGGCCAGAGGAGGGGGCCACGCTGCCCCCTCAAAATAATAAATATAGAGGCCATGCCCCGGGGATGGGGTCCCCGGGGCCAATACAGGCCCAGGTAAGGGGGCCACGCGGCCCCCTTCCCGTTTTTTTTTAATTAAAAATTTAAAAAAGGGAGTAAGGCCCTGGGGGATGGGGTCCCCAGGGCATAAAAACAGGAAAAAGGAAGGGGGCCACACAGCCCCCCTTCAGGGGACAAATTTTTTTATTTTTTTTAAAACCATCGGGCCCGCAGACCCCGCCCCTTCCTTCACCACTCTGCAAACACGCCCCTGGCGCGTTTGCAGAGGAGGAACAAATTCCCCTTGAAAGCTGGGGGTCCCTGGGGGCCAACTAGCCCACCAGGAACCTCCAATATGCGCCAGGGGCTGCGTTGCAGAGACGTGTAGAGAGGCCACACCCCTTTTTACACCTCTCTGCAACGCAGCTCTGTGGCGCTTTTGGAGGTATATGGTGGGCTAGTTGGACTCCGGGGACCCTCAGGATTCAAGGGGACTTAATCCCCCAACTTAAAACGCGCCACGGGACGCGTTTGCACAGTGGTGAAGGGAGGGCGGGGCTTCAGGTGACATGTGTGCAAACAGGCCCGTGGCGCGTTTTAAGATGGGGAATTAAATCCCCTTCAATCCTGAGGGTCCCTGGGGGCCAACTAGCCCAACAGGTACATCCAGAAAGCGCCACAGAGCTGCGTTGCAGAGAGGTGTAAAAAGGGTGTGGCCTCTCTACACGTCTCTGCAACGCAGCCCCTAGCGCATATTGGAGGTTCCTGGTGGGCTAGTTGGCCCCTAGGGACCCTCAGGATTCAAGGGGACTTAATCCCCCAACTTAAAACGCGCCACGGGGCGCGTTTGCACAGATGTAACCTCAGGCCCCGCCCCCTCCCTTCACCATTGTGCAAATATTCCTCTAAAATCAGCCGAAATACGAATTCCGATTTACTCACCTGTTATCAGGAGAGACCTCAGTGCTGCATCTTTCAGCCCAGTACTGGTCCTGAAAAGTAATTTTAACCGTACTTACCGGTAACTTGAATTTCCTTCATAGGCTAACATTGACTGGTTTCACTTGGAAATTCTTCTAAGTGTGGAGTTTTGGAACTTTAAAATATTCCTCTAAAATCAGCCGAAATACGAATTCCGATTTACTCACCTGTTATCAGGAGAGACCTCAGTGCTGCATCTTTCAGCCCAGTACTGATCCTCAAAAGTAATTTTAACCGTACTTACCAGTAACTTGAATTTCCTTCCATAGGATATCATTGCCTGCTTTTTGCTGAAAAAGTTTCTAAGTGTTGATTTTTGAAACATACAAATATTCCTGTAAAATCAGCCGAAATACGAATTCCGATTTACTCACCTGTTATAAGGAGAGACCTCAGTGCTGTATCTTTCAGCCCAGTACTGGTCCTGAAAAGTAATTTTAACCGTACTTACCAGTAACTTGAATTTCCTTCCATAGGCTAACATTGACTGGTTTCACTTGGAAATTCTTCTAAGTGTGGAGTTTTGGAACTTTAAAATATTCCTCTAAAATCAGCCGAAATACGAATTCCGATTTACTCACCTGTTATCAGGAGAGACCTCAGTGCTGCATCTTTCAGCCCAGTACTGGTCCTGAAACGTAATTTTAACCGTACTTACCGGTAACTTGAATTTCCTTCATAGGCTAACATTGACTGGTTTCACTTGGAAATTCTTCTAAGTGTGGAGTTTTGGAACTTTAAAATATTCCTCTAAAATCAGCCGAAATACGAATTCCGATTTACTCACCTGTTATCAGGAGAGACCTCAGTGCTGCATCTTTCAGCCCAGTACTGATCCTCAAAAGTAATTTTAACCTTACTTACCGGTAACTTGAATTTCCTTCATAGGCTAAGATTGACTGGTTTTCAGCAAAAAAGTTTCAACGTGTTGATTTTCACAAACTACAAATATTCCTTAAAAATCGCCTGTATGACTTAAACGCATTTTTTCAACTGTTTACAGGAGATGCACCAGTGCTGGATCCAGGATCCAACACTGAGTAAGAAAAAGTAACGATAACAGTTTTTACCTGCTAAGTGAATTTCCTTCCATAGGATAACATTGGTGATTCTATGAGAAAAAGTTTCTAAGTGTCAACTTTTAAAATACAATAATATTCCTTAAAAATCACGACTGTAACCAAAACGCTTTTACTCAACTGTTTACAGGAGATGTACCAGGACTGAATCTAGGATCCAGTCCTTTGGTTACAAAAGTAATCCATAAAGTAACTAATTGCATTTAACTAGAAATTCACATTGAGCTGAATGTTGCATTGTGTTTGAAAATGTGTTGCCCATTGAAACAACTGTAACTACTGTACTTAAAAGTCTATTGCCTATCTGCAAAGTATTTAAACTAAAGTAATTCATTCTGAGAAAGTATTTTTGTAATGTAATGTATAATGTAATTACAATGTAATTTAAAAAATAAAATATGTAAAAATAAATTGTTTCTAAAAATGTAGTAAATCAGTATGAAAAAAATTAATATAACAATTAATACATTTAAAAATTGTCATTTACAAAACCTTTGAAATTCACTGAAAAAACGGTAGGTTTCAGGCACGTTATAGTTAGAAATTAGCATTTAAAAAACCTTTGAAATTCACTGAAAAAACCATAGGTTTCAGACACGTTATAGTTACAAATTAGCATTTAAAAAACCTTTGAAATTCACTGAAAAAACCATAGGTTTCAGACACGTTATAGTTACAAATTAGCATTTAAAAAACCTTTGAAATTCACTGAAAAACCATAGGTTTTAGGGACAGTTTTAGTTACTTGGACATTGCACTCGTACAAAACCCGTGAAATTCCCCGTTATAGTTAGTTCAGCTAACTATAACTCGCGCCCCGCAATGCACTGCTGATGACGTCACATATTACATCACTCATGACATGGTCAGTGACATCACTGATGACATCACTGATGACATCTCAAATGACATCACTGATGACATCATCCACGTGATAATCTGATGCACCTCCTCACACCCTAATATAACCTTTGATACACCCACTCTAAATTACAGACTGCCATTCGCAAAACCATAGACACTCCAACACCAATAACTACATACCCACTCACTGATTGTTAGGTCTACACACACAGATCCACTCACTCACCCGTACAGTCACTCATACTTACGGTCACTCAGTACAGGACTATCATATGCACTCTTACTCCTATATAGACACTCAAACAACGCCACTCATCCATAGAGATACTCACACACCTAGTCAGTCATGCAAATAATTAAACACACTGCCATTTACTCACCTATACAGTTATACACACACCAGCTCACTTACTCATACAAATAGTAGCACATTGTTACGCTCTTATACAATCACAGATACAAGCACACACTCATCCATACAGCCACTATCACAATCACTCACTCTTGCTTATAGCTATTTATATACTCCAACACACATATATACTGCCTTTCACATATGTAGTTACTCACACATGTACCACTGGGACATACATTCACTCACTAACACACTCTTACACACACTTACCCACCCATACAGTCTATCACAGATGCACTCTTGAAACCATCCACCCAGTGAATCACCCACTCACACATCTATGCACAGAGTTGCACACACCCCTCCCACACAAACACTCAGGCACCCATACAGATACTCAGACAAGCATTCAATAACTCATATAGACACTCATTTAGCTATTCACAAACACATGCAGCCACTTACACAGCAACAGACAGACGGATACAGACATTCACCCAGTTTAGTCACTAACCCATGCATTCAGTAAGATACGTTAAATCACTCACTTATAGAGTCAGTCACGCACCTACTAAATCATCCATACAGACACTTACACACCCACTCATTCTTCAATACGTCTTTTCCTATATATATTAAAAAAATTTAAACTTTACAGAAACACACAGTCACTGGATGATGTCATCAGTGATGTCATTTGAGATGTCATCAGTGATGTCATCAGTGATGTCACTGACCATGTCATGAGTGATGTAATATGTGACGTCATCAGCAGTGCATTTCGGGGGCGCGAGTTATAGTTAGCTGAACTAACTATAACGGGGAATTTCACGGGTTTTGTACGAGTGCAATGTCCAAGTAACTAAAACTGTCCCTAAAACCTATGGTTTTTTCAGTGAATTTCAAAGGTTTTTTAAATGCTAATTTGTAACTATAACGTGTCTGAAACCTATGGTTTTTTCAGTGAATATATATATATATATATATATATATATATATTATCTACTGGCGGTCGCCAGTAGATAGTTATAGTTACAACCTATTATCCATAGGAAATCCGCGACATTCTATTTGAAATAACGTTGGCGCCGGTTGACGAATCTTCGTGAAAGTTTCCAACTTGTTGGGGCGCTCCGCTCCGACCCTGAAAGTCTCGGGGTGATACGTGAAGCGGGGGCCGAGAAAAAAGGGGGGTCCCAAAACGCGTTTTCCCCATTCATTTTTCCATAGGAACCTTTAGTCGCAGCTACAGCCCGAACTGCTGAACGGAATTACCCCAAATTTGGCAAAGAGGTAGCCCTTGGTTCAGACTGGTGCCTTTTGCTAAAATGGTGTAAATCCGTTCAGTAGTTCCTGAGAAATTCACAATTAAAATCACATATATATCTATGGGCGCGTCGGATCCGCGTACCCTCCCGATCACGATCTGCATGCTAATTGGCTGTCAACACTCCAAATCAAGAAGTGTTGGCAGCCATTTTGTCCTCGGTAGAACCGAGGGACAGAAACAAGTGCGCAAAGCGCAAAAGGGAGCAGGGTAGAAACACCCTGACCCCTAGGTCTGCTCAGGGGTCCCACAAGGACCCCCTGGGCAGAAAAAGATTTTTTTTTTTTAAATCGGCGGGATGCGCTTAGGGTGCGCGTATCCCGCCGAGAAAAAAAGAAACAAGTGCGCAAAACGCACAAAGGGGGCAGGGTAGAAACACCCTAACCCCTAGGCCTGCTCAGGGGGTCCCACAAGGACCCCCTGAGCAAAAAAAGCATTTAAAAAAAAAAAAAATCGGCAGGATGCGCTCAGGGTGCGCGAATCCTGCCGGAGAAAATCGAAGCGCGGTCTCCCGCGCTTCGATGTTAATGGCCCCCGGGTGGCCCAAGTCCCGGGGGCATGGTGGGGGGATAATTTAATGTGTGGGGGCCTCAAAGGGCCCCCAAGCCCCGGGGACCGCCACCCCCAGGGCTTTTTTAAAAAATGGTGCGGGAGGGCTCTGAGCCCTCCCGCAGCCCCGGGGACCACCACCTCCCCGGGGCTTTTTTTTTATTAATTTAACAACCTGTGTGGGGGGGCTCCAGCCCCCCCACACGCCCCGGGGACCGCCACCTCCCCGGGGCACTAGCAAATTAAAATGGGGGTCCGTTTTGGACCCCCGAAGCCCGGGGACCACCACCTCCCCGGGGCTGTGCTGATGTAGGGAGGGGGGCCGCGCGGCCCCCTCCTGGAGCCCTTGATGGCCCTGGGGACCACCACCCCCCAGGGCCGGCTCCTGCAGTGTCCCGGGGTGCCTACCCCCGGGACACTGTAGTTTGCTATGGCAGGACAGGAGCCTCGCGGCTCCCGTCCTGCCATAGCAAACTGCTTTGGATATTGGAAGAGAGAGCAGGGAAGCCTGCTCTCTCTTCCAATATCCAAAGCCGACTGCTTTTCCACATGGGGAGCAGCATGTCAGCTGCTCCCCATGTGTAAAGCTATGCCGGCTCCCGTAGGACACGGGGAGCCGGCGGGACTGTGGGGGATTGGGGACCCCCACAGTCCCCAACGAGAGGCCAGGCCCCGGGGGATGGGGTCCCCGGGGCAAGTAGTGGCTCAGGAGGGGGCCACGCGGCCCCCCTCCCCAAAAAAGAAAAATTAAAATATTTAAAAAAATGGAAAGGCCGGCCCTGGGGGATGGGGTCCCCGGGGCCTTAAATGGCCAGAGGAGGGGGCCACGCAGCCCCCTCCAAAGAATAAAAATAAAAATGCCATGCCCCGGGGGATGGGGTCCCCGGGGCCAATACAGGCCCAGGGAAGGGGGGCCACGCGGCCCCCTTCCCGTTTTTTTTAATTAAAAATTTAAAAAAGGGGTAAGGCCCTGGGGGATGGGGTCCCCAGGGCATAAAAACAGGAAAAAGGAAGGGGGCCACACAGCCCCCCTTCAGGGACAAAACATTTTTTTTTTTTTAAACGATCGGGCCCGCAGGCCCCGCCCCTTCCTTCACCACTCTGCAAATGCGCCCCTGGCGCGTTTGCAGAGGGGAACGAATTCCCCTTGAATACTGGGGGTCCCTGGGGGCCAACTAGCCCACCAGGAACCTCCAATATGCGCCAGGGGCTGCGTTGCAGAGACGTGTAGAGAGGCCACACCCCTTTTACACCTCTCTGCAACGCAGCTCTGTGGCGCTTTTGGAGGTATATGGTGGGCTAGTTGGACTCCGGGGACCCTCAGGATTCAAGGGGACTTAATCCCCCAACTTAAAACGCGCCACGGGGCGCGTTTGCACAGTGGTGAAGGGAGGGGCAGGGCTTCAGGTGACATGTGTGCAAACAGGCCCCGTGGCGCGTTTTAAGATGGGGAATTAAATCCCCTTCAATCCTGAGGGTCCCTGGGGGCCAACTAGCCCAACAGGTACATCCAGAAAGCGCCACAGAGCTGCGTTGCAGAGAGGTGTAAAAGGGGTGTGGCCTCTCTACACGTCTCTGCAACGCAGCCCCTGGCGCATATTGGAGGTTCCTGGTGGGCTAGTTGGCCCCTAGGGACCCTCAGGATTCAAGGGGACTTAATCCCCCAACTTAAAAAGCGCAACGGGCGCGTTTGCACAGATGTCACCTCAGGCCCCGCCCCTCCCTTCACCATTGTGCAAATATTCCTCTAAAATCAGCCGAAATACGAATTCCGATTTACTCACCTGTTATCAGGAGAGACCTCAGTGCTGTATCTTTCAGCCCAGTACTGGTCCTGAAAAGTAATTCTAACCATACTTACCAGTAACTTGAATTTCCTTCCATAGGCTAACATTGACTGGTTTCACTTGGAAATTCTTCTAAGTGTGGAGTTTTGGAACTTTAAAATATTCCTCTAAAATCAGCCGAAATACGAATTCCGATTTACTCACCTGTTATCAGGAGAGACCTCAGTGCTGCATCTTTCAGCCCAGTACTGGTCCTGAAAAGTAATTTTAACCGTACTTACCGGTAACTTGAATTTCCTTCATAGGCTAACATTGACTGGTTTCACTTGGAAATTCTTCTAAGTGTGGAGTTTTGGAACTTTAAAATATTCCTCTAAAATCAGCCGAAATACGAATTCCGATTTACTCACCTGTTATCAGGAGAGACCTCAGTGCTGCATCTTTCAGCCCAGTACTGATCCTCAAAAGTAATTTTAACCGTACTTACCAGTAACTTGAATTTCCTTCCATAGGATATCATTGCCTGCTTTTTGCTGAAAAAGTTTCTAAGTGTTGATTTTTGAAACATACAAATATTCCTGTAAAATCAGCCGAAATACGAATTCCGATTTACTCACCTGTTATCAGGAGAGACCTCAGTGCTGTATCTTTCAGCCCAGTACTGGTCCTGAAAAGTAATTTTAACCGTACTTACCGGTAACTTGAATTTCCTTCATAGGCTAACATTGACTGGTTTCACTTGGAAGTTCTTCTAAGTGTGGAGTTTTGGAACTTTAAAATATTCCTCTAAAATCAGCCGAAATACGAATTCCGATTTACTCACCTGTTATCAGGAGAGACCTCAGTGCTGCATCTTTCAGCCCAGTACTGATCCTGAAAAGTAATTTTAACCGTACTTACCGGTAACTTGAATTTCCTTCATAGGCTAACATTGAGTGGTTTCACTTGGAAATTCTTCTAAGTGTGGAGTTTTGGAACTTTAAAATATTCCTCTAAAATCAGCCGAAATACGAATTCCGATTTACTCACCTGTTATCAGGAGAGACCTCAGTGCTGCATCTTTCAGCCCAGTACTGATCCTCAAAAGTAATTTTAACCGTACTTACCAGTAACTTGAATTTCCTTCCATAGGATATCATTGCCTGCTTTTTGCTGAAAAAGTTTCTAAGTGTTGATTTTTGAAACATACAAATATTCCTCTAAAATCAGCCGAAATCCGAATTCTGATTTACTCACCTGTTATCAGGAGAGACCTCAGTGCTGCATCTTTCAGCCCAGTACTGGTCCTGAAAAGTAATTTTAACCGTACTTACCAGTAACTTGAATTTCCTTCCATAGGCTAACATTGACTGGTTTCACTTGGAAATTCTTCTAAGTGTGGAGTTTTGGAACTTTAAAATATTCCTCTAAAATCAGCCGAAATACGAATTCCGATTTACTCACCTGTTATCAGGAGAGACCTCAGTGCTGCATCTTTCAGCCCAGTACTGATCCTCAAAAGTAATTTTAACCGTACTTACCGGTAACTTGAATTTCCTTCATAGGCTAAGATTGACTGGTTTTCAGCAAAAAAGTTTCAAAGTGTTGATTTTCACAAACTACAAATATTCCTTAAAAATCGCCTGTATGACTTAAACGCATTCTTTCAACTGTTTACAGGAGATGCACCAGTGCTGGATCCAGGATCCAACACTGAGTAAGAAAAAGTAACGATAACAGTTTTTACCTGCTAAGTGAATTTCCTTCCATAGGATAACATTGGTGATTCTATGAGAAAAAGTTTCTAAGTGTCAACTTTTAAAATACAATAATATTCCTTAAAAATCACGACTGTAACCAAAACGCTTTTACTCAACTGTTTACAGGAGATGTACCAGGACTGTATCTAGGATCCAGTCCTGTGGTTACAAAAGTAATCCATAAAGTAACTAATTGCATTTAACTAGAAATTCACATTGAGCTGAATGTTGCATTGTGTTTGAAAATGTGTTGCCCATTGCAACAACTGTAACTACTGTACTTAAAAGTCTATTGCCTATCTGCAAAGTATTTAAACTAAAGTAATTCATTCTGAGAAAGTATTTTTTGTAATGTAATGTATAATGTAATTACAATGTAATTTAAAAAATAAAATATGTAAAAAAAAATTGTTTCTAAAAATGTAGTAAATCAGTATGAAAAAAATTAATATAACAATTAATACATTTAAAAATTGTCATTTACAAAACCTTTGAAATTCACTGAAAAAAACGTAGGTTTCAGGCACGTTATAGTTAGAAATTAGCATTTAAAAAACCTTTGAAATTCACTGAAAAAACCATAGGTTTCAGACACGTTATAGTTACAAATTAGCATTTAAAAAACCTTTGAAATTCACTGAAAAAACCATAGGTTTCAGACACGTTATAGTTACAAATTAGCATTTAAAAAACCTTTGAAATTCACTGAAAAAACCATAGGTTTTAGGGACAGTTATAGTTACTTGGACATTGCACTCGTACAAAACCCGTGAAATTCCCCCGTTATAGTTAGTTCAGCTAACTATAACTCGCGCCCCGCAATGCACTGCTGATGACGTCACATATTACATCACTCATGACATGGTCAGTGACATCACTGATGACATCACTGATGACATCTCAAATGACATCACTGATGACATCATCCACGTGATAATCTGATGCACCTCCTCACACCCTAATATAACCATTGATACACCCACTCGAAATTACAGACTGCCATTCGCAAAACCATAGACACTCCAACACCAATAACTACATACCCACTCACTGATTCTTAGGTCTACACACACACATCCACTCACTCACCCGTACAGTCACTCATACTTACGGTCACTCAGTACAGGACTATCATATGCACTCTTACTCCTATATAGACACTCAAACAACGCCACTCATCCATAGAGATACTCACACACCTAGTCAGTCATGCAAATAATTAAACACACTGCCATTTACTCACCTATACAGTTATACACACACCAGCTCACTTACTCATACAAATAGTAGCACATTGTTACGCTCTTATACAATCACTGATACAAGCACACACTCATCCATACAGCCACTATCACAATCACTCACTCTTGCTTATAGCTATTTATATACTCCAACACACATATATACTGCCTTTCACATATGTAGTTACTCACACATGTACCACTGGAACATACATTCACTCACTAACACACTCTTACACACACTTACCCACCCATACAGTCTATCACAGATGCACTCTTGAAACCATCCACCCAGTGAATCACCCACTCACACATCTATGCACAGAGTTGCACACTCCCCCCCCACACAAACACTCAGGCACCCATACAGATACTCAGACAAGCATTCAATAACTCATATAGACACTCATGTAGCTATTCACAAACACATGCAGCCACTTACACAGCAACAGACAGACGGATACAGACATTCATCCAGTTTAGTCACTAACCCATGCATTCAGTAAGATACGTTAAATCACTCACTTATAGAGTCAGTCACGCACCTACTAAATCATCCATACAGACACTTACACACCCACTCATTCTTCAATACGTCTTTTCCTATATATATTAAAAATATTTAAACTTTACAGAAACACACAGTCACTGGATGATGTCATCAGTGATGTCATCAGTGATGTCATCAGTGATGTCATTTGAGATGTCATCAGTGATGTCATCAGTGATGTCACTGACCATGTCATGAGTGATGTAATATGTGACGTCATCAGCAGTGCATTGCGGGGGCGCGAGTTATAGTTAGCTGAACTAACTATAACGGGAGAATTTCACGGGTTTTGTACGAGTGCAATGTCCAAGTAACTATAACTGTCCCTAAAACCTATGGTTTTTTCAGTGAATATAGATATAGATATAGCTAGATAGATATATTTAATAATGGGTTTACACGTAGAAAAGCCCTGCAACTTTCATCGGGGAAGTGGAAACCGCATAATTATTGAAAGCGCTCGAGAAAATTTTGAAATACATAGTTTAACTTGTTATAGGTAATAAAGATAATTTGACAGAAAGCACATAATCCCACCTAATAAATCAACATTTTCAGTGACCCTAAAGTAATAGTGTCCTGGATTTCCAAAAATATATCTATGCTGTTTAGATATGCTGTGCCATGTTGAAACCCTGGATAAAGTAACAAGATTCCAGGTTTTGCTGTGCTCACATCTGGGTAGACAGATCACAAATACTTTAAGAAAGTATTCATCTTAGTTGACTGATAAATACTATGAAGTACTTAAATGTATCTGTAAAAAATCTATCAAAATAACTTTTAAAATAATTATCTTGATTTTTTTCTCAGTTCCATTCTCTTGTGCATAGTGGACAGGCTTGAAATATGACTGAAATTGTCTCACTGGTGACACAAAGGCATAATTGAAAAGGATCCTAACGAAGCAGAATGGTGCAACATGTATTGAGCTTTTGAACACTGAAGTGGCATGTTATGCAACTCAGGGGCATATTTACTAAGAAGTGTTGGAGTGCGGCGTTAACCTTCCTGGCTTAAGGCCGCACTCCGCCACTTCTGAAACGCAGGGCTGCACAATATTTACAACAATATGGTGCAGCCCTGCGTTTCCCCTGCGCTGGCGCTAAATTTAGCAGCCTAGAGCCAACGCAGACACTCTTGCACCATAGTGCAAGGGTATCTGCGTTGAGGGGAAGATTGTTTATGTGCAGGAATGTGTTCCTTCCTGCACATAAACAATCTTTAAATGGCATTTTGTAACTTCTATTTGTGCTGCTTAATGCAGCACACATAGAATTTGCAAAACGCCACTTTTATTAATTAAGGGACACCTTCCCGCACATAAACAATAAATGGCGTTTTGCTGTTTCCATGTGTGCTGCACAATGTAGCACACATGGAAACAGCAAAACAAGGAGAAATTAAACATTTCTCTTCGTTTCGCCAGGTTAAAACCAGGTTTTCCCTAGTCTTAATTTTTGCACTGCCTCCTATTTATGCCATCCTTGTAAATAGGGGGCAGCATCAAAATCAATGGGTGTTGTGGTTGAACGCCCATCGCAACACCATTGCCCTCCCCTTTCACGCTAAGTATAACATGAAAGGGTGCCTTATTTTCAAGGCAGCGTTAAGCCATGTACACTGAATTAATTATATAAAAATAATTCTTATATAAAAATATATGATTCATTTATTTAAAATAATGAAATACAATATAAACATGCATAATTCCTAATATGTTAAATTATCTTTCACATTTATTAAGCTATCATGCATAATTTTTAATATATGTAACAGCAAATTACCTTTTTTTAAATAAAAAAACATAATAAGGAATATAAAATAATTGAAAAAGTAAAATGCTACAGACAACTAATTGAAATAAAACTATTTTGAAAGTGTATATATTTTAATTACATATGCTCAAAATACCCTTAAAAAGTGTCCAAAATGTGAAAAATGCCGCAAGCTGACTTGAATCCAAAATTATTAACACATAATTAAAAACTAATTTGAATACATATTATTCTTCCTACAGTTTTATGAACATTGGGGAAAATGGATACATGGGGGGGCGCATTAATTATTTTAACTGCAGCCTAACAAACACTGGGTAAAGTGCAACATTGGGGGTGGGGGAGCAAATTTACTATTCTAACTCCAGCCTAACAAATATTGAAGAAAGTGCATACGTTTGACAGGGTCAGATTTACTATTCTGACTCCAGTCCAACAAATACTGTGCAAAATTAATACATGGGGTGGATCAGATTTGCTATTCAACTCCAATTGAACAAACATTGGGGTAAGTGCACGTATTAGGGAGGATGGTCAGGTTTACTATTCTAACTCCAATCAAGCAAACACTGGGAAAAGTGCATTGGGTGGGCATATTTGCTATTTTAACTCTGGTCAAGGAAATATTGGAGAAAGATACAGGGAACAAGGGCACCCCACTATGCCTAGTAGGAACCTGGATGCACTAAATAATGTACACAACAATGGTTCACTGAAGACTCATCTAGAGGTATATATAAAGTTTAAATGGTAGTTCAGTTATTAATGCAGTTAATGCTTCACAAGCCAAAGCAAGCAAGTAAAAGAACATTTATTAACAAATAAAATTTGATGCCCATAGTGTTCATACATTGAAAATATAAAAAGTGACAAGAGAGAAAACATATACGTTAGGTAAAAATGTTAGTTATAGGTTCACAAAATGTTGATAGAGAACATAATATTTATGCTTAGAGAGTAAATCTAGTCTGATTGTTTAGAGTATTGACGTTTCAACTTTGTTAATTAATTGAAATGGTCATTATCAGGCTGAGGTAATATATGGCAACGGGGGAACCAATGGTAATTTGGGAAAAGGAATTCCATCTTTCATTCCTTGACTCTGATGGTGACAGTTTGTACTGCGAGTGGTGGCTGCTTTGACTTCCTGAGGTAGCACACTCACCTGCGTGAATTATTCTCCCTAGCCCTTAATTCAATGCTCCTTAGTTATTGTCTAGTTTTCTTCATTCACACATCTTTGAATGCCGGCACAACCTTGTTGGGTGCCCTAAACTCCCTTCTTATTGCTCCGCTCACAGAGCCTCAAGAATGCCCCTGTGAACTCACTTGCTGCACTTTGTTCCTTTTAACATGCACTCTGGCTCAACTACTTTGATTCTGTGCCCCACAGGTGGCCTCCCTAATCATTGGTTCTGACCTGGCCGGAGTCAACAGACAGCTTCTTGTTGCTCTAGATATCAGACTGGATGTAAGTGGGGGCTCATTGTAGAGAGTTCAAGGCATTGTGCATAACATAATGCCCCAGGGAATCGTTATAAAAAATGAAAATAATGGCTGCTTACTGAGCTGGTCTAACAAATGACATAAAAGTTTTTCAATGCAAAGTTGACCTATGTATACTCCCATTGTCAAAAGGAAAATGTTGTCTTTCCTGGCATCACATACTTGATGAAGCAGCATACCTAAAGTCTCCAAAATGTTACAGTAACTTACGAAAATATCCTGGAAAAACAATGGTATGCATTCCTTGATGACTAGAGCTTAAAACTGCACCTTTGCCCACATGAACAATAATCTAGTTTAAAGCCCTAGCTTGATACAGAACAATGTTAATATGTGGGGTATGTTGATAACAGCATTTTAATAATTGATACGGCTGTAAGAATAGTGGAAGGGGCAGGACTGGCAGGTGGACAATTTCATCATAATCTTTGTAACCATATCATAACTTTATAAATGAAGGCCAAATTATTATCTCAGATTATTACATATAGGACCGTGATCATGTGAAGCTTTTAGCCATGACTATTAGCCTGGCCCTGAAAATATGGTAAATATGATGATTGTCTAGTGCCACACATGTCTATAGCCAGACTGTCTCCCAAAAATAAATTTTGTAGGGTTATTAGTTCAACTGCACAAAATGCAATGTGTTAGAAATGAGGTTTCTGGTTGTCAGGGGTATTACCTGTCCAAGCAGGAACAACCACTCTAGTCATGGTAAGCTAGATACACACTAAAAGATAACCTGTTCTCACCCTCTGGTAGCTTGGCACAGAGCAGCCAGGCTTATCTAAAGAGGCAAGGTGCAAAGTATCTGTGCAACACACAGTAACACAATGAATACACCACAAAAATACTTCACACAGGGTTAGAGAAATAGATTATATTTTTATGAGTAAAACAAGACCAACCTGACACAAATCCAATAAATAGAACCAAAGTTATGAATTTTTAATGATTACATCAAAATCTAAACACAAGTGCCAACCAAGGATATCTGGCCCTGCTAGACCAGGGTAAATCCAAAGTTCTGGCCGACCGTGATGGAGAGCAGGCCGCTACACAACGACTCACAAAGATCCTGCAGAAAAAGTACCTTGGATGGAGGAAGCATCAACGTTATCGTCAATGTCATCCTCGATCCCATGGATGGAGGCAATGTTTCGGTTCCGATCTGCACAGTCAATGAAGGCTTTGCCAACGAACACCTTTATGATGCCGGCGATGGGTCGTCAGCGAGCCAAGCAGTTTATCGTCATCAAGTCGAACTGTCCCTCGAGGCGATGTCATGGAGTGGCAACTGCGTCAGTGTCAAAGGGCAATTCATCAGTTCTGATCGGCGCAAAGTCATTGATGCATTGTTCTTGATGGATCAGCACAGCAGTAATTGTCTTTCAAGGCCCCAGGACTGGTTTGACACCACCTGGCTGGGCAGGACTCATAGATGGCAGAGTCCAGGTACTGTTCCAGGGTTGCAGGATGTCTTTGATGGCCCTGGGACTTCAGAATGGGGGCAAGTCATCATGCCCTTGGAGTCACTCTGGGATCAAGTGAGATGCGTCCAGGCTTGTTCTCAGCAGGGCAGAGATCAGCAGCCAGCAGTTCTTCCAGAGCAGCAGTCATGCAGAATGGAAATCCTTGTAGCACAGCAGTCTTTACTCCTGACAGAGTTCTTCACAGGTCCAGTAGTGTGCTATATTGGTAGGGTCAGAGCCCCAGTACTTTACTTAAACCCAGTTGTGCCTTTGAAGTGGGGGTGACTTCAGAGAAGGGGCTTTGAAGTGCACACAGTCCCTTTCTTCCCAGCTCTGGCTTCAGACTATCAATAGGGGTTAATCAACCCTTTGTGTGGGAAACAGGACACTGCCTATTCAGGTGTAAGTGTCAGCTCCCCCTCTCTTCCTGCCCAGTATGAGATATCAGAATGCTGATGAATGCAGATGAGTTATCTGTCACACCTATCCTTCCAGTGTTGGTGGCTGTCTAAAGGGAATGCACAAAGTGTAGCTGTCACCCACCTCAAACGTATATTGGAGACAGGCTGCAGGCACACAGAGCAGAGAAATGTCTACTTTCTAAAAGTGGAATTTCTAAAACAGTAATGTTAAATCCAACTTTACCAGTAAAGAGGATTTATCGTTACCATTCCAATGATATAAATTATGAAGCAGCTACTCCTTTCTAATCAGGAATTACAGCCTAAAAGTGTATTAGGAGTTCCCAATGCTAACCTAAGAGAGCAGTAGGCCTCATAGTAGTAGAGAACAAATTTGAGTGTTTGTCACTTCAAGGGCATGAAAAACTTACTAGTACATGTCCTGCCTTTTATTTAGACGGCACCCTGCCCTATGGGCTACCTAGGGCCTACCTTAGGGATGACCTATGTGTAATAAAAGGGAGTTTAAGGCCTGGCAAACGGTTTTAATTGGCAAGTGGAAGTGGCAGTAAACTGCACTCACAGGCCCTGGAGTGGCAGACCTGAGACAGATTTGAAAGGCTACTTATGTGGCTGCCTCAATCAGTGCTGCAGGGCCACTAGTAGAATTTAGGTTATAGGCCCTGAGTCTATGATATACTACTTTGCGGGGATTTACAAGTAATCTAAATATGTCAATTGTGTATACACCTGTGTTACCCATGTTTAGGGAAGAAGCACATGCACTTTAGCACTGATCAGCAGTGGTAGAGTGCTCAGAGTCCTAAAGCCAACAAAAAGAAGGCCATAAAAAGAGGAGGAGGAAGGCAAGAAGTTTTGGTTGACCCTTCAAAGAGAACCATTTTCCAACACAATGGAACTACAGCAAAGCGTAGGATACTACTTCTGACAGATACAATACTAAAACCCTCTCACATCTGTTTTGTTTTCATTGAGGAGATACAAAACATTAAAAAGAAAAATTTCCAATAACAAACATCAAGACAAATAAGGTGCATTTGTTATCCCAGCAATAGGTCATACATGCATAGCTAGAATTGAACAATACCGTTTATTAGTCCATACATGAAAGAAGTTAAAAGATAGAACAAGAAGAGCTAGATATCCTGATTCCTTCCCAGTTCAATGCCACAGCCAGATATAAGATCCAAGGAGCCCAAAACACTGCAACAAATCTGCAGGGCTTCAGGAAATGGATTTGCCTATAGCACTGGAGATGCTTTAAGCAGGGACAGACCCTCTCGCCAGATGGGGAGCCTCTGAGACAGTGGACATATCCTACAAGAGAGGCAGTGCCACTGGGGTTCTGCAGCGTATAGGGGAGCCCACACAGGAGCTCATAATACCTGCATCAAAGGTATGCACTAATTTTAATTCTTCCTCAGCTGGTTTATCTTTAAATTACCTTTCTCAACCTCATTTTTGGAGGACTTTGGTGGATTTTGTTGGCCTCAAGGTTCCGGGCTCATATGATTCTTCCACCCCTGCTGACGCATCCACTGCCTCTACTCTGACTTTGCCTACCATGCCTATTTTGCCTACTGTGCCTACTAAGTCTTTGTCTGGCTTGCTTGCTCCCTACTTAGAGACTTATACTGAGACTGCCTCCAACATTATTGTCTTTGTTAATACCAGGGCTGGGGAAAGCACTGTAAGTACTAAGGAATGTATTGAATCAATGTCATCAGGCTCTGCGACGGACACTGAGCTTAAGGCATGGGCTGGGTCTCAGCTAATTAATTGCTTAGAGGGGCCTACATACTCTGTGGCTTGTAGTACTAACGGGTCTCACATGAACCAAGAGGCTCTGAAAGCTTTCTTCTCACTTTCAGTCCATTCCGAGACTGGTATTTTGGTTATAACTGATTGAGGCACAGAAAGCGAAGGCACATGACTATGAGGGCGAAGTCACCCATTCCCCGGGCGATGGGAGAGAGTGGGACTGTAGTCCCCATGAATGATCCAACTCATACTGCTGTAGCTAAGAGATACCTCAATGATACAGAGGCTTTTGGGGGATCAGTGAAGATGAGCTAATTTAGGACCCCGAAGGAGTAGAGCTAACGCCCACCAACAAAACACTACGAAAGGCATGTTCTGGGGCATCTCAGTTATCGGCTGTTAACTATGTTAATATCTCTGAGAGCGCACAACTAGAAATTAACCTTTCAATGGCAGTAGTGGGACAGTTAGGGCCCGGTTCTGGGCCAGTTGCTGCAGACCCTACATCCCCCTCCTTGCATCCATCTTTAACCACTGCAACTCCACCGGGAGGAATGCAAAAATGATTCTTTGGCTCTGAAGACCTCCCATGAAAATGCATGTGATATTACAAAAAATGAAAATTTCTAAACATATGGATATTCTTCATGGTCGCCTTGATGACATTAAATCTCAGTCTGATGGAGCCAGCACAAGGTGTCAAAAAAACAAATAAAACAAGAAGATGACGAATTGCAGGTTATGTCACAGAAAATGGAACATGTTGAAAATCAGTTGCAGTGCAATAACCTCCATGTATTGGGGATCCCAGAGGGAAATGGGGGGGGGATGAGCCCAGCCGTTATACTGTCTACCTTTTTCAGCAGTCTCTCCCCAAACATAGGGGCTGATTACAATGGCGGGAAGAACAGGAGGGAAATAGCGGGCCGTTTAAGGTCAACTCATTACAGACAGCAAGTTATAAAGTCAACACGCAGATCATTAAATTAATTGCATTTGCCCCGCTGTCTTAACGCTCTGCAGCACCCGCCGCAATACAAAACAGAGACCCCACACATATCCCTGCACTACATGGCAGGCACTATGCGGTGCCTGCCACATGGTGCAGTGATATGTAGGAGGAATGGGTTGCTCATCGAGTCAAACTTGCTAAGGCTGGGAGATTGCTGATGGCACGTATCGGAAATGGTAATCTAAAGCTAACACTAAGGGGCTTTTTACAATGTTGGTCAGAATTGAGTCCGACTGACACCGTCTCGAACTCGGGACCGACCGACCGACCTCAGGTCGGCAGTTCCGACCACCTGATTACATTGCGACCGAACACTGTTCTGTCAGATTCCCATTGTTCTCTATGGGAGCTTGTGTTACGGCCGTAAACCAGCCGTAACACAGGCTCCTATGGAGAAATGGGGGGTGTGTGTAAAACCCTGCACCCTGTCACAGGCCCCTGTAGGGTTTTACAGGGGGGTACCTTAGGTACCCCCTCGGCTCCCAACCATATGTTATGTTATGTTATTGTAAATTTCTAAAGGGCACATTCACCAACAGGTCTCTAGGCGCTGAATTTTTTATTCTTGAGTCACCGGTTGAGAAGTCCATGTCTAACTATAAGCTTGAGTAAAAATCCAGGTCTTCAGCTTTTTTCTAAATTGCAAATGGTCTGTTTCTAGTCTCAGAGATGTGGGCAAAGAGTTCCAGAATTGGGGTCCCTGTATTGAAAAATGGGACCCTCCTGTCCGTTTGCGTCTGAATCTGGGGACCACCAATAGATTAATGTGCAAAGATCTTAGGGTGCGTTGTGGGGAGTATTTAATAATTCTTGAGGATATGTACTTAGGACCTGTGCCGTGTATAGCTTTAAACAGGATGCATCCAGTTTTGAACATGGAACGCTGCTCCACGGGAAGCCAGTGGAGCTCTTTCAGCAGCGGCCTGACATGGCATTGTCTGCCTTCTTGATAGATGATTCTGACGGCTTGATTTTGTTTCAGCTGCAGACAGTATTTCTGATTTGAAATAAATCGCATTTGCATAATCAATTTTTGATAAGATCAGGACGATAATGATTTGGATGCTGGCCTCTCTGCTGAAAAATCTTCAGATTTTTCGCAATTTCCGGAGTTGGAAAAAACATGCAGAGGTAACCGAGCCGATCTGCGAGCTCATGGAGAGATCCGAGTGGATCTGTATGCCTAGGCTCTTAATCGTATTCTTTGGAATGGTGCAAGGCCTAGCTCCAGGGGCCAATGTGCAGAAGACCAGTGCAGGAGTTTGTTGTTGGGAATGATGATTTCAGTTTTTTCGGAGTTTAGTTTTAATTGATTTTTGTTCATCTAATTCCTGATAAACAACATAGTGTTCCTGAGAAACTCCTTGGAGTTTATTGAATCATCAATGGAAAAGATCAGCTGCATGTCGTCAGCGTAGTTATAGATCTTTGCCCACATTTGCCGAAGCATAATTATGAGGGGGTGAATGTAGACATTAAAGAGGAGCAGGGATAAAGAGGAACCCTGCGGTACTCCGCAGTTCATGTTAAAAATGCCAGATTTGTAGGGCGAAAACCACACTGATTGCTTTAGGTCCTCTAAAAAGGATTTAACCCAATCTAGAGCAGCACCTCTAAGACCTGCTGCAGCAATACGTTCCATCAAGATGTCATGGTTGACGGTATCGAAGGCTGCAGACAGGTCCATAGGTCGCGGGGTCAAGGGCGCCCTGCCAGGGGCCCCCAAAGTCACTATCTGACAGCCTTTCCGTGTCAGAATGGCCGGCAAGGAAAGGCTGTCGGAATCCGACATTGTAATCCCGACGGTGGAAACGCCGTCCATAGGGGGTTATGGTTCGGTTCCGACTGACAGGAATACTCCGAGAGCTGGTCGGAACCGAGTTGGAATGACCGGCCAGTTTACGTTCCAACCGCTAACATCAAAATCGGGCGGTCGGAGCGCAAACCGACCGGGTCGGTCGGAAAGCCTCTGACATGGTCGGAAAGGCTCTGACTGGCAGTTGGAGGCTTTCCGATCGAAATCATATTCGGCCTCTATGTGTGGTCTAAGCCACAAACACTGATGACCCTAGAATGTTTAATCTTTTCCTTGGAGAGCTTAGAATGTGGCCAGACCAAATTATTATGTGCGAGGATTTTAATCTGGCCATGCACGCTGGGGTGGACTCAACTACACAAGCGAACATCAATCTGAGCGCATGAAACGTGAAAAGGGAGCCCATTCAGCAAATTCTTGTCACACATTCTCTTCGGGATGTTGGCAGGTCTGTCAGTGTAGCGAACCGGGGTTTACTTTTTATTCTACCCCACATGGTACATCCTTTCGTTTAGACATGTTTTTTGTTAGTCATAGTCTTCTACCCATTGGGCCTATCAAATTAAATCCTAGAATGGTTTCAGATCACAACCCTCTATCACAGTTCCTCAAGTCAAGCTATTCGGCCCATATACAATCCCGTGTTGATGGACTTTTGATCGTATGCTATTATTGGATTCTACATACAATAATTGTATGAGGCCTTGCTTGTGCGAATTCATTAGCATTAATTGAGGCTCCTCTAGTCTAATTATGGTCTGGGATGCCCTAAAAACTTTTGTGCAGGTCCAGACTACCAGCTTTATCATCCTCAAGGGTAAGGAGGAGTGGGCTTAGGAGGCTCAGCTACAAGATATGCTCATTAGACTGCAATTGGAATACTCCTTACAATACAGGCACTCAAGCAGCCAAGACAGCATCTTAGACATATTCGGACTAATGACAATGCTTCAGGTGAAGTTTAAGAAGATAATCTGGTACAGGGCATGTTCTAAATATCGGACAACATGCCTATTGTGTTTAGAGAATAGTGAGGTGCTAGGTCACTTATTGGTCTTTCAACTTAAGGAAAAAAATACAAAAAATGTCATATCGGGCATAACAGATGCTAATGGTAATATTGTTACAACCTGTTCTGAGATACTATCCGTCTTCCATCAATATTATACTAATCTGTATAAGGAAGACTGTCTGCCCACTCAGACTGCTATCTACAGGTTGCAAGACTTAATCAACTCACCGCAGAGCAGAGGGTGGGACTAGACATCTCTATAACCAGAGCAGAGATTGAAACAGCTATCTCACAGCTAGCAATGGCTAAAGCAGCAGGCCCTGACTTCATCCACCACAATTTTATAAGCTGTTTAAAAATATTCAGACCCCTCTCTTTTGCGCACTTAGAAACCCCTCTACCTTTCTAGCATCAACACCACCACCCCGGGGAGGAAATCTAGAATAATAAGAATCCCCTCAATTGTGGCTCATATCGCCCTATTTCGTTAATTAAATGTGACTCTAAAACCTTTACTAAGGTATTGTCAAATTGGCTCGCAGTAGTTACAACTTCACAAGTCGACCGATGCAACATGGTTTTGTTCCTTCACGAGATACCACTTCCCATATCGATCAAGCCATATCTGCCCTGTATGTGGCTGGCATTTCGCAATTCAATCCGATTGTCGTTTGAAGGAAAATACATATTTGAATAATCATAATTAATCTGATTCAATACACGACTGAATCATGGATTTAGATACTGAAGTTTTCGTTTGATGCTGCAGCATATCTAGATTGCATAGAAGACCCTTAATCCTACAGTGCTGAATACCTGGAACACCGGGCCTATATTAGATAGAAATAATTAATAACGTTTACCTTATGAGATGTCATCATTGTGTGAGGTACTTCATATGGTTCACAGAATGATGGCCTATATGCAGTACACTGCCGACCTATGAAGAGCTGGGTGAGAACTGTAGTGTCCATTCTTAGTTCAACAATTGCAATGTGCTTAGTCACCTCTGAATTCAAGAGGATTGCATGGACGTCAATTGGGGGTCTCCAGGGGTCGCAGTAGGGACCCCTGGCTTTCCCTTTACGACCACTGGAACTGCCTTTCCAACCCCTGGCTAAGGAAGACCACTGAGCAACACATAAATTGAGAGCAAAGGTGGCTCTCTCTAGGAGCGATGTTTATTTTATGTAGCTAGCAGCCCTTGTTATTTCATTTGGCCTGAAGGGTGCACTGGTATCGAAAGTGAACCTGGAATTGATTTTGTACTTTAGGAGAGTGGGGGCTTCTTTCACACAATGGGTGGGGCTACCCTGTAAGCAGATAAGTGAAGACAATGTTTTAGGTCTCAAATTGGTGTGCAACAAAGTTTCTGTCTCAGTTAAAAGTTAAAATCAGAGCAGCGAGGGTCATGAAGAATAAGAGGTCAGCTGTGTACCATCCCTCACCAAACTAAATGAGAGGTATGCAAAGCAGCCCACATACCGGTTTCTAATTCTTGCACTTTTGCCCTTTCTTGACTCAGGCCACAGTGGCATAGTGGTAAGGAAGTCAGAGGAAAATGAGCTAAATGTGACACATTTTCTACACTGTTTCTAGAGCGCTCATGGGGGCAGATTTACAAGCCCCATGCGCCACATTTACGCCGCCGTTGCGTCACTTCTGTGATGCAGCGGCGGCGTAAACCATGCGCCACTTTGCGCCTTATTTACAACGTGATGCATCTAGGGAGATGCGTCACGTTGTAAAGCCCTGCGCCACATGAAACCTGCGTTAGGTTTCATGTGGGCGTTCAGCGCAGGGTGGGCGTTCCGTCGCAGGAACGCCTCGTAAAAGTGACGCAGTGAAATCTACAAGATTTCACTGAGTCACTTTACGTCCATGCTACGTCAAAACCCTGCGCCTGCTTGAAGCAGGCGTAAGGAGTGACGCAGCATGTTAGGCATAGGGCGCCCCTGTGCATTGCTGGAGCCACGTTGCCCTTTCAACACGACTCCAGCAATGCGCCGCCCTTACGCCACAGGATGCGACACGCATCGCCCTATCCTTGCGCCACAGTGCGCCGCATTGTAAATGCGACGCATTCGTGATGGCGCAGGGAGGGAATTGCGTGTCGCATCTTTTCTGGCGCATCCCTGCTGATTTGCAGAGATGCGCCAGAACTCGTAAATCTGCCCCTAGATGCTTTGCAAACAGCTTACCTAATCTGAGTTTTAAAGATGCATTCTGTTACTTGTAGTCCTGGATTTAGAATGGATACTCAAAATTATATGCAACAGAATGCAAAGATAAAACGTGGACTGGGTGAGCTTCTTCTGCCTGACATTCAGCAACTTGCAAACGGTGGGTTTCTTGATTATATCTGTCAAACTTTTATCTGCCATATGTGTCCCAGCACAGGGTAAAATATGTTTCATTTTTTTGAAATTACAATATCTAATTTGTGAAGTTTTACAACTGTGAGCATTTAAACTGGAAAGGGTTAGCTTATTAGCTGCTCATGAAACCACAGTACTGACAGCAACAAAGACCATACAATATATCTCTATCCTCGCTTGTGCCATGCATTACTATCTGAGTAGTAAGACTAGCATGGAGCTCCCACTGCATCTCTATCCTCACTCATACCATACACTGCTATGCCCATACTAAGACTTCCTCGGAGCACTTGTGATGCATTTTTATGCTCACCTGCACCATGCACTACTGATATTACAATATTAAGTCCAGTCTAGAGTTCTCACACTGCATCTTTTTCCTCACTTGTACCTTGCACGACTGCTATCCCAGCACTAAGAGTAGCGCGGAGCTCTCACAATGCATCTCTATCCTCACTTTGTACCAGGCACAACTGCTATCCCAGTACTAACACTTCCCACAAGTTCTCACAGTGCCTCTCTATCCTGACTTACTGCTGTCTCAGTACTAAGACTTCCACTGAGTTCTCACACTGCATCTCTGTTCTCACTCGCACCATGCACTGCTGCTCTCCCAGTATTATGACTTCAGTGCTCTCACAGTGAGTGCATCCCTATCCCCATTTGTACCATGCATTGCTATTCCAGTACCTAGTATGAAGACGCTCACAGAGCTCTCCCAATGCATGTCTTTCTTGACTTTCCCTTGCGTAGCTATCCCAGTAGTAAAACTTTCACGGAGTTCCAACACTGTACCGCTATCTCAGTACAAAGACTCTGAGAGCAATAAGACAATGCACCTCTTTCCTGACTTGCATCATGAATAGCTATCCCTGTGCTTACACAGAGTTTTCACAAAGCATCTTAATCCTGACTTTAGAACGTGGTGTTCCAGTACTCTGGCTTACACCAAGCCCTCAAAATGCATCTTTAACCTCACTTGCACCATGTATTGCTATCCCACTACTTAGGGTCTCGTTACCAGATGCTTCTAATTAAAGGTTCCAGATTGTATATTTACCCCTACATATTTTGCATCATAAATTAAGATCCTCAGAATGGGAAAAACATCTGAATCCAGACCTATTAGGTCTTTTACCACAAATGGATTCCTGATCTGGGGATTTTACAGTTGATGTTTTAAATATGCTGAGAACATGTGGAAAGTATTAACGGGCACACATGTAGTTTTGGCAAGTGTGGAAATGTACCATGTAGGTTTGGGCCTTATACCTGGAAATGTATCATACAGGAACACCGGGCAACTCGATATCAATGCAGAAGTTCCCTGTGGATACTGTTCCAAGGGACTGGGAATGAAGACCTAAAATTTCCACAGAGCTCTCATAATGCATCTATATGCTCAATTGCACTAGGCATCACTATCCCAGTACTACAATGTCCATGTAGCTCTCACAATGCATCTCTAGTCGGACTTGCATTATGCACTGCTCTACTAGCTCCGAGATATCTTCACATTGCACCTCTGTAAGTAGCGTTTGATCTGTAACATGTACTATTATATGCCTACTCAGACATCTACAGTTCTTTCAAATTGCATCTCTCTTCTGATTTACAGTATGCACTGACATGTTAGTATGTGCACATCCTCTCAACTCTTGCAAATTGCAATACTTCCGTCTTGTAGTGTGAGCTGATATCTAGTATTGAGGTAAAAACAACACAGATAAAAATTAAGTGGGCTCAAAATCTTCCAATGATAAGGTAGCTGGGGGCAGGTGTCAATGCATTTAGTGCCCAGTGCATCCAGTATCTATGTAATCAGTAAGTTAAACAATTCTAACAGTGGATAAATACTATTGAGCCAATATAACGCCTTTAACTCACTTCAAGGTCATTTAGTGCTATAGATGCTTTTTTTGATTGTTTCTGCATAACTGAGGGAAATGTGTGGCGTTACCTTGTTGTACAGCAGCTGATGGTGGAGGATTTACTAGTACTTAAGGTGGCAATAGTATGGAAGTTATGGAAAGTGGGCATTGTGCAGGTCATGAAGTGGGACAACACTGGTTGGGTCAGTTGCAGATACTTCCACTGGTTCAAGGATGAAGTTATCTGAAGATTTGCAAGCTGGGGGCCTTATATGGATGACTGAATAGGGGTTGGATCTGAATAGGGCTGGGGTCTTACACTTTACCTTATGAACTCCCCGACCACGCACAGAGAATGGGTCTTCCTTTCCTGCCATGGGTTGCTAATCACTTAGCTGCTGGGCTACATGTTTACCCATCCCATCGCCTGAAGCCTAATATTTGCTACCTTTCTTTCTGCTGCTGTTAGTTTGCCTAGTCCCTTCTCACCAGAGTGCAATGGCATCATCAATGCCAAGCAGCGCTAGCTGTGACTGCTTTTCCTTTTCCTCCCTGGACTGGTGTTTCGTGTGCAGTACCTGTCTGGCCATGCTGGGTCCTGGAAAGGCAGTGCCCTAATTCCAGAAAGCATTTGTGTGTATGTACTGGCTTGTCAACTTCTGGCATTTGTGGATACTCACTGTCACCAACACATAAATGGGAGAGACAGGGAGTAACCACGCTGCTACGCTGATGAGGGCAGGAGTCTTGGACACCTCTGCCTTGTAGGTTGATCCCACATGTCAGATTTTCTTTCCTCAAGTGCCCTTCAGGTGGAGGGCAGTCAATGGCTATATATTTCATTATATAATGTTTATAACTATTGTCTTGAGCGTAGCCAAATACCTGCTGTATGGTCAGTGTTGGATCTGCTTATAATTGACTCCACTCCTTTCCAATTTAAAAGCAATATTTAATGTACTTCTATCCTCTCTATTTACGTTTGACTGATAAAACAATTTGGAAAGATACTAAGGCCTTATTTATGAAAAGTGTTGCATCACTGCGGTAAAACAGCGATGCAACACTTTTCAGTGCTCCCTCGTTGTGACACCATGGATGCACCGTATTTACTGTACGGCGCTCCTTGTTGCAAAGATTGACAGATACATCAGGAATCCTGACATATCTGTTGGCGCAAAAATGGTGCATTGCTGGAGTGTGTCTGGAAACAGACGCAACTCCAGCAATGTGCCATTTCACATGGGACAAGCCCCATGTGAAAATGCCTGCATCACCCCTTTGCCTGTTTCAAGCAGGCGTAAGGCGTTGATGCAGTGAAGCTGTAGAAGTGGCGCAGTGAAATATCATAGGTTTTACTGCAACACTTCTACTAGCCTTTTCTGCCTTGGAATGCCCACCCTGCATACATTATACCTGTTGCAAGTATAATGTAGCGCAGGGGTTTACAAAGTGACGCATCTGCCTAGATGCGTCACTTTTTAAATATGGTGCAGAGTGGCACATTTTTTACGCCACCGCTGCGTCACAAAAAGTGACGCAATGGTGGCATAAGGGCCTCCTAAATAAGGCCCTAATAGTATTGCCAGTCACTAAATAGAGTCACTAGAAGTCTTTCCTTGCAATAGTACCCAAGCTAGTCTCTCTCTATCTTTTGAACAGAGCATGGCGCATGCACCTGAGACAACATAGATATGGTACAAATAGCAGTCACAGGACCCTAGGAGCACTCAACATTAACACATCATCCTACAGAACATATTAGACAGAACTAGGTACAACAACTACACGCTTTAGGCGCATTTTATGGTTGGTCAACTTGTTCTCTACAGCACTTTTCACTAAATAACAACACACACAATCTTCCAACACAACATATTTGACTGAATACCTTACACACTTCAGACAATGCAAAGATTTACCACTTACATACATACTATCAGTACACCCCAGCACACACGAATATACATCTAAAAAGAACTCATGAAATTTAGCCAGTATAGAGCAAAATAGACACATGAGAATGAAAGAAATATCAAAAAAATAAATAGCATGATGCTAGGAATGTGACCATTTGGAGTTCCAAATGACAAGATCTGCAGGCTAAGCATAGAGATCTAAAGAAATGAGCCAAAAGAATGTTAACTCATTGCATTCTCCCATGGAATCACTCCATTAAGACCTCTTCTGTGTGTGCCCAATGTAAAGATCCAGTATAAATCTCTCTTTTTGTGATGCTCTTTGTCATCCTTCCCTTTGACTGATCATACTGTATCAAGAATAGTCCATATAAGGTATTTTTCCGTATAGCCAAGTTGTGTCCAGTGTTGAACCAGGGGTGCAGAGATTTTTTTGTTGCATATGGCAGATTTATGCTCACTCTACCTCATCATGAATTCGTGACTTGTTTCTCCTATATATCCCAGTCCACATGGGCACAAAATGAGGTATACTACATTGGATGATTTGAAGTTAGGCATATTTTTCAGGGTGATTCTCCTGTCCCTAAAGTCAATCTGGTTGGACCCAAGAACTCCCTAGTATGCGTGGCCTGACTCACATCTATAGTTACCATTTATCGTGTTTTGTCCCATAATGGATTTCTGACAATAGTTGTGTTTATTGTCCAAGTTGGACATGAGCATGTTCCAAAGGTTGTGGCTCCTTCAAACGCAAAAGTAAGTTCATTATCTGTCTGACCTTCTCGTCAAGGAGTGGCGTTTAACACAGAAAAGTTTATAATTGTTTTCGTTTCTTCAATTTTGGAACTTGCACTCCCTGTTGTACTATCCTGCTCTCTTTAGGGTGTCTCATACAAGATGTGTGGGATACCTCCTGTTTAGAAGTTTTTCTTTGAGAGTTATTGCATTCCTTAGAAAGTCTTCAATGTTCGAGCAGTTTCTACTTATTCGAAGAAACTGACTGAAGGGGATTCCCTTCATTTTGCCAGTGAGGTTGGAAACTATCAATGTGAAGGAGCTTGTTTCTGGCTGTAGGTTTTGTATAAAGTGAGACCTGTTGTTGTTAGTCTCAATGTTGTATCCATATATCGCGAAATTCCACTTTTTCTCTGCTTGAATTGGGATGTAAACTTGAGTTTATGGTCACATAGATTGATCCACAGAAGAAACTCATGGAGCTGTTCTCCACACCAAATGAAAAAGACGTCATCTATGTAACTATACCAGTGTTTAATGTTCTCAAAGAACAGACCTATCTCATTACATATGTACTTTTCTTAGAAGATAACCATGTATATGTTGACTACGCTTGAGGCGCAAGCCACCTCTATGCTGACTCCCTTGGTCTGTTGATACAGCACCCCAAAAAATTCAAAGACATTTTCACTCAGGACAATTTCAAGGAATTGGAAGACTAATGTATGGTGGACCTTCTCTCCTGATCTAGAGAGAATATCTTTAACAGCATCTAGGGCTTGTTTTTGGGGAATATTCGTATACAGTGCCTGCCTCTCGGGGTCAGAACTGGTGCCCTCAAGTTTGGAAATCATGTGTCCCCTGTCTTTGATATATAATGGCAGGTCAATGACCAGCGGTTTGAGAAAAGTATCCACATTTTTGGATAGAGGTTCTGTGGCTGCACCTATAGTAGAGACTAGGGAATGTAACAGAAGATCTAACAGATCCTTCTGAGTACAGTATCATCATGTACTAAAAAGAGAAATAATATAGAATAAAAAGCTTTGTTATACAGTATACAAAGTGTTTTTGGGGTTATTATAATTGTTGGCTCAAGATACATATTCTATAAAAAAAATTATGGGATGTACTCCAATTTAAAGAATAGAGTTGACAGTTTTTGTTTGTTGTTCTGAGATTATTCTCTCCTGCACCTGCCTCTCTTTATTCCATTTGTTAGGACCCTCTTCTGTTCTTTAGGCCGGTCCAGCTGTAGCTAGGCAGTTGCAGGGGGGCCTCTGGAGCTAACTGACCCTTAGAATCACTCAGGTAGCCGGGGATGAAGGGAGCAGGTCAGTCTTCCTTCTCAGACAGCAGGGCAGGCCTCCAGCAGCAGGGCAATCCTTTGGCAGCAGGGCAGTCCTGCCTCTGTGGCATCCACAGTTTTAGGAGTATTCGGAAGAGTTGGTCTCAGGGTCTAATATTTATATCTGGTGCCGGCTTTGATGTGGGAGAAACTTCTAGACTTCCCCCCACATCTAGTTTTGGAATTTCCTTCCTTCCCCTGCCCCAGCTCTGAGGCATCTGGGGTGACAATCGACTAGTGTGAAGTTCTTTGGGAGTGTGCTGAGGCAGGCTCTTTAAAGTGCAAGCAGGTGAAAGCTCTGACCTCTCCTACCCTGACAAGATGGCCCATCCTGACAACACCAAGTTCCTTTTTGTATCACTGTCTGGGTGGAATACACAAAGGCCAACTACACCGAATCATGGCGAGGACAAGAAAATGCCAACTGACCTCGATTGAACTCACCTACTTGTAAACCACAGGAGGAAACTGCCATCTTTTGATCTCAAGGAAGACTGGATGTTGCAGAGAGAGCCCATGCTGGCTAAAAATATGAAGCACGATGACTAAAAGAAGAATTTTGGGCCTCGAAAGCTGCCGCCAAAAGGACACAAGATAATCACAAAGACTTGACACGAAAGCGGCAAGGACGACCGCCCTGTCCCCCTCACTTACCATTGGAGGTTTATCTTAAAAAGAACCAAGCACCAACGCCGAAAATCCGGTGCCCTTGGTGAGGCCAAGGTCAATCCAATATACTCACCTTTTACTATTGCTGATAAAGACGAACCACGTTTCAAGCAGTGGCCATTCTCCATTCGTGCCCACAAGAATTCACCAAGCCCTTGTCCTGAGGAGAACCCACAAAGACATCTTGGGTTTGAAACGCGTAGACCATTATTTATGGGGGATCTCAGTACAGCGAATATTAATATGGAGGACTAAAATTGATTTTTAGTAACAAACAATTGTTCAAAAGCCCATATTAGATAGGTCTGGACCCCTTTATTGTCCATTTACCAAGAGCGTTTGTTGAAAATGTATTGCTCTGGCTTTTTAATGAAAGGACTGGTGAATATTGATTATTTGCATGTTTATGTTTCAGATCATATCATTTTCTGTTTGTTTGCCTTGTTCAAACATAAGGTTTTCTTTTTCACACTGAGCACAAGGTTATTCACAACTCAGGGGTCGATTCCGATCTCGGCCGGAAGCGCACCTAACAGTATTCGTCCGGAAAAAAACCAAGCCGAACGCGTGTTTCCTGACTGATTCGAACAGTCGTCCGAACGAGCAAGTACGATACGCATAGCAGCACAGATTCTGAGCGAGCCGTACTTACCCATTCCAGCTCCTGTTCCCCGCCCGAGCCGGATCCGTAAACGCCGATTCGAGTCGCACGGAAGCAAATACACAGCACCTTCCGGCCGGACTAGAACGATGCGCCTTCCGTACGCGCCGAACCCGTCGCTACGTCCGGCACGTCAGAGCATCCGGGAGAGTTGTACATAAGCTCCGATTGGCGCCACAAGACGATCCACGGCGACGAGACGAACAAGCCAGCGACGAGTACGAGTCGAAGCCACGAGAAACCCGAACGAGGCGACCCAACCATGAATCCCATCGCGCAGGTCCTACCAATACTCTACATCTATTACCGGGACCGGTACGGACGCGTACGGCGCAGACGGTAAGTCAAACACCCACAACACAAACAAACGACACGTACCCGAAATATGTCACACACACATAGGGATGCAGAAATGACGTGCACTAGCAACAGCAGAACCATAGGGGCGGGATGGCTATCACCAATGCCATACACACCCATAGGAGGATGGATGCCTACCACTAACACCACCTCTACTCAGGGGGGCCTGGATGCCTGTCACTACTACCATCCCCACTCATAGGGGGATGGATGCCTACCACTACCACCACCCCTACTCGGGGGGGCCTGAATGCCTGTCCCTACTACCATCCCCACTCATAGGGGGATGGATGCCTACCACTAACACCACCCCTACTCATGGGGGCCTAGATGCCTACCACTACCACCACCCCTACTGATGGGGGCCTGGATGCCTACCACTACCACCACCCCTACTCATGGGGGCCTGGATGCCTACCAGTAACACCACCCCTACTCATGGGGGCCTGGATGCCTGTCACTACTACCATCCCCACTCATAGGGGGATGGATGCCTACCACTAACACCACCCCTACTCATGGGTGCCTGGATGCCTACCACTACCACCACCTCTACTCAGGGGGGCCTGGATGCCTACCACTACTACCATCCCCACTCATAGGGGAATGGATGCCTACCACTACCACCACCCCTACTCATGTGTGCCTGGATGCCTGTCACTACTACCATCCCCACTCATAGGGGGATGGATGCCTACCACTACCACCACCCCTACTCATGGGGGCCTGGATGCCTACCACTAACACCACCCCTACTCATGGGGGCCTGGATGCCTGTCACTACTACCATCCCCACTCATAGGGGGATGGATGCCTACCACTAACACCACCCCTACTCATGGGGGCCTGGATGCCTACCACTAACACCACCCCTAATCATGGGGGCCTGGATGCCTGTCACTACTACCATCCCCACTCATAGGGGGATGGATGCCTACCACTAACACCACCCCTACTCAGGGGGGCCTGGACGCCTACCACTACCACCACCCCTACTCATGTGTGCCTGGATGCCTGTCACTACTACCATACCCACTCATAGGGGGATGGATGCCTACCACTACCACCACCCCTACTCATGTGTGCCTGGATGCCTGTCACTACTACCATCCCCACTCATAGGGGGATGGATGCCTACCACTACCACCACCCCTACTCAGGGGGGCCTGGATGCCTGTCACTACTACCATCCCCACTCATAGGGGGATGGATGCCTACCACTACCACCACCCCTACTCATGTGTGCCTGGATGCCTGTCACTACTACCATCCCCACTCATAGGGGGATGGATGCCTACCACTAACACCACCCCTACTCATGGGGGCCTGGATGCCTACCACTAACACCACCCCTACTCATGGGGGCCTGGATGCCTGTCACTACTACCACCCCTACTGATGGGGGCCTGGATGCCTACCACTACCAACACCCCTACTCATGGGGGCCTGGATGCCTACCACTAACACCACCCCTACTCACAGGGGCCTGGATGCCTGTCACTACTACCATCCCCACTCATAGGGGGATGGATGCCTACCACTACCACCACCACTACTCAGGGGGGCCTGGATGCCTGTCACTACTACCATCCCCACTCATAGGGGGATGGATGCCTACCACTACCACCACCCCTACTCATGTGTGCCTGGAGGCCTGTTACTACTACCATCCCCACTCATAGGGGGATGGATGCCTACCACTAACACCACCCCTACTCATGTGTGCCTGGATGTCTGTCACTACTACCATCCCCACTCATAGGGGGATGGATGCCTACCACTAACACCACCCCTTCTCATGGGGGACTGGATGCCTACCACTAACACCGCCCCTACTCATGGGGGCCTGGATGCCTGTCACTACTACCATCCCCACTCATAGGGGGATGGATGCCTACCACTAACACCACCCCTACTCAGGGGGCCTGGATACCTACCACTACCACCACCCCTACTCATGTGTGCCTGGATGCCTGTCACTACTACCATCCCCACTCATAGGGGGATGGAAGCCTACCACTACCACCACCCCTACTCATGGGTGCCTGGATGCCTACCACTACCACCACCCCTACTCAGGGGGCCTGGATGCCTGTCACTACTACCATCCCCACTCATAGGGGGATGGATGCCTACCACTACCACCACCCCTACTCAGGGGGCCTGGATGCCTGTCACTACTACCATCCCCACTCATAGGGGGATGGATGCCTACCACTACCACCACCCCTACTCATGTGTGCCTGGATGCCTGTCACTACTACCATCCCCACTCATAGGGGGATGGATGCCTACCACTAACACCACCCCTACTCATGGGGGCCTGGATGCCTACCACTAACACCACCCCTACTCATGGGGGCCTGGATGCCTGTCACTACTAGCACCCCTACTGATGGGGGCCTGGAGGCCTACCACTACCACCACCCCTACTCATAGGGGCCTGGATGCCTGTCACTACTACCATCCCCACTCATAGGGGGATGGATGCCTACCACTACCACCACCCCTACTCAGGGGGGCCTGGATGCCTGTCACTATTACCATCCCCACTCATAGGGGGATGGATGCCTACCACTACCACCACCCCTACTCATGTGTGCCTGGATGCCTGTTACTACTACCATCCCCACTCATAGGGGGATGGATGCCTACCACTAACACCACCCCTACTCATGGGGGCCTGGATGCCTACCACTAACACCACCCCTACTCATGGGGGCCTGGATGCCTGTCACTACTACCATCCCCACTCATAGGGGGATGGATGCCTACCACTACCACCACCCCTACTCATGTGTGCCTGGATGCCTGTCACTACTACCATCCCCACTCATAGGGGGATGGATGCCTACCACTAACACCAGCCCTACTCATGGGGGCCTGGATGCCTACCACTAACACCACCCCTACTCATGGGGGCCTGGATGCCTGTCACTACTACCATCCCCATTCATAGGGGGATGGATGCCTACCACTAACACCACCCCTACTCATGGGGGCCTGGATGCCTACCACTAACACCACCCCTACTCATGGGGGCCTGGATGCCTGTCACTACTACCATCCCCACTCATAGGGGGATGGATGCCTACCACTAACACCACCCCTACTCAGGGGGGCCTGGATGCCTACCACTACCACCACCCCTACTCATGTGTGCCTGGATGCCTGTCACTACTACCCTACCCACTCATAGGGGGATGGATGCCTACCACTACCACCACCCCTACTCATGGGTGCCTGGATGCCTACCACTACCACCACCCCTACTCATGTGTGCCTGGATGCCTGTCACTACTACCATCCCCACTCATAGGGGGATGGATGCCTACCACTACCACCACCCCTACTCATGTGTGCCTGGATGCCTGTCACTACTACCATCCCCACTCATAGGGGGATGGATGCCTACCACTACCACCACCCCTACTCAGGGGGCCTGGATGCCTGTCACTACTACCATCCCCATTCATAGGGGGATGGATGCCTACCACTACCACCACCCCTACTCATGTGTGCCTGGATGCCTGTCACTAATACCATCCCCACTCATAGGGGGATGGATGCCTACCACTAACACCACCCCTACTCATGGGGGCCTGGATGCCTACCACTAACACCACCCCTACTCATGGGGGCCTGGATGCCTGTCACTACTACCACCCCTACTGATGGGGGCCTGGATGCCTACCACTACCACCACCCCTACTCATGGGGGCCTGGATGCCTACCACTAACACCACCCCTACTCACAGGGGCCTGGATGCCTGTCACTACTACCATCCCCACTCATAGGGGGATGGATGCCTACCACTACCACCACCCCTACTCAGGGGGGCCTGGATGCCTGTCACTACTACCATCCCCACTCATAGGGGGATGGATGCCTACCACTACCACCACCCCAACTCATGTGTGCCTGGATGCCTGTTACTACTACCATCCCCACTCATAGGGGGATGGATGCCTACCACTAACACCACCCCTACTCATGTGTGCCTGGATGCCTGTCACTACTACCATCCCCACACATAGGGGGATGGATGCCTACCACTAACACCACCCCTACTCATGGGGGCCTGGATGCCTACCACTAACACCACCCCTACTCAGGGGGCCTGGATGCCTGTCACTACTACCATCCCCAATCATAGGGGGATGGATGCCTACCACTAACACCACCCCTACTCAGGGGAGCCTGGATGCCTACCACTACCACCACCCCTACTCATGTGTGCCTGGATGCCTGTCACTACTACTATCCCCACTCATAGGGGGATGGATGCCTACCACTACCACCACCCCTACTCATGGGTGCCTGGATGCCTACCACTACCACCACCCCTACTCAGGGCGGTCTGGATGCCTGTCACTACTACCATCCCCACTCATAGGGGGATGGATGCCTACCACTACCACCACCCCTACTCAGGGGGGCCTGGATGCCTGTCACTACTACCATCCCCACTCATAGGGGGATGGACGCCTACCACTACCACCACCCCTACTCATGTGTGCCTGGATGCCTGTCACTACTACCATCCCCACTCATAGGGGGATGGATGCCTACCACTAACACCACCCCTACTCATAGGGGCCTGGATGCCTACCACTAACACCACCCCTACTCATGGGGGCCTGGATGCCTGTCACTACTAGCACCCCTACTGATGGGGGCCTGGATGCCTACCACTACCACCACCCCTACTCATAGGGGCCTGGATGCCTGTCACTACTACCATCCCCACTCATAGGGGATGGATGCCTGCCACTACCACCACCCCTACTCAGGGGGGCCTGGATGCCTGTCACTACTACCATCCCCACTCATAGGGGGATGGATGCCTACCACTACCACCACCCCTACTCATGTGTGCCTGGATGCCTGTTACTACTACGGATGCCTACCACTAACACCACCCCTACTCAGGGGGGCCTGGATGCCTACCACTACCACCACCCCTACTCATGTGTGCCTGGATGCCTGTCACTACTACCATCCCCACTCATAGGGGGATGGATGCCTACCACTACCACCACACCTACTCATGGGTGCCTGGATGCCTACCACTACCACCACCCCTACTCAGGGGGCCTGGATGCCTGTCACTACTACCATCCCCACTCATAGGGGGATGGATGCCTACCACTACCACCACCCCTACTCATGTGTGCCTGGATGCCTGTCACTACTACCATCCCCACTCATAGGGGGATGGATGCCTACCACTACCACCACCCCTACTCAGGGGGCCTGGATGCCTGTCACTACTACCATCCCCACTCATAGGGTCATGGATGCCTACCACTACCACCACCCCTACTCATGTGTGCCTGGATGCCTGTCACTACTACCATCCCCACTCATAGGGGGATGGATGCCTACCACTAACACCACCCCTACTCATGGGGGCCTGGATGCCTACCACTAACACCATCCCTACTCAGGGGGGCCTGGATGCCTACCACTACCACCACCCCTACTCATGTGTGCCTGGATGCCTGTCACTACTACCATCCCCACTCATAGGGGGATGTATGCCTACCACTACCACCACCCCTACTCAGGGGGGCCTGGATGCCTGTCACTACTACCATCCCCACTCATAGGGGGATGGATGCCTACCACTAACACCATCCCTACTCATGGGGGCCTGGATGCCTACCACTACCACCACCCCTACTCAGGGGGACCTGGATGCCTACCACTACCACCACCCCTACTCATGGGGGCCTGGATGCCTACCACTAACACCACCCCTACTCATGGGGGCCTGGATGCCTGTCACTATTACCATCCCCACTCATAGGGGGATGGATGCCTACCACTACCACCACCCCTACTCATGTGTGCCTGGATGCCTGTTACTACTACCATCCCCACTCATAGGGGGATGGATGCCTACCACTAACACCACCCCTACTCATGGGGGCCTGGATGCCTACCACTAACACCACCCCTACTCATGGGGGCCTGGATGCCTGTCACTACTACCATCCCCACTCATAGGGGGATGGATGCCTACCACTACCACCACCCCTACTCATGTGTGCCTGGATGCCTGTCACTACTACCATCCCCACTCATAGGGGGATGGATGCCTACCACTAACACCAGCCCTACTCATGGGGGCCTGGATGCCTACCACTAACACCACCCCTACTCATGGGGGCCTGGATGCCTGTCACTACTACCATCCCCACTCATAGGGGATGGATGCCTACCACTAACACCACCCCTACTCATGGGGGCCTGGATGCCTACCACTAACACCACCCCTACTCATGGGGGCCTGGATGCCTGTCACTACTACCATCCCCACTCATAGGGGGATGGATGCCTACCACTAACACCACCCCTACTCAGGGGGCCTGGATGCCTACCACTACCACCACCCCTACTCATGTGTGCCTGGATGCCTGTCACTACTACCCTACCCACTCATAGGGGGATGGATGCCTACCACTACCACCACCCCTACTCATGGGTGCCTGGATGCCTACCACTACCACCACCCCTACTCATGTGTGCCTGGATGCCTGTCACTACTACCATCCCCACTCATAGGGGGATGGATGCCTACCACTACCACCACCCCTACTCATGTGTGCCTGGATGCCTGTCACTACTACCATCCCCACTCATAGGGGGATGGATGCCTACCACTACCACCACCCCTACTCAGGGGGCCTGGATGCCTGTCACTACTACCATCCCCATTCATAGGGGGATGGATGCCTACCACTACCACCACCCCTACTCATGTGTGCCTGGATGCCTGTCACTAATACCATCCCCACTCATAGGGGGATGGATGCCTACCACTAACACCACCCCTACTCATGGGGGCCTGGATGCCTACCACTAACACCACCCCTACTCATGGGGGCCTGGATGCCTGTCACTACTACCACCCCTACTGATGGGGGCCTGGATGCCTACCACTACCACCACCCCTACTCATGGGGGCCTGGATGCCTACCACTAACACCACCCCTACTCACAGGGGCCTGGATGCCTGTCACTACTACCATCCCCATTCATAGGGGGATGGATGCCTACCACTACCACCACCCCTACTCAGGGGGGCCTGGATGCCTGTCACTACTACCATCCCCACTCATAGGGGGATGGATACCTACCACTACCACCACCCCAACTCATGTGTGCCTGGATGCCTGTTACTACTACCATCCCCACTCATAGGGGGATGGATGCCTACCACTAACACCACCCCTACTCATGTGTGCCTGGATGCCTGTCACTACTACCATCCCCACACATAGGGGGATGGATGCCTACCACTAACACCACCCCTACTCATGGGGGCCTGGATGCCTACCACTAACACCACCCCTACTCAGGGGGCCTGGATGCCTGTCACTACTACCATCCCCAATCATAGGGGGATGGATGCCTACCACTAACACCACCCCTACTCAGGGGAGCCTGGATGCCTACCACTACCACCACCCCTACTCATGTGTGCCTGGATGCCTGTCACTACTACTATCCCCACTCATAGGGGGATGGATGCCTACCACTACCACCACCCCTACTCATGGGTGCCTGGATGCCTACCACTACCACCACCCCTACTCAGGGCGGTCTGGATGCCTGTCACTACTACCATCCCCACTCATAGGGGGATGGATGCCTACCACTACCACCACCCCTACTCAGGGGGCCTGGATGCCTGTCACTACTACCATCCCCACTCATAGGGGATGGACGCCTACCACTACCACCACCCCTACTCATGTGTGCCTGGATGCCTGTCACTACTACCATCCCCACTCATAGGGGGATGGATGCCTACCACTAACACCACCCCTACTCATAGGGGCCTGGATGCCTACCACTAACACCACCCCTACTCATGGGGGCCTGGATGCCTGTCACTACTAGCACCCCTACTGATGGGGGCCTGGATGCCTACCACTACCACCACCCCTACTCATAGGGGCCTGGATGCCTGTCACTACTACCATCCCCACTCATAGGGGATGGATGCCTGCCACTACCACCACCCCTACTCAGGGGGCCTGGATGCCTGTCACTACTACCATCCCCACTCATAGGGGGATGGATGCCTACCACTACCACCACCCCTACTCATGTGTGCCTGGATGCCTGTTACTACTACGGATGCCTACCACTAACACCACCCCTACTCAGGGGGGCCTGGATGCCTACCACTACCACCACCACCCCTACTCATGTGTGCCTGGATGCCTGTCACTACTACCATCCCCACTCATAGGGGGATGGATGCCTACCACTACCACCACACCTACTCATGGGTGCCTGGATGCCTACCACTACCACCACCCCTACTCAGGGGGCCTGGATGCCTGTCACTACTACCATCCCCACTCATAGGGGGATGGATGCCTACCACTACCACCACCCCTACTCATGTGTGCCTGGATGCCTGTCACTACTACCATCCCCACTCATAGGGGGATGGATGCCTACCACTACCACCACCCCTACTCAGGGGGCCTGGATGCCTGTCACTACTACCATCCCCACTCATAGGGTCATGGATGCCTACCACTACCACCACCCCTACTCATGTGTGCCTGGATGCCTGTCACTACTACCATCCCCACTCATAGGGGGATGGATGCCTACCACTAACACCACCCCTACTCATGGGGGCCTGGATGCCTACCACTAACACCATCCCTACTCAGGGGGCCTGGATGCCTACCACTACCACCACCCCTACTCATGTGTGCCTGGATGCCTGTCACTACTACCATCCCCACTCATAGGGGATGTATGCCTACCACTACCACCACCCCTACTCAGGGGGGCCTGGATGCCTGTCACTACTACCATCCCCACTCATAGGGGGATGGATGCCTACCACTAACACCATCCCTACTCATGGGGGCCTGGATGCCTACCACTACCACCACCCCTACTCAGGGGGACCTGGATGCCTACCACTACCACCACCCCTACTCATGGGGGCCTGGATGCCTACCACTAACACCACCCCTACTCATGGGGGCCTGGATGCCTACCACTACCACCACCCCTACTGATGGGGGCCTGGATGCCTACCACCACTACCATCCCCACTCATAGGACGGGTAATGCATGATACAGCTAGCATACTCCAACATAAGGAATGTCAGAAAAAGACATCACCCCAACATCATGACAAGCGTGTGTAGTCTGTGTCAAATGCCTACAACACTGAACATGACATTGAACATACAATGTGACCCCCTATCACATGTGTCACACATAAATGTGTGTGGCCTCCACAATGCAAGCAGACCATGGCCACTGTGGCAATGGGGTCTAAACCCCCATTATCACAGTGACCAAAATGTAAGTGTGGGGTCCATAGCTGAAGCACATTCTGAACATTGTGGCAATGGGGTCTAAACCCCCATCATCACAGTGTCCAAAATGTAAGTGTGGGGTCCATAGCTGAAGCACATTTTGAACATTGTGGAAATGGGGTCTAAACCCCCTTCATCACAGTGTCCAAAATGTAAGTGTGGGGTCCATAGCTGAAGCACATTTTGAACATTGTGGCAATGGGGTCTAAACCCCCTTCATCACAGTGTCCAAAATGTAAGTGTGGGGTCCATAGCTGAAGCACATTTTGAACATTGTGGCAATGGGGTCTAAACCCCCATCATCACAGTTTCCAAAATGTAAGTGTGGGGTCCATAGCTGAAGCACATTTTGAACATTGTGGCAATGGGGTCTAAACTAAGCCTGGGCGTAGTTCGCGAAGTAGCGCTATGCGAAGCTACGCAAAGTGCAGTTCGCACTACGCGAGCTACGCGTAGCACTACGCGAACTGCGTAGTGCACTGTTCGCAATGATTGCACAGTGCCGGATGCTTGTCCGCACTGTGCAATCATTGAAAACGGCATCTTGCACAGTGCGAGCTGTCTTTTACTGCCGCTCGAGTAGATTTTTACTTGAGCGGCAGCTTTCTCAACGCGGACTGGTAGTTTCTCATCGCGAGCGGTCGCGAGCATACGCGACTACTCGCAATGAGAAACCTGACCTCCCGCGTTGAGAATCTCGCCGGGAGGTTTATTTTCCACGCTCGCGATCGGCAACTTGATTTTGCTGATCGCGAACGAGAAAAAGTCTCGCCGGGATGTCATTTTGCTTGCTCGCGGTCGCCAACTTGACGTTGAGGACCGCGAGCAAGCAAAAAATGACCGCTGCACTACGCTACTCTACGCTACACGTGTTTGCACTGTGCTACGTGCAATTCGCGTTGTGCGAAGTAGCGCAAACTTCGCAAACTACGCGAGCGTAGCGTAGTGCTTTGCCCAGGGTTAGTCTAAACCCCCTTCATCACAGTGTCCAAAATGTAAGTGTGGGGTCCATAGCTGAAGCCCAATTGAACATTGTGGCAATGGGGTCTAAAGCCCCATCATCACAGTGACCAAAAGGTAAGTGTTGTCATGGAAAAAGCTGCAACTGCCAAACAGCATGGATGATTCCTGGTCACACAACAACAAACACATCAGTGGCAAAGTAGTGCTTGTGTCCCATAGCAACATAGATTGGGTGAGGCAAACAGTGCAGTGCAAATAAGACATACCTTTGGCCATGTGCAGACAAACATCACCCATGGGGGCTGACATTGTCAACATTTATCAATTACACAATGACAGAAGTGACCATCATAATGCAGACCCACATATCTGCACCAATGGACACACAAATGTAGATATCCTGTGGAGACTCTAGATGTGAGGTGAACAAATACCATACCATGGCAGCAATGGGACATACAAACCATGATTATTGTGCTGACTGATGACCTAGGAGTCCCAGGGACAGCAGGGGAAATCCACCAAACAACATACAGCCAATGCAACACTAAAGATATGCCAATGCAGTGGTGCAGATGCACAAACACAAACAGGCAGCCTCACACTGCATATCAAACACAACAGGTGATGGGGGGTGTGCCAGTGTCCCCAGGCAACCCCACAACACATGAGGAGGCCTGAATCCCAATTACACAGATGTGTATACAGTGCCACACAAAAGTAACTCATGGATCGGATTTCCCTATGTGGGCAATCAGGCATTGTTAGATGAGAGGGAGCCCAAATTACACATGTCACACAAGCTTGTAGGAACAGCAACTAACATTGCAAGAGACAGACCCACCACAGCACCACTCCCAGGGACACCGCATTGTGGTGACACTAGCCTGCATGATAATCCCACTGTGATGACAAAGGTAGATGTCGTTCACACAGTGAACCACAGCCATGTGTCCTGAGCAACTAACTACCATCACACCTACACAAACACAAATCAATCAGCACAGCCTGTCAGCCAAGGCCAATATGGAGGTAGGGGTCTAGCCGTGCAACAACTCACATTTGCACACACTCAACAACACACACCTTGATCTCCACCAATGTGCAGCTATGAAGCTCACATGGACTGGTGACATTGCACATGCACCCATGACAATCACAGGGGTGGTGGTGGGAACTAAGGTGTGAAACCCATCACACATGGCCAGTCAACAAGACTCGTGAATGTCTGACACACTGCACAGTACGCTGTACATGGGCATGACGTGAAATCCACCCCAATCAATGGGATCCCGGCCACAGTCACACACCAATGAAGAAGCCAAGGTGACACACAAAGAACACACATAGACAACTTCCAACATTGCAGCTCTGACCCTGAGGAGTGGCAGCAGTCACACACACAACGTGTCACAATCACTGAAAGCTACCACAAACTGTAAATTACATGACTTTTGTAACCCACAAGTGCCAAGGGAATCCTGACTGTGTCCCATCTGCGTTTGCCCACATCCCCAGCCCTGACAACAAAGACAACTAGGGATGACAACCTCATGAACATTAGTTTGCCATGCACCCACATCCCGGAGATACCAGGTCCAAGATGCTGGATGAACACAGGACAACTCAGCAAGCATCACAAACAGGAACATCCCTAGGGACACAGCCTGTGTAGGAAAAGGGAAGGGAACACACACAGACATGCTCACACAACACACAACACGGGCCCAGCCAATGTCACAGGATTACACACTGCCATGAGGGCACTCCACTCCTGTGGAAGGTCCGCTGTGCCAAACCATGTCTGTGCACGACTCAAACATGTCAGCAGAACAGTCGGTCAGTGAGTCAACAACTACAACACACTGAAGGCTCTGCTCACATCAGCCTGGGTACGGGAGTGTCACGTCAGTCATCTGCATACACCCTAAACACGTGTCAAGCAAGTTGCACTGTATACACAGATGAGTCCTTCAACATTGATGTGCTAAACTGCATGTCCAGTGGAGATGGGCACACAGTCAGGGAAATAGAAACATTGAACAGTGGTAAGCACACCAGATGTGCATCAGTGTAAGCCAAAGATGTTAATTTACAAATGCAAAATGTACATCCATGTGTCAAATGCTGAACATTACACCCTCAGACTGCAGCAAAGGATGCTATAGATCCAGACTACATTAGGACACATATCCCATGGACCACATGGAGTCCATCACAGCAACACTTCATTTTCCTGATCTGAACACTATTACAACTGCAAATGCATGATGATACTCATCTACATCATGTACATCCAAAGAAAAACCACAATTAAACAAAAAAAGGCTTTATTCAGCAAATGTCAAATAAAAATTTGAAGTCCAAAAGAAACTAAGGCCAATGGCCAGTCCAAATACACAGTCCCAACAGGGTGATACGTGACAACTTGTCACCCATTGCTTGCCTGCACTGCTACGGACAGGGGACATCCCCCTCGGAGGGGCATACAAGGGGCAGGCCAGGCACCGCAGGGACAGGATCAGGGGATGCCAGAAGGAGGCAGTGAAGGGGTGGTGGGTGCAGGAGTGTCACCGGCAACTGCAGTGGAGGTGTCTGACTCAGTGGGGGCCGGCAGCACTGTAGGGCACAACTCAGATGTTGTGGGTGCTGCAACCACTGCAGTGGGCCGGTCAGATGGAGTGGACTGGGTCCCCACTGCAGTGCCCGAGTCAGACGGGGTGGTTGTGGACTCCACTGCAGTGCATAACTCCAAGGGAGTGGAAGGGGGGCAGATGAGGTGGGCAGGACAGAGGGGGGACCCGGTATCCACACCAGTGGCACAAACAGGCAGAGCGTCTGGTTTGGGGGTGGAAGAGCAAGTGGTAGGGGGAAGGGCCTAAGCAGTTTGGGGATGCGGTATCGGTGTGTGGGGGAACCTGGGGCAGGGTGTGGCGGTGGAACCTGTGCAGTGGTGGCCTGGGGGATGGAGGAGAGAGACTGTGTGGTGGAGCTGCGTAGTGGTGGTGGGGTCTTGCCCTTCCTGGTCCGGGGGGACTTTCGAATGGGGTCCTCTGTCTGCCTGTGCCTGGGGGAGGGTGTCCGGGTGTGAGGGGCACTCCCCTCTGTGTGTGGTGGTCACCTCTTTTGCCTGGACTTCGTGTCAGGTGTATCTGTGGGGAAGAGGCCAAGCTCACAGAGGAAGAGCTTCTGGGAGGGGGGGTTGCAGGTGAGGCAAGGGAAGGGCTTTTGGAGGGAGAGGCATCTGAGGACTGCGCAGTGCTCGTGGATGTGTGTGTGTGTGTCTGGGCCCCAGCCCCTGTGAGTGAGGTATCAATCCCCTGACTGTGCATGCGTGTGCGTCTGGATTTTGGTGTGTGTGTCTGTGTGCTGCTTGTGTCTGTGCTGGTGCGTGCCGGTGCCGGTGTGTGTGTGCTTGGGACAGGTAGGGTGCTGGGTATTGTGGATGGGGCAGAGGTAGGAGGGGCGAGGGACTGTTGCAGGAGGGACACTGCTGCCGACAGTGAGGAGGCCATGGACTGATTGGTCCGATGGAGGGCAGACATGCCAGATGACATGCCCTCCATGAATGACACCAGTTGTGTCAAAAGACCCGTGTGTGCATGGAGGACACTCAGAATTGATGTCTGCCCTACATGGATCTGTTTCAGCAAGTCCACAGACTCCACACTCAGGGCAGCAGGGGGGACAGAGGCAGGGGGTGCGGTGCCTGGCATGAAAGAGACACGCTCCCCTACACGGGAGCCTCCACGGACATGTGGGATGGGAGCAGATGGGAGGGTGGAGATGGTGGTGGTGGCGGGGACAGACTTGCTTGACTTTGCCTCTGGTCTGCTGACACCCGCCTCCACAAGGGCGTCCTCACTGGAGATGCTGTTTTTCCCAGCCGAGGTGGTCGTAGCTGAGGTATCCTCAGTGTGGCTCCCCTCACCCTCCGTGCCACTGGGTCCCTCGGTCTCCCATGCAGTGGACCCAGTCTGGCTCTGCCGCTCCTCTTGGTCCGTGGAGCTGTCTCCTCCAGTGGCCGTGGATGTATCTGCAAACAATCAGGATAAACAGAGCAACATTAGTCACCTGTACTGACCACACACACCACAGTAAGTACAGCACATCACAGAGCAAGCCCTGCCATCATTTGCTAGACATTGCAATTAGTGCTGACACTGATTTCAAGAAGCCCATTGTCTGCCTGACAGTCAGTCATGCCACACATATCCTACCTGTCCATGCACCCATCTGTCTGCTGCCTGTTGTATGCGACTAATCATATGTGCACACATGCACCACATACACAGTTGTTGGACATCCAAGAGTATATATGGAAATGTGTCACTCCAAACACATGCCATCTCCTGCCACTGACTCAGTACATGTGTCAGGAAAAGTGATGGGCAAACTCTCTGTTGATATGCGGGTTTTGCTTCCATCACCAGACACAATGATGTCCTCATGTCCTGATAGACATTGCAACAATGGTGTGCATGCAGGACATATCAGACCACTGCTGGATCACCCTTTGCGATTGGAATGTCATGGCACAGGCCTGTCTGGCAAGTCAGTTATAACTGTCTCCTGTCACAGGGGCAGTGCATACACACAACACCAGTCTGCACTGTGTCACAATCAGGGGAGTTTTAGAAATGTAAGCCCTGTAGCTGACAGGTGCACATGTGCACCCCTGTCCACCCACATCATGAGGACTGAGATGATCCCACGTCAATCAAATGAGACATTTGAGTGACTGCAAACACAAATCCATACACATGAGCACTTCACCGTCTGATGAGAATGAACCAAAGCTGCCGGCACCTCAATGTTTCATACAACATTGTGCACAGTCAAGGGATCAGAGACCTATGCATTGACCTATGTGCAGATCCCATAGTCATAACTCAGATGGCTGGCCACCCCAAATTGTTAAACACTCCAGGAGTCCAAATAGCAAGGCCACACCACGGTGACACAGAGGCACACACCTGAGTGCACTCTTCACAATGCCCAATATGTATGCTGACACACGGGAGTGGGAGAACAGACTGCCTTCTATGTACGGAGTAGGCATTACAGTCCTGGTCCATGTGCAACATGGTATTACCCTGAACACTAGGCAGGTGGCTATGCATGTGTCACACACATGATGTACATACTTCTGAGGCCCCTACCTTGGTCTCTGCAGCAGCATGGGTGTGTGGCACATACCCCAGACATGTGGTGAGTCAGAGCAGCAATTGGAACACATATTAAAGCCATACCCAGAGTACATGTCAGATCACAGGCAATGTGATCAATTGTACCACCCATGCAGCCCACCACAAAGTTCCTGTAACTGATGCTGTCCCCAACTTGAACCACAGGTAACTGCAAGTACACAGTACCCAAGTGACCTAAGTCACAGACTGTAAGGGCCACACCTGTGTATCAGATGAGGAGGGGGCATGACACAAGTGAGGGACATGAGTCCAGGACGACATGACAGTTGTACTGTGGAAGTGGAACCAGGCTAAAGGAGTGCATAGAGCATGTCAGTCATAGTACACAGTTGAGGCTAGCACTTACCCCCTCCTTGCTGCTGTCTGGCCTTCAGCTGCCCATCCAGGTCAGGGAAGACCACCGCCAGGATCCGGAGCATGTGGGGGTCAGGGTCCGGTGTCCGCCCCTCCTGCGAGGAGGCGGAAGCTTCAGCTGGACCCTTGCGATCCTCCGGGTCCAGCCCCGAAGGTCCTGCCACCTCTTCTGGCAGTTGCGGTTCCTGTGCCTGTAGACCCCCACAGATCGTACTGCCCGGACGATGGTCAGCCAGATCTCCTGCTTCTGGTGGGCATCAACCTGTGAGGATGACAAAGTGAAAAGGCCATTACTACACATGCAACATTTCCGTGCATCACACAGTTGGATATACATGTCTCAATCACAGGGGCATATGATCTACACAGGTAGTGCAACTATGGCTATAATCAGTTTGCCAGCAGTTACTAAATGGTATCATTGCCTGGGAAGTAAAACCTTGTTGGAATGCACTGTTACTGCACTATACCTGTTCAGTGCATGTGACTACACACTTTGGGGGGTGACAACTACTCAGTGAGCATGCTAGCCACTGGTGTACACACTGTACGTCTTGCTAGTCAGACAACATGCACAATTAGTAAGGCAGTGGACAGCACACTCACCTGCTCCCCTGGTTTCCCATACAGTTTGCTGTACTGTGGAAGGAGGCTGTCCAGCCGGGCCTGGTTCTCCTCAGTGCTGAAGGCTGGGGCTCTATCCACAGTACCTGCCATTGCAGTAGCCAGAGGATGCAGAGACAGCAGCAGTGGTAGTGGCATATGTGGTCCTGGAGCAAGTAGTGCAAGCAAGTGAGCTCTCAGGGGAACAGCCAGCATTATATGTGTGCTGCAGAGGCAGATACTGTCCCATGTGTCCAAAGTGATAGGTCCAAGTCGTTTGCATCTTCTGAATCTGGCCAATCCATGGAATTGCACCACTTATACACGCCCACAGCATCCTTCAAAAGTTCAACTTCATGACACCCATTAATTTGCAACATTGTTGTGGGTGGCCAACTGAATTCACTGCATCCGACTCGTTTAAGCTTCGAAAACGCATCCGTTACCATGTCAGGCCATAGCCAAAGCGTTCGCACCGATCGGTCCATTGCTGTATGTTAGAAATTTGGGTCTCTAGTTGGCAATGGCTGGCCACTGTCCAAGTAGGGACCCTTCTTCCTAAGTCAGAGTGAGAGGGCTCCACCCTTTGATAACCCCTGCTCAACCCTGTGGTAACGTAGCACGAGCAGCTAGGCTTATCTCAGAGGCAGTGTGTGAAGCATTTATGACCATACACAGTAACACAGTGAGGAACACTACAAAGGGACACCACACAAGTAGTTATCAAAAATAAGTATCTTTATATATAGACTTAACACAAGACCAATAACGATAAAATGCCACAATACTGTCAAATAGGATTACTCTTGGAATGCTGCAAAAATAGTTCAAGTGCGCAAAGAGGAGTTCAGTTCAAAGCAGTGGTCTCTGCGACCCTTTTACCTACAAAGTACCTGGATTTCGTAGCAAAACCAACAAATTGTCACAAAGAAGCTGTAGCGATGAATTTCTGCACGCGAGGCCGGCGATGCGTTAAATCCTTGCTGCGAGGGAGGATGATGAGCCGATCTGCTGATGCATGTAGAGACGATGAGACAAACTTCTGCACGCTAGACCGTTGATGCGATGACTCCCTGCCGCAAGGGAGGAGGCGAGGCGACGATCTTGTTGCGTGTGCGGTCGGGTTCCGATGCGACTCTTAGAGCCTCCACTCTATGGCCATTGATGGTCACCCACTGCCTGTACTTTTTAGTGTTATCAGGCAGTGCAGGCTTAGGGACCATCTCAAAGTCTCCTAATGAGACAAGGGTCAATTCTACGGGATCCCACCACTCTTGGGCACCCATCTCCTCCCCCCCAGGGCTACACTTGCAAGCTGGCGGGGTGGTGCACGGGGTGGTGCACTAGTATCCCTCTGAGGACACTGGGATCATAGTATCTGTGGCCCACTTGACCACACTTATAACAAGTAAGGGGCCCCCTCTGAACAGGCCTACCTGTCGGGGGCACTGGCTTCTTTTCTTGGGGAGGCTGGGACACCACTGCTTGGTTCCCTTGGGAACTACTTTGGGGCAAACTTTGGAACTCCCTCGGTTTACCCATGTCCCCGCCACTTCTCTGCTGGGGACCCTGCCCACCTTTGGCGAAGTCTCCCACTGGACCCTTGCGAACCCGGCTGCTCACCCAGCGGTCCGCATCCTCAGCAAGCTTCCTAGGGTTAGTCAGCTTGCAATCAATCAGGTGCTGGTGGAGCTCAGGAAAATAGTTACTAGATAAATGCTCCCATGCAATCAAATCATAAAGTTGCTCAAAAGTTTCTACTTTGCTACCTTTTACCCAGCGTTCCATTGCTTTGCAAAAAAAAGACACATATTCAACCCACGTGGTACCCTCTAGCTTCTTGCAGTTCCTAAACCTCTGCCTATACATCTCAGGGGTCAAACCATAGCGGGTCATCAAAGCTTCCTTCATGTGGCCATAAACCATTCGACTTTCTGGGGGCAGGTCCAACAAGGTATCCCTCCCCTCACTCACAAAGCGTCCCCACAACCCCGCTCCCCAATCCTTCTCAGGGACCCGGTGGGACACCATGGCTAATTCATAAGCGGCAAACCATTGCCCAATATCTTCACTTTTGTTGAAATCCTTAATAACCTCCTTGGGTATATACACTCTATGCTCAGTATGCACTACAGGTATGCTGCCACCAGAGGGGGAGATCTCTATACTCTTTGCTTTAATCTCCAACTCCCTCAATATTCTCTCATGCTCAAGTTTCATTTTCATAATCTCAAATTCTAACTTCTTGTTCTCTAGGTCCCTGTGACCATCCATTTTAAGCTTAGCCATCTCCATATTATGCCACCTATCACTCTCCCTGTCCTCCATCTCTTCTGGGGACAGACCCTTAGCGGACACACTAGTGCCCGGGCTGGAAATTGCTTTATCTCCTACTAAGTCTACTACTTCGCCCTGCTGCTCTCCTGCATTCTCTTCCTCCTCCACAAGCTCTCCCATATTCTTAGGGCCATCCCTGGCTTCTAGCCAGGCCTTCAGCGCCTTGTAATACTCCTCTCTTCTAGTGAGACCTGTGATAGGGACTGTGAATTGTTTGCAAAAATATTTGAGCTGCTTGGCATTGTAGGTTTCTAATTTCTCTTCTTCCCAGGAGAGATCCTCCGAGGCATTGGATCTGGGCTTGCCCATTGTAGTAATAACTGGCAATATAAATCAAAAATAGAATCAGAAAAAACCTCAAAACGTATGTGGTTGCGTTATGGTCTGCACTCACTAGTAGTGTACACTATAATTACTGTATGCGATCATAAATGCAAGTCCAGATCCTCCGCTGACCACCAATGTTAGAAATGGGGGTCTCTAGTTGGCAATGGCTGGCCACTGTCCAAGTAGGTACCCTTCTTCCTAAGTCAGAGTGAGAGGGCTCCACCCTTTGATAACCCCTGCTCAACCCTGTGGTAACGTAGCACGAGCAGCTAGGCTTATCTCAGAGGCAGTGTGTGAAGAATTTATGACCATACACAGTAACACAGTGAGGAACACTACAAAGGGACACCACACAAGTAGTTATCAAAAATAAGTATCTTTATATATAGACTTAACACAAGACCAATAACGATAAAAAGCCACAATACTGTCAAATAGGATTACTCTTGGAATGCTGCAAAAATAGTTCAAGTGCGCAAAGAGGAGTTCAGTTCAAAGCAGTGGTCTCTGCGACCCTTTTACCTACAAAGTACTTGGATTTCGTAGCAAAACCAACAAATTGTCGCAAAGAAGCTGTAGCGATGAATTTCTGCACGCGAGGCCGGCGATGCGTTAAATCCTTGCCGCGAGGGAGGATGATGCGCCGATCTGCTGATGCGTGTAGAGACGATGCGACAAACTTCTGCACGCTAGACCGTTGATGCGATGACTCCCTGCCGCAAGGGAGGAGGCGAGGCGACGATCTTGTTGCGTGTGCGGTCGGGTTGCGATGCGAAGAAATGGCGCTCCGCGAGGAAGCGACGATCCTGATGCGATGCGATGAAAATGGCGGATGCTCGACGCCCGCGCTGCGATGTCGTGAAGCGATGATCTCGGTGCGATGACTCGATCTTTGGTTGCGAGCACTCGGCGCCAGCAGCGCGATGATTTTTCGGGCGCTCTCGGCTGCGGCGGCTCGAAAACGTGCGTTAGCGACGATTTCAGCACTCTCTTCTCTGTAGTAGAACTAGAGGCCTTGGAACTCACAGGAGCCTCACCTGCAGATAGAAATCCTCGCTGGGAGGAATCAGGAGGCTGGTGGTGAAGTCTGTTGTGCCTGAGACTTCAACAGGAGGCTAGCTCTCTCCTAGCCCTTGGGTGATTGCTTTAGCAAGATTGATAAAAGTTCTCTCAAAGTCCTTTTCCCTCTTCTTCCAAGTCCAATGGTAACCACTGCAGGCCAATCCAAGAAACAGCACACAAGCACAAGGATAGTCAACTCCTGCAGATTCCTTCAGTTACACGGACAGAGGTTCTGTCTTGACATCCAGGAGCAATACACCTTGTATGGGTTTCAGCACAGATATTTATACCCCAAAAGTCTTTGTTCTCAAAAGCTACAAGTCACTGAGCCTAGCCAGAACCAGTTCTGGTCAGTCCTGGAGCACTTTGTTTACCAGGCTGCATCCTTCCTTTCAGAAAGAGGGGGTCTGCTATCAGACACACAGTAGGAGGTGGAGCCAGCATTCACCTTGCCAGGCACAGCCCTATTCAGGTCAAGGAGCCACCCCTCCCCATACTCTAAATGCAGATCTCTCTATTCAACCCAGGTCTGACTCAGCCTGCCCTGTCCCTCCAAAACCAAACAGCCAATACACATAACAGCAGAGCACACTGGAAGGCTTAGGCAAGAAAATACCTACTTTCTAAAAGTGGTATTTTCAAACACAGAATATAAAAATAAACTTCACTAAAAGATGTATTTTAATATTCTGAGCTCAGGCATACTAAATTCGTTTTTCTACCATGTTCCTGGGGTCAGTTAGGACTATAGGATGTAATAGTCAAACTGCCCATTCTAGCCTATGGGGAACAGGTAGCCTTACAGTAGTGAAAAACAAAATTGGGTGTAATTCACTACCAGGACATGCTACACACACCAAGGCATGTCCTACCTTACACACACAATGCACCCTACCATAGGGGTGACTTACATGATGCCAAGGGAAGGTTCAGGGGCTGGGAAGTGGGTGCACTTCACAGCCAAGATGGCAGTTCTGGACTGCACACAGACTCTGCAGTGGCAGGCCTGAGACACACTTTACAAGCTGCTTCTGTGGGTGGCGCAACCCAGCGCTGCAGGCCCACCAGCAGCATTTGGTTTACCAGCCCTGGGCACACACAGGCCACACTACTAGGGACTAACAGGTAAACCAAACAAGCCAATCATGGATATACCAATTCACATGTCATATTTACACAGGGAGCATTCACGCTGTGGCACTGAATGGTCATGGCACAGCGCCCAGAGCATCTAACACCAGCAAAAACAGAGGAGACAACAGCGAAAAAAGGAAGGGAGACCCACGCCAATGGTGCCAGGTCTAACACGTGTCCCCTCCAGCTGAAATGTTGGGAGAACTACCCATCCCCTTGGAAGTACTCATCACTAAGGCGGAAAAATCTGGACAGATCATCAGCATTGGCGTGTTCTTTACCAGGGCGGTGTTCCACCGTGAAGTCCATACCCTGTAGGGAAATGGACCACCTCAACAACTTGGGATTCTCACCCCTCATCTGCATCAACCATCTGAGGGGCCTGTGGTCTGTCTGAACCCGGAAGTGAGTCCCAAACAGGTGTGGTCTCAGCTTCTTCAGTGCCCAGACCACAGCAAATGCCTCACGCTCAATTGCACTCCACCTTTGTTCCTGTGGAAGTAACCTCCTACTGATGAAGGCTACAGGTTGGTCTAGTCCCTCCTCATTTATCTGTGACAGAACGGCCCCCACCCCATGCTCTGAAGCGTCTGTCTGGACAACAAATTCCTTAGCAAAATTGGGCGCCTGGAGTAGGGGTGCTGTACACATGGCAGTTTTGAGGGCATCAAATGCTTTCTGACAGGTGTCAGTCCAGTTCACAATCTTTGGCCGCTTCTTGGAAGTCAGCTCAGTCAAGGGTGCAACAATGTTGCCATACCCCATGACAAACCTCCTGTAGTAACCCGTGAGTCCTAAGAAGGCCCTCACCTGGGTCTGGGTCCTTGGGGGCTCCCAAGCCAGGATGGTTTCAATCTTGGGCTGCAGGGGTGCCACCTGGCCACTCCCCACCTGGTGTCCCAAGTACACCACAGAACCCTGCCCAATCTGGCACTTACTGGCCTTGATTGTGAGGCCTGCTCTGCGCAGCGCCATCAACACTTCCCAGAGGTGGCGCAAGTGGTCCTCCCAGGAGGAACTAAACACTGCAATGTCATCCAGGTAGGCGGCACTGAAATCCTCCAGCCCAACCAACACCTGGTTGACCAACCTCTGAAAGGTGGCAGGGGCAATCTTCATCCCAAAGGGCATCACACGGAACTGGTAGTGCCCATCTGGTGTGGAGAATGCTGACCTCTCCTTTGCCCCATCAGTTAAGGCGATCTGCCAGTACCCAGACGTCAGATCAAACGTGCTGAGGTACCGGGCAGCCCCTAACCGATCTATGAGCTCATCAGCTCTGGGGATGGGGTGCGCGTCGGTCTTCGTGACCGAATTGAGACCTCGGTAGTCCACACAGAACCTAAGTTCAGGAGTGGCACCAGGCGTCGCAGCTTTTGGTACCAAGACCACAGGGCTGGACCAGGGGCTGCTAGAGGACTCAATCACCCCTAGGGCAAACATTTTGGAGACCTCCTCCTTAATGCAAGCCCTGACCCTGTCAGTCACTCTGTAAGCCTTGTGCTTGACAGGAGGACTGTCCCCGGTATCCACCTCATGGACGCACCAATCAGTGACACCAGGCACCAGGGAGAACAAATCAGAAAATTGCCCCAACAGTTGGTGACAATCTCTCTGCTGCTCAGGGGTCAGTGTGGTGGAGAGGATCACACCCTCCACTGACCCATCCTTCTCTCCTGCACACAGGAGGTCAGGCAGAGGCTCACTCTCCTCCTCCAGCCCATCATCTGTGGCAAGAAGCTTGCCCACTTCAGACCTCTCAAAGTGGGGCTTCAGGCGGTTCACATGCAGGACCCGCAAGGGGTTCCTGGGAGACTGAAAGTCCACCAAGTAGGTAACTGGACTTTTGCGCTCCACCACCTCAAATGGACCGGTCCACTTATCTTGGAGCGCACAAGGCTCCACTGGGGCCAGTACCCAAACCCTCTGACCAGGTTGAAATTCGACCAGAGTGGCATTCTGGTCGTGCCAACATTTCATTTCCTCCTGGCTGGCTTCCAGATTTGCCTCAGCAATCTTTCTGAAACGCCGAGTCTGGTTCCTGAAGGCCAACATGTAGCTAAATACATCTTGGGGAGGTTTCCTGGGAGATTGCTCCCAGCCTTCCTTGACCAGACTCAGAGGCCCTCTTACCGGATGGCCATAGAGGAGTTCAAAGGGACTTAACCCTAAGGACTTCTGTGGCACCTCACGGTAGGCAAACAACAGGCATGGCAAGAGGACGTCCCACTTATGCCTCAGGGGCTCTTCTAGGCCCATGATCATGCCCTTCAAGGTCCGGTTGAACCTTTCAACCAGACCATTACCTTGGGGGTGGTAAGGAGTGGTGAACTTATAAGTTACCCCACACTCCTTCCACAGAGACTTCATGTACTGGGAGATGAAGTTGGTCCCCCTGTCAGACACCACCTCTCTGGGGAACCCCACACGGGAGAAAATCCCCATCAGTGCATGTCCCACCACGGGGGCCGTCACTGTCCTGAGCGGGATGGCTTCAGGGTACCGGGTGGCATGGTCCACCAAGACCAGGATGAACCTGTTGCCCATGGCTGTCTTGGGGTCCAGAGGCCCCACAATGTCAATGCCCACTCGCTCAAATGGGGTACTAACAACTGGAAAGGGCTGGAGTGGGGCCTTGATCTTCCCCCCACTCTTCCCACTTGCCTGGCAAGTCTCACATGTCCTGCAATGAGTGTCTGAACTCTTGCGCATCTGGGGCCAATAAAAGTGGGTGGCCAGCCTTTCAAAGGTCTTGGTCTGCCCCAGATGTCCTGCCAATGGAATGTTGTGAGCCAACCCCAGTAGGAAGGCTCTGAAGCACTCGGGTACCACCAGCACACGGGCTGACCCCGGCTCAGCAGCCTTAGGCTCGCTATACAGGAGACTGATCTCCCAATAAATCAGATGTGAACCAGACATGTCACCTTCTGCCTGGGCTGCAGCCTGTCGCCGCATACCCTCAAGAGAGGGGCAAACTCTCTGCTGCTCACAAAATTCCTCCCTGGTGGGTCCCCCTTCCTGCTGCCAATGGGTCAGCTCAAGCAGGTCCCCCAGTTCGGCGATCTGCTCCCCGGTAGGCTCCAGGGCATCCCCCTCAGGGTCTGCTCCCTCCTGGGCTGTGGGAACCAAGGGGGCTGGCTCCCCGCGCCCCCTGCCCCTTCTCTCTAAGGCAGGGATCTGGGCCATACTCTCAGGCTCCAGGTCCTTCTCAACACCCTCCTTGGCTGCCATGGACCGAGTGGTAGCACACGCCCACTCAGGCAGACCCAACATTTCCAAGTGAGATTTCCTCTCCACCGTAGCCCATGGGGAGTTCTCTAAATCGTTGCCCAACAGACAGTCTACAGGCATGGCGGGCCTCACAGCCACCTGAAGAGTTCCTGAGACCCCCCCACTCAAAGGGAACCTGAGCCACCTCACATTGGCTCTCTGAGGTGTCTGCGGACACTACTGGGTAGAATGCATGGGGGACAACCTGCTCTTTGGACACCAACCGGGAGCGGACAGCAGTTACACTGGCTCCTGTGTCTCTTAGAGCCTCCACTCTATGGCCATTGATGGTCACCCACTGCCTGTACTTTTTAGTGTTATCAGGCAGTGCAGGCTTAGGGACCATCTCAAAGTCTCCTAATGAGACAAGGGTCAATTCTACGGGATCCCACCCCTCTTGGGCACCCATCTCCTCCCCCCCCAGGGCTACACTTGCAAGCTGGCGGGGTGGTGCACGGGGTGGTGCACTAGTATCCCTCTGAGGAGACTGGGATCATAGTATCTGTGGCCCACTTGACCACACTTATAACAAGTAAGGGGCCCCCTCTGAACAGGCCTACCTGGCTTCTCTTCTTGGGGAGGCTGGGACACCACTGCTTGGTTCCCTTGGGAATTACTTTGGGGCCCTCTTTGGAACTCCCTCGGCTTACCCCTGTCCCCCCCACTTCTCTGCTGGGGACCCTGCCCACCTTTGGCGAAGTCTCCCACTGGACCCTTGCGAACCCGGGTGCTCACCTAGCGGTCCGCCTCCTCAGCAAGCTTCCTAGGGTTAGTCAGCTTGCAATCAATTAGGTGCTGGCGTAGCTCAGGAAACAGTTACTAGATAAATGCTCCCATGCAATCAAATCATAAAGTTGCTCAAAAGTTTCTACTTTGCTACCTTTTACCCAGCGTTCCATTGCTCTGCAAAAAAAAGACACATATTCAACCCACGTGGTACCCTCTAGCTTCTTGCAGGTCCTAAACCTCTGCCTATACATCTCAGGGGTCAAACCATAGCGGGTCATCAAAGCTTCCTTCATGTGGCCATAAACCATTCGACTTTCTGGGGGCAGGTCCAACAAGGTATCCCTCCCCTCACTCACAAAGCGTCCCCACAACCCCGTTCCCCAATCCTTCTCAGGGACCCGGTGGGACACCATGGCTAATTCATAAGCGGCAAACCATTGCCCAATATCTTCACTTTTGTGGAAATCCTTAATAACCTCCTTGGGTATATACACTCTATGCTCAGTATGCACTACAGGTATGCTGCCACCAGAGGGGGAGATCTCTATACTCTTTGCTTTAATCTCCAACTCCCTCAATATTCTCTCATGCTCAAGTTTCATTTTCATAATCTCAAATTCTAACTTCTTGTTCTCTAGGTCCCTGTGACCATCCATTTTAAGCTTAGCCATCTCCATATTATGCCGCCTATCTCTCTCCCTGTCCTCCATCTCTTCTGGGGACAGACCCTTAGCGGACACACTAGTGCCCGGGCTGGAAATTGCTTTATCTCCTACTAAGTCTACTACTTCGCCCTGCTGCTCTCCTGCATTCTCTTCCCCCTCCACAAGCTCTCCCATATTCTTAGGGGCATCCCTGGCTTCTAGCCAGGCCTTCAGCGCCTTGTAATACTCCTCTCTTCTAGTGAGACCTGTGATAGGGACTGTGAATTGTTTGCAAAAATATTTGAGCTGCTTGGCATTGTAGGTTTCTAATTTCTCTTCTTCCCAGGAGAGATCCTCCGAGGCATTGGATCTGGGCTTGCCCATTGTATTAATAACTGGCAATATAAATCAAAAATAGAATCAGAAAAAGCCTCAAAACGTATGTGGTTGCGTTATGGTCTGCACTCACTAGTAGTGTACACTATAATTACTGTATGCGATCATAAATGCAAGTCCAGATCCTCACCGCTGACCACCAATGTTAGAAATGGGGGTCTCTAGTTGGCAATGGCTGGCCACTGTCCAAGTAGGTACCTTTCTTCCTAAGTCAGAGTGAGAGGGCTCCACCCTTTGATAACCCCTGCTCAACCCTGTGGTAACGTAGCACGAGCAGCTAGGCTTATCTCAGAGGCAGTGTGTGAAGCATTTATGACCATACACAGTAACACAGTGAGGAACACTACAAAGGGACACCACACAAGTAGTTATCAAAAATAAGTATCTTTATATATAGACTTAACACAAGACCAATAACGATAAAAAGCCACAATACTGTCAAATAGGATTACTCTTGGAATGCTGCAAAAATAGTTCAAGTGCGCAAAGAGGAGTTCAGTTCAAAGCAGTGGTCTCTGCGACCCTTTTACCTACAAAGTACCTAGATTTCGTAGCAAAACCAACAAATTGTCGCAAAGAAGCTGTAGCGATGAATTTCTGCACGCGAGGCCGGCGATGCGTTAAATCCTTGCCGCGAGGGAGGATGATGCGCCGATCGGCTGATGCGTGTAGAGACGATGCGACAAACTTCTGCACGCTAGACCGTTGATGCGATGACTCCCTGCCGCAAGGGAGGAGGTGAGGCGACGATCTTGTTGCGTGTGCGGTCGGGTTGCGATGCGAAGAAATGGCGCTCCGCGAGGAAGCGACGATCCTGATGCGATGCGATGAAAATGGCGGACGCTCGACGTCCGCGCTGCGATGTCGTGAAGCGATGATCTCGGTGCGATGACTCGATCTTTGGTTGCGAGCACTCGGCGCCAGCAGCGCGATGATTTTTCGGGCGCTCTCGGCTGCGACGGCTCGCAAACGTGCGTTAGCGACGATTTCAGCACTCTCTTCTCTGTAGTAGAACTAGAAGCCCTGGAACTCACAGGAGCCTCACCTGCAGATAGAAATCCTCGCTGGGAGGAATCAGGAGGCTGGTGGTGAAGTCTGTTGTGCCTGAGACTTCAACAGGAGGCTAGCTCTCTCCTAGCCCTTGGGTGATTGCTTTAGCAAGATTGATAAAAGTTCTCTCAAAGTCCTTTTCCCTCTTCTTCCAAGTCCAATGGTAACCACTGCAGGCCAATCCAAGAAACAGCACACAAGCACAAGGATAGTCAACTCCTGCAGATTCCTTCAGTTACACGGACAGAGGTTCGTCTTGACATCCAGGAGCAATACACCTTGTATGGGTTTCAGCACAGATATTTATACCCCAAAAGTCTTTGTTCTCAAAAGCTACAAGTCACTGAGCCTAGCCAGAACCAGTTCTGGTCAGTCCTGGAGCACTTTGTTTACCAGGCTGCATCCTTCCTTTCAGAAAGAGGGGGTCTGCTATCAGACACACAGTAGGAGGTGGAGCCAGCATTCACCTTGCCAGGCACAGCCCTATTCAGGTCAAGGAGCCACCCCTCCCCATACTCTAAATGCAGATCTCTCTATTCAACCCAGGTCTGACTCAGCCTGCCCTGTCCCTCCAAAACCAGACAGCCAATACACATAACAGCAGAGCACACTGGAAGGCTTAGGCAAGAAAATACCTACTTTCTAAAAGTGGTATTTTCAAACACAGAATATAAAAATAAACTTCACTAAAAGATGTATTTTAATATTCTGAGCTCAGGCATACTAAATTCGTTTTTCTACCATGTTCCTGGGGTCAGTTAGGACTATAGGATGTAATAGTCAAACTGCCCATTCTAGCCTATGGGGAACAGGTAGCCTTACAGTAGTGAAAAACAAAATTGGGTGTAATTCACTACCAGGACATGCTACACACACCAAGGCATGTCCTACCTTACACACACAATGCACCCTACCATAGGGGTGACTTACATGATGCCAAGGGAAGGTTCAGGGGCTGGGAAGTGGGTGCACTTCACAGCCAAGATGGCAGTTCTGGACTGCACACAGACTCTGCAGTGGCAGGTCTGAGACACACTTTACAAGCTGCTTCTGTGGGTGGCGCAACCCAGCGCTGCAGGCCCACCAGCAGCATTTGGTTTACCAGCCCTGGGCACACACAGGCCACACTACTAGGGACTAACAGGTAAACCAAACAAGCCAATCATGGATATACCAATTCACATGTCATATTTACACAGGGAGCATTCACGCTGTGGCACTGAATGGTCAGTGGCACAGCGCCCAGAGCATCTAACACCAGCAAAAACAGAGGAGACAACAGCGAAAAAGGAAGGGAGACCCACGCCAATGGTGCCAGGTCTAACACGTGTCCCCTCCAGCTGAAATGTTGGGAGAACTACCCATCCCCTTGGAAGTACTCATCACTAAGGCGGAAAAATCTGGACAGATCATCAGCATTGGCGTGTTCTGTACCAGGGCGGTGTTCCACCGTGAAGTCCATACCCTGTAGGGAAATGGACCACCTCAACAACTTGGGATTCTCACCCCTCATCTGCATCAACCATCTGAGGGGCCTGTGGTCTGTCTGAACCCGGAAGTGAGTCCCAAACAGGTGTGGTCTCAGCTTCTTCAGTGCCCAGACCACAGCAAATGCCTCACGCTCAATTGCACTCCACCTTTGTTCCTGTGGAAGTAACCTCCTACTGATGAAGGCTACAGGTTGGTCTAGTCCCTCCTCATTTATCTGTGACAGAACGGCCCCCACCCCATGCTCTGAAGCATCTGTCTGGACAACAAATTCCTTAGCAAAATTGGGCGCCTGGAGTAGGGGTGCTGTACACATGGCAGTTTTGAGGGCATCAAATGCTTTCTGACAGGTGTCAGTCCAGTTCACAATCTTTGGCCGCTTCTTGGAAGTCAGCTCAGTCAAGGGTGCAACAATGTTGCCATACCCCTTGACAAACCTCCTGTAGTAACCCGTGAGTCCTAAGAAGGCCCTCACCTGGGTCTGGGTCCTTGGGGGCTCCCAAGCCAGGATGGTTTCAATCTTGGGCTGCAGGGGTGCCACCTGGCCACTCCCCACCTGGTGTCCCAAGTACACCACAGAACCCTGCCCAATCTGGCACTTACTGGCCTTGATTGTGAGGCCTGCTCTGCGCAGCGCCATCAACACTTCCCAGAGGTGGCGCAAGTGGTCCTCCCAGGAGGAACTAAACACTGCAATGTCATCCAGGTAGGCGGCACTGAAATCCTCCAGCCCAACCAACACCTGGTTGACCAACCTCTGAAAGGTGGCAGGGGCAGTCTTCATCCCAAAGGGCATCACACGGAACTGGTAGTGCCCATCTGGTGTGGAGAATGCTGACCTCTCCTTTGCCCCATCAGTTAAGGCAATCTGCCAGTACCCAGACGTCAGATCAAACGTGCTGAGGTACCGGGCAGCCCCTAACCGATCTATGAGCTCATCAGCTCTGGGGATGGGGTGCGCGTCGGTCTTCGTGACCGAATTGAGACCTCGGTAGTCCACACAGAACCTAAGTTCAGGAGTGGCACCAGGCGTCGCAGCTTTTGGTACCAAGACCACAGGGCTGGACCAGGGGCTGCTAGAGGACTCAATCACCCCTAGGGCAAACATTTTGGAGACCTCCTCCTTAATGCAAGCCCTGACCCTGTCAGTCACTCTGTAAGCCTTGTGCTTGACAGGAGGACTGTCCCCGGTATCCACCTCATGGACGCACCAATCAGTGACACCAGGCACCAGGGAGAACAAATCAGAAAATTGCCCCAACAGTTGGTGACAATCTCTCTGCTGCTCAGGGGTCAGTGTGGTGGAGAGGATCACACCCTCCACTGACCCATCCTTCTCTCCTGCACACAGGAGGTCAGGCAGAGGCTCACTCTCCTCCTCCAGCCCATCATCTGTGGCAAGAAGCTTGCCCACTTCAGACCTCTCAAAGTGGGGCTTCAGGCGGTTCACATGCAGGACCCGCAAGGGGTTCCTGGGAGACTGAAAGTCCACCAAGTAGGTAACTGGACTTTTGCGCTCCACCACCTCAAATGGACCGGTCCACTTATCTTGGAGCGCACAAGGCTCCACTGGGGCCAGTACCCAAACCCTCTGACCAGGTTGAAATTCGACCAGAGTGGCATTCTGGTTGTGCCAACGTTTCATTTCCTCCTGGCTGGCTTCCAGATTTGCCTCAGCAATCTTTCTGAAACGCCGAGTCTGGTTCCTGAAGGCCAACATGTAGCTAAATACATCTTGGGGAGGTTTCCTGGGAGATTGCTCCCAGCCTTCCTTGACCAGACTCAGAGGCCCTCTTACCGGATGGCCATAGAGGAGTTCAAAGGGACTGAACCCTAAGGACTTCTGTGGCACCTCACGGTAGGCAAACAACAGGCATGGCAAGAGGACGTCCCACTTACGCCTCAGGGGCTCTTCTAGGCCCATGATCATGCCCTTCAAGGTCCGGTTGAACCTTTCAACCAGACCATTACCTTGGGGGTGGTAAGGAGTGGTGAACTTATAAGTTACCCCACACTCCTTCCACAGAGACTTCATGTACTGGGAGATGAAGTTGGTCCCCCTGTCAGACACCACCTCTCTGGGGAACCCCACACGGGAGAAAATCCCCATCAGTGCATGTCCCACCACGGGGGCCGTCACTGTCCTGAGCGGGATGGCTTCAGGGTACCGGGTGGCATGGTCCACCAAGACCAGGATGAACCTGTTGCCCATGGCTGTCTTGGGGTCCAGAGGCCCCACAATGTCAATGCCCACTCGCTCAAATGGGGTACTAACAACTGGAAAGGGCTGGAGTGGGGCCTTGATCTTCCCCCACTCTTCCCACTTGCCTGGCAAGTCTCACATGTCCTGCAATGAGTGTCTGAACTCTTGCGCATCTGGGGCCAATAAAAGTGGGTGGCCAGCCTTTCAAAGGTCTTGGTCTGCCCCAGATGTCCTGCCAATGGAATGTTGTGAGCCAACCCCAGTAGGAAGGCTCTGAAGCACTCGGGTACCACCAGCACACGGGCTGACCCCGGCTCAGCAGCCTTAGGCTCGCTATACAGGAGACTGATCTCCCAATAAACCAGATGTGAACCAGACATGTCACCTTCTGCCTGGGCTGCAGCCTGTCGCCGCATACCCTCAAGAGAGGGGCAAACTCTCTGCTGCTCACAAAATTCCTCCCTGGTGGGTCCCCCTTCCTGCTGCCAATGGGTCAGCTCAAGCAGGTCCCCCAGTTCGGCGATCTGCTCCCCGGTAGGCTCCAGGGCATCCCCCTCAGGGTCTGCTCCCTCCTGGGCCGTGGGAACCAAGGGGGCTGGCTCCCCGCGCCCCCTGCCCCTTCTCTCTAAGGCAGGGATCTGGGCCATACTCTCAGGCTCCAGGTCCTTCTCAACACCCTCCTTGGCTGCCATGGACCGAGTGGTAGCACACGCCCACTCAGGCAGACCCAACATTTCCAAGTGAGATTTCCTCTCCACCGTAGCCCATGGGGAGTTCTCTAAATCGTTGCCCAACAGACAGTCTACAGGCATGGCGGGCCTCACAGCCACCTGAAGAGTTCCTGAGACCCCCCCACTCAAAGGGAACCTGAGCCACCTCACATTGGCTCTCTGAGGTGTCTGCGGACACTACTGGGTAGAATGCATGGGGGACAACCTGCTCTTTGGACACCAACCGGGAGCGGACAGCAGTTACACTGGCTCCTGTGTCTCTTAGAGCCTCCACTCTATGGCCATTGATGGTCACCCACTGCCTGTACTTTTTAGTGTTATCAGGCAGTGCAGGCTTAGGGACCATCTCAAAGTCTCCTAATGAGACAAGGGTCAATTCTACGGGATCCCACCCCTCTTGGGCACCCATCTCCTCCCCCCAGGGCTACACTTGCAAGCTGGCGGGGTGGTGCACGGGGTGGTGCACTAGTATCCCTCTGAGGAGACTGGGGATCATAGTATCTGTGGCCCACTTGACCACACTTATAACAAGTAAGGGGCCCCCTCTGAACAGGCCTACCTGCGGGCACTGGCTCTTCTTGGGGAGGCTGGGACACCACTGCTTGGTTCCCTTGGGAATTACTTTGGGGCCCTCTTTGGAACTCCCTCGGTTTACCCCTGTCCCCCCACTTCTCTGCTGGGGACCCTGCCCACCTTTGGCGAAGTCTCCCACTGGACCCTTGCGAACCCGGGTGCTCACCCAGCGGTCCGCCTCCTCAGCAAGCTTCCTAGGGTTAGTCAGCTTGCAATCAATCAGGTGCTGGCGTAGCTCAGGAAACAGTTACTAGATAAATGCTCCCATGCAATCAAATCATAAAGTTGCTCAAAAGTTTCTACTTTGCTACCTTTTACCCAGCGTTCCATTGCTCTGCAAAAAAAAGACACATATTCAACCCACGTGGTACCCTCTAGCTTCTTGCAGGTCCTAAACCTCTGCCTGTACATCTCAGGGGTCAAACCATAGCGGGTCATCAAAGCTTCCTTCATGTGGCCATAAACCATTCGACTTTCTGGGGGCAGGTCCAACAAGGTATCCCTCCCCTCACTCACAAAGCGTCCCCACAACCCCGTTCCCCAATCCTTCTCAGGGACCCGGTGGGACACCATGGCTAATTCATAAGCGGCAAACCATTGCCCAATATCTTCACTTTTGTGGAAATCCTTAATAACCTCCTTGGGTATATACACTCTATGCTCAGTATGCACTACAGGTATGCTGCCACCAGAGGGGGAGATCTCTATACTCTTTGCTTTAATCTCCAACTCCCTCAATATTCTCTCATGCTCAAGTTTCATTTTCATAATCTCAAATTCTAACTTCTTGTTCTCTAGGTCCCTGTGACCATCCATTTTAAGCTTAGCCATCTCCATATTATGCCGCCTATCTCTCTCCCTGTCCTCCATCTCTTCTGGGGACAGACCCTTAGCGGACACACTAGTGCCCGGGCTGGAAATTGCTTTATCTCCTACTAAGTCTACTACTTCGCCCTGCTGCTCTCCTGCATTCTCTTCCCCCTCCACAAGCTCTCCCATATTCTTAGGGGCACCCCTGGCTTCTAGCCAGGCCTTCAGCGCCTTGTAATACTCCTCTCTTCTAGTGAGACCTGTGATAGGGACTGTGAATTGTTTGCAAAAATATTTGAGCTGCTTGGCATTGTAGGTTTCTAATTTCTCTTCTTCCCAGGAGAGATCCTCCGAGGCATTGGATCTGGGCTTGCCCATTGTATTAATAACTGGCAATATAAATCAAAAATAGAATCAGAAAAAGCCTCAAAACGTATGTGGTTGCGTTATGGTCTGCACTCACTAGTAGTGTACACTATAATTACTGTATGCGATCATAAATGCAAGTCCAGATCCTCACCGCTGACCACCAATGTTAGAAATGGGGGTCTCTAGTTGGCAATGGCTGGCCACTGTCCAAGTAGGTACCTTTCTTCCTAAGTCAGAGTGAGAGGGCTCCACCCTTTGATAACCCCTGCTCAACCCTGTGGTAACGTAGCACGAGCAGCTAGGCTTATCTCAGAGGCAGTGTGTGAAGCATTTATGACCATACACAGTAACACAGTGAGGAACACTACAAAGGGACACCACACAAGTAGTTATCAAAAATAAGTATCTTTATATATAGACTTAACACAAGACCAATAACGATAAAAAGCCACAATACTGTCAAATAGGATTACTCTTGGAATGCTGCAAAAATAGTTCAAGTGCGCAAAGAGGAGTTCAGTTCAAAGCAGTGGTCTCTGCGACCCTTTTACCTACAAAGTACCTAGATTTCGTAGCAAAACCAACAAATTGTCGCAAAGAAGCTGTAGCGATGAATTTCTGCACGCGAGGCCGGCGATGCGTTAAATCCTTGCCGCGAGGGAGGATGATGCGCCGATCGGCTGATGCGTGTAGAGACGATGCGACAAACTTCTGCACGCTAGACCGTTGATGCGATGACTCCCTGTCGCAAGGGAGGAGGTGAGGCGACGATCTTGTTGCGTGTGCGGTCGGGTTGCGATGCGAAGAAATGGCGCTCCGCGAGGAAGCGACGATCCTGATGCGATGCGATGAAAATGGCGGACGCTCGACGTCCGCGCTGCGATGTCGTGAAGCGATGATCTCGGTGCGATGACTCGATCTTTGGTTGCGAGCACTCTGCGGCAGCAGCGCAATGATTTTTCAGGCGCTCTTGGCTGCGGCGGCTCGCAAACGTGCGTTAGCGACGATTTCAGCACTCTCTTCTCTGTAGTAGAACTAGAGGCCCTGGAACTCACAGGAGCCTCACCTGCAGATAGAAATCCTCACTGGGAGGAATCAGGAGGCTGGTGGTGAAGTCTGATGTGCCTGAGACTTCAACAGGAGGCTAGCTCTCTCCTAGCCCTTGGGTGATTGCTTTAGCAAGATTGATAAAAGTTCTCTCAAAGTCCTTTTCCCTCTTCTTCCAAGTCCAATGGTAACCACTGCAGGCCAATCCAAGAAACAGCACACAAGCACAAGGATAGTCACCTCCTGCAGATTCCTTCAGTTACACGGACAGAGGTTCGTCTTGACATCCAGGAGCAATACACCTTGTATGGGTTTCAGCACAGATATTTATACCCCAAAAGTCTTTGTTCTCAAAAGCTACAAGTCACTGAGCCTAGCCAGAACCAGTTCTGGTCAGTCCTGGAGCACTTTGTTTACCAGGCTGCATCCTTCCTTTCAGAAAGAGGGGGTCTGCTATCAGACACACAGTAGGAGGTGGAGCCAGCATTCACCTTGCCAGGCACAGCCCTATTCAGGTCAAGGAGCCACCCCTCCCCATACTCTAAATGCAGATCTCTCTATTCAACCCAGGTCTGACTCAGCCTGCCCTGTCCCTCCAAAAACCAGACAGCCAATACACATAACAGCAGAGCACACTGGAAGGCTTAGGCAAGAAAATACCTACTTTCTAAAAGTGGTATTTTCAAACACAGAATATAAAAATAAACTTCACTAAAAGATGTATTTTAATATTCTGAGCTCAGGCATACTAAATTCGTTTTTCTACCATGTTCCTGGGGTCAGTTAGGACTATAGGATGTAATAGTCAAACTGCCCATTCTAGCCTATGGGGAACAGGTAGCCTTACAGTAGTGAAAAACAAAATTGGGTGTAATTCACTACCAGGACATGCTACACACACCAAGGCATGTCCTACCTTACACACACAATGCACCCTACCATAGGGGTGACTTACATGATGCCAAGGGAAGGTTCAGGGGCTGGGAAGTGGGTGCACTTCACAGCCAAGATGTCAGTTCTGGACTGCACACAGACTCTGCAGTGGCAGGTCTGAGACACACTTTACAAGCTGCTTCTGTGGGTGGCGCAACCCAGCGCTGCAGGCCCACCAGCAGCATTTGGTTTACCAGCCCTGGGCACACACAGGCCACACTACTAGGGACTAACAGGTAAACCAAACAAGCCAATCATGGATATACCAATTCACATGTCATATTTACACAGGGAGCATTCGGGCTGTTGCACTGAATGGTAGTGGCACAGCGCCCAGAGCATCTAACACCAGCAAAAACAGAGGAGACAACAGCGAAAAAAGGAAGGGAGACCCACGCCAATGGTGCCAGGTCCAACACTGTACAACGCGTATTTCGAAAAACAACACGTATCCGCTCAGATTATATGCAATGTCCAATGCGTGCACACCGATCGGTCCATTGCTGTACAACTCTTATCCGCTCACATCATATGCAATGTCCAATGCTTGCGCACCGATCGGTCCATTGCTGTACAACGCGTATCCGCTCACATCATATGCAATGTCCAATGCGTGCGCACCGATCGGTCCGTTGCTGTACAACGCGTATCCGCTCACATCATATGCAATGTCCAATGCGTGCGCACTGATCGGTCCATTGCTGTACAACGCGTATCCGCTCACATCATATGCAATGTCCAATGCGTGCGCACCAATCGGTCCATTGCTGTACAACGCGTATTTCGAAAAACAACACGTATCCGTTCACATCATATGCAATGTCCAATGCGTGCGCACCGATCGGTCCATTGCTGTACAACGCGTATCCGCTCACATCATATGCAATGTCCAATGCGTGCGCACCGATCGGTCCATTGCTGTACAACGCGTATTTCGAAAAACAACACGTATCCGTTCACATCATATGCAATGTCCAATGCGTGCGCACCGATCGGTCCATTGCTGTACAACGCGTATCCGCTCACATCATATGCAATGGCCAATGCGTGCACACGGATCGGTCCATTGCTGTACGACGCGTCCCTGTACAAGTCACTCGCATATGTCACCATGCTTGTCACTGGTGAACGTATGCCAGCCACATTTACTTGCCAGGGACTCAGGGGCACACCTACAACACCACAGCCTGTCCACACTGTATCCTAAGGCATGTAAGGCTGCATTACCTTTTCTGTGTATGGGGGTCAACATGTGGTTTTTTGGGTGGCACTTATGGGCAGCCACTCCCAGGCTGTGCACGTGTTCATGGGGACAGAATCCTTTGTGTGTTGTGCACATGACCACTGTGATGTGCAACTGTTCATTTCAGAGCATGTGGCATGGTCACATTTCCAGGTAGTGTATGTGTATGTCATGTCACATACCCCCTGAGTCCCATGTGGGAAGGTGTGTACGTCACAGGGTGACCCATTGCCACAATAGTGATGACCCTCCACAGTCTGTGTGCATGTTGTGTTTCTGATGTCTCTGATTCCATGTGCACAATGGGAGACAGTCTCCACATCCACGTTGTTTGTGCATGGACTTTGATGTTGTGCGTGTGTGTGTCACAGACGTCCATGTCTGTCCTGCAGAGGCAACAGGGGCCACTACCTGTGGGAGTCATGGTTGTTTTGCTGACGTGTACATGGTACGCCATGTCATGCCAGTGTCCATGTGGCAATACAGGGTCCCTGGGAATCTACCTGTCAATGAGCCGTGATGCCTGTGGCACATCTGTCCTGACATGTCACTGTGGTGTGTGTTTGGAACGTGACAGCAGTAAATGGCTACTGTGACACAGCCTAATGATTTCCCATAGCACAACCTGGAACTTGTTGTCAACACATGTTGAACTGTGATGTTATATGTTGGCCATGTAGGTGACATATATGTCCATACAGAACGGCACACACATCAGGTACTTGTGTCTCGTATTGATGTATCATGTGATATTGAGTATGGTCAATGGCACATATGTGGGGTTACTGACAATCTTTCTTTCTTCACCTATGCACTGCAGGGCACCAGCTGTCCATAGACCATTCCCTGACCTTGCAACGATGGTGGAACGTGACTGCATCCGATGGTACCGCTTCAACAGGGCGCTGATTGAGGAATTGGCGGTGCGGTTGGCCCCACATTTGCAACCTGGCTGGCCATACCCTACAGCGCTGACCCCCAAGGTGAAGGTGATGGCAGCCCTACACTTCTTTGCCACCGGTACCTTTCAACACACTGTGGCGTCTGCTGGTGGGATGTCACAGACCATGTTCAGCCGTGTGCTACGTGATGTTTTGGAGGCAATGTTGAGATACCTGAACCAGTACATCTATTTCCCTAAACGTCAACAACTCACTGACGTCAAGAGTGACTTCTATGCCCTGGGGAGGATGCCACCTGTCATTGGCTCCATTGATGGGACACATGTGGCTTTGGTACCACCACAGGCACATGAGCAGGCATACAGGAACAGGAAACATTACCATTCGATCAATGCTCTGGTGGTATGTCTTGCAGATATGAGCATCTCACACGTGTGTGCCCGTTTCCCCGGTTCGGCACACGATGCCTACATGATGAGGAGTAGTCGCATCCCGAGGATGATGTCACATGCAGAACCAGCGTGCCTGGCTTGTCGGTGTGTACTGACTTTGTACCATTGTGTGTGTTCTGCTATGTTGTATTCCGCCCTCTTTTCCAACTCAGCTAATGTGCAATTGTCTGTATGTAGGTGACTACGGATACCCCAACATGCCATGGTTGCTGACACCCCTCAGGAACCCTGTGACACCAGCCCAGATGCGCTACAATGAGGCACATGGTCGGACCAGGAGAGTGATCGAGCAGACATTTGGTCTCATGAAGAGCCGCTTCCGCTGCCTAGACAAGACAGGAGGGGCCCTCCCATATGCCCCAGCAAAGGTGTGCAAGATTGTCATCGTCTGCTGCATGCTACACAACCTGGCAGTGTGGAAGGAGTTGCCTCTCATCCTGGATGACGATGACCAACATCCGCCACCTGTGGAGGATCCTGTCCTGGGCCACGATGCCAGTGATGATGATGATGATGAGGGTGATGTCCGCACACAGCTCATCACCAACTTCTTCAGCTGAATGTGAGTATCCAGAGATGTCATGTCAATGATGTGAGTTTGCATGATATGTGTGGGTGGTGCTCTGGTGCTGTTTGAGTGTGGCCATGTGCTACTTGACTGGATGCGTGCAGCGATGTGTCCTTACAGGTAGTCTGTACTCCCCAACAGTGTTGACATGCTAACTTGGTTTTGTGTAGGTATCTTGTGACATGTATTGGGCATGAGTATTGCAGTTCTGTCCTGTTCTTCAGTGCTTTTGACTGTGTGTCATGTCTGTCCTTCACAGGGTGCTTTCAGAGTTGTTTGGTCAACTCAGATCCCCGACACCATGATTCAGCTTTCAGGGTGGCAGCAGTCGTTTCCCTACAGGTGATGTGCCACACACCCCTGGACTTTATTTCTTCTACACTTGTTGACTGTGTGGCCACTGCCACGTGGGATTACCTTGCATTTGTAGTGGAAACAACATGTTACAAATGTGTAATAAACCTGTGCTTCACTTTGGGATGTGCGTTGTCTGTGGTCACACATCTGACTGACATTTGCTTACTGCACCTGTGGGCTAGTTAACACAGACTCTGAATAGGTGTGGTGTCTGTGCATTCCACTGTATTTCCTGGCAACATCAGTGTAGGCGATGAGTCAGATGGCCCTGGTGTCTATGTGTTGTGTAGCCCTAGTGGTGTGTCTCCCTCATATGTGTCACGTCACCATGACTCACATGACGGTGTTGAACTTGCTGTGGCAGTTAGCATGCACAGTTTCATTTAACAGATCATCATCTCCATGACAAAAACAATGTTGGAATCACAACAGAGGCAAGTATGGTGTATTAGTGAGTTTATTTACATACATTTGTGAGGATAGTGCACAGGATGGTGGGTGCTGTACATTGGGATTGGAATCCAAAGTTCCCAGATGAGTTGGAAGTGTTGGTAGCAGAAATGTCCTGAGTAAAGTCCACAGTCATCTGATACATTAGTCCAACTTAAACTCCCCATGTCATGTGTGAGAGTTGGGTTGCATTCGACAGGGTGAACAGTTTGCACACAAAGGAGAATTTCCAGAACAGCTGTTGGGTTCCTGGGGGATGTACATGGCCATCGGCCTCTCAGTTGTCCTTCCTCGGACAACCCCTCTTCTTTCTGGGGGGACCCTCACGTGCAGGCCGCTGCGGTGCAGAGAACTCTCCACCAGAGTCATCCTTCCTCCCTGTGGCAGTTGCAGTTGTTGCGGCACCAGATGTTGTGGGCACACAGGGAGGTGTGGACATGTTGGTGCTAATCTGGCGGAGGCATGTCAATATGTCCCTCTGCACCGTTGTCAGTTCTTCCAATGTGTCCCACTTGGACTTCATGCCAGACATGTGTGTCTCCACACGGGACATGTGTGTCTCCACATGGGACATGTGGGAGTCCAAGCGGGCATGATGGGCAGCCTGCTGCTGTTGAATGTCCTTGAGGATCCCCACTACCTGGCTGACGTCTACGGTGCTATTCTGGTACGCATCAGCAATGCGTGCCAGTTGTGGGTCATCATGCAGTCCAGACCCCTCTGCAAACAGCGACCTCTGCCTACCACCCCTCCCACCACCCCTGGCCACACGTGCGGGAGCTGCCGTGGCACGCACAGGTGACCCTCGGCCCCCTTGGGCGTTGATACTGGGGTTGTTGTCCGTTGCTTCACGGTGGGCTGTGGTCCCTGTGCTGTTGTCATTCAGTGTCCTTGGTCTGTCCATGTCGGCGGGGGTGGTCTGTGTGTTGGCAGATGTTGGAGGAATGGGTGCAGGGGGTGCAGATGGTGGTCCTGCTGGTGCTGCATGATGACTCACACCGGAGGTGCCAGGTTGGTCTTCGCCTTCCGATGAGGGCAGAGGCAGTTCCACACCAGAGAGCTCAGGGTCCCCCGGAGCCTGGGACAGCGACTCCTCCTCATCTGCTGCTGTTTCCCCATCATCACCTGTTTTTGGAAGAGACACACATGTATGTTATGTTTCTGCAGGCATCAATGGTTCAAACACATGACAGTTGTGACTGTACCTCTGAATGCGGCCCTGTACATTGCATTGTCCTAAGTTGTCACAGTCAGAGGTTGATATTGGTGTGGCTCATTGTCCTGCCAACCTGATGCATTTCAATGTGGATGTTGAGGTGTGTGCATGACCAGCATTGCTGGTATTGGGTTGACATGCGGACCTCCTTCTCCCCCCAGCCCAGTTATCCCACCATGAAGCATGCCACCCTTGCAGTGGGTGCAGGTTGACTCTCAGGATATCAGTCAGTGGTGTCCTGCTGTTGGTTGGTGCCCAGTTCCCAGCAGGGCCTGGTACTCCCCACAACAGAGCACCATTGTCAGACATCTTTGAAGTGGCTTTTCACTCCCTGTGAGGTGTGCATGCTTCAGTGTGAGCTTGCTGGGCCATGTGGGTGGGGGATGTTGAGCTGTGACTACCACTCCCATCATGCTGTTGCCTACACCCCCCTTCCCAGCATGCACATACTTCCTTCCTTTTGACTCTGCTTCCCTGTGGGGTGGTGTGCCTGTGCTGACAGGATGGCTGACAGTGTTGTCCTGGAGTTTGTTTGGCTACAAGTCCCAAAAGTGTCCCTGTGCTTCACACAGCATAACCCAGTGTGGTTGTTCTTTGTGGGATATTTAATTCGAGTGTGAGGCATTGCATTCTCCCAGGTGAGTTGTGTGGAGTTTGTGTTAAGGGGGTGTGTGAGAAAAGCTGCTGGTAACTATGGTCAGAGCTGTCAGTCCTCCTTCCCACCCAGCCAGATATCCCACCATGGAACCTGCTTCCATTGCAGGGAGTGCAAGTTGGCTTTCAGGATGTCAGTCAGTGGTGTCCTGCTGTTGGTTGGTGCCCAGTTCCCAGCAGGGCCTTGTGCTCCCCACAACAGAGCACCATTGTCAGACATCTTTGAAGTGGCTTTTCACTCCCTGTGAGGTGTGCATGCTTCAGTGTGAGCTTGCTGGGCCATGCGGTGGGGGATGTTGAGCTGTGACTACCACTCCCATCATGCTATTGCCTACACCCCCCTTCCCAGCATGCACATATTTCCTTCCTTTTGACTCTGCTTCCCTGTGGGGTGGTGTGCCTGTGCTGACAGGATGGCTGACAGTGTTGTCCTGGCGTTTGTTTGGCTACAAGTCCCAAAAGTGTCCCTGTGCTTCACACAGCATTACCCAGTGTGGTTGTTCTTTGTGGGATATTTAATTCGAGTGTGAGGCATTGCATTCTCCCAGGTGAGTTGTGTGGAGTTTGTGTTAAAGGGGTGTGTGAGAAAAGCTGCTGGTAACTATGGTCTGAGCTGTCAGTCCTCCTTCCCACCCAGCCAGATATCCCACCATGGAACGTGCTTCCATTGCAGGGAGTGCAAGTTGGCTTTCAGGATGTCAGTCAGTGGTGTCCTGCTGTTGGTTGGTGCCCAGCTCCCAGCAGGGCCTTGTGCTCCCCTCAACAGAGCACCATTGTCAGACATCTTTGAAGTGGCTTTTCACTCCCTGTGAGGTGTGCATGCTTCAGTGTGAGCTTGCTGAGCCATGCGGGTGGGGGATGCTGAGCTGTGACTACCACTCCCATCATGCTATTGCCTACACCCCCCCTTCCCAGCATACCCATACTTCCTTCCTTTTGACTCTGCTTCCCTGTGGGTTAGTGTGCCTGTGCTGACAGGATGGCTGACAGTGTTGTCCTGGCGTTTGTTTGGCTACAAGTCCCAAAAGTGTCCCTATGCTTCACACAGCATAACCCAGTGTGGTAGTTCTTTGTGGGATATTTAATTAGAGTGTGAGGCAATGCATTCTCCCAGGTGAGTTGTGTGGAGTTTGTGTTAAGGGGTGTGTGAGAAAAGCTGCTGGTAACTATGGTCAGAGCTGTCAGTCCTCCTTCCCACCCAGCCAGATATCCCACCATGGAACGTGCTTCCAATGCAGGGAGTGCAAGTTGGCTTTCAGGATGTCAGTCAGTGGTGTCCTGCTGTTGGTTGGTGCACAGTTCCCAGCAGGGCCTTGTGCTCCCCACAGCAGTACCCAGTGTCAGCCATCTTGTCAGTTCTTTTCCACTCCCTGTGATGTGAGCATGGTTCGGAGTGGTGTTGATGGGCCAATTGTGAGGGTGACCAATATCTGTGACTACCACTCCCATCATTCTATTGCCTACACCCCCCTTCCCAGCATGCCCATACTTCCTTCCTTTTGAGTGGACTTCACTGTGTGTGAGTGTGGCAGCAATGGCAAGATGGCTGACAGTGTGGTCCTGTTGTTTGTTGGTGCACAGTTCCCAGCAGGGCCTTGTGCTCCCCACAGCTGAGGGCAGTGTCAGACATCTTTGAAGTGGCTTTTCACTCCCTGTGAGGTGTGCATGCTTCAGTGTGAGCTTGCTGGGCCATGTGGGTGGGGGATGTTGAGCTTTGACTACCACTCCCATCATGCTATTGCCTACACCCCCCTTCCCAGCATGCACATACTTCCTTCCTTTTGAGTGGACTTCACAGTGTGTGAGTGTGACAGCAATGGCAAGATGGCTGACAGTGTGGTCCTGTTGTTTGTTGGTGCACAGTTCCCAGCAGGGCCTTGTGCTCCCCACAACAGAGCACCATTGTCAGACATCTTTGAAGTGGCTTTTCACTCCCTGTGAGGTGTGCATGCTTCAGTGTGAGCTTGCTGGGCCATGTGGGTGGGGGATGTTGAGCTGTGACTACCACTCCCATCATGCTATTGCCTACACCTCCCTTCCCAGCATGCCCATACTTCCTTCCTTTTGACTCTGCTTCCCTGTGGGTTAGTGTGCCTGTGCTGACAGGATGGCTAACAGTGTTGTCCTGGCGTTCGTTTGGCTACAAGTCCCAAAAGTGTCCCTATGCTTCACACAGCATAACCCAGTGTGGTAGTTCTTTGTGGGATATTTAATTAGAGTGTGAGGCAATGCATTCTCCCAGGTGAGTTGTGTGGAGTTTGTGTTAAGGGGGTGTGTGAGAAAAGCTGCTGGTAACTATGGTCAGAGCTGTCAGTCCTCCTTCCCACCCAGCCAGATATCCCACCATGGAACATGCTTCCATTGCAGGTAGTGCATTGCTTTCAGGATGTCAGTCAGTGGTGTCCTGCTGTTGGTTGGTGCCCAGTTCCCAGCAGAGCCTTGTGCTCCCCACAACAGAGCACCATTGTCAGACATCTTTGAAGTGGCTTTTCACTCCCTGTGAGGTGTGCATGCTTCAGTGTGAGCTTGCTGGGCCATGCGGGTGGGGGATGTTGAGCTGTGACTACCACTCCCATCATGCTATTGCCTACACCCCCCTTCCCAGCATGCCCATACTTCCTTCCTTTTGACTCTGCTTCTCTGTGGGTTAGTGTGCCTGTGCTGACAGGATGGCTGACAGTGTTGTCCTGGCGTTTGTTTGGCTACAAGTCCCATAAGTGTCCCTATGCTTCACACAGCATAACCCAGTGTGGTAGTTCTTTGTGGGATATTTAATTAGAGTGTGAGGCAATGCATTCTCCCAGGTGAGTTGTGTGGAGTTTGTGTTAAGGGGGTGTGTGAGAAAAGTTGCTGGTAACTATGGTCAGAGCTGTCAGTCCTCCTTCCCACCCAGCCAGATATCCCACCATGGAACGTGCTTCCATTGCAGGGAGTGCAAGTTGGCTTTCAGGATGTCAGTCAGTGGTGTCCTGCTGTTGGTTGGTGCGCAGTTGCCAGCAGGGCCTTGTGCTCCCCACAGCAGTACCAAGTGTCAGCCATCTTGTCAGTTCTTTTCCACTCCCTGTGATGTGAGCATGGTTCAGAGTGGTGTTGATGGGCAAATTGTGAGGGGGACCAATATCTGTGACTACAACTCCCATCATGCTATTGCCTACACTCACTTCACCAGCATACACAGAATTCCTTCCTTTCAGTGAGCTTCCCTGTGAGGTGGTGTTCTAGTGGTGGCAAAATATCAGACTGTGTTTGTTGGTTATATTTGTGCCACTGCCTTGCTCTATTTGTTGTTAGGTTTGTACATGTCATGACACAGTTACATGTCACTATGAGATGGCATGTATTGTGTTTATCTGACTAACATACACATCTTGGGATGATTATGTTTTGGTTGCTGTGGATTTGCTAAGGGTGCATGGTTTGACTATCCCCTTGACAGTGATGTGTGTGTATTGTCACACAATATTGTGTATATTGGTTGTGTACTCACCAGGCTCTGGGATGTTTGATAGTCCATATACGCTCACTGGTGGTAGGATGGCCCGCACCTTCTCCTCCCAGGGCCTGAGGTATAGTGGTTTGGCAGGAGGGCCACTGCCGGTTCGCTGACTCACGGCGTAATCCTTCTTGAGTAGGTCGTTGACCCTCCTGCGCACATCATACCACCTGTTCTGGATGTCTTCCTTTGTGCGCAAACATGGTGATTGTGCGTTCACCCTGTCGACGATCCTCTCCCACATCTTGGTTTTCTGCGACATGGGGGTCTGTTGGACCAATGTACCACACCACTGTGGCTCTACCCTGAGGATCTCATCTACCAGGACTTCCAATTCACTGTCTAGGAACTTTGGATTCTTCTTTGGGGGCATGGTGATGGGTGGTGGTGGGGATTGATGTGTGTGTGAGTGTGCAAGTGAGGGTGGGTGAGTGTAGGTTTTGCTGGGTGTATGTGAGGGTGCTATTTGTGAGGTGCTAATGGTGTGTGGCTTGTGTGATGGATGAGTTGTGAGTGTGTCTGTGGTTGCTGTCTGATGGGGTTCTGTGCTGGCAGGTCAGTTGAATTTGCAAAGGATCATGGTAGGGATTTGTGGCCTTTATATGGGTGGAGTTGTGGGTGTGTCCTTGTTCCATGTTTTTTTCCCCCTGTATTTATTGGCTTTGTCATTGCTTGTTTGGCCCTTTTTTTGTATTTTTTCCTTTGAGTTTTTAGGCATGTAGGAGACGTTCTACTGACCGAGTAGGACGCTGCAGTTGGCTCGTGCGGGCTTCTCCGAGTCTTTCAAGCTGTGTTCCTGCTGGGTTTCATGTGCGGCGTATGCGTCGGTCGCGGAGTATTGGGTTGCTTCGGCTGGGTTTTGTATGCGTGTTGGTCGTACGGCTTGGGCTCCGTGCGACTCGGTCTGGTTTTCCATGCATTGCATCGTACTGCGCGGGTCGGAGTTCGCGGGTACTTTTCGGTCGGGTTCATTCCTGGTGCGTGTCGGTCTGCTCGATTCGCGTAGTTTCCCAGCCGGATAGCTTGTTTCCGTGCGGTTCGGTCGTTCGGCTTGTGTTCCGTACGAGTCGGTCGTGATTCACATGCATTTCATCGTACTACGCGGATCGGGCAGCGCCGGTACGTGTCGGTCGGACAACATTCCCGTACCAAGTCGGTCGGTATGTTTTCCGGCCCGAATCGGAATCGGCCCCTCAGTCTTTGCACATTTCGAGAATTGATTAGGTTTTTTCTTTCTTTCATTGTATTAATTTTTAAAGTTGCACTGTGTTCAAACCAAATGTAGAAAAATAATTCTGAGGTCATGATTATTCAGTAAAATGTTCCTCATACAAAAGTAAAGATGTGTATGAATCACACAACCATCTAATGTAGTATTGTTGTTACAGTTTTTTGTGGCCCAAGGTGGTTGTAGGTAAGGGCCAAACCCCACCTATCGAGACATAACTGTCTAAAAGTGTCATTTTCAAAATTGTGATTTTACCATTAAAGTGGATATTAAATTGCAATTCATGGGAGACCATGCATGATATTTCTACTTGTTCCCAAACAAAAGGTATACATTTTTTTATTTAACAAGGTAAACCAATGTTATCCTATGGCTGAGGTAGGCCTCACATTAGTGCAAAACACATTAGTGAGTTTTTCACTCACAGGACATGTAGAACTGAAAAGTACATGTCCAACTTTTTAAATACAATGCACCCTCCCATATGGGCTGTTTGGGGCCTACCTTAGGGGTGACATATATATTAAAAAGGGAGTTTCAGGCCCCAGAAGGGGTTTATTTTGCCAGGTGGTATTGGCAGTTTAAAACTACACTCAGGCTGCAATGGCAGGTCTGAGACATGTTTTGAAAGCCTACTTAAGCGGGTGGCACAATAAGTGCTGGCCCACTAGAAGCATTTAACTAACAGGCCCTAGGTTCATTTCCTACCTCTTTACTAGGGGGTTCACTGACAAAATATTGAGGTCCAAAATATCGACCTGCAAAATTATCGAGACAAAAATATCTACCTCAAAAATATCGACTACCTTAAAAAAAGGTAAGTAAAAAAATATCCCAGAGAATATCGTTTTCAATAATATCGTTGTATTAAATATCGAATTTTTAAATATAGTTATATAAATTAAAATATTAAAAATAAATTATAATAAATACAAAACATTAATTTAATACAAATATATATATATATACATACATATATATATATATATACAAACAAAGACTCTCCTTCCAGAGATGCAGGCCCGTAGAGGGGTGGCGCGGTGCCGGTGGAGAAACCGGTAATTTCAATATAAATCCAAAGCGGGGTTACCTAACATTAGCAAGAGTACACTGTTCTCTTTCCTTATACAGACTGGAAGTGCAGCAATGCTCGCTAAGACACTGATAATTTGAGAAGTTTACTTTAAACTTCTAACCATACACCCTTTAGTACAAACCCTACTTCCATCTACACAGTAGGGTGAACTGTCTCCACGGCAAGGGGAACTCTGTATTCTTTACAGAGGGGTTACGCAACCAGCAGACTCCATCGTTCTGTGGACAAGCAGTATTAGATCAACTAAGCATTATGGAGGATGAGAGGGAACGTAAAGAAGCGGCACAGACACTATTTGCACGGGCACCGGGAGTAGGCAGCAGCAAGCCGGCAGCTACCCGTACTGAATCAACCACAATGGATGTACTTAAAAAGTATGAAAAATTGCATAAACAAGAACTGTCTAAATGGTGGGAGGCGACGTCATTGCAGGATTACATTGATAAAAAGATGGTGCCCCGAGGCCTCAGAATCTTTATCACCCCTTCTTATGATTCACCTGACCCGGCCATGTTAGAAGAATGGTCCGCCAACTCAGCCAACAGCTCAAGGAACATGCTGGAGATCCTCGTAAAATACGCATGGTCCGATAGGGAAAACATCAAGAGAGAGATCTTATGCATGAAAAACGATCTGACTAAAATTGCGGAACAAGATCTAATCGCAAAATATCTTGAGGAAATGAAGAAAAGGTTGAGATTGATCAAAGTCGACATAAAGGCGTGGAAACAACGCAAACTCCATCGAGATTGCGGAGATTATGAATCTGGGAGGATACTTACCTTCAGTCGAAAGTATGATTACCTTTACGACACCCCAGATGGAACCACGGCTAAAGCAGCAATAACTGCAAGACCTAGAGCAAATGGCGACGAAGAAGCTGCAGTTGCCAGTGACACCAATACAGAGGCCTCTGAAGTGTCTGAGACATCGGAAAGCTCTTTGTCTGATGGAGATGGCGCAACACGCCCCAAAACCTTTTTAGACGAGTACCGACTCATGAAACGGAGCCGGCAGATGACCAGGTCGATGACCAAGGTGAACTACAACGAGAACACTACAACGGCAGGAGGGGGAAGAGGAAGAGGAAGAGGAAGCACAAGGGGTACCAAAGCAAGAGGCAGAAGAGGTGCCGGCAGAGGAGAGAAAAGAGGAAACGAAATGGAGCAAGTGGGATACAAGCAGACACGCTCCAGGAAACAACAATGATGGATGATGCTACGGTAAAACAAACCATCATTAATCTTTCTCACAGACAAGTAAGCATTCAAGACAAAAGAACATTATGCTTAGGTCTGTCGTTTTGTCCAGCAGTACCCATGAATTATGTAGACAGCAGAATTGACATTTTTAAATTCTGCAGAAAATTAAAACTGAAGAAGTGGCATAAACTGAAACCCACAAAAAGCAAAGAACCCCTTTCCATAGAACACAACACACATGAGGAGGCATTGGCAATAGGAGACATTGACACTCTGGTGGCATTACATGAACTACAGGAAGATCCAGAGGGGGCACATGCGAATATGGAAATTCGTAATATCTTAGACGAACTGGAAATTGACCATGACAAAGCGGCATGTACCAATTTCAAACCAAAATCGACATTCCTACCGACCATGAACCATGATAATATAGATACCTTTCAAGATCTGGTCGGCAAGGATCTACTCAATTACAGGCAAAGGAATTGGCCTAAGAAAATGAGGAAATTTAAACACAACCTGACACTCACCCAGAGGAAGGCTATGCAAGCATTGGCAGAGGACAATAGCATTGTCATCAGACCTGCAGACAAAGGGGGAACATTGTGATTCTCACCCAAGATATGTACATAAAGGAAGCCTTAAGACAATTACATGACACAAGTACATACAGTATCACTACCAGGATAGAGTACAATAATAGCATTTCCTACATTTGGGACAAATTGGGAGATTGGAGGGACAAGGGACTCCTTGTATGGGAAGAATTCTGCTTTCTCAAAAAGGACTACCCGGTCCTTCCAGTCATGTATCTTCTGCCTAAAATCCACAAAGATAGGGAGAATCCACCAGGTAGACCCATAGTGTCGTCACGAGGTAGCGTTGCTGAGAATATATCACGCTACATTGACCATTTTTTAAGAGAATTTGTAAGTACCTTGCCCTCATATCTAAGGGACACTAAGGACTTCCTCAGTAAAATCAAAAATCTTTCATGGCAAGCTGATTATTTGTTGATAACTATGGATGTCAACTCTTTGTACACAGTGATTGACCATGAGCAGGGAATAGAAGCATGTGTCAGATTTCTGAAACGCAGACACATCAGATATTGGGGACATACCCAAATGATATTGGACATGATGAGATTTTGTTTATCAAGCAATTTTTTCATGTTCAACGAGGAGATATATAAACAGACTCACGGAACTGCGATGGGAACTTGCTTCGCGCCTAGTTTCGCGAATCTGTTTATGGGAGCATGGGAGGAGGACATCAGATGTGACAACAATCTTGACGTTGAGTTCAACAAAGTCATCTTATGGCTCAGGTACATAGATGACCTGTTTGTGGTATGGCAAGGGAGTGAACATGAAGCACGACGGTTTGTAGACAAACTGAATCACAACACTAGGAATATCAAACTCACCAGCACCATTAGCAGGAAGGAGGTAGAATATCTAGATATCAAAGTGCAGATTATATCTAACGAGATACAAACCACTCTCTACAGGAAATGTACGGCAGGGAACACCCTGTTACACCCCATGAGTAGCCATCCTGATAATCTCAAATGGAGCATCCCTTATGGGGAATTGCTCAGAGCCAAAAGGAACTGTAACTCTGAGGAAAGCTACCAGAAAGAACAAACTGTTATGATTCAAAGATTTCAGGAAAGAGGCTACCCACCTTGGGTCCTAAAGAGGGCGGTGGAACGAACAGAGAGAGTAGAAAGGGAAACCATACTCAGTAACACCATCAAGACTACAGATGACAACTCTGAAAACATAGATACACGTATAATTCTCACATACAACGGGAATGCAAAGTACATACGCAAGACCATTGCACAGAAATGGGATATCCTCAAAGGTGACCCGGTTATAGGCAGCACTATACCCATCAGACCTATGATCACTTACAGGAGGAGTCGGAACCTTAAGGATCTTCTTGTACATAGTGACCTAAGAGATACCCCTGTAACAAGGGGTATTGATCTGCAGGGCTTTTTTCCATGCGGCCATTGTAAAGCGTGCAGCAACAGCCGGTTTAGAAAGGAGTTCTGGAACACTAGCACCAACAGCATGGTGAGAATTAAACAATTCTTGACATGCAGTACCACCTTCGTGATCTATGTACTGGAATGCCCCTGTAGTTTGAGATATGTAGGCAGTACAACAAACATGGCCAAAAAAAGAATTCTAGAACACATGAGGGCAATCACTAACAGAGACAAACAGTATCCTATTGCACGACATTTTGAGTCACATCATTTTTCAGACAGTTCCAAACTTTCATACTATGCAATAGAACAGGTATTGGGCAACAAGAGAGGAGGTAACCGCACTCTCAAACTTAGACAACGCGAATCAAGGCACATCATAGGGATGGCTACACGCTACCCTAAAGGGCATAATCAGGATGAGGAATTGGCTATACATCTTCAAGAACATTAGATTACATTTTTGCCCGTGACAGGTAGACAGTCAAATAACAGAGACCAAGCCTTCTAGCTTTTACTTTTGCATGATTAGAATGTTTTATTGTTAGTTTCATTGCTAGTTGGCTGCAACATGTTTTATTTACAATGACTGTGCATGACTCTTGTCTTTTCCTTTTATTCTTTTGCAGGAGGAAAGGAAGGGACCATGTCTCTTGCTTGGGATCCCTAACCTTTTCTTCGTGACATCATTCTGCTACGACCTTGTCCACAGATAAGAGATTTTTACACGATTATGTTATATTTTTTACATGATTATGTCAGTTGCATTGTATAAATATGTTTTGTGCACACAATAGGTGGTAGAGGGGGCACCAAATCAGCGGCAGTTTGTTATATTGGTATATTTATAATTCCTTGTTATATTAACAGAAGGGAACCATCCACTTCGAGTAGGCTTTGACAGGCACACTTCATCAACTTTTGAAATTCCCACTAACTAGGGAATAATAGAAACACATAGAGCTGTTTTAAAGGGAAAAAGGGCCTTTGAATCTAACAGCACGCCAGGATACATTATTTGGTAGCAATATATATAAAAAAGCGTATTTAACGCGTCACAAGTTTAGCAGCGCAGCTTCCAGACTAGGAAACTTGTTGCATCAATGAATATATTAGCAAGTGACATGCTATCTCCATACGCACGTTTCTGAACTTTTACGTTCAACACAGCTCGTATTCGTAGAGGACTGCAAATACCAGCATGCCCCGCCACTATTCCCTGGATAAACTACTCACAAACACCAGCCAGTGGGTTCGCTATGCTCCTATCACATGGTTGATGTATATTAGGTTAGTTATTGTCATAGTCTACTTTGCACATCGTTCTTGAACTTCGTCTAACTGTATTTTTACTACTTACTAATGGCGACCATGAAACTGTATGTAACGATGATAAGTCCGTTTTTTATGTTTATGTTTACATTTCACAGGAAGTGTATGTAAGCAATGACTGTGTGGTTGCCCCATTGTGTGATCAAGACTCTGCGGAGTCGAAACGCGTCACGGAGGGTTTATGACGATAATAAACCCCCTTTTCTATCTTTGGAGTCCTGCTTGGTTTATGCGTTAACCTGAGAGCGCGATAGGTAACCCCGCTTTGGATTTATATATATATATATATATATATGTATATATTATCTACTGGCGGTCGCCAGTAGATAGTTATAGTTAGGACCTATTTTCCATAGGAAATCCGCGATATTCTATTTGAAATAACTCTTGCGTCGGTTGACGAATCTTCGCGAAATTTTCAAACTTTATGGCCCGCTCCGGTCCGCTCCTACCCTGAAAGTCTCAGGGTGATTCGTCAAGCGGGGGCCGAGAAAAAAGGGGGTCCCAAAACGTGTTTTCCCCATTCATTTTCCCATAGGAAACTTTAGACACGGCTACAGCCCGAACTGCTGAACGGAATTACACCAAATTTGGCAAAGAGGTAGTTTTTGGTTCAGAAAGAACCCTTTTGTTAAATGGTGTAAATCCGTTCAGTAGTTGCGGAGAAATTAAAAAATAAGAGTCAAAAATCAATTTCCCATAGGAAACTTTATGCAAGGCTACAGCCCGAACTGCTGAACGGAATTACACCAAATTTGGCAAAGAGGTAGTTCTTGGTTCAAAAAGAACCCTTTTTGTTAAATGGTGTAAATCCGTTCAGTAGTTGCTGAGAAAATCAAAAGTAAAAACACATATATATCTGGGCGGAGCCTAACCACACATGTCATCGTGAGATCTGATTGGCTGTCAGCACTTCATCCTGGAATTGCTGGCAGACATCTTGGGACCAATATAAATGATAGTACCCCTTGGAAATGCATTGTAGTGAATCGAAGATTTTGAGGGTTACCAAAAGGAGAACTATAAAGGGTGATAACAGACTTTAGTTACATTAGAATTCATTTGTTGATGGTACCATACTAATTTCAGGAATTGTGGTGTGTTCTAAGGTGATTTTACCCTGTGAAAAACCTTCTGCTGGGATATCATGAATCATGTTTGAGAGAAAACTATTTTCACATGCTTGTCCCATACAGTTTTGGAAGGTGCCCCAGAAGCTAAAATGAGAGCATATTTTCTGTAAATTCACATTATCTTTCTCAGTCATGTGAGAATGAAGTCTGACATTCTCAGTAAAACATGTACATCCAACAAGGGCAGAGACTGTCAGTTGATTCCTTTGTGTTCTACTGCAGCTTCCCAGAGTGTTCTAAAGAACAACTAGAGTGCTAACAGCCTTACTTATGACAAAAGTATGGCACACCTGAAGCCATCTTGATTGGAATAAACTGGTAACACTTAAAACATTTAATTTAAAAAGGAACAAAATGATGGGGTTCATCTTGTCATAGAAATTATGGTTAGTGCTCTGGAAAGAAAAATTAGGACATGTTTCAAGTGTGATCTCAAATATCTTCCTGTTATATTTCAACAGGAGCAGCCTGTCAGTTGATGCCTTTGTGTTCTACTGCAGCTTCCCAGAGTGTTCTAAAGAACAACTAGAGCGCTAACAGTCTTACTTATGACAAAAGTATGGCACACCTGAAGCCATCTTGATTGGAATAAACTGGTAACACTTAAAACATTTAATTTAAAAAGGAACAAAATGATGGGGTTCATTTTGTCATAGATATTATGGTTAGTGCTGTAGAAAGAAAAATTAGGACATGTTTCAAGTGTGATCTCAAATATCTTCCTGTTATATTTCAACAGGAGCAGCCTGTCAGTTGATGCCTTTGTGTTCTACTGCAGCTTCCCAGAGTGTTCTAAAGAACAACTAGAGCGCTAACAGTCTTACTTATGACAAAAGTATGGCACACCTGAAGCCATCTTGATTGGAATAAACTGGTAACACTTAAAACATTTAATTTAAAAAGGAACAAAATGAGGGGGTTCATTTTGCCATAGAAATTATGGTTAGTGCTGTAGAAAGAAAAATTAGGACATGTTTTAAGTGAGATCTCAAATATCTTCCTGTTATATTTCAACAGGAGCAGCCTGTCAGTTGATGCCTTTGTGTTCTACTGCAGCTTCCCAGAGTGTTCTAAAGAACAACTAGAGTGCTAACAGCCTTACTTATGACAAAAGTATGGCACACCTGAAGCCATCTTGATTGGAATAAACTGGTAACACTTAAAACATTTAATTTAAAAAGGAACAAAATGAGGGGTTCATTTTGCCATAGAAATTATGGTTAGTGCTGCAAAAAGAAAATTTAGTGCATGTTTTAAGTGAGATCTCAAATCCTCTTCTATTTCATTAGAAAATTCTGACATGCAGACTGAAACAATCACTTTCAATACCAGCAGCAGACTTCCAGTTAACTCCTTGGTGAGCAGTAGCTTTACTACAGTGATCTAATGAACAACTAGAGTAATAACATTCTGAATTTATGGCAAATGTGTGACACATCTGAATGCCTTCTTGATGGAATCAAAGTAAAAACTGAAAGCATTTCCTACTGAGGAGACTGCAGTAAATGAGGAAATTAGGAAACTTCATAACAAAGAAGTCTTCCAAGATGGCCACCAGTGAAAAAAGAGCCCAAATGTAGCACAAATATTACCCAGATGTAGCCCACATATAGCCCAATGACAAAAGTGTGCAAAACACTTTTTATTTTTAGTTTTTTTGCAGTTTTATGTAGTGCAGACTGGTCAGGTATTGGAGCGTTGCATCTTAAAACATGACCCCCTACACTACAAAAACACCACTGCACTACCCTAAACCCTAAAACACTACCCCAGCACGACCCCTACACTACACAAGCACCACTGCACTATCCTAAACCCTAAAACACTACCCCCAGCATGACCCCCTACACTACACAAACACCACTGCACTACCCTAAACCCTAAAACACTACCCCAACACCACTGCACTAACCTAAATCCTAAAACACTACCCCCAGCACGACCCCCTACACTACCCAAACACCACTGCACTACCCTAAAACATGACCCCTACACTACACAAACACCACTGCACTACCCTAAACCCTAAAACACTACCCCCAGCACGACCCCCTACACTACACAAGCACCACTGCACTACTCTAAACCCTAAAACACTACCCCCAGCACGACCCCCTACACTACACAAACACCACTGCACTACCTTAAACCCTAAAACACTACCCCCAGCACGACCCCCTACACTACCCAAACACCACTGCACTAACCTAAATCCTAAAACACTACCCCCAGCACGACCCCCTACACTACCCAAACACCACTGCACTACCCTAAACCCTAAAACAATACCCCCAGCACGACCCCCTACACTACACAAGCACCACTGCACTACCCTAAACCCTAAAACACTACCCCCAGCACGACCCCCTACACTGCCCGAACACCACTGCACTGCCCTAAACCCTGAAACACATACCCTAGCACGACCCCCTACACTGCCCGAACACCACTGCACTGCCCTAAACCCTGAAACACCACCCCCAGCATGACCCCTACACTGCCCGAACACCACTGCACTGCCCTAAACCCTGAAACACCACCCCCAGCATGACCCCTACACTGCCCGAACACCACTGCACTGCCCTAAACCCTGAAACACTATCCCCAGCAAGACCTGCTACACTGCCCGAACACCACTGCACTGCCCTAAACCCTGAAACATCACCCCCAGCAAGACCCCCTACACTGCCCGAACACCACTGCCCTAAACCCTGAAACACCACCCCTGCACGACCCCCTACACTGCCCGAACACTACTGCACTGCCCTAAACCCTGAAACACCATCCCCAGCACGACCCCTACACTGCACGAACACCACTGCACTGCCCTACACCCTGAAACACTACCCCCAGCAAGACCCCTACACTGCCCGAACACCACTGCACTGCCCTAAACCCTGAAACACCACCCCCAGCACGACCCCTACACTGCCCGAACACCACTGCACTGCCCTAAACCCTGAAAAACCACCCCCTGCACGACCCCCTTTACTGCCAGAACACTACTGCACTGCCCTAAACCCTGAAACACCATCCCCAGCACGACCCCCTACACTGCACGAACACCACTGCACTGCCCTAAACCCTGAAACACTACCCCCAGCAAGACCCCTACACTGCCCGAACACCACTGCACTGCCCTAAACCCTGAAACACCACCCCCAGCAAGACCCCCTACACTGCCCGAACACCACTGCCCTAAACCCTGAAACACCAGCCCCAGCACGACCCCTACACTGCCCGAATACCACTGCACTGCCCTAAACCCTGAAACACCACCCCTGCACGACCCCCTACACTGCCCGAACACCACTGCACTGCCCTAAACCCTGAAACACCATCCACAGCACGACCCCCTACACTGCACGAACACCACTGCACTGCCCTAAACCCTGAAACACTACCCCAGCAAGACCCCCTACACTGCCCGAACACCACTGCACTGCCCTAAACCCTGAAACACCACCCCCTGCACGACCCGCTACACTGCCCGAACACTACTGCACTGCCCTAAACCCTGAAACACCATCCCCAGCACGACCCCCTACACTGCACGAACACCACTGCACTGCCCTACACCCTGAAACACTACCCCCAGCAAGACCCCCTACACTGCCCGAACACCACTGCACTGCCCTAAACCCTGAAACACCACCCCCAGCAAGACCCCCTACACTGCCCGAACACCACTGCCCTAAACCCTGAAACACCACCCCCAGCAAGACCCCCTACACTGCCCGAACACCACTGCACTGCCCTAAACCCTGAAACACCAGCCCCAGCATGACCCCTACACTGCCCGAACACCACTGCACTGCCCTAAACCCTGAAACACCACCCCCTGCACGACCCCTACACTGCCCAAACACCACTGCACTGCCCTAAACCCTGAAACACCACCCCCAGCACGCCCCCTACACTGCCCGAACACCACTGCACTGCCCTAAACCTTGAAACACCAGCTCCAGCACGGCCGCCTACACTGCCCGAAAACCACTGCACTACCCTAAACCCTGAAACACCAGCCCCAGCACGACCCCCTACACTGCCCGAACACCACTGCACTGCCCTAAACCCTGAAACACCACCCCCAGCAAGACCCCTACACTGCCCGAACACCACTGCACTGCCCTAAACCCTGAAACACCACCCCCAGCAAGACCCCCTACACTGCCTCAACACCACTGCACTAAAGCCTGAAACACCACCCCCAGCAAGACCACCTACACTGGCTGAACACCACTGCACTGCCCTAAACCCTGAAACACCACCCCCTGCACGACCCCTACACTGCCCAAACACCACTGCACTGCCCTAAACCCTGAAACACCACCCCTGCACGACCCCTACACTGCCCGAACACCACTGCACTGCCCTAAACCCTGAAACACCACCCCTCAGCACGACACCCTACACTGCCCGAACACCACTGCACTGCCCTAAACCCTGAAACACCACCCACAGCACAACCCCTACACTGCCCGAACACCACTGCACTGCCCTAAACCCTGAAACACCACCCCTGCACGACCTCCTATACTTCCGGAACACCACTGCACTGCCCTAAACCCTGAAACACCACCCCCAGCACGACCCCTACACTGCCCGAACACCACTGCACTGCCCTAAACCCTGAAACATCAACCCCAGCAAGACCCCCTACACTGCCTGAACACCACTGCCCTAAACCCTGAAACACCACCCCCTACACTGCACGAACACCACTGCACTGCCCTAAACCCTGAAACACCACCTCCAGCAAAACCCCTACACTGCCTGAACACCATTGCTCTGCCCTAAATCCTGAAACACTAGCCCCAGCATGACCCCCTACACTGCCCAAACACCACTGCACTGCCCTAAACCCTGAAACACCACCCCCAGCACGACCCCCTACACTGCCCGAACACCACTGCACTGCCCTAAACCCTGAAACACCAGCCCCAGCAAGACCCCCTACACTGCACGAACACCACTGCACTGCCCTAGACTCTGAAACACCAGCCCCAGCAAGACCCCTACACTGCCCGAACACCACTGCACTGCCCTAAACCCTGAAACACCAGCCCCAGCATGACCCCCTACACTGCCCGAACACCACTGCACTGCCCTAAACCCTGAAACACCAGCCCCAGCACGACCACCTACACTGCCCGAACACCACTACACTGCCCTAAACCCTGAAACACCAGCCCCAGCACAACCCCCTACACTGCCCGAACACCACTGCACTGCCCTAAACCCTGAAACACCAGCCCCAGCACGACCCCCTACACTGCCCGAACACCACTGCACTGCCCTAAACCCTGAAACACCACCCCCTGCATGACCCCCTACACTGCCCGAACACCACTGCACTGCCCTAAACCCTGAAACACCACCCCCTGCAGCACCCTCTACACTGCCCGAACACCACTGCACTGCCCTAAACCCTGAAACACCACCCCTGCACCGCCCCCTACACTGCCCGAACACCACTGCACTGCCCTAAACCCTGAAACACCACCCCCAGCACGACCCCCTTTACTGCTTGAACACCACTGCACTGCCCCAAACTCTGAAACACCACCCCAGCACGACCCCTAAACTGCCCGAACACCACTGCCCTAAACCCTGAAACACCACCCCTGCACGACCCCTACACTGCCCGAACACCACTGCACTTCCCTAAACCCTGAAACACCACCCCCTACACTGCCCGAAAACCACTGCACTGCCCTAAACCCTGAAACACCAGCCCCAGCACAACCCCCTACACTGCCCGAACACCACTGCACTACCCTAAACCCTCAAACACCAGCCCCAGCACGACCCCCTACACTGCCCGAACACCACTGCACTGCCCTAAACCCTGAAACACCAGCCCCAGCAAGACCACCTACACTGGCCGAACACCACTGCACTGCCCTAAACCCTGAAACACCACCCCTGTACGACCCCTACACTGCCCAAACACCACTGCACTGCTCTAAACCCTGAAACACCACCCTCAGCACGACACCCTACACTGCCCTAAACCCTGAAACACCACCCCCAGCACGACCCCTGCACTGCCCGAACACCACTGCACTGCCCTAAACCCTGAAACACCACCCCTGCACGACCTCCTACACTGCCGGAACACCACTGCACTGCCCTAAACCCTGAAACACCACCCCCAGCATGACCCCCTACACTGCCCGAACACCACTGCACTGCCCTAAACCCTGAAACATCAACCCCAGCAAGACCCCCTACACTGCCTGAACACCACTGCCCTAAACCCTGAAACACCACCCCCTACACTACACGAACACCACTGCACTGCCCTAAACCCTGAAACACCACCTCCAGCAAAACCCCCTACACTGCCTGAACACCATTGCTCTGCCCTAAATCCTGAAACACTAGCCCCAGCATGACCCCCTACACTGCCCAAACACCACTGCACTGCCCTAAACCCTGAAACACCACCCCCAGCACGACCGCCTACACTGCCCGAACACCACTGCACTGCCCTAAACCCTGAAACACCAGCCCCAGCAAGACCCCTACACTGCCCGAACACCACTGCACTGCCCTAGACTCTGAAACACCAGCCCCAGCAAGACCCCCTACACTGCCCGAACACCACTGCACTGCCCTAAACCCTGAAACACCAGCCTCAGGATGACCCCCTACACTGCCCGAACACCACTGCACTGCCCTAAACCCTGAAACACCAGCCCCAGCACGACCACCTACACTGCCCGAACACCACTGCACTGCCCTAAACCCTGACACACCAGCCCCAGCACGACCCCTACACTGCCCGAACACCACTGCACTGCCCTAAACCCTGAAACACCAGCCCCAACACGACCCCCTACACTGCCCGAACACCACTGTACTGCCCTAAACCCTGAAACACCAGCCCCAGCACAACCCCCTACACTGCCCGAACACCACTGCACTGCCCTAAACCCTGAAACACCACCCCCTGCATGACCCCCTACACTGCCCGAACACCACTGCACTGCCCTAAACCCTGAAACACCACCCCTGCAGCACCCTCTACACTGCCCAAACACCACTGCACTGCCCTAAACCCTGAAACACCACCCCTGCACCGCCCCCACACTGCCCGAACACCACTGCACTGCCCTAAACCCTGAAACACCACCCCCAGCACGACCCCCTTTACTGCTCGAACACTACTGCACTGCCCCAAACCCTGAAACACCACCCCCAGCACGACCCCCTACACTGCCCGAACACCACTGCCCTAAACCCTGAAACACCACCCCCTGCACGATCCCCTACACTGCCCGAACACCACTGCACTGCCCTAAACCCTGAAACACCACCCCCTACACTGCCCGAACACCACTGCATTGCCCTAAACCCTGAAACACCACCCCCAGCACAACCCCCTACACTGCCCGAACACCACTGCACTGCCCTAAACCCTAAAACACCACCCCCAGCATTACCCCCTACACTGCCCAAACACCACTGCACTGCCCTAAACCCTAGAACACTACCCCCAGCACGACCCCCTACACTACCCGAACACCACTGCACTACCCTAAACCCTAAAATACTACCCCCAGCACAACCCCCTACACTACCCGAACACGACTGCACTGCCCTAAACCCTCAAACACTCCCCCAGCACGATCCCCTACACTACCCGAACACCACTGCACTGCCCTAAACCCTAAAACACTCTCCCCAGCACGACCCCTACACTACCCGAACACCACTGCACTGCCCTAAACCCTAAAACACTCCCCCAGCACGACCCCCTACACTACCCAAACACCACTGCACTGCCCTAAACCCTAAAACACTACCCCCCGCATGACCCCCTACACTACCCAAACACCAATGCACTACCCTAATCCCTAAAACACTACCCCCCGCATGACCCCCTACATTACCCTAAACCATAAAACACTACCCCGCACGACTCCCTACACTACCCAAAGACCACTGCACTACCCTAAACCCTAAAACACGAACTCCTACACTACACAAACACCACTGCACTACCCTAAACCCTAAAACACTACCCCCTACACTACACAAACACCACTGCACTACCCTAAACCCTAAAACACTACCCCCAGCAGTACCCCTACACTACCCAAACACCACTGCACTAACCTAAACCCTAAAACACTACCCCCAGCAGTACCCCTACACTACCCAAACACCACTGCACTACCCTAAATCACTACCCCCAGCACGACCCCCTACACTACCCAAACACCACTGCACTACCCTAAACCCTAAAACACTACCCCCAGCACGACCCCCTACACTACCCAAACACCACTGCACTACCCTAAACCTTAAAACACTCCCCCCAGCACGACTCCCTACACTACCCCAACACCACTGCACTACCCTAAACCCTAAATCTACCCCCAGCATGACCCCCTACACTACACAAACACCACTGCACTACCCTAAACCCTAAAACACTACCCCCAGCACGACCCTCTTCACTACCTAAACACAACTGCACAATTTGTTACAGGCGTTGCAACGCAGGCCTGTGGTGCTTACTGGAAGTACCTAGTGGGCTAGTTGGGCCCCAGGGACCCTCAGGATTCAAGGGGACTTAATCCCGCAGCTTAAAACGCGCCCTTTAGCGCGTTTAAGAGGTAGTTTTAATCCCCCTGCCCTATTATGTACTAGGGACTTGCAGAGGAGGTCATGCTAATCACAGGGGTACCCCAACGCATAGTGTTCCCTAGTGTATGTAGGTGTTTTCACTGTATTCTAAGTGTCTTTTAGCATAGCACTGGCTCTGGTTAGTCAGAGTCAGTTACCACCAGTACCCGTCTGAAAAAGTTGTGGGCACAGGATGATTTTGCAACAAGGCCTCTTTCTGCTCCTCTGTTGGTTCTTTCTGCACATCTTTTGCTTCTTTCTGTGCGTTTTTTCTTCTTTCTTCACATGTCCTACCTCTGTAGGCATAGTTAGAATCTAGCATTTAAAAAAACCTTTGAAATTCACTTTTAAAAATCATAGGTTTCAGGCACGTTATAGTTAGAAATTAGCATTTAAAAAACCTTTGAAATTCACTGAAAAAACCATAGGTTTCAGACACGTTATAGTTAGAAATTAGCATTTAAAAACCTTTGAAATTCACTGAAAAAACCATAGGTTTTAGGGACAGTTATAGTTAGTTGGACATTTCACTCGTACAAAACCATAGAAATTCCCCGTTATAGTTAGTTCAGCTACCTATAACTCGCGCCCCGCAATGCACTGCTGATGACGTCACATATTACATCACTCATGACATGGTCAGTGACATCACTGATGACATCACTGATGACATCTCAAATGACATCACTGATGACATCATCCATGTGATAATTTCATGCATCTTCTCACACCCTAATATAACTTTTGATACACCCACTCTAAATTACAGACTGCCATTCTCAAAACCATAGACACTCCAACACCAAAAACTACATACCCACTCACTGATTCTTAGGTCTACACACACATCCACTCACTCACCCGTACAGTCACTCATACTTAGTCACTCAGTACAGGACTATCATATGCACTCATACACCTATATAAACACTCACACACCGCCACTCATCCATAGAGGTACTCACACACCTAGTCAGTCATGCAAAAAACTTAAACACACACCCATTTACTCACCTATACAGTTATACACACACCAGCTCACTTACTCATACAAATACTAGCACATTCTTACGCTCTTATACAATCACTGATACAAGTACACACTCATCCATACAGCCACTCTCACAATCACACACTCTCACTTATAGCCATTTATATACTCCAACACACATATATACTGCCTTTCACATATGTAGTTACTCACACATGTACCACTGAGATATACATTCAATCACTAACACACCCATACACACACTCACCCACCCATACAGTCCATCACAGATGCACTCTTGAAACCATGCACCCAGTGAATCACCAACTCACACATCTATGCACAGAGTCACACACACCCCACCCACACAAACACTCAGGCACCCATACAGATACTCAGACAATCAATCAATAACCCATGTAGACACTCATGTAGCTATTCAGAAAGCTCATGCAGCCGCTTACAAACCAACAGACAGACGGATACAGACATTCACACAGTTTAGTCACTAACCCATGCATTCAGTAAGATACATTTAATCACTCACTTGTAGAGTCAGTCACTCACGTACTAAATCATCCATTCAGACACTTATACACCCACTCATTCTTCAATACCCCTTTCCCTATATATATTAAACATATTTAAACTTTACAGAAACACACAGTCACTGGATGATGTCATCAGTGATGTCATTTGAGATGTCATCAGTGATGTCATCAGTGATGTCACTGACCATGTCATGAGTGATGTAATATGTGACGTCATCAGCAGTGCATTGTGGGGCGCGAGTTATAGTTAGCTGAACTAACTATAACGGGGAATTTCTATGGTTTTGTACGAGTGAAATGTCCAACTAACTATAACTGTCCCTAAAACCTATGGTTTTTTCAGTGAATTTCAAAGGTTTTTTAAATGTTAATTTCTAACTATAACGTGTCTGAAACCTATGGTTTTTTCAGTTAATATATATATATGTATATATATATATATATATATACCAAAAACATAAAATATTCAAAAAGCAAACCACTTTAATTACAATTCAAAAGTAAACAAAATAATTATTTTTACAATTTAATAAAAATATTTTACAAATGAAAAACATTAATACCTATAAATATTATAATTTTAAATAAACAAAAACATTATGATATAATTTTAAACATTATAAAATAAACGATAAAATATTATAATTAATACATATAAAATTCGCACTACAACTTACACAAAAATAGACAAATTCTTATACTAATAATATATAAAATGTACTGCTCCAACCTCACAATACAACAGTAATAAAATTGTTGCACCACACTGAGGTAAAATTTACTACTCTCACTATAATAAATGCAAAATTAGATAAAATAATGTACTGCAGAACACTACAATTAATACAACACTTGGAAAAATTTTACATTACAGAGAGATAAAATGTAGTATTTCCACTCTAATAAGTGCAACAGTATTCCCACTCCAATGAGTGCAAAAGTAGGGAAAGTGTTGAATTGCGGAGGGGTAAAATGTAATATTCCCACTTCAGTCAGAGCAACAGTAGGGAAAGTGTTGGATTGCAGAGGGTCAAAATGTACTATTCCCACTCCAGTCAGTGCAACAGTAGGGAAAGTGTTTGATTGCGGAAGGAAAAAAAATAATATTCCTACTGCAATCAGTACTACATTAGAAACAAACAAATTCTCTGCAAAACAATAAAATAATTTAAAAAAACAATAGAAAAATAAAAATGTTCAAAAAACACAAATATATTTAATACAAAATATTTAAAATAAATATATAATAATGTTAAATGTATATCATAAATAATTACAAACATTATTAAAATTTAAATCCCAAAAATAATTTTCATATAATTGTTTTTTATTTAAAAATTATTTATTGACAAAAAATAATGTATCAAATAATTTTTATTTTAGTTACCACCCACCATATACTCCTACAAAACTTACAAGCAACACCTAAAACTTAACGTTAAAAAGCGTAATTATTTACAGTATTCACATAAATATTTATCAAACTAATTATCAATAAATAAAAATTAATTATTATTTAATTAAATTTAATTTACTTTCCACAATATACCCCCACAAAATATACAATACACTCCTAAAATTTAATAAAAAATTAATTACACAATTAAAATAATACATTTTAATTTTCATAATAATTAACAATTAATAGAAATATCCTATTAACATAATTAGTTATTAATTAAATAATCCTTAATAAATAAAAATAATAATAATTACTTAGGGGCACATTACGATACCCGGCGTAAATAATTCCGCCAGGCATGGAAGCGGCAAAAATCCGCCCGCACACACCGCCTGAACACCGACCACGCCATTACGATTACACAAACCGAATACCGCCATCGGCGGAAAAAGCACACAAAATACCGCCCGCCAACGTCCGGAGTCGGAGACAAACCACCCGCCACGGACGGAAACACGCACGACAACACAAAACCGCCCGCCCTCACGGCCGACACACCGCACGTGAAATTACGATCGCACCGACATGAGCGCGGAAAACCACAAATATACCGCCCGCCAGCGCAAACAACGCCGATGAGAATCGACACGGCAGAAGCCATGGCGCCCACGTACCTGCACAGAAACCATCCGCACACAAAACCAATAGCACACAACATGGCCAACAAGTCCACACAGCAAGGCACGCACAAATACACAAGCACAGTACATATCCCGAAAACACCCCCGGACAAACAAAAAATACAAAGGCCAGAACCCCAGACACAACACACCTGAAAACAACAGACCATGAGGACACACCCACATAGGTGAGTACAAAAGCAGCACTCCCACAGACCACAACCCCTTGCTACATTGCAAACCAGAGAGGAGAGGAGAGGACACAGTGACACAGCAAGGACAGCAGCACACCACAGAAACGCACACATCACAACCACCACCACCACCACCACCACCACCAAACACCACCACCACCACCACCACCACCACCACCACCAAACACCGGCACCACAAACCCCCTGCACATTACACAACACACACCGCACCAGCACCACAAACACCATGGCACCACAAAGGATGCCCAAGTTCACGCCCATGGAGCTGACGGTCATGGTCGACGAGATCATCAAGGTGTACCCACAAATCTATGGGAACATGGTCCAGCACACACCACTAGCCACCAGAAACAGAATGTGGAACCGGATCGTAGACCAGGTCAATGCAGTCGGGACCCTGCCCAGGAACAGAGTCGAGATTAACAAACGTTGGAATGACGTCAAGAGCCTGGTCAAGAAGAAGGAGGGCAAAAACAGAGAGCTGGCTGCCGTCACTGGCGGAGGGAATCCCGCGCACTTTAAGACCTCCCAGGGACAAACACCCCCATGTCCAGCACACAATACACAACACATCACACACACATGCAACAGACACCACCACACACAGCCCAAACCGAACAACTGCAAGATGCGTGGGGACATGTGTACACTAAGCCAGCCACGTAACCACCAACAGGTCCCCAAATATGCCAGAAGCGCCACAACGAGCACCCACCACACCCATGTGTCCGCCACAGCTGCACCAACCGACAAGTAACAGGTAAGTGGCAGGAACACAAAGTGCAGTGGGTGGGACGGTGGACAGCCCAAGTACAACACACACCAGGCCCCAGTCCCACAGCACAGCAAGGAGGAGCATCCCCCACACCCCACACCCACGTGTCAGCCACCACAGTGCACAACGACAGCCGAAAGGCAGACATCACGGTCCACAGCAATCGGTGTCAGTGGGTATCCAGCCACCCCCACGACCCACAACACCCTCCCACCCCCACAGACCTGCAACATGGAGCACCCCCGCTTAGAGCCATGTGGCATCCAGTACAGTGCACGCACGAACAACTTGCAGGTGGGAAACTGGACAGGGCCGGATTACTGGAGGCATGAGGACCGTAACACGACCAACACATGGGACATGTCACGTAGCAGACGAACACGCAGCACCGCCCACCGTCACGAACAAGTGAACAATGTGCACACGGACATGAACAACAGACTCACACCCCACATGACCCATCACAGACATAGCAACACCCAAGGAGCCACGTCTGCATGCACAAGCCACACTGAATATAGTACCACACGGCAGCCACTGTGCAACTCATCACACACAACCGAAACACCATTGAAGTCCTGTCCATGTAGCCCCAACTGCCTGTCAACCACACACCCCACAACTACGCCTATGTAAGACAAACAACACTAGACGCAACAGAGCGGAACAACATAAATGCACACGAACACCACTGAACCCATCAAACACACAGACACACCATGCACAAACAACATACCATCCATCCCATCCGTCAGCCCCAGTCTCATGAAAGGCATGTCATCCGCACAGCTGCCACACATACAGCAGTCACGCTAAGATACATGCCCATTACCAACCATGTGCCAGAAGTCAATGAAGTGCACGACACACTATGAGCAACAACACACAACATGGGCCACACTCCCCGAGCACTGCAGTGATGCACATGGCACAGGGCAGCACGCACACCAAGGAGATGGGACAACTGCAATACGTTGGCTGGCACACAACCATCACTCACTCATAACGATGCGTCCAATGCCATGTCCAGTAATCACAACAGACAGCAAATATGCAGGCCATGTCAAGCATGCACACACCTCAAACCATGCACTGTCATGCTGCCACAACACATGTCACGTTCGGCACCCATGGCTCACAGCATGTACCCCAAAAGCATATTCCCTCCCAAATGCGAATCCGGGGCATGGCCCCCATGTTGCCATATGCGTTCCTAAGCGTTCCATTTGAACCCCAAAAGCATATTCCCTCCCAAATGCGAATCTGGGGCATGGCCCCCATGTTGCCATATGCGTTCCTAAGCTGTTCCATTTGAACCCCAAAAGCATATTCCCTCCCAAATGCGAATCCGGGGCATGGCCCCCATGTTGCCATATGCGTTCCTAAGCGTTCCATTTGAACCCCAAAAGCATATTCCCTCCCAAATGCGAATCTGGGGCATGGCCCTTATGTTGCCATATGCGTTCCTAAGCGTTCCATTTGAACCCCAAAAGCAAAGTACAAACCAGACCCAGGATGGGCCAGGAGCCCGCATACACCAGAGTCACAATAAGTAGGGGCACAGCAACACACCCATCGGCATGGCCAATCCGTCCCATGCCACATGTGCACAGCACACAGTCCCATTGCCAAGCACACACAAATACAGATGCTACAGCCACACACACGCCTCCGGGAAACCCATGTACGAGATTGCACGAACTGTCAATGTCAGACGACAAATACATACTTCGCCAGGTGCAACACAATAACTAATCTCATTCTCTCCACAGGTGACGAACTGCTGGATGCTGGGGATGGAGCCAGCAGCCAGCACAGCCAGCCTACAAGCCCCCAACGAGGACACACGGATCTGGAGGATCTGTCCTCCTCTTCGGACACGGACAACCAAGCAGGCCCATCTGGTGTGGCAGGGCCCAGCCGCTCCCCAGGACCCCTCCTACCCACCAACCCATCATCCAGGGCTGCTGAACATTCACAGCCCCCTGCTGCCACTGTCGTTGCGGCCACACCCACGGTCATTGTGGCCACTACCACTGCCGCAACCGCCACCATCGCCGCACCGACCACCACCGCCGCCACCACCGCCACGTCTCCGCTGGCACCAGCCCCAGCGCAGGTGGTGGCCCGGACGACTAGATCCACCCTGGGAGCCACAGCGAGGACCGTGGTGAGCAATGTGGCTAGTGGGCAGGCCGGTGGCAGCAGGACTGGTAGGAGGAGCAGGGTCAGGAAACGCCAGCCTCGCCTGGGAGCCATGCCCTGCCTCACATGGCCAGAGTCCTTGGGGCCTATGAAGAGGCCCAAGGACAATGGGTCCGGTCTGCCTCAGACACGCGTGAGGTGCTGGGGGTGTTGAGGTCCATGGACGCCCGTATGGGCCAAATCGTGGACCTCATGGGACAGCTGGTGGTGGCGGTGAGGTCACAGCCAGGGACAGCAGCTCCCCCTCCGCCACCACCTGCCGCGGCGCAGGGTGGAGCAGCAGTGTCCAGTTCCCCTGCGTCCACAGCCAGTGATCACACCTCAACCACCAGCATGTCGCAAGCAGGCACCCCCTCGCAAACGTGGAAGGGGCCGTCCGAAGAGGAAACAGATCTCCCGGGAGGACTTCGCACGCTCCAGTCGCAAGTGAGGCAGCCAGCCAGCCTTCCGCCAGCCTTCCTTGACCAGCCACTGCATTGACTTGGACTACGATCCCACTCCACACAGCCATCTGGATGGCATGTGTGTGTTGGACTATGGACATAGAACCAGTGGGTACACCCTGATCATCACGCAGCCATGACCGACAGCTCATTGTCACTGCACGCACCACTTTTGTCATCATCTTACACACAATCACATGTCACAGTTTGTAATAAATGCACCTTTTTCACTAACTGCTGTTTGTGCCCTGTGTCTTATTTGTACGGAATACAACGGCCACCTTGGGCGGAAAGGCACCTGATGCGTGGCATGGCATTTGAATCCGGAGGGCCTGTAGGGACCTAGGGGTGGGAGACAGAACAGGAGCACATTCAATGAGTGTGTCACACACCCATCACACAGTACATGTCAACAACTACAAGCAATGTACACACATCGCACAGAGCAATAGGGCACAATGCCACAGCCACCAACAGTGGCATACTACCCTGGCCATGGAGCGTTGACACACAGCACGCAGTGAACAAACGGCCACCCTGACACAGCACACACACACCTGCACAGATACAGCCACATCAGCCGTCGTACATGGACACTCACCGTCAAGTGAAGTAGCGGGCGATGAGCTGCTGCCGCACATTACCAGCTTCCTCCTCTCCGCTGTCCTCCTCACTCGAGCTGTCCTGGTCTGCGGGCTGGGGCCCTGGTTGATCTCCGTCATCCACGATGAGGGGGATCTGCTTCCGAATGGCCAGATTGTGCAGCATGCAGCACGCCACCACTATCTGGCACACCTTCTGTGGGGAGTACGCCAGCGCACTCCTCGGTGCGGTCCAGGCACCTGAACCTGGACTTGAGGAGGCCAAAGGTACGCTCGACCACACGTCTGGTCCTCCCATGTGCCTCATTGTAGCGATCGTCTGCTGGGGTGCGAGGATTCCTCAATGGACTGAGCAGCCATGCCCCATTCGGATACGCAGAGTCACCTGGGTGTGAGGGACACAGAGAACCGTTGCTAATCCAACTGGACAGGGGACAGCATCGCACAGCCAGCACGCTACACCACTCCACATACTCACCGACAATACAGGCACGATCCTGTTGCATATTGGACATCAGTCGTGGCAAGATGCTGTTGCGCATTATGTGTGCGTCATGGGCCGAGCCTGGGAACTTTGCACACACGTGGGTGATCACCATGTCCGCAAGGCACACCACTTGCACATTCAGGGAGTGCGTGTGCTTCCTGTTGCGGTACAGGTGCTCAGTGGCCTGTGGTGGAACAAGGCCGACATGTGTGCAGTCAATGGCTCCAACGACGTGTGGGATTCTGCCAAGGGCATAGAATGCACCCTTCACTGCCGCCAATTCACGAGCCCTGGGGAAGCGGATGTACCTGTTCCGGCACAGCATCATGGCTGCCAGTACATCCCTCAGCACCTTGCTGAACATGGGCTGGGACATCCCTCCTCCACTGCCCACTGTGTGCTGGAATGACCCAGTGGCGAAGAAATGCATGGCGGCCATCACCTTAGCCGTGGGGGTGACAGCAGTCGGATACACCCTGCGGGGACGGAGATGGGGTTCTAACATGGCACACAGTCGATGCAGGGTTGGCCTGTCCAGCCGAAACTTCCTAATAACCTCTGTATCGTCCATGTCCGCCAGCAATTGGTATGGGCGGTCAATGTTCAGTCTCCGCCTAGGGACAATGGCAGAGGACACATGTCACAGCAACACGACACATGGCAATTTCGCATACACATCACTGACATGACTGAGTAAGCACAGGAGCCACAGCCCAGCTGTCAAGCTGGGACGGCACGGCCACAATACACTTAAACAGGTCTCCCAACAATGGCAATGGCTAGTGATACAAACCACTGCCATGTGCATGCACATGGGGATCTAGGCCCCAATGACTTGCGGGGCGTGCTGATGGGGACTGACTGCATATCCGTCAAGCGGCAACGCCACGGCAACATGAATGTCTGCTGAGCATGGAACTGCTTCCGCGGCTGGATGAGTATGGCACACGACGACGACGATGTGGGCACAGGCTGAGCGGCCAAAACAAGTGGGACCTGTGGCACGAGGGGATATGAGACAGTAGTAGGTGTCAGCACTGCACCCTATGTACAGCACTGTACGGATCACACCTCCCGAAACATTGACAGGTGTCCACATTGACAGCCCCATGCCAAGACGGCTGTGTGCTTGCAGTCACACGTCACAGGTGAGAGGTTACATTGCACGTGCCAGGTGGCAGTCGTACATAGTGGGAGCTGGCATGTGTGTGCATGTGTCTCCTGTTCAGGATCCACCAGATGGGCGCTGACTCTGTACTGACCATTGGACACAGCATGTTCCGTGGAAGGCTTGTGTGTGTGGGATGGTGGCACTGGATGTGCCGCCGTTGGGTGGGGGCCATGCACAGGGCGGGTACGTCGTTGATTGCGCATTGTTGGTCACGGTGGGTGCACCCACTAAGATGTGTTGCCCTGTGTTCAATTCCTATGTCCGCATGATGATGGACTGTAGATGTGGGCAGACTACACATTGGTCGATGTGCTGTCTAAATGCATGTGCCTTCACACCAGGCACAGCTGCCCCTGCACATGTGACCCCTGCTGGACTCGCTGCTGGGTCTGTGGAGCTGATGCACCTTCTGCGCGTGGGGCGGGCAGCTCTCCTCACTTCCCTCATTGCGCATGTCATGACTTTGCCGCAGGTGACATGGATCATGGAGGGCCCACATGTACGCGTGGGTAGGCTACATATGATTGTACACTGGTCGCCACCCCCAGTCAGTGTTTCGAATGGGAAGGTTGTCGTGCTGGTGGTATGTTCGATGTGGCGGATGGGCGGGCCTAGGTGCGGGCTTACATTCCGGACATGGGGGGTAGTTGTATTGGCGACTAGTTGCAGTACACACGGGACACGTCTCTTCCTTTCCACATCTGGGTCATCCCTTGTACTAACTGACAGTGATACAGTCATCTTCGCCCCAGCCCTCATGTCCTCCCCTCGCTCCCCCAATATGCATGCTCACCTGCGAGGCTAGCGCTTGCACAGGCAGCCCCAAGCTCGCACCAGAGAGGGCAAGGAGTGTATGTGTGGGTCCAGTTGCACGAGTGGGCTGTCTCAGGGTATGATGTGTTGCGGGACGCCGTCCACCTGCGTGGTGACCCAAATGGTGACCCGGCCTGCATGGACTATGCATCACAGTCTTCGCCTTCCGGATCCGCCACCTGCGACACCCAGTGGCTGTGGCTGCCCTTGCGGCCAGGCCGCGTCCGTCTGTGGCTGATGGCCCACACATTCACTCTTTGGCCTCTCTGGGGAGGGCTCGGGGGTGGTGGCGCACGCGCTTGCACTTAGTCGCAATGGCATGTGGCGTGGTTGGTATGATGGGCAATGGATGGGATGGTGCGAGCCACCTCCCGTGACGTCAGTGCTGCTCGTGCTGTGGTGCGTCCCCCTACACTTCCATCTGACTTGTGCCATGCTAGACGTTGAGGTTCTATTGCCTGCGTGATATGACCAGGAGGAGCGCGAGGAGACCTCTCACACACCATGCTCCACTGCCATCCCGTGCCCTGTATCGCCTGTGCGGATTGACTATGTTGGGGTTACACCTGGTCGACTGGGGCTGTGTGTGCCTTGTCAGGGGCATGGCGGGCGCACAACAGGATCCAGCTTGTCCACAGAGGGTGGGCTGAGGTGCGCCTGGTACCGCTTTGTACGTGTGCCCGGCTGCTGTGCACACACGTGTTCACTCCCCCCGACAGGTGTCCTCTCACAATGCCCAAGGAAGCGGTGGTGTACTGTTCATGACCCCTCCCAACACGGCGTGCTCCAACTTGGCATGTGCGCATCTACCCGTCGCACCCACCCACCTGAGCACTGCGTCCATACGACTTCACACGACACATGTGTGTCTTCCACAGTAGTGCTACTCATTTGCGTTGACATCCAATACCAGTGGACTACATGGTCATGTCACGACTGCCGTGTACTTCACATACTCTCATCCTCTCTCATTCGTACTTGTGAAATGAGTCAGCGGAGACAGTTTTGGTTTCAAACATTATATTGAGTCTTCTGTCCTCTGTGATGCAGTATAGTGGACACTACTGGCAGCGGGATACATGTTGAGGATATACTGAGCATGATTGCAAATGGGATAGGGTGTGGGGTTACATGTGATTGGCTGTTGCATGTGGGATGTGGGCTTCAGAGTGACATCTGCTTGGCCAAGGCTGTGCTAATGTACATTTACGTATAGCTGCGGAGCTGCGGACTTTGACACAGACGGTATACATGTAGCCTACCAGACCGCTTGGCATCATGGGCACAGTCCATCTCAGTTCCATGTGACAGGTTTGCTGCGGTTGTTCCTCATGCACGCTGCATGTGAGATGACATCAGGGCATGTGCTTGCGTGCATGCAGCGGCGTGCCACTTGTTGTTGCACTGTGGTGGTTACTGGACATGTCACAGTCACTGGGGTCGTGTTGTTGTTGTATGCACTTGTCGTCCATGCAAAGGTCCTGGTATGGGATTCCCGGGTGGGGGTGGGAGGGGTGCAGCACCCACAGACTCCAGGCGACCTATTCATGTCCACTGAGCGGTGTGTGTGTCCATGGGCGCTGGATCCATGTCGTGTCCTGGTTGTTCGTGCAGTTCCGTCCATGTGGGTGCGATACACAGAGCCCATGCCACTGCCTCCCACGATGCATGCGGTGTTCCTGGATGTGATGGGGAACAGTGTGCATGTCCCGGTCATATCCGATGTCATGGCGATGTCGTTGATGGTGTGGTTACAGTTGCCGGTCGTTTGGTATGGCTGTTGTGGTGGTGACTGGCCAGATCCGTGCGGAAGCTAAGCATGGGTGCGGGGTTGGACATCATAGGTCACTCGGGGAACCTGCGTTGTGGTCCGACGTATTTACAGGTTGTCAGGTATGCGATGCCGCCCAGCAGGGCTTCCATGTCATTGGTGGTGTACATGTTTGCCAGCCAATGAAGCGGATGGTGGCTGTCAAGGTGTTGTTCGTAGGTTGTCCCTTGGAGGACCATGATGGGGCATGCTGGGTGACATTCGATGTAGCTGTTATCGATGATCCGTCGTGTGGAGGCACAGTGGTCCCATTTCAGTGCGGGTGCGATGTTGGCCACATACGCCATGCCCCCATAGGCAGAGCAGGCCCTGTCGTGTGCGTCCAGAGGGAGGAGTAGTGGTAGCAGGTCCGCCTTCAGACATGCCGGGTTGGAGAGGCATATCTCGACGGGATGCTGGTAGGGACACCTCCGACAGTAGAAGACGGGCATGACGCAGCTGAACAATGTGATGCGGTAAGTCAGTCGGTAACTTACGTTCAGCAGGGACAGGAGATCGCATCCCAATGTATGGCACAGGTTGGTTTTGTACAGCTTGAGCTGTTCGGCGTAGTTGGGTAGGTGTGTTGCGGTTGCCATTTCGCAGCGGTTCGTTGAGGTGGCGTGCTCCGGCTGTGTGTGCAGTCTGCAATGTGCACGCTCCGGGGTTGCTGTGAGCTCTGTGTAGTCGTAGGGAGACAGGACTTGTGTTCTGTTGGCTTGTTTGGAGGACACGGGCCCTCTTCCCACATGCTTCTCAGACAGTTCAAGGTCAGTGCTGTGTGACTCCTTCCAATTAACTTGCATGTGGCCGACATGGGGGAGTGTTTTCTTCTTTCTTCCCCGTCCGTTGTGTGCTTCTGTGATATGCGCTATCTGCCGTGTGGTCGGTCTCCTCGGCATGCCTGTGTTGGTCTATTCTTGGACAATGGCTGTATTCACCGGCTTCTGTCGTAGGGCTGTGGTTTCGGAGTTGGAATGGAAGGTCATTCAGTGCTGTCTGCTCTCCCTTGTGTGGGCGGCAGGCTGCCTTTCCGCTCTGCGTTGGGCCTTGTGTGTGGATGTTATTCTTGGGCCACCTGTTGTCGGTCCCCGGGCTCTTTGGTGTTCCGTTTATATGTCTTGTTCATATGTGCAGGGTGGTATGGGTGTTTCTGTGTGGTACTGGCGTTCCTCTTCCCGAAGGGGCCCTGCTTCTCCTAGTTGGTGTTGCCGCCGCTGTGTGCTACGCCATGTTTGTTACACTGGGGTGTGTCCTGCTGTTGCGTGTCTTCACTGACATGTGTGCGTCGGTTGTGTGGCGTTGGGTGTTGTCCGTGAATTGGGCGTTGGGGACATGTCTGTGGCCGGCCTGTCACGTGTCATGTGCGTTCGGGGTGGGGCTGATGTGTGTGCTGCTTGGTTGTGTCCCTGTGTCTGTGTGCGACGCATGCATGGCGCTGCGGTTGGCCTCTGCGTTGTGCGCATGTGTGGCGGCGCCATCGGCGCTTTGGGGCCGTGACGGGGTGGTTGGTTCCTAGTCCCAGGTGGTGTGTACACATGTGTTCTGCGATGTTACGATTTGGCCTGTGTGTCATATGTGGATGCGATGGTGGATGTGTTGTGTACACGCGCTGGTGGGGGTTGTCCGCTTTTTCCGCCCTTGCACTGTGTGCGCTGTTTGCGTGCACTTGTTGTGTGTGTGCCTACCTGCGTCTCCGCGGTACGTTGCGTCCTTGGTGGTGCATCAGCAGGAGCATGGGGACGGCCTGCAGTGCTGGATTCATGTTCGGGGAGCCGCTTTTCGTTGTCCGTGCTCGGCGTCCGTGTTACCGCTTCGGTTTGTCGTACGGTATCTCTTGGCCGTGGGAGCCGTTTGTTTGCGGCATCGTAATTTATGCGTCGGGCGGGACGTATTTCGTCGTACGGTGTGTGTCAGTTGGGCTGCGCCGCTACGTGTACGGGCGCACTTTGATGGCGGACGGTGTTGCTGGCTTGCCGGCGGTGTTTGGCCTGCTTTTCGCATCGTAATTGGGCGGGCGTGTGGACTGCTGTGTGCCGGCGGTAACTGGTGCTTTTTGCATCCGCCAGCACGGCGGTTGTGCTTCCGCCCGCCATCGTAATGGGCCCCTTAGAATTAATTTACTTCCCACCCTGCACACCTATAAACCCCACAACCCACACCTAAAATTAAAAATAAATTATACATATAACATAATTAATTAACAATCAAATAATTATTATTAATTAACAATTAATTATCAACTAATTAAAATGTAATCACTTCCCATCCTATACCCCTATAAACCCCACAACCCGCACTTAAAATGTATATTTAAAAAAAGAAAATTAACACTATTAACATAATTAATTATCAATTAAATAATTAATATTAATCAACAATTTAGTGGAGAGGAAAACGCCGAGATAGCAATTACTGCGGCGACGGCGGTTTTTTTGTTGCTAAAGTTTCTTTTCTCCCGGTTGACTGGCATCAAGGGAGAGATTTAAAGCAGCAGCTGTACCGGCTGGAGAAGGAAGAAAAAAAAAATCACCCCGTGGTGACTGGCTGGCTGGTATCCCTTTGCTACAGTCTTGGCTGGTCTTTTAAGGCTGCTTCAGGCTGTTTTGTCAGTAGCGGGAATGGATATCTGGAGGGCTTCAGCAGCTGTTGGGTCATGTTTCACGCCGGTAAGTGCCGGAAGTTAAGCACGAGTGAGCTGATTAAGGCTCTTGAAGGCTCTTGAAGGCGGTTATTTACTGAATTCTTGCTTTCTGCCTCCTATCTAGTCGACCCTTTTCAAAAAGAAAAGAAATCTGCTAAATGGACCCACCTTGTTTGTGACTTGTTGGACACGAAAGTGTACTGGGAAAAGTAGCGGTATCCCCAGATTATCCGCAGATTATCAACCTCTGAGGCGTAAGGAGGGGAAAGGCTTAGAGGAGTTTAAGCAATGGGAGAGCATCAAAAAGCCCTTAATACACTTGCAAATATGGAAATTGCACCCAGTACCAAAGCTAAAGTGCGCTTAGCTCTGTTGAAGGCAGCGGCAGCAGCAAGAGCCGAACGCAGTTTACAATCAAGGTGCGGCTCTGCACTCCCAAGTCCTTTGAGCTCTGAGGAAGATGCCTTGGAGGCTAAAAGGGAGACTGCAGCCCGTGATAAAGTTACTATGAATATATCACAAGGACAGCTGGGCGATGGTAAAAGGCTGGAGGAAGAGCTCTCCCCCTCACAAAGTAATGTACCAGTTTCAATCGTTGAAGGTGATGGTGTTTGTGTGGCAAGGGAGTTGGCAAATGGAACAGTCCTGGGGGGGAAAGGATCCCCCTGCTTATATAGAGGCCAACGTGAAAGATAGCATCAATGGCCCGACCTGTGGACTACCAAAAGATTATCCATTGTTCCTTAAAGCTAAAACAGCACCAACACCATCAACATCACCACCGGTCCTGCATCTTTCCTCTCAGGATATACAGGATAGTTCGCTACAGGGGGATCTCCCAGCAGATATGTTCCCCCAAAAGGAAACCAGAATTTCAGTGGATTCCCAGTTATTCCCACAGCCACAGCCACAGTCACAGCCACAGCCACAGCTACAGCTACAGATACAGTTTCAGCAGGGACCCTGCCCCCTAAATGGAGGAGAAGATGGGGAGATAACATCACAGGAAGCATCACTCGCAGAGGTAGGCAAACCCCTATCAGAGATGACAGCACAGCAGCAAGGAGAGGCTACCTTGATGCAACTCGACATAAAGACCATGCTAAATCTCATCTTGGATTAGATACAAGAGTTGAAGATTACACAAGCCAGCGAGATAGCGTCTCTCCACCATCGCTTAACAAAAATTGAAGCCGCAGTTGGTGCCCTTCCGGTCAGAATGCAAGAGACAGAGGGCCGAATTTCCCAGCTAGAGGACCAGATGAACTCGATGCAGCAGCAAGTCTACTCCGCTAGAAAAGAAAAAGCTTCACTGGAGAGTAAGCTTGAGGAGCTGGAGAACCATTCTAGACGGTCCAACCTGCGTATAGTTGGTATTCCTGAGGGATGCGAAGGGGGCCAAACAATCCAATGGGTCGAGACATTTATAAAAAAAAATGTTATCCCAGAATTTTCAGGGGACCTCACTATTACAAGAGCCCACAGAGTACCATCTCAGCCATTTCCAAACTCCAAATTACCACGGACAATTTTTGTGAATTTTGCAGACTATCGCATCAAAGATCAAATACTCACTAAAGCCATCCAAAGGAAGAAATTTTCTAGTGAAGAAGGAGTCAGCTGTCGTATTTTCTCCAACATGTCTGCAGCAGCGGTGTGTCGGCAAAAAGAGTTTGTTAAACTGTTGTATTTGTTTAAAGCCCAGGGCGCACAGGCTACGATAGCACAGCAGTCTAAATTAAGAGTTTTGGTAAGAGGAAAGTTTCACATGTTTGCTAATGTCGACGAAGCCCAGAAACTTTTGCAAGAAATATCTGCAGGTTCATAGATCAGCATTGTATAGGAAAATGGTTCTGGATGCCGGGGGGGAGGGACTGATCACGTAGGGTGCAACTCCATGGCACCCAAAGGGGAGAATCACCCGAATGGAGAGGAGAGGGGTATGGTGGGCAATTCCCCATCCTCAGGGGGGGTGGGTTTGGGCACAGGGGGGAGGTAGGGGGGTGTGGGCACTGAGGGAGGGTGGTGGAGTTAAAAAAGAAAATGAGCAGAGGTATAGATTGCAATACACTGGAAGGAAATGTATGTTCGCCAGCGTCCTAGATCTAAGCAACAGTTGTAGGGATGGGGTATAAAGTTCGTATTATTATGATTAATGTTAGCGGTATTTCTAACAAGCAAAAATATGGTGGATTAATAAGATGGTTGGCTTCATTTTCACCACAAGTCTTGTTTCTTCAGGAAACCCATCTTAAAACGAATGCACCAAAACTGTATATTCCTAAGGCTTTTTCTAAAGCCTATTTCGCATCGGCCCAGGCGGCAATACGGGGGGTTGCCATCTATTTTGGACGAGGGGTAGATTGGGAAATTGTTCAAATACAGAGAGATCCGCATGATAGATGGATTTGGGCCACAGTTAAGGTAAACAGCAATATATTGAATTTTGTAAATTATTATGCACCAGTTGTAGAAGATCTTACAGCTATTAATAAGATCAATGATAGAGCTAGGGGGGCGGTGGGTCCAATAATTCTAGGTGGTGATTTTAATTTTGTTCAAGATCTGGTAATGGATACATCAAATAAAACCAAGAAACAATTGAAGCCAAGTACCAAAAAAGTGATAGATGTAATAAAACAAGATTATCAACTAGTTGATCCTTGGCGCAAGGGTCATAGGGAAACTATGCAATAAAATTATTATTCCCGTCAATACCAGTCTGCCTCCCGCATCGATTTCTTTTTAATATCACGTTCTTTGATTTGTCTGAATACTGAGATATGGGCTAACTCTTTTTCAGACCACTCGCTGGTAAAAATTGAAATCCATCTAGAGGTAGGAAAGAGGGAAAAATCCAGGTGACAGATGGATAGACTTCTATTAACCAACCCACAATCGATTGATAGTATGCTAGAATGGATTAAAGAGTTTTTCCAGGTTAACAAAGGTACTGCAATGCTCTTTTCAATCTGGGGGGCCTTTAAGGCCTCAGTACGAGGGCAAATGATCGCCTATATGTCTGAGCAAACAAGGATTCGCAAGCTTCGAATAGCTGAACTTTAGCAAGCAGTCGATGTAGCCTTATTAAGAAAGAACAGCTCCTATGGGGGAGGCCATCTAGCTAAAGATCAATTAAGGAAAGCAAAACAGGAGTTAAGGGAGTTTTTCATTACTGAAGAAATAAGTAATTCACAATCATACCAGCAGACAGTTTATGAGGAAAGCCAGATGATAGGAATTTTTTTAGCATGGACAACTAAAGTAAAACAAGAAGCAGCAGTAATTGATGAATTGGTGGTACCTGGGACACAGATCTTAGTATCCGAAAAAGATACAATTGCTAAAATAATTTTAGATCATTATAATGAACTTTATACAACTGATTATCAGCTATCGAAGCAAGGAATTCAGCAATATTTCCACGATATAGAACTTCCTCAGATCCTTAGTGGGCAGAAAGAAGCCTTGATGGCAGATATTTCTGCAGCCGAGATCTGTCAGGCCTTAGCTTCAATGCCAGGAGGTAAGGCCTGTGGAAATGATGGCCTTCTGATTGAATTTTATAAGGCATTCTCGGAAGAGCTAGTACCATTCCTGCTGAAGCTTTTTAACTATGTTAAGGCGGGAGGTAATGTTCCAGCAGCCTTTAAAGAATCCTCTATAGTCAGCTTTGTCAAAAAGGGAAAAAGCCCCAGGGACGTCAGCTCATACAGGCCAATTAGTCTTTTAAACTCAGACTATAAAATTCTGATGACAATTTGGGCTAATCGATTTACTCCAATGGCCCAGTATGTGATACACACAGATCAAACTGGGTTCGTAGCAGGCAGGTCAATGTCTTCTAATACCGGCTATTTAGTTCAAGCGATCGACTTTTTTAATATTAATCGAACACCAGCTCTGATAATGATGGTCGACGCAGAGAAGGCGTTCGATTTGGTAAACTGGGGTGCTCTATTTTATGGTCCCGAAAGATTTGGTTTCCCCCCCAGATCATCTCCATGCTCCATGCTCCAGAATATATATCAAGGGGCTCAGGCGCAGGTTAGAATAAACTCAAATCTGGCAGGTACAATAGATACAAGACGGGGAACCCATCAGGGGTGCCCTTTATCCCTGGTATTGTTTACCTTTTTTATTGAACCCCTGGCTGTTAGGATTGGAGACATGTTAGAAATGGGGGTCTCTAGTTGGCAAGGGCTTGCACCTCTGTGCAAGTAGGGACCCTTCTTCCTAGTCAGGGTAAGGGTGTTACACTCGTGAAGTAACCCCTGCTCACCCTCGTGGTAGCTTGGCACGAGCAGTCAGGCTTAATTCAGAGGCAGTGTGTAAAGCATTTGCACATAACCAACAGTAATACAGTGTAAGCACTACAAAAGGACACCACACCAGTTTAGAAAAATAACCAATATTTTTATATACTCAAGACAAGACCAATTACTGACAAAAATCCACAATACTATACTTTAAAAATGAATGCTTGATAAGGTAACTTCTTCTTTGCAGGAATAACACAAAAGCAAAGTTCAGTACGAGTCGGTAGCCCCGTCCGGGTCTACCGCGATGCTGAAATACACAGAGTCCAACAGTTTCAGCCGACCGCATCGCTACGGGCCAGCAGAGTCGTGAACAGACTCGGTCACAGTACCTTCTCGTTGTGGCTGGTACGGAGTGTACGAGCCGGTCGGCGTTCGTCGCGGTTGCGGTGCAAGACGGAGCGATGCAAGGTGCGGTGTCCCTCGATGCGGTGCAGGCAGCGGCTCGATGAGCGTCGTGCAGACGGAGTCGGTGAGTCCAAGGCGTGCGGTGCAGGGCGAGACGGTGTACGATGCGGTGCTGGCAGGTTGCGATGCAGGCGACCAAGCTGGAGTGCGGGAGCTGGCGTCGGACAGCGGTGCGAGTCGGAGCGGTGCGTCGCAAACGTGCGAGCGGTGCCCCAAATGCGATGCAGTCACGACTGTTGAGCCAGTTGCAGGCGACTGCGCCGGTCGGGTCCGGCTGGTTCAGTGAAGCGATGCGATGCGAACTGCGGTACCCACAGGTCACGGTGCAAGCAGCGGCTCGATGTTGACGGCGTCGGACGCCGCCTACGGTGAGACCAGGGTTGCGATGCGAAGCGGGGCGATGCGGCCTGCGGTGCAAACAGGTCACCGGTCAGGGATGGATTTGGTTGACGGAGTCGGTTGCAGTTCCCTTCCTCTGTGGCAACTGAAACAGCGCTCCAGAAGTGGTACCCAGAGACTTGTGAAGTCTTTGCAGTCCCTGAGACTTCTTAACAGGAGGCCAGCTCGGTTTCAGGCCCTTGGAGATACTCAGCACAAGTTTGTAGAAAGTTCAGTCCTTTCACTGCCCAAGACAGAAGCAGCAACTGCAGGCCAACCCAACAAGGCAATAACTCACCAAAGGGGCAGTACTCCTCCTAGCAGCTCTCCAGCTCTTCTTCTTGACAGGTTCCTTGGTTCCAGCGATATCTAAATTCATGGGGTCAGGGCCCCAATATTTATATCCCAAATTCCTTTGTTCTCTGAAGGCAGAGAGGCCTTTGCCTAGTCCAAACCAGTTCTGGAGCACTTTGTTGACAAGTCTCCGTCCCTTCTTTCAGAGAGTAGGCCAGGGACATCAGACGCACCACAGGAGGTGGAGCCAGCATTGTGGAGGGAAGGCACTGTCCTATTCAGGGCCCAGGTGCAACTCCTCCCACCCATCTACATGTAGATCTTGCTATTCAGCCCTGTGCTGAATCACCCTGTCTCCTGGCATCCCCCAGCCCCTGTCACTCACACTCCAGACAAGGAATACACAACCTCGCAGAGGCAGGCTTGGATGGTTAGGCAAGAAAATACTCACTTTCTAAAAGTGGTATTTTCAAACACAGAATGTTAAAACCAACTTCACTAAAAGATGCATTTTATCATTCTGAGTCCAGGCATACTAAACTCGAATCTCTACCATGTTCCCGGGGTCAGTTAGGATTATAAGCTGTAATAATCAAAACTGCCCGTTCTGGCCTATAGGGAACAGGTAGCCTTGCAATAGTGATAAACGAACTAGGCTGTAATTCACTATCAGGACATGCCACACACACCAGGGCATGTCCTACCTTTCGCATACAACGCACCCTGCCCACAGGGGTACCTTGGGCCTACCTTAGGGGTGACTAACATGTAGAAAAGGGAAGGTTTAGGGACTTGCAAGTGTGCGCACTTGCCAAGTCGGCATGGCAGCCCCAGGCTGCGCACAGGCTCTGCAATGGCAGGCCCGAGTTACTCTTTACGGGCTGTTTGTGTGGGTGGCACAATCCAGTGCTGCAGCCCACCAACAGCATTTGGTCTACAGGCCCTGGCACTCGCAGTGCACTTTACAAGGGACTGACACATAAACCAAATAGGCCAATCATGGAAACGCCAATCCATAACACATTTTATACAGGAGCACTTGCACTTTCCCACTGGACAGCAGTGAGGAAAGTGCGCAGAATCATTACACCAGCAAAAACAGAGTCGAAAACCGGGAGGTCAGAAAGCAAAAAGTCAGGGGAAACACGCCAAAAGATGCCAAGTCTAACAAGACAATACAGAGATAAAAACTCCAATAGCGGGAATGTCAAAACTAAAACTATTTGCAGACGATGTTATATTGTACCTTAAACCTGAAAGACAAGATATCGGAACAATTTTAAGAGAATTTGCAGAGTTCGAGGCAATCGGTGGATATAAAATCAATCACAATAAAACTGAAGTCCTGGTCCTAAATGCTTGCAGTAATTTTCTTCCAGAAAATTTAAAACAACAAGCTCTCTCTCTTGAACCGATACGATATCTAGGGATATATGTTTCAAATCAATTTGCGGATATCTACAGATTAAATTATGAAGCCATGCTGAGAAAAATTAAAGATTTATTGGATAAATGGATACTTCTTCCCCTCACTTTGATTGGCCATATTGCACTTATAAAGATGTCGATTTTACCATTGCTAATCTTTCTTTTTTCTAATATTCCGATTAAAATCAACACAATATATTTTAAAGAGCTGGAAAAAATCTTTTGTCAGTTCATTTGGAACAAAAAAGCGTCAAGGGTAAAATTATCTATACTTCAACTTGATACTAGTTGGGGTGGGCTTGCACTTCCTCATATTTGTACTTACTATGAAGCAGCATTTTTGGCCATAATTGTTCATTTAATCGACAGGAAGGGATCCTTAGATAGTTTTTTTTGGGATAAGATGGTTCAGGAAGCTGGGTCACAGCTTCCTGTTTTCATCAAAACAGCAAAACTTCCCCAAAAATTAGATATAAGACGTCCCAGGCGCTTAACAATAGACTTCAGATATTTTATTCTTTAAAGGCTCATTCTTCAGGGTATGAATATCTGCAGATTATAGAATGCAGAAGCTTGGGCCTTCAAATTTAAAATAGCCATGTAAGTTTCTGGGAAACAAAGGGATTTAAGGAACTGGGCCACTTCTTAATTGGAGGTAGATGTATTAATTAGCAGGAGGTTCAAGCTAGATGCGGAAATCAGAGCAGGCTTCTCTTTTTTAGCTACCTTCAGGTTAGACAATTATTAAACAAAAATGCACTTCCAGGCAATACAGGTACCTCTCCAGTGTTAGCCGCTTTGTTCAAGACTAAATTAAGTGGCATAGGGAATTGGTATTGTTTACTTCGAAATCAAGGGGAGCCCCTTTTGGTTACCAATTTTCTTGAAAAGATAAAACAGGAAACACAATGTAATTTTTCAGATGGGGAGTGGCAAGCCATTTCGCAATATGGTAGTAAGGCATTGAGCGCTGCAAACTTTAGAAGAATGGCGTTTTTATCTCGCTGGATGGCTTATTACACCCCCAAAGCACTCCATAAGATGTATCCCGAGGTGGAGAATAAATGTTTCTGGTGTCAACAGGTGGGAGAGGGATGCTGCTTGCATGTCTGTTTTACATGCTCAAAGATAAGACAGTTCTGGGAGAAAACTTGTGCAGAACTTAGCCACGGCATGTTGAGAAGGGTGGAACCGGAGCCTGAGTTAGCACTCTTTGGTTTATTAAAACAGAGCCAAACCTAGCCACTAATCAGAGGGGGGGAAATGTTTGTAGGAATATCTTCTTTGGTGGCACGTTCTTTGATCATTCAGAATTGGAAAACAACCAAAGCAGCGACTTTTTTAGAATGGTATATAAAAATGAGTCGAGTAAGAAAATTTGAAGAAGTTTATGCAAAAAGGGTTGGAGCTAGTAAAAAATATATCTCAGTATGGAAGTATTTGGATCAGATGGAAAAAATTCTCCAAGGGTAAATACACCTAGTTGACTTTTTAGTAATTTATCTAAGCACATGTGCACTTTGAAAAAGTATTGGACATAAGACAAGTCAAAGTACTATATTGATGTATTATAATGTATGTATGGGCAATATAGTGGAGAGGAAGTTTGGAAAATTTAGCACTTCAGCACTTGCACTTTATTATTTAAGAAAAAGTCTTGATAATGTAATAATGTTTGTTAGAAGAATATATATATATTTTTTTAATGGCTTGGATTGTAGAAGTATGAAATCTGTTGTGTGTATCAGTATCCTTTTTACTCTGCTCAATAAAAATAATAAATAAAAAATTTTAAAAACCAATTTATAATTAAATAATTAAAATTAAATTACTTCCCACCCTGTACCCCTATAAACCCCACAACCTGCACATAAAATTTAAATTAAAAAAATAACTACACTATTAAGATAATTAATTAGTGATGAAAAAATAATATTAAATAAAAAAGAATCATTCATTTATTATAATTAAATTACTTCCCAATCTTTGCCCCTAAAGACCCACAACCCGCTATGGTACTAAAAATAACAAAATTACTTAAATTAACTGTAATAGCTACTAAAAATTTTACAAATGTATTTAAAAACATAAACAATAATAATACAAAAAAATACATCATATACATTTAAAAGATATACCAAAATACATAACAATAATTAAAAAAATATTATAAACAACTATATTTTTGTAATCAATATTAATGATTTCGATATTTTAAAAATTGATATTACTTACCTTAAAATCAATATTCTTGACAACGATATTCTTGCTGACGATATTTCCATGACACAATATTTTTGACTCGATATTTCTGCAAGTCTATAATTCCAACTTGATATTGTGTCTCAACACCTTACTAGGGACATATAAGTAAATGAAATGTGCCAATCAGGTTTAGGCCAATTTTGTCATATTTTAACTGGTTAGCAGTGGTAAAGTGCTAGAGCCAACAAAAACAAGTTCAGCAAACAGTAGGTCAGTAGGCAAAAAGCTTGAAGGAAGGCGATCCTAAGGCTGACATGTCTAACGGGGTGCATTTGTGTATTTGTGTTCATAGCACTAGAGTGACTAGAGTTGCAAGCATTATTTGGATCAGGTTAGAAAGCAATAAATATTTTAATTGGAAAAGGTGGCAAAATGTTAGTACAATCATCAGATATTGTATAAGGCATCTCTTAGCATCTCTCAGTGCAGAAGATAATGAGTTGAAGGCTAATCTCTAAATCCTACAGCCTGCCTATAACCAAAACTGCCACAATAGGCAACTTCTAATTCCTTCCAGAAGCCACACACTCAGCATGGCACTGCCACCTTGAAATGTTGCCACTTCTGAAGAACATGTCAACCATAGAAGAGGCAGGGAAACAGGTTTGATATCTCTATCCCTCCAAAAACGGAGAGCACTCAGCTTTGCTTCCAATTCAATTTTTCAATTATTTTTTGAATGATCTTCTTTGCACAATGCCAGCACTGAACTGCCTGCTCAATGCACAGACGTGCTTCTAGAACACACACAGTGATATCTGAGAAGGTCCTCTTTGCAAGTAAGAGGTCAGAAGATGCCTCCACAATTATTTCATAGTTCACTTCTTCTCAGCTTTTGAGCTCACCTGTTTTTATATACTGTATTATTATCTATGCCCCTTTTCTGTTATCGCAAAAATGTATCACATTTTCTTAACTTACCCCTCCAGTTATGATAATTAGTACAAAAAATCCAATTATCCATCTCTTGGGCAGATTTACAAGACTTTTTGCACATGTGCCTCATACTTACATGTGCAAAAAGAGGAACCTGTGTTTATGTATTGGAGACCCTGATTCACAAAGACCTTAGAAGTAACCAATGGCGTTTATGACTTCAAAAAACCTTCCAGTTTACTGGATTTTCCCCAATTGTACATGTAATGTGGGGGGCAGAGGTGAGAAAATGGGTGTTTCTATATAAGTGTAATGGGTATCTAATAGTACCCCCCTTAATCCACTCAAAAGGCTTTGTGGAACTGAGAATATCTTTGGTAATGGCTCTCCACAGTTATTGTAAAATATCATATTCTCAGCTTCCCAAGACATTGAAGGAACGAAGGAAAGAATTAGACTTTTTTTGGAGCCAGAAAGCTAGATTGTATATTCCAAAAACTTTACCACAAAAGGCCAGATTTGAAATCACAATTTTGGCTGCTAGTAGAAGAGAGAATCTCATCTGCTATTCTGTTTGCTGTCCACAGGGCATACTGGTACAAAATCATGAGGTACGTGCAAGCTCTTACCTTCCATTACAACCCTACCAGGGTACTCCCGCCAGCTCTGTCTTACTAGATTGATCAGAAAGCTTTTAAAGACAAAAACAAGTAGATTCCCGAAAATTGAAGGCAACATTATGGCAAAAAAAGTATGATTTGCAAACGTCTTTGCAGCTTGCACAATATTTATTGCGACTCCTTATGAAATAGTAGGAAAAGGGGATGTGAATTTTGCAAATGGAATCGTACCTTATTGATGATATGTGTATAAAATTGGAGTATAAGTTGAGAGGGCGTGAGAACCCACCTCAAATAATAATCACAATCCTTGTCAGGGTGAACTACTAGAGTCACTAAATAATCCTGTGCTCAACTCTCTGGCATAGAATAGTGAGACTTAGTGAGACTTAACTTTGAGGCAATGTGTAAAGTATTTATCCAGAACTGAAACAGTAATAAAGTGAAAACACAGTACAAGAAAATTCCCATACCAATTTAGAAACACAGAGAATATTTTAATACATAAAATAACTCCAAACTACAAAATCTAAGAATTAGAAGTGGAGATAATAATTTGTGAAGTTTGAATTAATAATCGCACCAAAAGACACAAAAGACCAAAAGACACAAAGCACCGACCACAGGTATCCGGTCACACTAGACTGGGTCAAAGTCAAAAGTTAATGCCAACTGCGATGGACCAGGTTAATCACAATGGAAAGTTTACCTTTTTACTTAGGGAGGTTTTTGGAGGAAAAGTTGCTGTTGACAAGTCCTCGTGGGGAAACCTGTAATGTTGATTCGAAGCAGGGCTCGATGACTGTGGGCTCCTGAAGAGCAGGGTCCCAGTGCAGTTTTTGATGAAGGCAGGAAAGCTCTGAGCAGCAAAGTCCGTGTCCAGGAAGGTCTTGTTAGAGACTGCTCGGCATCGATCCCTCTACGTTCAGACTTGGAAACTTTTCTGGAAATCAGATCTCCTTAAACTGGGCAACCCAGCATGTTGAGGCTGACTGGTGCTTCATCGTCAGCGGCTTCGATGGCGACCTTGGTTTCCATCAGTTCTCCTGGTAGAAAATTGGCAAAAAGTCTCCTTCTTGCAATTTGGGAACAGGTGGAATACACTGTAACACTAGCAAAGGGTCCAGGACCTGGGGGGCACAACTTGAGGGTTAGGACTCACTCCAACGGAGGCCAGCAACAGGGTTCAGGGCAGGTCCAGCTGTATCTGGTGGGTTGGGCAACTGCAGGGAGAGAGGCCTCTGGAAGCTTGTAAAGTCCCTTTATCTTAAACCAGAGGTCAGCCAACTAACCCTTGGTGTCATTTCTGGGGTATTGGTTCAAGGGAGACAGGCCTAGTCTAGGCCTGGGCAAAAGTTTAACTACAACAAATTTATCAGAGTAATTTTGGTAATTTTGTGTTACTCTTTCGATGCATGATTACTGAAAATTACACAATTATGCCCATTCCTGTAATTATGAGTAATTTGGCACAAAAATCCTACCTAGGAGCATAGAAATTAACAGCGAAAATGAGTGGCATCTTGTGCTGCTGTAGGACATGTATATTTAATGTCTTGGCAGTAAAAACTTCCAGAGTCCTTTTCAATTGAGGCAAGGGTTTCTTTCCCATAGATTAACACTGGTTTGCACTATTTACATTCCATGAGTGCTAAACTCAGTTTGAGAACAGCAGAAAAATATTTCAAGGGCTGGTTTTAATGGTAATTTTGCAATAATACTGCACAAAAAACAGCAGCACAAGAAACAAAACAACACATCACAACCACAATAAAATGCCACACAACAAATGTGCACAAATGTCCTTATCATACATGACCACTAACAGAATCCTGTTTTCATAATAAGGTGGTAACCTTAACTTACCATCAAGAACATGAAATAATTCCAGTCAAAATGACTCACTCTCAGGACATGTATCAGATTCAGCACAGCACTCTGAGGTAACCATGAGACGACGTGCACTTTTAATGCCTTTTGAGAACTCTAAACATGCACCTACATCAAGAAAGGATAACTTGTTCAGCTAATCACGTAAAGTAAGCAAATTGTCTACATTTTTTCCTGCATTGCAGGTCCAAAAATATCTTCACATGCAAAATGTTTTCAAAGTAAAGGAAAAAACAATTCTGTGTGTGTGCGTGCGTGTGCGAGAGAGAAATATTTCTCCATATTCCTTCAGATTATCCATTTCTGTTGACAATTCATAGCCTCTTGATGAAAACTGCCAGGCATAAGCCAGATAGACTGTAAAAGGCAAGCTTGCCATGGAGTATGCTTTGGAGTTATTTTAGGTACAAAACAAGAGTCAAGGTTTGGAAATAATAAGGGTTTGTCTACACCTCTATGGTCTAATGCCTCTTTCATGAATCAGTCCCAAGAGGCCAAGCAAAATATAATTTCCTTTTATTCACTCCTGGATCAGCTCTGTTCCTTTTGTCGGTGAGAAGATTTGGCCTGGAGGCTGCAACTACCTGTGCTGAGCACCTGTCCATAGGCGATCAAGAGGAATGGCACTGCTGAGCCAGGTGCTGCTGCGAAGACCCACCTCCTCGAATCAGTCTTGCAATGCCTTCCAATAGGCTACCACTGCATCCCTGCAATGGAGAGACCACACTGCAAAGGTGGAAAGGTGTGACCACATCCTCTGCACAACCAGGACTGTCAAGAGCAACGTTTAGGTAATACGTGGGGCTTAGCCCAACAAGAGATGCGGATAGGCATGCAGCCCAATCGGCCCCACCTGCTAGACACTGTTGTTTTATGCTAAAGGAATAATAAACTGTTGAAATGAGCAACATACTTAATACAGTGAGTATATCTGGGCTAATTGCACCCGACCCTAATCTTACCTAAACCCATTTAAAGAGGGCAATCTTGGCCCTAATGGAATAAAGGCTAATAGGAAAGTGATGGGATTTAGCACCTCGCTGATAGAACACAGCATTCTGCAACCCTGAGTGTCATAACCATTGAATTGTGAAGCATTAAGGTTTGCTGTGAGATCAAAAGTACTTTTGTTTTCATAAAGATAAGTACTGGGCTGGGCTGGGCTGATTGTTGAGTCCTGAGCTCTTGCTCCCCCACTATCTCCGTGAAAAGCCTGTAACATCTTGCCCTCACTACCCTGACAGTCAATTGTGGAAAGTATTGTATTTAGCCAAATTTGCACAGCCATAGTATGATGGGCCCCAGGACACCAGTGACAAACAACCTCAACCACCATGGATGGAGACCATTAGCCCGTGTCTACTCTGTGTCCAACCCCCCCCCCCCAAACAGGGTCTGGCACTCATCAAGGGAAGTATTTAGAGATGCATGTAGATTCACTGTTTTTACCCCTATATCTATGTACCTTGAATAAATTGATATATCATCATGGTACATAGGTGTGAAGTTATGTACAGCAGACCTATACTTAGCTATACATGCTTACTTTGACAATACTTTGGAATCAATATTTTGGCTATCAATCAATCAGGGAATTGTAAGCACGCTACTCACCCGTGAGGGTCTCAAGGCGCTGACATTTTGCATGATGATATTAAATGCATGTTATTCTTGTACTATTAATGTGGCCTCCATTGGTGGTCAGAAATAATATTATTTAACTAATGCACATTCAATAGAAAACACATCTAGCAGATGACTGTAAAAGTGACAAATCACTGATTTCTTAGGGCCTATCTATTGGTGATCACACATAAGACACCAACTTAACATCACCCATTGGGAAATTCCAGAAACTTGCACAGAAAGAGCACAGATGTCCTAAAGGTACATCACAGTCATGTAATAAGTGCACTATTTACATATCGGTGATGCAACGTGGTCATTGGTGAAATAATTCTCAAAACACATTTGCTCATGCACACACACCCACACACACACCCACATACACACACACACACACACACACAAGCACACTGACCCTGAAGCCTTTTTCTCTCAGTCAGGCCAGCAGAATAGGGGTCGCTTTTATATGGATCTATTGTGAGTATTGTTGGTTCATACTAGTGTCCTTGGATATCTAGCTTTACTGCACTGCAATTAGATATATGATTTGATATAACACTATTACAATTGGGTTCCACCCATTTAGTATGCCCACATTTTTTTGCTTTTTGATCACTCAGTTTTGAACTTTTTACCATGGGCGAGTCTCACTACGTGCGTCTCGCCCACAGTAACCACATTGGTAAGGGCCTCCATGTGTTTACTGACAGTGTCTGCCTTTTAAAATAAGGCTACACTTAAGACTAAAGTTGTGCACAGCCCAGTAACTACGTACAGGTAGCCAGGCACAGGGGACTCGCAAGGTTAAGAAGTTGAACTGCGATAGGCCTCATAATATTAGTGGCCACTCATAGGTAAAGTCAACATGGTTTACTGTTTTCTCTGCAGTGATACTGTGTTATACATATAGGGGAAAATTTGCCTTAGAGTGCAGTTTCGCTTCCTTTAGGCCGACAAAATTCTATATGTATGAAACTGTGGTGAAACATACACCCAGTTTGAATGCGCAGGTCCCAAGATCATACATGTTCACATTATGGGTCATCCAGAATGTTTATGTTCATATACCTGACTCAGCTCAGGATCAGAGCCTTGGATTTTTTATCCTGCCTCCCCACACAAAAGGAGTAATTAACAGTGCTTCACTCAGTTGCTGAGGTGGATGGGGTGGGGAAGTAAATCTACACCTGTTAATTAGCAGTCACATTGTACCCGGGTTTGGACAGCCCAGACCCACTGAACAAAGGAGGAAGCCCAGAGAACTGGAGCCAACACAGGAGGGGGCTCCCTGGTGAAGATTTGGTGGGAAAGACCTTGGCAGTGATGTCAGCTGGGGGTGTAGCTGAGATCCTCTAATGAGATGTGAACAGTGACTTCTTGACAGTGCCATCTTGAATATTCCCAGCATGCAGGATTGGGACAGGGCTGGAGGGGTGATGTGGCACTTTAGGATTGGAAAAGAATGCCTGGCTCTAGAACTACCCCCATTTAAAAACTCTTGTGCAAGGTAGAGAGAGTTGCTGTTGTTGGGTTGGACACTGGAATTAGGTGACAGCAACAACACCATGGAGAGCTGAACGGACAAGCCGCCTTATGGTCTTTGAAGCAGTGGGTCTCTCCAGGACCAGTGAGCCTTGTTCCCTTAGACCCTGGAGTACCAGCTGGAGGAAGACTTGCATTCCACTGCCCCCCAGAAGCCCTGCAAGATGGCCAAGAGGCCATGGGTCTGTGAAGGGACAGCAGACGTGGAAGCTTCAACAAATAAGAGGCTCCTAATGAGCCACTCTTACTGACTGCATTGAAAACAGCAACAACAGCGCCAAGGAAATCTTCACCATAGTGAAGGATTTCTCCTTTCCGGCAGCTAGCTCCGCATTTCCCCCTCACAGGTTCTGTGCACCCAGCCTTTCCTCTTCTTCAACTGCAAGATCAGTAACATCTACAATAATTTTGAGCCCCAGCCAGAGTCATCACAGATTGCAGTCTTCCTGCCTATCAGGCCTAATCCCCAGAAAATCACTTGCCCACCTTGCCCACAATCACCACATAATAAACAACCATGCTGTCCATTCATTCTGCAGCACCCTCGGACCTCTGCCTTTACCCCATATTTGCCAAAGGATTGGACCCCATCAGTGCACCCTACCCTAGATACTGATGATCAAAACAGTAACCTATACAGGTTCCTGGAAGCATACCACAGTCCTCCCCCAAATTAGGAAACTCTCAGCTGACCTGAAGACGCAAGTTAACTACTGGCCAATCTCCCTGCTACCCTACAGACCCTAGCAAAAGTCATAGAGAAGTTCATCAACAAACAACTAGCCATCCACCTCAACAACAACCACCCCCTCAACACCACTCAATCCGGATTCAGGCCCACTCACAGCACTAAGACTGCCCTCCTCACAGCCACAGCAGATATATGACTGATCATGGACAGAAGAGACACTGCTGCCCTTATCCTAATAGACCTGTCTGCAGCTTTAGAGACTTTCTCCCATCCCATCATCATTCAACACCTCCATGAAGCTAGCATGCTAGGTCCCCACCTGAGCTGGATCTGCTCCTTCATAACAGACTGCACCTAGTCAGTCATCCTCCCTTCACCTTGGCCTCCATCAACCTCATCTGTGGAGTTCCTCAAGGATCATCGCTCAGCCCCACACACTTCAACACCTACATGGCTCCTCTCGCCAGTATCACCCATTCCCACTGAATCAACGTCATCTCCCAGCTCACCCTCTTCCCCTCTGATAAAACACCTAGCACCCAGACCAACTACACCTCCTGCATGTTTAAAGTCACCAGATAGCTGAAAACCAACAGGCACATACTTATCTAGGGCTTGCGTCATCCTTGTGTCATGCAGTGTGACGCAAGGGTGACGTACGAAGTAAGTCAAATTTATGAAGTGACACAAGAGCAGAACTGCGCCCTTTTCAGGCAATTGCGTGGTGCAAGTGCTGTGCTGAATCTGCTACGCAGCAAACAATTTATGCGATGTAGGCATTTCCGTGTAAATTCGAACGCAAAGGTAACGCAGTGGGATATATCATCATTCCATTGCATCACGCATCGTCACGGAGTGTAAATCAATGATAGAAATGCATCAGAATACTGTGACTTGCCATTGCAAGCAATGGAAATGACGCAGTGTTTTTTTATAAAAACCTCATCAACACTTTGGCAAGCTCAACTATGCCATGGGAGTAGTAATTTTGCAATTGAGAGTAAGTAGGAGACAACCACAAAGACAACGCATGAGGAAGGACAGCGTATTCCATCAACATATATCCCTCATTGATCTCAGGGAGGAGGAGGTCATCAAGTTCTACAGACTGAAGAGGGAGAGTATCACAGAATTGTTGGAGAAGATATCACCAAGTCACCAGCAACTGCAAGGAACAATACCATCCCAGCACTGGTCAAATTGATGTCAGTTCTACACATATTGGCCTCTGGATCTTTTGAAAGCACATCAGCAAGATTGACTGGCATTTCTCATGATGCATTGTTAGCATTCCTCCCATCTGTGTTGGATGCCATCATAAAACTGACATATCAGCATTTTCTCTTCCCAAAAACCCGCCAATAACAATTAGCTACCAAGGAAGGGTTCTACAACGTTGCTGGATTCCCTCATGTGCTTGCTGTTATTGATTGCACACAAGTGTAATTTGTTCCCCTTGCAGTCACTGCACACCTTTTTAGAAACTGCAGCCACAATTACGCTATCAATGTCCAGGCAATAATGGATCATCATGGACTTTTCACCAATGTCCTTGTGAAGTATTCTGGACACGCCCATGATGAAAATATATTTTGGCACAGAACCATCAATGAATGGTTTGAGAATGACAGATATGAGACTGTGCTACACATTGGTAAGGAAAACAGATTAACTGACATCATTTTATTTAAACAATATGACATTATGGACATCTCTATGTTTGTGTTTGGATCTCGAAAAAATTTACACAGAGTGTTAGTATTTCACTCAAACATATAGCCACTGATGTCCATTGTGGGATGACTTCAAAGATTATACAATGAAAGTAGAAAAATGGCCACAGTGAGAAGTACTGGGTCATGTCACACTGTATGAGAGGACAGAATCACAATATCCACTTATGTAACAATGTGTTCCTGAAGGAGTCACTTATTATATACTTATAAGTTTGTTGGCATAAAAATCCAACAATTAAACTAAATAGCTGTAAATTGTAGCTCGGCACTGAGTAGTCAAGCTGAACCTAAGGGAGGAGTGTAAAGTATCTGTGCAACACTTCAAACAGTAAAACAGTGAAAACACCACATAAAAAGATACCACACCAAGTTAAAATAATGGTTATGACAAAAATCCAAAAAGTAGAACTTGAGAAACTGATTTTTAAAAGTTTTAAAAAGAGATAGTGCTAAGAAGCATAAAAAGCACTAAAATGGGATATCTGGTCGCTCCGGACCGGGACAACGTCAAAAGTTCAGGCCAACTGCAATGGAGCGTAGGCCAGCTACAGGGACCCAGTTAGGCCTGCTGAATAAAAGAACCTTAATCCGATGTTGTGGAGCATTTTGTGGGTTCAGGTTGAGGATGTGTCGTGCAGCAGAGACGATATACCCATTCTGAGATGCAGTGAGGCTTTGTTGCGAGATCCTGATGTGTCTACATCGAGGTTCCAGTCGACGGGGCTTGCCAAGCGAAGACCGTTGTTGAAGATGGGTTGTGCCTTCAAGGCCATGCATCGGCTTTGATGAGAGGGATAACTGTGATGCTGAATTTTGGCTTCGACGTTGAGGCTGCCATCGATTGGGATGCAAGGACCTTGTGCCTGTAAGAGAGTTGTACATTGGTGGTTCAGAAGGTGATACGTCAAGTCCAATCCATGCAGCAACGGTGATATGTTGGTGTAGATTCATGCATTAGCAGCAATGAGTCGGTACAACAGAGTATGCGTCAGTTCCTCTGGAACAAACACCTTAGGCCCACTTCCAAGGGTTCAGGACTAGGGTGGCACTAGTTGGCAGGCAGACTCACAATGGCAGTCCATGTGCAGAAGCTGGGTGGTTGTAAGTCTATTCCCTGAGAACAGATCTGGAAGCCTGCCAGCTAGCCTTTGGAGTCACTTTGGGTTCAAGTGATGCAGATCCAGTCCTTCTCACCAAGGCAGGGGAACAACAGGCAACAAGGCAGCACAGCAAGCAGGGATGCAGCAAAACAGCAGTCCAACAGAGTGGCAATACTTCAGCAGCACAGCAGTCCTTTGTCCTTGCAGACTGCTCATAGGTCCTGAATTGTACTGAAGTGGTGGTGTCAGAGGTCCCGTACTTATACCAAGTTGGGCCTTTGAAGTGGGGAAGACTTCAAAGACAGGCCTTTGAAGTACACAGAGGTTCTGCCCTTTCTGCCCTGGTGCCAGACTCACTAAAGGGGGGTGCACAGACCTTTGTGTGGGGACAGGACAGAGACTATTCAGGTGCAAGCGAGGATGGGTCTAGCTCTTCCATCCCATCCTCCAAGGAAGGCCCATCAAGTCACATCTAAGATCCCATTGTGTGTGGCTGTCTAGAGAGAATATACAAAGCCCAGCTGTCACCCACCCCAGACAATCATCCTCTTCACTCCATCCCGAATAAACTTTATTCGGGATGGAGTGAAGAGGATGATTGCTTCCTAGCAGTTTTCCCTGACGAAGGGCCCTAGAGGCCCGAAATACATTGGATTGTAATAAACTGCTATGGACGAATTTGGCTTTAGTCGTGTTCTTGAAGTGAGGTTCGGATGGCCCGGCAGGAGCACAAGAAACTTGGGAAATGGCTTTTCCTTGCATGAAGACTAGAATGATTTCAAAAGGAAAATATGGATTATTGATGGAATGATGCAACGTTTTGAATAATGGAAAATAGCAATATGAGAAGAAAAATACATTGCAAATGCAATTTTGGCTGTGCCAGTGGTTAGGGGCAGAAAGTGGCCCCAAATATGTTGTTGTTTAGTTTCACACATGCTGTTTGGGCTGGGCACGACGCCACTGAGCACGCCACGGTTATAAGTAGGAGTTTTAAAATTCTGAGAAATTTGTTGAAAGTAAGGTGTGCAACTCGTTTAAATAAGAAGAGGTTTATCTTGCCAGGTCGACATGGCAGTTTGAACTGCATATACAGGCTCTGCAATGGGGCTGGACTGGGCCATGGTTAGAGGGCTACTTAACTGGGTGGCACAATAAGTTCTGCAGATCCACTAGTAGAATTTAATTTACAGGCCCTGGGCACATGTAGTGCTCTTTACTAGGGACTTATAAGTAAATTAAATATGCCAATTTGGGATGAGCCAATCTTACCATGCTTAGGGGAGGGAGCACAAGCCCTTTAGCACTGGTTAGCAGTGGTAAAGTACACAGAATCATAAAACCAGCAAAAGCGTGGTCAAAAAAGTGGCAGAGGTAGGTAAAAAGTTGGAGGGAAGATCACCCTAAATTTGTCAGGTACAATATGGAGCAACAAAGAGAAATACCTTTATTGCTACTCACTGGTTCCTCTTACTAAGTGTGCAGCATTCAGCAGCACATTTAGAAAGAGCAAAATGCCTCTGAGGATAGTTTTTGTGCAGGAGGTGCCCCTTCCTGCACTAAAAGCTATCATTCCTACCACGCAGTCACCCTTGCACTATGGTAGCAGTTTGTACAACAGTACAGGCAGAGAGCAGGAATGTGGTAAATGATGTTACACATACTGCCCTTTAACACAGCTCAACCCAGTCCAGCAAGGTGGCTAGCTGTGTTCCGTTGTGTGGAAATATAAAACTATGGGTATAAGGGTGTAAACATCTCCCATTACACTGGAATATCCAAGTGCAAAGTATAGAAGTTGCATTGTGTGTCTATGCTCCATATTTAATGCCATTTAACTTAACTTGTATTCAGGTGGACATATTACTTTCTCAAGAGAAGAAACTGAGTGCTTCAAATAATCCAATGCCAAAAGTAAGTGTCATGACAACATGTTTGTAGCTCTGTAATAAATGTGTGTGTGTCATAAAAATATTTACAATATAATCTGTATAGCAAGGTCATCATCACCTTGATCCTCGCCACTCTGTATTATATAGCAAATACATCAGAACCTGTATAGGCATACACTGTAAAATACATGAAGCCATGTTAATGTAAAGAAAGTGTCGATTTAGGTGTTGGTAAGTATTTTATTTACCACACTTGAAATATGGTGATGGTCCAAATTATACAGCACCTGCATGTCATACCAAACTATACTTTGCATGGACATTATGCGCAGTGTCACCAGGTTAACCATCACATTGCAATCATTGCACAACATATTGATGCAGGAAATGTGGCATTAGCATTAGGTGTAACTTTATTACAACCTAACAAAAATATTTACATCTCACCATGTGGTGGCAGTGGTGTGAGACATTTCTCTCTCATTCAGCCATTCCCTCACTATATACACTTCACAATTGATGGCTGGGAAAACGGTGCACACTCAATATTGGTCCACGAGCAGTCCATAGACAAATGCACAATATAGCAGTTGGTGCTAAGGAGGAGGGAGAGCCACCAAGTTTTCCTCAACCGGAAAAGAAACTTCTCAATAAGTTCAAAGAACACTCCAAGCACTCCAAAGTCAAGAACACAAGTGTGTATTTATGCAAAGATATCCGGTGTCTTTTATTCAGACATCAGGCTTTTCATTCAGGAATCACAATTCTCCAGTCATTTTATTCTTTGACAGCACCACAGCTCCATGCCAACACGTGTTTCGTCCATTAGATAAAACTGGACTTCATCAGGGCTGAAACAAATAATAATGGTAATATAAGGAATGAGAGGAGTCATGGGATCAGAAGTTAGACCCATCTCCAAGGTGTAACACCCTTATTGTGCCATGCATATTTATCTGTGAGAGATAGCTGTGATCTGTTAGTCACCAATAAAGATTAGGAAGGTAAGGCTATTAATGTAAAGCCAAGACCAACGAGAGAGCGAGAAAAGGTGAGAAAAACACAAGTCCGAGTCACTCTATGTGTATTGAGTCCAAACTTGCATCAATGTGCTCGAAATTGTCCCCATAATTTATTAAATAAAACAGTTCCAAATAAATAAATAAATCACAAGTCATAAGCTAAGCAAAAGCCAAAATGGGCTCACCAGATCTGTATAACTACCGTCCTAGTCTATTGAAAGTAAAAGTGTTCTCATGTAACACATCCAAGTGTCTGGAAAAAATCATATCACAATGTATTTGCGGTACACTGTTACCAAGTAACTTTATATCAGTTCTTCACACCGATGTCTCAATTACCAAAATTTGGCCTCAGTCCGAGTAAATATCAGTCAGGAGTGGCATAATAATCTCAAACCGCAAGTCTGCAATACCAAGTAAAATCATATATCACAACATGAAGTCCCAAAAGCATGTAAAGGGTATCGCGTAATAAGACTCTTCAGAATATGACCGCAAAATCCACAAGTCGTCAACTGTGTCTCGCCCACTATAACCACTGACCTGTGGTATAGGTATTGATACAGTGAAATATAAATCCCTAGGCAATTATGGAGTTACTAATGTTATAAATCTCTAAATATATACGTCCATTAGATACACATTATTTGTGAACTCAGTGTACTAATAGACAATAGTAACTGATGACATCTCATTGTGTGTTTGAAATAGGTTACTCTCAACATTATTTTCCCAGTTGATGTGACTAGGTTTTTTTCGGTGCTTTACTGATCCTCTTGTTCTAAGATCTATCAGTCACTAGTTCCTAAGATACCTCTCTTTAAAATACCCCAAGATGGAACAACTTAAAACCTTTGGGTTTTCTGACGAGGAATTTGCTATCCTTGTAGGTACCAGTAATTCATTTAGCAATAGTTCTAAATCTAATATTCAACATAATGAAGATATCAATCAGCTAGCAAATCTTAAAAAAAAGCTGAAAAGAATGGAAGCCCATGGGGCGTTTATGTTGGAATATCTGAAGGCAGGTATCATACCACAAGGATTGCGTGTCCGCAACATTCCGGGACTATTTATAGAACATAGGTAGTTCCTAGAAAAATGGAGCATGATAGCCAACAGGTGCTCCAGAGATTTAATGATACTTATAATAGAAACAGCTAAGGAACTAGCGAACACCCTAAAAATGGAACTTACAGAACTAGAAGAAAAGATCAAAAAATCCAATGACTTAGAGGAAGCAAAAAGGAAATTAGAAGAATCAGAGAGAGAACTAGCATCTTTCTCTGAGTATCTAACTAAACGTAAAACAGACAAATTAGTCAAAGATAAACGTTTTTATTCAGTAGAAAGAACTTACCCATATCTAGGGGAAAACTTTTATAAGCAAAACCAATATATAAATGAGAGTACCTCTAGAAACCAAAAAGTCATTACTTTTTCCGACACTTCGGACTCAGAAGGTGAAGGTAGTACAACCTATTACGAACCCCAAATTACACATAATACGTTTAACACTAACCAACAGACACATCAGCCTTTTTTGGCCCAGCGCGGCACACACCGAGGCCGAAAGAGAGTGAGATTCCAACCACAACCCAGAGAGAACTATCAGAACCATCATTACCAACCAGAGACTCAACATGTGTTGGAAACTCACAAGAGACAGTATTGGAGACAAGGGATGTGATCCCTATCTTCAACCTGTCCTCTAACACCCTAAACTGTGCTAGTTTGACCCTTCTTTCTAAAGGCCTGTCATATGTACCCCACACACAGATGAATCAATTTGAACTATACCGAGATATCATCTCATTTTTTCGTAAAATTAGATTAAAAAAATTATTTTGTGAGGAAGGTATTAATACAGAATTACCAAATAGGAATGAATTATGTGTCCCATCTAACTTCACACCTACATTAGACCAAATAGGGCCTGAAGTATCTGTTTTTGAGCACACAGTCTTAAAACGTCTTGATCAAGCCTGCCGCTATATTCCTAAACCGATTTACAATTTAGATAATGAAGAATCTCTGACTTTAAAATGTTTAGTCCAGAACCAAGCGGTAACAGTAAAAAATTGCGATAAAGGTGGGGGAATTGTAGTAATCGATACAAATACATATCAACAAAAGATGTTAACTATGCTTGGGGATCAAACCTTTTATTCTAAAATAACATCAAACCCCACCCGCCGCATAGCACAAAAAATTAAATTGCTTACAGATTTAGCGTTAAATGCAGGACATATAAGTAAAAAGGAGTATGAATATCTGAACAGCTCGCAAGGTAAAATGCCCTGTAGCTATGGTATCCCTAAGATACATAAAAATGAGAAAGATCCACCATATCACCCTATTGTATCCACGATTGGATCAATTACGGAACCGTTGTCCAAATACATAAACAATAAAATTAGACCCTTCATTTCTAAAATTCAGTCATATGTGCAAGACACAAGGGATATAATCAACAAAGTTGAAAACCTTCAATTCAATCCAGGAAGGAATATTTTAGTGACTCTAGATATAGAGTCACTTTATAGTAATATCCCACAAAAAGAAGCCTTGGAGGCTGTTGAATGGTTCATGGACAAATTTGAGATTCCGTGTCCACAATATTACATAATAGAATGTCTTCACATTGTTTTAAATGAAAACAATTTTGAATTTGGAAACAATCTTTTTAAACAAACTAAGGGCGTAAGCATGGGGGCCTCAGTAGCGCCTTCGTTAGCAAACATCTATATGGCTTTTTTCGAAACAAAGTTCATATTTAACGAAATTGCCCCATTCTTTGAATCAATTTCCCATTGGTCAAGATACATAGACGACATTTTTTTATCTGGACCGATGAGGAACAAACTCTCCAGGAATTTTTATCGTGGCTGAACCTAGCAGATAATAATCTTAAATTTACAGCACATATTAGTAAACAGGCAGTCGAATTTTTAGACATCATAATCAGACATAATATGGGTGCGTTGGAAGTGGATTTATTTGTTAAGCCAACGGCTAGAAACACACTTCTCCATTTTAATAGTTACCACCCTCGCACCCAGAAACAAAGTATTCGTTTTTCACAATTTTTACGATTGCGACGTAATTGTACTAAGCTGGCAGATTTTGATATACAAGCAAATGCCATGAAAATGAAGTTTATAGCAAGAGGATATCCCCACCGGCTGGTGAGAGAATCCTACAAAAGAGCCAGATTTTATGATAGAGACCATCTCCTATCTGGGACCACACGAAAAAACCTGACCAACTTGTATGTGTCACAAAACATTCCACACTAAATGCCAAAGTTAAACAAATAATAAATTCCAATTGGCAGATTTTAAATAGTGACCCAGAACAAGAAATAAAACTGGCCAAACCTCTATTTGCATATAGGCGCAAAAAAAAATTTAAGACATGATTGTACATTCACGTTTTAATGCTGACAAAACTTTCATCCAAAAAACCGTTGATGGAAGTATCCCGATCAAAGGAACCTTTAAATGTCTATCATGTAAATCATGCGATACAGTGATGGAAGGGGAAACCCTAGTTTTTAACAGTTATACCATTCGTGCACAGCAAATGTGGAACTGCAAAACCCATAATGTGATCTACCTTATTGTATGTCCCTGCGGATTAGGTTACGTAGGTGAGACCTCACGAGCAGTAAATACGAGAATTACAGAACATCGTTCTGCCATCCAGTACTGCCAGAATAACTGCACCATTAGTTAAACACTATCTTGACTTAAAACACAAACCAGAAGATATGCAATGGCGAGTGTTAGAAAAGATAAAAAGTTCTGAAGAGAATGGAGGCACAGGAATTCATAAAAGAAGGGAAGTCTATTGGATTTTTTCCCTTAATACCTCGAATTGTGGATTAAATAATGAGTTACCATGGGAAGATGCAATTTAGTGTAGACATCTGTCGCATCCAGCACAAAGAATCTAATGTGTCTTCCAGATACAGCGGTAAAATAACTATGCTGCCAACTGAATGAATTAGATAGTTAAAAATCACTTAGCCGTGAGAATGTTTCTATTTATTTTTACATAAAATAAATAGACTGATTAGATCTATAGAAATATTATTAAAGATTGTGATAAATATTAAGTTGTATTCCGGGCAGACCTGCTAGCGTTATGATTAAGGAAGTGGAGAAATTACATTTCTGACAGTCAGCGTTCTAGCGTATAATCCCCTTTTACGAAAGGATAAAAGTGCTGATCACATGACTAGGGTACGTTTTTATTAACAACAATGAAACATAGCGAATTGACCACGTGATTGGCCCTTGCCACATGATCCATTCACGTAATGCACGGGGATGCGTCAATTACGCTACGATTTACAGACCAATTCAGACGCACAACAGACGGAACTGAAAACGTTCAAAAAGAGGTTAGAGATGAAGACAACCTTTTCAGCACATAGACGCGGCCAGTTAGGACGTATCCACACCGACGGGGCCGATATCTGTCTTCTAAATTCTCCCTCACAAGTAAGTCCGTCAATAAATAAGGAATAAGTTACAGCTTATAAACTAGCTCAATGTTTTAAGTAAAGGAGTAAATAAAAACTGAAATTAAATCATATATATAGGAAATCGAAAAATACGAATCAGTATGATGGGCTCTGGATCCCAATTAGGGTCGTTAGGGCCTTCATATTCCTGCTATTTTTCTTTTAATACCAATAAATAGGTCGGATTTACGAGTCGCTTCTATTCTGTATAAACAACCTTCAAAAATCGACTATACTTCCTCTTTATCTAAGAAATGTGACCTGTCAATTTAGAATATAATACCCTGGATACTTTATTTTGCCCATTTGCCTGTTTCCCAATAATAGAAAAAATAGCTGTCTAAACATCACTTTTGGTATACCCTCCACAGTTAAACTAAAAGGGAAAACCATTCACGAATTTTAATGAAAACTGTCTGAATATAACTGGAACTGTTGGAATTTTCTGAACACATCGATAAGGAGTTGTGAAAGTTTAAGGTACTGACAACCATTAACACAAATTTTTAACTTTATAAAGTAAACTTGTCGTATCGTGATATCAATAGCTGTTTATTGATTTTTTATCTAGATTCCAAAGGAATATATATTGTTTTAAATATATAGAAATACGCGACTATCTTTAAGAAGGACATATCAGAGTCCCACAGGATCTAAATTAGGGTAACTATGATGTCCTCCACACTCGATATACAAAATTCGATGTATAAAGAAGAATTAACTGAGTACCACTTTATTAATCATTCTAGATTTTGTAAGCCCATCGATACGCTGGACCCAGATACCCAACAATAAGTTGAATATAAAACGCTGGACCATAAAATCCAATAATGAGCCTGAAACAATAAGTAAGCATTTATCACTGGGTCTATCTAAATCTTCTTTCAATCGAAAATAGAATTCTTGGTGACTTATGGCTTCCTATAAATCCTACTATATCTAAACTAGTCACGTTCTTTTCCTTCTTTACACACTCTTAGAAAGAAGACACAATAGATATTTCTTTATGATTCTTCACTGCTTTCTCAGTATACACTTTCAGGTGATGGTCAATCTACTATGCAATTTATCATGAACTTCAGTGTAACTCTCGAAAATTATGTTTTAGGTAAATGTATGGCATTTCCTGACGAAGGCGCAGATTGCGTCGAAACGCGCGTCGAAGACAAAAACCTTTTTCTGCCACGGTTTAAATCTGTGTATTTTATGTGATCGGTTGAAGAAAACTGTTTGTTTTTATACAATTGAGTATATGTATTTATATGCTAACTACATACAAAGTATAGTATGAAGTGTTATTTTATGAATTGATTTCAAGATTGTAATAAACTATATTTTTAACTACCACACATTAAAATTTTAATTTTTAATTTTTTCTGCTGATTGTTACACTGAGTTCACAAATAATGTGTATCTAATGGACGTATATATTTAGAGATTTATAACATTAGTAACTCCATAATTGCCTAGGGATTTATATTTCACTGTATTAGTGCCCTGCCCTAGGAATTGCTGTATCAATTCGACAGGGGGTCCTTGTTATTTTCACTAGTATAGGTATTGATATCCTGTCTCAGGGATGTCTGACTCTTCGTCATAGGTGTACATGATAGTCCTATGTAGAATGGAGTGACAATGGCCCCATTAGTCTTATGCCCCAGAGTGTGCAAGGATGTAGAGCAGCTAATGATCTGAAACAAAGATTGCTATGAAATAATTGCTCTGTGTCAGTCTTACACACGTTGTGAGTGTATATGTCCTCATGGCAGGGAAAATGTAGTGTGGCCTGGCAGATGTCCCATGGATGGCATTCTGTATATCTCAGAAGGTATGTATTTGATAGAGCACAGAGTGACAATATCATTTAGGAGGGACCAGTGCAGCTCCAGTAGACCTCACAGGATGGATGCCAATGCAGGAAAGAAGGTTTGGCCAGCAGGACATAAGCAGAACAATTAGAAATAATTGACACATCAATGCCAGTTTCATGGGGTGTTTATTAACAATGGAGCAGATTTATCATTCTTTCACGCAGCGCAACACAAGAAACCGCCTTGCTGTGCTGCTCTGCGTGAAAGGGTAAGAGTGCCCCATATTTACCATTATACCTGTCCTTTCCTAGCGCTGGTGAACTTTCAGCTGCCTAGCATCAATTTTCTCAAGATTGTTTTTGTGCAGGAAGGGACACCTTCCTGCACAAAAACAATCCTCAGAACATTTTCCTCTTCCTATGTGTGCTGCAAGTAAAGTTAGACCTTAGGTCTAAACATAGACTTCAGGTCTAAACTTAGACTTTTGATCTAAGTTTACCATTGTGAATCGGGCCCGTGTATTTTAAAATTAGATTTGTAAGATAATTTTAGGTATTTTTTAGTGTATTAAGTTTTGAATGGTTAAGGAATTTTGTCATTGGGGGGTGAATGTTTTGTGTGTAAAACATATAAAAAAACAAAAAAACATTTACAAAATCTGAAAAATGATAACAAAAATATACTTGTATAGGTGTATATGTGTAGGTAATATGTGTTCAGGATATAGTTTATGTTTGTATTGTATTGAATGTTGTATATTGGGGGTTAATGTTTATCTTGTCATGTGCTATTGCTAAGATAGGTTAAGTGCTAGAAATTGTTAAGTTCTAGTAATAGGTAGTGTAGGTCAGCTAGGATTTGTGTAGTGTTTTTATATTAGGTGTATTAGCTATAAATAAATGTTAAGAAGTTCACAAAGTGATTGCTTTTTTGGCTTTAGTTTCCTATTATTGAGTTAAGAGAATATATAGCATTCAAATAATCCAGAGAATATTGTACTGAAATGCTGAAGTGTCAGACTGCACTTGACAACTGTAGGTCATCCTCATATTGCAGATATGAATGCACATATATTCATGCTTTTAACACTGATAATGGGGCATATTTCTCTAATTTACATGCAGGACAACACAGCAAGTCACCATGCTGTGGTGCACTGCGTGAAAATGAGAGGGCAGGAATGAGCCGTATTTTTAATTATACAGAGCATTTGTGCTCTCTGCCTGCACTGGCTCACAAACTACTGCACCATGGATACCTTCTGGCACAAAAACTATCCTTAGAAGCATTTTCCTCTATATGTGCTGCATAATGCAGCATACTTTGAAAGAGGACACAACAAGGAGAAATAAACATATATTTCATTGCTATCCTTTCCTTGGGGAGGGGTAGCATTGTGACATATTCCCTGGTTTGCCACTAATGCTAAATCGGGGAATGCACCAAAATGAATGTGTGGATGGGGGGGGACACCCACTCTCAACCCATGTAACACCTCCCTGGGGCAGGGTAACGCATGGCAGCAATTTTGTCCTGCCTTGCGTTACTCCACATTTACCAAAACATGCAGGGCCATGCAAGGTGGCCTTGCATGACATGGTAAATATCATTAAATGTATTGCATTGCCCTTGTGCCCCCTTGTGTGGTGCAAGGGAGATGCAAATCCATGATAAATGTGGGCCTTAGTATCTGCCTAGTATGGGTTCAATCATCCTGATTCGTGCATTTATGACAAACCTTTGTGGGAGCAATAAGGTATACAACTTATGTATTTATGTGGAGGCAAGTACTTACCACCATAGATATGGATCAGTAAAACAGTGGGTTGTGTTCACATACCTCACACAACAGTTTCAGAACTGGTAAGTCATTGTGTTCTTTTGAGTCATCTTTCTATGTGTCTATCAAGATGAAGTTGCTTGTTGGTTTACTCTGATGTTCCTTAGAGATACTCCATACTGCTCAATCTTGCATAGCAATGGATGTTATTATAGTAGCTGCAAAATCAGAGATTGCATATAATATTTAGTTTACTCACCTCTGATTTTGGTTTATAATTATTTGAGCATGTTTTAGTAAGGTATGTATGAAGATTTTAGAGCTTAGACCTTACAAATCTGGTCATGGGATTTAAAGATTTTTCATTATACACCTAGTTCAGATTCACACGTTCCATTATGTGATAAGTCCACTTACATCCATTCATCAAATAGAAGTAAATACTGTACATCTTCCTCCTCTGATGAGTGTTCTGCTTCCAATGGATGTTGTAGTGTTGAGAAAGGAGGCTCAGGGTTGATGCTAATAGCCTCAGGAACACAAACATCAGAGGCAGTACATTTGTGAATGTTAGTAAGGCACGTTGTAGTCCCTGGCATGGGCTTTCTGGTTGTACAACACAGCTACAATGTTGTTGATGCCATGAAGGAATCCATCTTGGCCTCCAACCGATTACCTAATGCCTCGCGTCCTCTTTTCAAGGACTGAATGGAGGAAGGAATTGATGCCTCCCAGCTGGAGACAGCATCACTGGTGTTAGATGTTGAAGGCTGGTGTTGTTGGGCTTTTTTGCATCATAACACGAGTGATTTCAGCTAAGGAGACATCAATCCCATGGAGCCAAGAATAGGTGTCTAAAATAGCCTTTGACAACCCCTTACTGGGGCTGAGACACCTATGGACTCCTTCAAGAGTGCCCGCTATAGTCTCCATCCCCAACCTGACTTCATCCACCATTCGCTGCTGGACCCCAATCACTCGCCGGTGAAATGTGACGTGGGGGTCATCAGAGTCCTCACTTCCAAAATGATATGTAGATGGTCCATCTACAGTCTGGGTTGGTTCATGTGGAGACGTGACAATGCAGCCTTCCCTTGCCAAAGCTGGAGGAGATTTTTATAGTGTCAAGGAGTTGTTGTAAGGTGTCTTCATCCATGCGGGGGCAGGAGGGTCTCTACAACAGGCTGATCATCACAGACAGGCTGATCTTCAGAAAATGTTGTTTGTCCCTCTGGAAATAAATAGGGATATGTTACAAATATTCCGTGATTGCCTGTGACGTAATGGGTCTCTGTTACATTGTGACATAAATTTCCTTCACTTTCAAGTACACAGGGATATAAAGACCATATGTTTTCACTTGTCACATGTCAATCCATGTACATTGATCTCACTCCCTCCTCGTTCACTAGAAATATTTAGAGATGTACCTTGTACAACATACAATGTAAGCATATGGATTTTCTTTTTGAAACAATATTTGATTACATATGTCAATATTCTACTTTGAAAGTTTCCCTCCTAAGAACAGTTATTAAGCTCATTACAGTACACAATGCTGTTGATCTACATATTTTTGATCACTGTATTCAATTTTTGGACACATATTTGTATGTTAATAGCAATTTCCAGTATCAAATAAGGGTCCATATTTAGCATGGGCTTGCGTCAACCTTGCACCATGAAAAGGGCCGCAAGAGCAATACAAAACCTATATGATAATTTGCAGGACATGCAAGACCACCCTGCATGGGCCTGCGTGGTTGATTCATCAAGAGTAACACAAGGCAGGACTATTTGCTGCCTTACATTACTCTGCGGCAGAGAGGCATGCCATGGATTTTCCTAAGCACCCTCTAATACATTGTGACACATTCCATTCCCAGATTTAGCAACACTGGTAGCCCTGGGAACGCGTAAGAATTGTACACCTCCCCACCAAGGGCGCAACTAGGAGAAATATCTTTATTTCTCCTTGTTGTTTCCTCGTTCAAAGTGTGCTGCATTATGCAGCACACGCAGTAAGAGGAAAATGCTTCTGAAGATTGATTTTGTGCATGAAAGCCTCCTGTCCTCAACCTAAAAATCCCTGCATACAACATTGGCACCCTTGCACCAAGGTGCAAGTGTACCAGCATTTGCACTAGGCAGCAGTTTGTGTGCCAGTGCAAGCAGAGAGCAGAAATGCGCCATATATTTTGAAAGATCCCCACATTCCTGCCCTCTACCTTTCATGCAGCGCAACACACCAAGATGCCTTGCTGCACTGTATTTCGTATATATTTGCACCCTAGGGGCCATATTTATCAAATATGCATGCAACAGTACACAGCAAGCCACCTTGTCGCGCTGCAAGAAAGGGAAAGGGCATGGATGCACCATATTTCCCATTATACAGGGCATTCCTGTGATTTCCTAACGCTGGTGCATGGTCGGCTGCCTAGCTGCAATGCAGGCACCCTTGCGTCATATTGCAAGCATGCCTGCGTTGCGGGCAGGATTGTTTTTGTGCAGGAAGGGACACATTCCTACACAAAAACAATCCTCAGAGGCATTTTCCTCTTTCAAATTGTGCAGCTGAATGCAGCACACTTCGAAAGAAAGAGGAAACAAGGAGAAATAAAAATGTTTCTCCTCTTTGCACCTCTGGAGGGGAGGCATACAATTCTGATGTATTCCCAGGTCTACTAACGGTGGAAAACATGGGAATGTTTCAGATTCCATTGGTGGATGCATGGGAACACCCTCACTCCACCCATGGCACACCTCCCTGCTGCACAGTAACACAAGGCAGAAACTTGTGCTGCCATGCTTTACTCGAGATTTATCAAGCCACTCAGGGCCTTGCGTGGTTTGAAGAAACTCATTTAGGTTTTGCGTCACCTTTGCATCCTCTTGCATGGCACATGGACGACACCAAAACCTTGTAAATGTGCCCCTAAGTTGTTGTCCCAGCAATCAGATAGAACTTCCATTTATCTGTACCTTTTTTGACAATTGATCATACCGTCCTTGTACACCTTTCTATGACATTACACATCTTATTTTTACACACCCTGTGCTCCTTGCTGATCCTCTATGTCAGCACTGTCCTGACCTTCCACTACGGCTACCAACTCTGTTGGAATGAGGGATGCCACCTGCTCCTCCAATGGGTTCAAATCCTCCTGGACATCAGCTTCTCCTCCAGTCCTCATGGCTGCTTTTAGGTTCCTGGTCAGTTTTTATTTCGTCCAACGTTTGTAGTTGTGCCACCTCTTCTTGCAATCCACTCTTGTTTGCACAATGCAGTTGATCTTGTCCACTATAGATGGCCATATGACATCATTCTTTCCTAATGGCAAATTGTAGGTGACAAATAAAAAAATGTCATTCTTGGTCACCTCATTGATCAGTATTTCGTTTTCCTCCTCTGAGAAATTTGACTTCCTCTTCCTTTGCCCCTGGGTTATTAGCAGTTCTTTAGGGTTATGGTTGTTGCCCTCCTGGGATCCTGAGGCTCCTTCCATCATTGTAGATATTGTGGGGGGAGGGGGTTTAGTTAGAATTTCATTGTGCAGTTTACTGTTTTCAAGCATTCCTGTGATGCAATGCACTCCGGCGTGATGCAATGCTGATTTGCGGCACATAAAGGTGTTTTAGAACATGCTATTCAACTTTGCTACGCATAGGTAGTACTTACGTTACAGCCCTTTGCGCCATGATCTACTACTTTGTGTCACAATGTGTGATGCTCTTCGGGCCCTGCACCATCGTGCTTCGTATGATAAATATGGCATATCAATGGAACAGGAGTCTGCCGCAACACTGCACAAATCATTCTGATGAAATGCTATGAAATGCAGCGTTGCATTAGAAATTCACAAATCAATGCCATCTTGTCCCCCTGCTTCCACACGCTCTGTCTGCTTTGGAAAATTTTCAAGTGGATCCCCACTGAGTCCTGAAAACGGTCACCCATACACTCGCCAGCAGCAGACTAGACTACGGCAATGCACTCTACGCCGGTACTACCAAAAAGGTCCTAGAGAAACTACAGAACATCCAGAACACCTCTGCCAGACTCATCCTGAACATCCCACGTAGCAGCCACATCACCGGTCACTTGAGAGACCACCACTGGCTCTCTATCAACAAGAGAGTTACCTTCAGTCTCCTCACGCATGCCTACAAAGTCCTCCACAATGCCGGTCCTCCATACCTCAACCGCCGCCTCTCCTTCCACACACCCACCAGACATCTCCACTCCACCCAACTGGCCCTGGCCACCATCCCACGGATTGCAAGACCATGGCTGGAGGAAAATCCTTCTCCTACCTCGCTGCGAAGACCTGGAACTCCCTGCCTCTGCATCTCAGGCAATCACCGTCTCTGCCTCAATTCAGGTAGGACCTCAAGACCTGGCTCTTTGACTGAACCCCCAGTGCCTTGAAACTCTAATGGGTAAGTAGTCACGCTTTACAAGAACCCTGATTGATTGATTGAATGATTGATTGAAATTATAAAAATGCCCCAAATGTCTAAAACTCAGTAATCCCCCCTGCAAAGACACCTTGATATGGACTCCACCTAGTGGACTCCAGAAATCCACCCCACACCACGCCCGTCAGCCCAAGATAAGAACCTGAGTATAATGGTCAACAGCCAGCTCACCATGACCAGCCAAGTGAATGTAGACTCAACTTCCTGCTTCCACACCCTCAAAATGCAAAAGAAAGTCTACAGGTGAACACATGGAGAGCAACGCCCAACTTATCAGAAGACTTCTGACCTTACAAAACTCAGCAGCCAGACTCACACTCAGACTACCTTCCCACACTCACATCACCAAACAGCTCAATGAGCTCCACTGGCTTTCTGTCCACACACATGCTCTCTTCAAACTCCTCACACACATGTACACAACCCTGCACAACCTTTGCCCCACCTACCTCAACAATCACATCGACTTCCACACTCCCACCAGACATCTCCGCTAAGCCAGTCGCCTACTTGCACATGTCCCTCACGTATGTAGAACCAGAGCCAGCAGCTGTTCCTTCTCTTACCTACCCCCCAAAGCCTGGAACAACCTACTCCCACCATCAGAGCCTCCTCCTTGGTTCTTTGAAATCCAGAATAAACGGAAGCTCTGACTCTTCACTTAAGCGCGGCACAGACACTGCCCATGTGGTACCTGCTTACTGATGCCAGGATGCCGTCCAAGGTGAGTCGTACACTCTACAAATACCCATATAACATAATTTAACCTTCTGGGATAGACATTTGACAACAAACAGAAAGAGAAATGCCAGGATGCCAGACAGAAAGAAAAATGTAAGGGTACAAGATATACAACTGGGTTACTCAGTGCATGGATTGTGCTTCTGTGTTACAATAATGAGGACATTCCAATCTTAACAATCAGGACTGCTCAGCCCTGCTCCAGTTAAGGAAAGAGCTCTTTAAAGAACAAACCATGATGACAAATGAAGAGTCCATCTCCACATTCAGAATCCAGCTACCCCTTTGGTCACTTACTGAATGCACCTTGCCTTTAAATCTGTAAAGCACTCTGTCTTTTGGCTAGGTGTGCCCTATATAATTGCCAAATAAACAAATACATACATACAGGCACTCATTTATACATACAAGGGTCAACTGTGACCTCTTATATTAGTGTGTATGGAAACTTAAGGATCAGAGTGGTAATATATATTGTTCTGGAATTGGAGTGACCAGTTATAGCTAAAGAAATACTACAGTAAATCCAAGGGTGATAAAGCAAAATGTCCAGCATAACTCTGAAGATAGAGACAAGCAGATTTGGGCTGCGACAATGCTGGGGATGGTGCCAAGTGAGTGGATACAATGTAGGTTCAAAACAACCAGGGACATAAAGGTCTTCCCACAGGGGTAATATTGCAGTCAACTGAGCCCTTGTGCCCCAGAAAAGGCCCATTCTTAAATAGAAGTCACCCAGGTGGGCATAGTTCTTTAATTTCATAGTCAAGGCCCAGCTCCTCCCATGACAGTAGTCAGAACATCTAGTTTTCTGCCAGGGCAAGTTAGTTCTACAGGGCCTCCCTAGAATGACAGGCTGGTTCCTTCCCTGAGAGCAACTGCAACATCCAGAGTACGAATCTCTATCATCCTTCATGCACTGAGTCTCTTTCCAAGGTTTAAAAGAAATACAACTCCTGACTGGCTGCATTTGTGCTTGCTTTGGAGACAAATGTGTAAAAACATGGCCTACCAAATCTCATGATTTTAAAAAAATGTAGAACTTGAATCAGGACAGAAGTTATCTTTGGGGAGATTCCCTTCTTTGTAGGCTTTCTTGTAGTCAGAAGTTTGTTTGGTAGCTTCTAGGGAAAGTAACATCGCAACTCCTCACCCATGGCATTTCTTTTATATTTTAAGTTGAGCTAAAACTGTTCACAAAGCACACACCAAGGTTTCAATGAAGCTAAGAAAGTAATAGTTAAAAGCAGTGAGTTATCCCATTTAACCAGAAGAGGCATGGAAAACAGCCAAATCTTCATAAGGTTAATGAAAGTAGATTCTAAGTTATATGAAACGATGGAGGAAGTGGGTTCCACAGAGCATGTACCTGCAAACAGAAGAAACAACCTCTCAATATTAGCATGCAAAAAGGGTCAACAGACGGTGATCTTTGGAACACAGTGTATGCAAACGAGAATAGTTGGTAAGTACACATCTTGGTGTGAAAGTAAGGATCTCAGTTATAGGGAAGAGCACACATTTTCCAGGGAGGATCAGTTTGGTGCTTACTGTGCCTGGCAGCAGATAAAAATTCTTACGACCTTGAAATAAAGTCAGATGCCACATACCACCGACATCCCTATAGATTGGTTTGAGGAATCAGTAATCTCACTCAACTATGTGTGGGAATAATAGTTGATTATATTCCTTAGTCGGGTTCCAATATCAAACTAAAACAAAATAAAGCACCTTCTAGAAACTAACAGATTGTTGGTTTCCCCCTAAAATGCAAGGATTAATAAACACATGTGCACACGCTCACATACCACAAAGCTGCCCTCACACAGCACCACATATTCTAGCTCTCTTCCATCAAGGGAAGGCTAAGATCCTAATGCACCATGACAATGGTACATAAACAACTTTTATATCAATTCTGGGCACAATAGCCTGATTCTTTCCTTAAGGGTTCAGCGGGCTATGACCATATTCAAAAGCAAGACTTCAGGTCAGACCCAAATATCGTTATTAACACATCTTACTCCAAGAGGTGGGAATGAGGTTCAGTAATTTCTGCTTATTTCAAACTATTATTGAGTATTTGGGTACCATCATGATGCTACATTGAGGTTCATTTAAAAAAACAAAATGACGCACTATATACATTGTAGAGAGTTCATGCAGAATAGATCAAGGGTAGGTTGACTTTTGTTCTCTAAACCCTAGCTAATAGGAACGCAATACACAGGCCCATTTGTACTAAATCATTATCAAATAGACACAGATTTAGAAAAGCCCTTTGATACATCAGTGCATTGAGACATCTCATATAATATTACAATTATCCACTGATTCTTGATTCTTAAATATCTCTATTTTAAATCAGTCCAATTATTACCACATTCTAAAAACCAATAAACGGTTGTTCTGTGTGTAAGTAGCCTTCCAAAGCAGTGAGCACATAAGAGTGATCACAAGTCAACCCCTTAAATACATAGGTATTGTTAGACCTTGCATCTTTAGGCGTGGTTTCCCCAGTCTTTTTGCTTCTGGCCTCCTGTTTTTAACTGTGTGCTGAGCTTCGCTTTTGCTGGTTTTAAGACTATAGGTACTTTACCACTGCTGACCAGTGCTAAAGTGCATGTGTTCTGTGTCTAAAACGTATTGGCATTTGGTTTCTTCATTATTGGCATATTTGATTTACTAATAAGTCGCTAGTACTGTGCACTGTGTGTTCCTAGGGCCTGTAAATCAAATGCTACTAGTGGGCCTACAGCACTGATTGTGCCACCCACATCAGTAGCCCTTCAAACATGTCTCAGGCCTGCCATTTCAGAGCCTGTGTGAGCAGTTTGTAACTGCCATGTCGACCTGGCAAGTTCATCTGCTTGCCAGACCCAAACCTTCCTTTTTTATTACATGTAAATCACTCCTAACATAGGCCCTAGGTAGGCCCATGGGCAGGGTGAAATGTATTTAAAAAGATAGGACAAATACTTTTATGTTTCACATGTCCTGGTAGTGACATAGTGACAAACTGCGAAATTCATTTTTCACTACAGCAAGGCCTATCTCTCCCATAGGTTAGCATTGGAGCTACCTTGTAACACTTTACAGGTGTATCTTCCAATTGGGAACAGAGAGAAAATTGAAGTTTGGTGTCTCTGGACTCACAATGTAAAAACACATCTTTTAGTAAAGTTGGTTTATAAAATATCAGGTCTGAAAAGGCCACTTTTAGAAAGTTGGCATTTTCTTGCTTTAACCATTCTGTGCCTCTGCCTGTCCCTAGAATACATGTCTGAGTTAGATGACAATTGGGCTTTGACAATTCACTCTAGACAGTCACACTCAAAGAGAGCTAAAGTGTGCCCTGCATATCTTGATGGCCCATCACTAGGTTGATGGGTCTTCCTGATCTAGAGTGGCGGGAGGAATTGACACTTGCACCTGAATAGGGCTGTTTTTGGAGCTAGGGCAAGAAAGGACAGGGTCTTGTACACTACAACAACCTTTCTTTGAAGTCTCCCTACTACAAAGGCCAAAATGGGTATAAGTACTGGATCTCTGACACCATATACTCAGAAACCTTCTGGATTGAGGGCATTCTGCCAGGAAGAAGAGCTGTTGTACTGCCAGGAAGGACTGCCACTTTGAGGTTTGCTTTGCTTTGTTGGCCTGCTGTCTGCAGCTTCTTGCCTTGAAGTGAGGGGACTGGACTTTACTCTTTGCATCCTGCTTCTAAAGGTTCTTCAAGGGCTTGATTTGAGCTTGCCTCCTGTTGGAAGTCTCAGGGCCATCAGAGACTTCACCTGAAGCACCTGGGCTCCTCTGCTGAGAGCCTTACTCCTCCATGTGGTGCACATCCAGTTTCTAAGCCCTTGGATGTGAGTTGCCATGCTAAACAAGAAGAAACCAGTACATCGACTTCGAGTGTGACTTTGGAGCCAGTACCTCTCTTTAACACCGCACCGCTGCCTGCACTGGAGCCGTGGTCCCTGTTCAACGCAATGACCGCCACTTGCAAAACAGGGCCAGATGCCGCCACAGCACCTGGAAGTTCCGCCACAGCATGAGTCTCGAGCACTGCATCACCGAAGTCCGTGACACCCGACCCCGCTGCAGTACTTGTGGCCCTGTGGTGTGACATGGACACTGCGGAGTCGACACCTCGCAGCTTGACCCTCGACACTTCATCAACCCGGGACTGCCTGCAGAACCGGTGCCTCAACGCCAATGCCGCATCACCTCCCCTACACCATGAAACATCCCCAGGTGTCAGCAGCTTAATGACTCTGCACCACCTCCACGAACCGACACCTCACTTGCTTCAGTGATGCCTCACATCCTCTGTGCAATGCACCATCCCGAGCGCTGATGTGCCAAAGACCTGCATAGCAGTAAGGAACCAATACCACACTGGCCTCAAGCGATGCCTCACCTCCCAGAGTCATGCAATGTCTTTGTTGTTCAATGTTTCCAAGGTACTGTTTGGGGGGTCCGTATGACTTTGTAGCCAGCCCATGCTCCATCGCGGTCAGCCTGAACTTCTGGATTTGGCTTCATCAAGCACGCCAAGATACCCCCAACCAGAGCTAATGTGTTACTAAGCCCTATATCTGCATTTAATCTTTAAAAATGATGTGTAACTTTACTTGTGTATGTTGGATTGCTGTGATTTTGGCCTTGTTTTACTCAGATAACTATTGGCTATTTTTCTAAACTGGTGTGGAGTACTTTTGTGGTGTTTTCACTGTGCTAGTGTGTGTGTATGTGTGTGTGCACAAATGTGTTACAAATTGCCTCTTTAGTTTAGCCTGACTGCTCTGAGCCAAGCTACCAGAGGGTTAGCACAGGTAAACTTAGGGCCATATTTACCAGATCCTAATACCACCGGACCATCACTTTTTCTGATGCTCCAGTGGTGTTGCTCCATACCCCATATTTACAAGGTGGCGCTAAGCCACTTAACGTGGCTTAACGCCACTTTGTAAATATGCCTCTTTCCGCCACAGTCCTCTGCGGCAAATGGCTGGGCAATGGGTGTTGCACTGGGCGTTCCACCGCAACACCCGTTGCTCTTTCATGCTAACCCATATTTAGAAAGATGGGCAGCGCCAAAAACTAAGGCCAGGTAAAACCTGGTTTTAGGATGGTGATACGAGGAGAAATTATTAATTTCTCCTCTTATTTTTTGCTCTTTCTATGTGTGCTGCATTCTGTAGGACACATAGAAACAGTAAATCACATTTAAAGATTGTTTATGTGCAGGAAGGTATCCCTTCCTGCACATAAACAATCGCCACTGCAGCGCAGGCACCCTTGCAACATGGCGCAAGGGTACATGCGCTGGCGCTAGGCAGTTTTTTCAGCGCCAGCACCAGGGGAAACGCAAGGGTTTGCCATATATTTGTAAATACCTCGCATCCCAGCGTTTTGAAAATGTCAGAGTGTGGCGTTGCCAAATTTGTCGTTACATCATGCTCCGACATTTTCTTGTACATATCCCCCTTAGTGTGTACTACACTTACCATGACGAGGATTGTGGGTCCCTACCTGCACAGGGTGCATACCTCTGCCAACTAGAGACCCCATTTCTAACGGTATACACACAAGCTCAGACATGCAATCATGAACACATCTGCACAATCATAAATAAACAAGCACATACCAACATAAATGCACACGTTCACGCATACACACACAAGCACACACGGTTACAGATACACTGATGCATAAATAATATAAAGGATATTATACAGAAGACACTAGGGTACCAGATGATAGCAAACCATTCATCAACACTATGGGCTAGTAAGAATGGGGGAGCTCTTTTTGTCAAGTAGTTGGGGGATCTGAAAGTAAATTGCAACGTGTAACCGTTTTATCCTCCCCCGTAACTGCCATTTCTTGCTCACAGGAGCTTCCTCTATTCTCCTCAGGTGTCCAATTAGAAAATATCTCCAAACACCAGTTCACATGCTTCAGTCACTATAAATCATGTTCCCATCCCCAGAGAAGCGGCACTTCAAGTGATCTACGCATCTTATAAAAACATATCGCCATCGTTTTTCCCCAAAGGCTTTTTTTTCAATCCGAAGGTAATAGAAAATTAAACAGTAAATTCTTTTGTGCCCTACTGTAACATTTGGCTTCGAAGGTGCGTGCTCTCCGGCACAGCTCCCATGAGCAAAGACTCGCCTCACAAATCAGGTCTGATTCCTCCTTTGCCTCTGATTAATATGTTTATCAGCCTGTGTCACGCATTTCAGGCTCGTGATGTAGCACAGACTGCAATATGCACTTTTATGAGCCCAGGAATAACCTTCATTACAAGGATGTCATAGGCACATAAAACATCGGGACACTGTATCGCACACATCTTATCTGTGGCGCCATAAATCAGCCGGGCCTCCCATCAATTTAGATATCCCTATGTAAGTGCCCTCATGATGTTTCATTTCACACACTCCTGTATTCATCAGGGAATTAAGTGACAGAGATTGATTTATAGTGGTGTGAACTCTGCACCAGGCTCTACGAACTGAGATAGAATTTCCTGCTTGTCACAATAATTAAAATGCATCATTATCCAGTTGCTTTGAGGCAGATTTGTCACCTCTGGGCTTGGGAAAAAGAGACACAAGGATTAAATAAATGCACTTCAGCGAACAGAATGGGACAGGGAATAGTGACAAGTGCAGCGGCGCACCGGGATCGTTGGTGAAATAATGCCTTAAAAGGGCAGAAGTGTATTGTTTCTGATTCCCGGTATATAGTCTATGGCATCATTTGTAAATTTTATTTATTAAATAAAGATATGGTATAATGTCACCTCCTTACAAATCCCAACGTTTTATGTTCCATGGAACCAATAATGAATGTAACCTATTTGATATTCTAAAGACATTGAGAAACAAATCAATTTCATCTTCTCTTAGGTTTTCTCATCTTACCTAGTGGAAATGGGTTCATTTTACAAAACACGGTGTGTAAGTCATGATACCCCTCCTTTCACTCAACAATAATAATTAATGGCGTATTACACTCTGAGTATCTGCAGATATGGATTATGCAAGGGCTTTTTTTATGTTTATTTGCTTTAACAAATGTAGTTAACCAAAACCTGGGCACAAACGGTTAAGTTTGTACAGTAAGGTAAAATCATGCTAAAGAAAAATCATTGGTTTTAGGAGAGTTGTTTTCCTGTGTAATGTAATTGATACAATGCAAATTGTGATGCAATAAAATGTAGGAGAAAGACTGCATTTTATTTCTTGCGAAATTACATAAACATTGCAAAAAATGATGCTTTGGCAGTATCTCATGTCATTTTTCAGGGGCGGCTCCTCCTTTTGAGGGGAGGAGTGTCGCCCCATAAGCCCCAGAGCAGAAAAAAAAAATGGTAATAAAGTTTCTTTATTACCGTTTTATTTTTCAGCAACCCGTCCCGAACTGAGTGTCAGGACGGGGCAGGGTCAGAGTTGCCGAGTGGCAGCAGCAGGGAGCTGTGCGCTTTAAAATGCGTATGTCTGTTTGGCCAACCGTCTTGGGACGGCCAGCCGGACATGCGCATTTTAAAGGTCCCTAACCTAGATGTCATAGACAACTGGGTTAGAGAAAGGGCAGGTCTCCAGGAGCCCTTAGGAGCGCTGGGAGAGCCCGCTCTATTCAATTCTGGCACTGCTTTCATGCTGTGAAAGCAGCACCAGGAATGGGTAGTGCGATTTCCTGCATCGGGAGCTTCCTGGCTGACACCCGAGGGGGAGGATGTCGCGCTGCGGAGGTATGTGAATTTCTGATTTTTATGTGCCCCCGCCTAACCACCCTCGCTACAAGCCAGCCGCCACTGCATTTGTTTTACCCAACTGCATCTCGTGTGAACTACTAGCAGGAGACTGGTTGGAGTAGGAAATGTTTGTGGGAGAGACATTTTCAATAGTAAATGTCTCTGGGTGAATCCACAAACCAGTGTCTGACTGGTATCTTTCAAGACTTTTTAACTTGAGATGCGCACTGAGGTTAAAAAAATATGCATAGTTTTTGGTAATTTTTATGAATTTGGTGTTACGCAAAATTAAAAATGTCATACATTTCGGCTGCATAATTTAAATTTCACCCAGGCCTACATCGAATTTGACCATTGCACTGCAGTTATAAATGTATGAATTTGTGTTCATTAGTGAAATTGCTTTAAATACCGTGTTGTTGGGCCTCATTAATATTTACTACCATGGAATAAATATTTATAGGTTGTTTGAACAGGAACGTTTCTTGCATGGTGTATATTTGTGTCCTCTGAGTGCACGAACTTCGAACATCTGTTATCCTGGTTTTTAGATTTTGGCTCAAGACTCACAATAATCTAGTGTGTGTGTGAAAGCCTAGGCCTGCACTTGATTTAGGATAGGTTCTGGACTTGTTCTGAACCTGGAGGGACACATCAAGCGACCTCTGATATTGAAAGCAAGACGAATATTCCTGTCACAGGTTTTCATGCATGTAGCGTGGTTGTGGCAGCATACAATATTTGGAGTAATTATAGTATAACCAAGCCATTGTACCTGTGTCATATGAATGGCAGCCTACAGGCCCATTCAGCCAAAGTTCTACTGCTCACGGTGAGCCAGCAATCCTAGCACCAACATTCCATGTGCTTGGCATGTGCATGTAAGCTAGTGGAGTTGGTATGCAGGACATAACTGCCTGAGGGATGCAGAGTAACACAGGCCTGCCAGTTCCTTTTCAAGATCCCCTGCCCTGTTCATGTGCAGAAGATGGAGATGAGTTTGCTCTCCCAGACAGAGGAAGTGCATTGCTGACAGTCCTGAGAGTTGACGGAGGGAACCCAGACCGTGAAGTGGGGATATATGAGACAGGCATCCTCTTTGAAACTTGATGACGTCCTTTCTGATACAGACGGCTGCTGATTAATCTTCCTGAGACTGGCATTTGGTGGAATGCACAGGTGAAGGGCGGGACTGTAATATCTGTTGTCAGTGTGTGATGGGTTGCTAGAAGAGGAGCAATTTTTCATCTCTCTTCCTGATCACTGTCAGATGTGGCTGTTGATCATCAAGGTGCAGACTGCCCACCCCTCTCAGACACTTTGATGTGGGTAATCCATTCTGGGGCTGTATTACAGAGAGTGCCCCGGGGGCGCTACGGGCGTTTGCGCCCACTTTGCGTGCCCCTGGTCACTTTGGTATTACAGAAGGGGCCGCAGACTCTTGTGAGGCCCCTTCTGTAATTCCGATAGCACTGGCGCACGTAAGTGCCAGCACTATCTGCAGGGGGTATTATCTCATTTGCATCGGGGTGTGCCCCATGCAAACGAGGAAATCCCTTTGCCTCTGTGACCACGCTGTATTATAGACGCTGGCGCAGAGGCAAAGAAGCTGTCAAGAGGCGCACTGTCTGTGCGCCCCTTGAGAGTAGCATGCTGTAGGCAGTGCTAGACATCTCCTTGCAGGCGGGTGCAGTCAATGACTGCACCCGCCTGCAAGGAGATCTCTAATTTCCCTTCAAAGTGCAGGCAGGTTGCGCCTGCACAGTGAAACATGGAGTGGCTGCTTCAAAGCCGCTCCGTATTTTACTTGAATGTACTGTCCTCAGGGCAGCATGAGTTCGCGGCTGCCCTGGGGCATCGCATTCTATGTAATAGGGCGCATTGTCTCTGTTTGCGCCCAGCGCACCTGTTTTAAAGTGTGCCAGGCACAAACGGGGAAAGTATGCCCTAATACATAATATGGCCCCTGGACAAAAGACAAAGATTGAATCTGGAAGACAGCCTAAGAAAATCACATGAAAATGAGCCAAAAGGGAAGAAGAGGAACACTCATGAAAATCTATGATCCATGTTTAATTCAGTGACCACAGCTAGGAACCTTTGTGAATCCCCAAATATCCGAAATTTACACATATCCTAGGCAGACATTTACTGCATGTAGATTTCCGACGTTCACATACAGGCATGTGATGCAGCTCCCACATGCATGTAGCAGCAGGTCAATCATTAATATTACTTGTGTAAGGAGCAGTGCATAGTCAGTCAAGGAGCATAGGAAGATTATGAAAGTGGGAAAGAGAAGGTAGGTGGGTTTCCTACCAGTATTACATTGAACATTGACTTGTTTGTCAAACACTTTTGGAAATAAAGATCTGAAGACAATTTTAAATCTCCTATTATAATCAGAATGATCCGCTGTGCAACAGACTGAGTTTTCATTTTTTATGTACGTTTTTAATGCTAGTTCAGGTTTCAGCACTGTGAAAAAATGCAGCTGAAATGAGGATATTGATTATGTGCAACAATAAAAACATACCAGGAGAAAAAAAGGGAAAACGTTTACAAAATACAAATAAGAATGACTCATGGATACGCAAAACGGATTTTTTTTTTATACTCTACAGCACCCCGTGATGTGTTGGAGTCTAGTGCGCCCTGTACAATAAACTCACAATAAATAAATATTGGTGAAATCATCTTAAATGTGGGTTTGGGAGAGGACAAGTGTGAGGCAACGACTGTTTTTCCTCTCATTCTTAATAAAAGTTGTATAGTGGTATGAGTGTTTTAACATTTAATTCTCAGAAGAACAAGTTGCCCTTTTGTGTTTTAAATGCCTGACATAAGGTCTGGGCACCTTAGTGACCCTTTAGATGTACATTGATGTAAAAGGCTTAGAGTGAATGCTCTACACAAATACCACTATAAAATAAAGGTTAGTAGTAGTTTCCAGGGCAGGACCTGACGTATTTGACCGTAGGATAAACTTCATGTAGGCTAGAGGACAGTGAGCTGCTTGGATTGAGCTGCACTCATACAATCCAGCCCTGAATAGAGTGTTTTCTTATGGGCACAGGGATTTTGTTTCATTCTACTGAAGAATATTGTTCCACGCTATTGTCACAGAGCCTAAAGTATTGTACTATTTAATGAATTTCTATTTGAAAATGTTTGTAAAAAGTAAGACCACTTAGGCAACATATTATATTTGTAGACGATGTGCTCTGAAATGAATCATTTGATGGATTTTCTAAAAGAAAAACATCCTTTCAGGTGAACCGCCATCCCCACGGCCCCCAAAGCTTTCATAGAAGCACAAGACTCTGCCTTGCTTGTTTGCTCAGAGTAATATGGATCTGGTATTAAAACCTTTTTCATGTCAACTTTTATACTCCTGTGCTGCCCTGGTTGAACCAAAAAGGCTGCATATGTACTCAAACTTTGATTTAAATAATACTGGTTTTTGAACTTTACCAAACAAGTCTACTTTACCTGGAATTTAAGACCAATATTGACTCTATCTTCCAGACTGTTCACAATTTCGGATGGAGACCTAAAACAGTCATATTTTTAGGGAGACATCTGATCAAGGGAGGACAAATTACCTTTCCTTAAGATCTACAGAAATCCGCCAACAAACAAGAACAAAACAAAACATCGGCCAGGAACAACCTACTTCAAAAAAGGGCAAGTCCAAAAATGATATACTAAGGGGCCGATTCCGATCTCGGCCGGACGGCCTCCTAACGGCATCGGGACCCTCCGAATCGGTGTCGGAAGCCATGTTTCCGATCGATTCGGACGAGTTCCCGAACATGCAAGTAGCGATGCTCCCAATGCTCTCGGGCTGTCCGACTCGCTTCCAGACGTCGCTCGGAAAACGACGTCACCCAGATCCGACTCGCACAGCCCAATGGCATTGGTTTCCTGACGATCGATTCCGATGCACGACTCCGACAGCTGTCCGGAGTCGTCAACTCCGACACGAAGCGGCTGTCGGAGACGTACTGTTTGGGGCCTTAGCGTGCCCCCTTCAACCGGGGCCTTCGGAATTGGTCACAGGGGGTGCCCATGGTTCCCCCTGTCCGGGCATGTACAGTGTGGCGGGCACCATGGGGTGCCCGCCACAGGTGCACGCTTGTCCACACCTCCCCTTTTGCAATGGGGGCCCGTGTTTGCGTTCTGAACACAGGCTCCCATTGACTGCAATCGGGACTCCGAGCGAGCCATGTCCCGAGTCGTACGGAGACATCATACTTGCTCGCTCGGAGTCGACGGAGCCGAGTCGGTCGGAAAGCCCTCCGGAGCAGAGTCGTCCGGAGGGGTTTCCTGCCGAGATCGGAATCGGCCCCTAAATAGTGAACATGAGGCTAATAAAAATGAATGACCCTAGTAAAGAGGCTCAACTCATATTATGTCAAAAGAGAGCAACTAAGCCAGGATTGGACTCTATCCGTTGCCCCCAGTAAAGGATTGGAGTGTAACCCCTTTTCATTTACTAATGTTGTCTACTGTTTATCATCCCCCCACAGGCCTTATTCTTAAGGGCTGGTGTCTTAATCGTAGAGAGTATCAATTCTTGTTAAAATGCATAAATATGTAAAAACAATTATGATGACAGCTGATTACATCCCCATTTGCTGTCAGTGTCAATTTCTATTTGTTTGAATGGTAGAAGTTAAGGTGCTGATTCCCATTAATACAGCATGATCGCCACTGGAACAAATATACTTCGAATCTCAATAACGTCTCTGTGTCAGAAAGTCATGAACCTTGGATTTTCAACCAATTATTTGTTCAGTTTTCTCAAAAACTGACAAAAAACAGCAGAAGAGTAACCTTACTTCATTGCACGTTCACTACAATAGGTTTGTGACTTTCATACTCTAAGGCTTCCATACATCAAGACACTATACTGCATTTTTCAGGATTATATTATCATTCATAAATCCCACATCTAACTCTAATAAAAAATGTAAATAAACCAGAAAAGCGTAGGAAAAAGAGCAGAAAATTAAATAACCAATACGGTTCAACTACACTAAACATCAGGGTGGAAGAAGCTTAAGACCAAGCATAACCCATACGTATTTTGATTGAGGCAGGGGCAGAACCTAGAACAGCTATAGGGTATACAACACAGAAGTGAACATGATATGGCTGCTTTTCATAACTTGAACTCCATAATTGAGCCCTCCCTCCAGTCGCAGCGAGCATGACTCGCGGGTGGGGGGGCGGGTGCTGTCGCGGGTGGGGTCGCACTGGTTCGCGGGGGGAGGCAGGGGGTGTTTAGTTTAATTTAAAAAAAAAATTAAACTTACCTTACCGGGTCCTGCGCCGCCTCAGCTCCTGGCCGGATCCCACATTTTCCTGCTGCTCTCCTGAACAGGAAGCAGCCACAGGCAGCCTCCCTCCCCTCCCCTAAGCCAATCACAACGCTGCAATGACAGCGTTGTGATCGGTGCAGATGGCGCCCAGCCGGACGCCTATGGGGAGGCCATTTTCTCTATGTAGGCTGCATGCAGCCTACATAGAGAAAAGGCAGCAATAGGCAAGCCACTCCTCCCCGACCTGCCCACCCGCCCGCCCCCAACCAGGCATACCTCTTCTGCTTTCTCACAGTGCGAGAAGCAGAAACATAAAATGGTATTTAAAATACCATTTTATGTTTCTGCTTCTTGCACTGCGAGAAAGCAGTGGGGCGATGCTCCTCCTTCCTAATGGAGGAGCCGCTCCTGCCTCCCTCGTGCTTACTAAAGAGGCATTTTGTGCTTGGGTTTACCAATGGCAGTAAACTACAGTCTTTACATGCGTGCATGTGCCTGCCTATTCAGCCCTGATTTCATGTTGTTGGGTAAATTCCTGTCCCTGTGTAAACAGTATACTTCACAAGCATCAGAATTCTGAGCTTTGTGATCAAATCTGCACCCTATAATTTCCATATAACAGTTTTCAGCAGGTGAAACCGGATAAAATGTACCCGGCGTAAACATGCAGAAAAACTCTCATACATGAGAAAGTTGCTGCGGCAAACACAAATTCCATGTGTAATTCCCCATTTCCGAGTGGAAATTTAAAACGTGAGGTACTTACCAATCCTGACAAATGCCTCACCAAAAGCATTGCTATTTACCAGGTGAGCTACACACATCTTTTTTTATTAGCCCACTAATAATTTGGACCTTTGAAGAACAAATAATAACTTAAGATAATTCATTTCAGTCTTTGGTAAACCTAGATTTTTTGCGTATAAATTAGGGGACACAATTATCAATATTTCATGCAATGCAACACAGCAAGACTCCTTGCTGCACTGCATCAAAGGAAGAGGGCAAGAATGAGCCATATTTAACATTATATGGCGGATTCCTGTCCTCTCCTTGTGCTGGCTCCCTTTGGGCTGGGTTGTGCCAATGCAGGTACCCTTGCGTCATGGTGCAAGGGTGCCAATGTTGCAGGCAGGATTGTTTTTGTGCAGGAAGGGACATTAGCATGTAATTAGACTTTTAGTCATGGAAGTGTCTTTACTTGGTTTGTTGTATATCCGCTCAGTAGCTTTCGGGAAATTAGCATTCAAAAAGTGCTCCAGTATAGGCATGAAGAGGTTTAATTTCAAAGCTATCTGGACTGTTAATTCCTCTTTTTCCTCAGAAAATGCAGAATGCAGCACATGCAGAAAGAGGAAAAAATGAGGAGAAATAAAGATATTACTCCTTGTTACGCCTCCCCTGGAAAGGCATAGCATTTTGACGTATTCCCAGGTCTACCACTCATGGTAAATGTGGGAATGCGCCAAAATCCATGGGTGGATGCCTGGGAACACTCATCCTCCATCCATAGAATGCCTCCCTGGGGAAGAGTAATGCAAGGCAGCGACTTGTGCTTCTTTGCATGAATCCAGATTTATCAAACATCGCAGGGTCACACAAGGTGGCCTTGCGTGACTTGATAAATCTGACATTAGTGTTGTGTTGCCCTTGCATTACCTTGCATGATGCAAGTTTAAAGCAACACTTTGAAAAATCTGCCCCTAGGTTTAGAATTTTACCACAGGTCTCATTCACCAAAAAGAGGTCAGTAAGTGGTAAGGTATCTTAAAAGAGTGGCCTTTTAACGAAAATCTGAAAAAATGATTAAAGTTCATCAGGACATGAATGACTTTCGAACACGAGATATAAGATTGGAACTTTTAATATCACAACAGCACGACACCACCCTGTTGTTGTTGCTGCTTTCCAATTTATTGGACAAGCTTGGACATTCTAGGTGCATTATAACTCTTTAACAAGATTCCTTTTTGTGATGAGAGGACAAAATATTTTAAAAACTCTCTTAAAAGCTTTTATTGGTGAAAATCTGTATAAAAAAACTTTTTTATTTCATACATGATGCATTGTTAATAATCTTTTTAAAATGTCTTATTGCTATGTTATTTTATTATATTGATGAACTGATTAGGCATTGAGATAAATGCAATGTTTAATGTGGATACACCTGAAATACATAGATTGATTGATTGACCTCTGATTCTGCTTCTGCATTGAACCTCTTCAGCTTTGCTGCTTGGGGGCAACCATAACTTGTGAATGCCATGTTTTTTCGGTTTTAATTCTAACCATAACTGAACTTACCTGCATTTTTTCAAGTGAATTTCTGAGTTTTCCCAAACGTACTTTTAAGTATTATAGCCAAACCAAACCATAACTTCACTTTAACCTTTGTGGTTAATTCACAGTTAATTTGTGAATAAACAGTCCAGATAGCTTTGAAATTAAACCTCTTCATGCCTAGACTGGAGCACTGTTTGAATGCTAATTTCCCCGAAAGCTACTGAGCGGATATACAACAAATCAAGTAAAGACACATCTATGACTAAAAGTCTAATTACATGCCAAGTTTGATGTGATTCCGCTGAGCCATTTTTTCTGAATCGAGGAGCAAATAATACTCCAAAGTTAAAAAAGCAAACGTCACTTTAGGGATCCTACTGTTTTGGCCCCACTAAACGAGTCTGCACAAAACATGCTATGAAGAACATAAAGTGGATGTACTATTTTCTGAAAAATTTCTTGCAAATTTATTGAGTGGTGACAAAGTTAATAAAAGAAAACAAAAATGGCCTTTTTAAAGGAAAGTCTGTGTTAACCATAACTACTTAAGCGAAAAAAGCTAAAAATTAAAGTGACATTATAGTTAGATGTAAAGTTTAGTGCCAATGTAACATTTTTTTTTTAGTTTAAAGAGCTTTATTGAAGCAGATAGGAACATAGGTACGACAATAGAGCAATAATTATAGAAAAATGGCAAAAACTAACAAGCAAAATAATCAATGGGGAGGAATGAAAATGTTAAGAGAACTACCAATATCAAGCAAATAAAACCAGAAAATAAAAGCATTAGTGAAATGTTGCACCTTAAAACAAAACAGCGTTTTACAATTTGTGAATGGGGAGAGAAAAAAGAAAAATGAAAAAGGAGCAAGAGAAGAGAGGAAAGAAGGGAGAGAAAAAAAAAAAGAAAGAGAGAAGAAAGCAACATCCTCATCCAATAACATATGTAAGACTACTAAGGTACACTCAATAAATTGTGTATAAACATGGTAGAAACCATACATTGAATTATAAAAACTATATAAGAAAAATCACAAAATACTCATGGTGGTTGATAAGCGAAGGAACCGTCTTTGTAAGACAATGCAGAAGCGGATAGATAGTTGGTGAGTGGAGACCAGAAGGCCTCCTTTCTGAGAAGTTGCTGAGATGTGATGGCAGAAGCTCTATCCAGTCTGTGATGATAGCAGAGAAGGTTCCACCAAGCAGAAAAAGAGACCTTGGTGGCATCCTTCCAATTAGATATAATTACCTGAAAGGCAATAGCAATTAACAAATCCACAAAGATGCCCACCCTGTGAGAACCAAACCAATTTGCAGAATTACTTCCCAGGAAAATGGAGTAAATATCAAAAAGGAAAGTAATAGAGCAAATGGAGGAGATTGAGTCACACACCTTAGTCCAAAACAGAGCAATATTGGGGCAAAAGAAAAAAGGAATGGAGAAAGGAGCCAGGGAGTTGTTACAAGTCCAGCAGTTAGAGGATATATCCAAACTATACTTGGAAAGAGATAGTGGGGTTAAAAATAACCTTTGATAAAAATAATAAAGGTTCTGAGTGGTGTTAGCAGTGCAGGAAGTATGGTGAATGCGTGCCCATATGGAGTTCCGTGTGTGAATAGAGAGAGTACGTTGCAAATCAGATTCCCATGCGAGTTCAACTTTACTCTTGGGGCGGTTAGGAGAGGAGAAATGAAGATACTGATAAATATGGAGGCCCAAAGCCAATGTAACATTGTAAACTAAAAAAAACACAGAAATACACCAGAGCCTCTTAAGCCTCTTAAGGCTCGGGGAGGAGGGCTGCAACTTCCTACCAATAACATAAAAATTAAAACGGCAACCTTAAATTTATCATTTACGCACCACCTTCAAATTACTATAGCTCGTGCACCTCCAGACACATTGCTGTCAACTTGCTAGCCACACTACATTAAATATAGCTTGCACTGTACTATGTACAGTGTTCTGACAAATGATGTCATTTGAGATGTTACAAGTGTTGTTATGAATGTTATGATTTCACATGGTAAAAGTGATGTAATATGAAAAGGTATTAGCAGTGCATTGTAAAGGCTTGAGTTATAGTTAATGTAGTGTGGCTAGCAAGTTGATAACAGTGTGTACGGAGGTGCACAAGTTAAAGTGATTTGAAGGTGGTGTATAAATTATAAATTTAAGGTATAACTATAACTTGCTCATTTCTAATGTTTGCGTAGTTTCAGTTTGGTTTGTATAGAAAGAATAAATGCAATTTCTGTAACTATAACTAACCTTTTCTTTTTCATTGAATTGCATTGGTTTTTATTTTTTAATTATAATCGTAGATGAAGTGTCATCGAGTGGAGTGTCGTTAAGTGGACTGTCAGAGAGTACAGTTGAGTAGAGTGTTGTAGAGTGTAGTGTTGTACAGTGTAGGTTCATAGAATGGAGTAGAGTGGAGTGTCATAGAGTGGAGTGGCAAACAGTGGAATATCATAGGGTGAAGTGGTGTAGAGAAAAACACCATTGAGCGAAGTGCCATCTAGTAATGTATAGTGGAGTGGTGTGGAATGGAAAAGCATAGAGTGGAGTGGTGTAGAGTTCGAGTGGTGTGCAGTCGAATAGCGTAGAGTGGAGTGGAATGGAGTGTAGTGGAATACCATAGAGTGGAGTGGCAAAGAGTGACGTGTAGTGGAGCAGAGTGGAATAGCGTAGAGTGGAGTGCTATAGAGTGGAGTGGCTTACAGTAGAGTGGCGTAGATCTGAATAGCATAAAGTGATTTGGCGTAGATTCGAGTGGCGCAGAGTGGAGTGGCATAGAGTGGAATAGTGTAGAGTGGTGTGGCACAGAGTGGAGTGGCATAGAGTGGAATGGCATAGAGTGAAGTGGTGTAGAGTGGAATAGTGGACAGTGGAATGGCATAGAGTAGAATGGCATTGAGTGAAGTGGCATACAATGAAGTGGCATAGAGTGGAAAACCGAAGAGTGAAGTGGCGTAGGGTAATGTATAGTGGAGTGGTGTAGAATGGAATAGCATAGAGTGGCGTGGCATAGGGTCAAATAGCCTAGAGTGGAGTGTCGTAGAGTAGAATACCACAGAGTGGTATAGAGTGGAATAGCGTAAAGTGATGTGGCACAGAGTGGAATGGCATAGAGTGGAGTGACATAGAGTAGAATATGGTAGAGTGATGTGGTACAAAGTGGAGTGGCATAGAGTGGGTTGGTGTAGAGTGCAGTGCTATAGAGAGGAGTGGCATAGAGTCAAATATCATCAAGTGAATTGGCGTAGAGTCGAGTGGCGCAGTGTGAAGTGACAGAGAGTGGAATAGTGTACAGTGGTGCAGCACAGAGTGGACTGGCATAGAGTGGAATGGTGTAGAGTGAAGTGGTGTAGAGGGGAATAGTAGACAGTGGAATAGCACAGAGTAGAGTGGCGTAGAGTGAAGGGGCATAGAGTGAAGTGGCATAGAGGGGAGTGGCGTAGATTGGAATACCAAAGAGTGGAGTGGCATAGAGTCATGAATAGTGGAGTGGTGTAGAATGGAATAGCATAGAGTGGAGTGGCGTAGAGTCAAATAGCGTAGAGTGGAGTGGCGTAGAGTGGAATACCATAGAGTGGAGTGGCAAAGAGGGACATATAGTGGAGTGGAGTGGCGTAGGGTGGAGTAGCATAGAAAGGAGCGCTATAGAGTGGAGTGGTATAAAGTAGAGTGGAGTAGAGTGGAATAGTGTAAAGTGATGTGGGACAGAGTGGAATGGCATAGAGTGGAGTGGCGTAGAGTGGAATAGCGGTCTGTGGAGTGGAATGGAGTGGAGTGGTGTAGAGTGGAGTGGAATAGAGAGGTGTAGAGTGGAGTGGCATAGAGTGGAGTGGCATAGAGTGGAGTGGCGTAGAGTGGAATAGCGGTCAGTGGAGTGGCATAGAGTCGAGTGGTGTAGAGTGGAATAGCATATATTGGAGTGGCGTAGAGTGGAGTACAGTGAAGTGACAAAGAGCGGAGTGGCGTACAGTGGAGTAGCGTGAAGTGGAATGGCATAGAGAGGAGTGGCATAGAGTAGAATACGGTAGAGTGATTTGGTACAGAGTGGAGTGGGATAGAGTGCAATGGTGTAGAGTGGAGTGCTATAGAGAGGAGAGGCATAGATCTGAATAGCATGGAGTGAATTGGCATAGAGTTGAGTGGCACAGAGTGGAATGGCGTAGAGTGGAATAGTGTAGAGTGGTGTGGCACAGAGTGGAGTGGCATAGAGTGGAATGGTGTGGAGTGAAGTGGCTTAGAGAGGAATAGCGGTCAGTTGAGTGGCATGGAGTGGAGTGGTGTAGAGTGGATTGGCATAGAGAGGAGTGGTGTAGAGTGGAGTGGCGTAGAGTGGAGTAAAGTTGAGTGGAAAATAGGGGAGTGGTGTACAGGGGAGTAGCGTAAAGTGGAGGGGTGCAGAGTGGAACAGCGTGGAGTGCAGAGAGAGGAATAGTGTAGAGTAGAGTGGCGTAGACTGGAGTGGAATACAGTACAGTGGCATAGATTGGAGTGGTGTAGAGTGGGATAGCATAGAGTGGAGTGGCATAGATTGGAGCGTCTTAGAGTGGAGTTGCTTAGAGTGGAATAGCATTGAGTGGAGTAGTGTAGGATGTAGCAGATTAGAGTGGAATGGCGTAGAGTGGACTGGAGTAGAGTGGTATAGCATAGAGTGGAGTTGCATAATGTGGAGTGGCATAAAGTGGAATAGTGTAGAGAAGAGTGAAGCAGACTGGAGTGGTGTAGAGTTGAATAATGTAGAGAGGAGTGGCATAGAGGGGAATGGTGTACAGTGTAATAGTTTATAGTGGAGTGGTTTAGAGTGGAGTGGCATAGAGTGGAATAGCGTAGACTGGAGTGGCAAAGAGTGGAGCGGTGTAGAGTGGAATACCATACAGTGGAGTTGCATAGAATTGAGTAATGTAGTGTAGAAGAGCATAGAACGAAGTGGCAAAGAATCAAGTAGCATAGAATCGAGTGGTATAGAGTAGACTAAGGTAGAGTGGAGTTGAGTGGAGTAGTGTAGAGTGAAGTGGCGCACAGTACAGTATTTTAGAGTGGAGTGGCAAAGAGTTGAATACCATAGAGTGGAGTGGCATAAAGTGGAGTGGTGTAGAGTGGCATGGAGTGGAGTGGGGTAGAGTGGAATATTGTAGAGTGGAGTGGCGCACAGTGGAGTTGCGTTTAGTGGAGTGATGTACAGTGGTGTGGTGTACAGTGGAAAAGTATAGAGTGGCATAGAGTAGAATGGAATAAAGTGGAGTGGCATAGAGTGGTGTTGTTTATCTTTCTCATACTTAGGATTACTTTTCTATAAATGTAGTGACTGGAAAATGCAGATTGAATCTTGTAATATGAAATTTTTAAGAACTACGGAGAGCATTTTAAGATTTTCGTCTAAAATAGGGAATAAACCCTTACGAGAAATTTTAACTTTGTACAGAACTAAATGTGTCATTTGCTTCCCTGCAATTACAAGAACACAAATTTTTAAAAAGACTGTTGGCAGTCCCTTTGTCTACTTCCAATTATATAGTTCATAAGGAACTTGCAGTATCATATTTAAGTGATACCATCAACCTGGCAGTTCTGAGTCTATGGCACAGGATATGGGCTAAGGACGAAACAAAATTTACAAAAAAATTAATAATGGACTGTATGGCTCTTGACTACTGCAGGAAAATACCCTGGTTAGAACATGTTTCTAAACTTTTGAAAATATGCAATTTAGAATTTGATGGGAAAAACCCTTCACTTATTCTGAAGTATAGCAAAAATGACTTAAAGTCAAGATATATAAATATTATGGACAATATGAGATATAAGGAAGCGAGCAAGAAAATTAGTGTTGCTAATTACTGTGAATGTTGGCCTATGAAGGGTACACAATTGTATTTAACAACGGTAAAGAACATCCAACATCGCTTCTATTTAACGAGGTTCCGTTTGGGTACCCTTCATAACATTTTTGCTTTCCCCAAGATTGAGAAATGGTGTAACAAATTCCCTAATTGCCCTTGTGACGGAAAGTCCATACAGTCTACAATGCACCTGATACTCTTTGTGGCTTTTATAAAGAAATTCGGAAATTAGTTTTAAAACCACTTTTCTTATCAAATATGCTTTTTACTTACCCATAAAAATGCTTTTAACTTTTACGTAATATGGAAAATGTGGAAATTATGAACTCTGTCACTATATTTATTTTATTGGCTTTACGGAAAAGAAAGGATCTTTCACACTTGGATGCTTTGGTATATGAGAAACATGATGATTAACGTATATGCATGTATATGAGTTTTAAAGATTGAACATGTGGTAGCTAGTCCATAAATGATTTGTGTCAATTGCTTTTTTGCACATATTCTGGTACTGTATTATGTATGATTGTTTTGGTTTTTAATTTACGCTTTTTTAAAATTAGTATAAATGGTTGGAATTTTATTGTCTTTGATTAATTATCATTGCTTGAAGAATGCTTTTATGGTGACATTTTGTAACACCGAATAAAGCTGATTTTGAACCTTGAACCTTGAGTGGTGTTGTATAAAGTGGAACAGCATACAGTGGTGTGGCATGTAATGGAGTAGCTTAGAGTGGACTGGCTTGAAGTGGAATGATGGAGAGTGGACTGGCATACAGTAGAGTGGCATAGAGCCAAATAATGTAGTATGGAGTGGCATAGAGTGGAATACCGTAGAGTGGAGTGGCGTAAAGTGGAGTGGTGAAGAGTTAAGTGGCGTAAAATGGAGTGGCATACAGTGGAGTGGCATTGGGTGGAGTGGGATCATGTGGAATAGCATACAGTGGAGTGGCATAGATTGAAGTGGCATAGAGTAGAATACTGGATAGTGGAGTGGCACACAGTGACATATGGTGGAGTGGCGTAGAGTGCAATAGTGTAGAGTGGAGTGGCGTAGCGTGTATTGGTGTAGCGTGGAGGAATATAGTACATTACAATGCGATGTATTACATTGGGTGCTTTTACAATGCAGTCGTTACAACGACCGCGTTGTTAGTACGCGATACATTTACATGGCAAGTCATTAGAACGACTTGCTGTAGGGGGCGCGTTGGACTTAGGAATAGTGTTATTTACTATTCCTACTCCAGTTTGTGCAACAGTAGGGAAGGTACTGGAATTCATTTCCAATACCTTAGCGCCCCCTACAGCAAGTCGTTCTAATGACTTGCGATGTAAATGTATTGTGTACTAACAACGCAGTCGTTGTAATGACCACGTTGTAAAAGTACTGCGATGTACTGACAGCATTGTAAACGCTGTTTCCCAGCATGGAGTGATGTACAGTAGGGTGGCATAGATTGGAGGGGTGCAGAGTCGAATAGCATACAGTGGAGTGGCGTAGAGTGGAGTGGCATAGAGTAGAGTGGCGTAGAGTGGAATAGCGTAGTGTCATGGTGTAGAGGTTTGTGGCATACAGTTCTGTGCGCTGAGTGTCAATGTGTAGACTAGTGTGGCATAGAATGGAATGGTATAGAGTGGAGTGGTGTACACTGGAATGGCATACAGTGAAGTGGTGTACAGCTGAGTGGCAAGTTGCAGAGTGGAGTGGCATGTTGTGTCGTAGAGTGGAGTGGGGTAAAGAATCATAGAGTGAAGATGCGTGTCGTTCAGTGAAGTCACATGTCGGACAGTGGAGTGGCTTGTCATAGAATGTTGTAGAGTGGAGTAGATAGTGTACAGTGGAGGAGCATAGAGTTGAGTAGAGTGTTGTAGAGTTGAGTGGCATAGAGTGGAATGGTGTGTTGTACAGTGTGTTAGAGTGGAGTGGCATAGAGTGTTGTGCAGTGGAGTGGCATACATGTATGTAGAGTGCTGTGACATAGAGTGGAGTAGTGTAGTACAGTGGAGTATAGTGCAGTACTGTGTCATCGAGTATAGTAGAGTAAAAAGGCAAGGAGTGGCATAGAGTGAGTTGCGTAGAGTGTTGTAGAGCAGAGTAGAGTATCGTACAGTGGCATACGATGGAGTGTCATAGAGTAAAGTGGTGTGTCATATAGAGTGGAGTGGCATGTCGTAGTGTGGAGTGGCATGCCATAGAGTGGAGTGGGGTGGTGTGTCACAGAGTGGAGTGGGGTGTTGTGTTGTGGAGTGGTGTGTCGTGGAGTGTTGTACAGTGGAGGGGCAGACAGTGGAGAAGAGTGTTGTAGAATGGAGGAGCATACAGTGGAGTAGTGTGTTGTAGAGTGGCATAGAGTATAGTGGTGTGTTGTACAGTAGAGTGAAGTGGCGTGTCACACAGTGTCTTAGAGTTGAGGGGCTTAGATTGGAGTGGCATAGACTAAAGTGGGATGTCATAGGGTGGAGTGGTGTATAGTGGAGAGGCATGTCATAGAGTGGAGTGTCAAGTGGTAGACCAGAGTGGCGTGTTGTAGAGTGGAGTGGTTTATCATACAGTGGAGTGGCATTGCATGACATGGAGTGTCATAGAGTGGAGTGGACTGTCATAGAGTGGAGTGGGGTGTTGTAGAGTGGTGTGACATGTCATAGAGTGGAGTGGTGTGTCATACAGTGTAGTGGAGCAGCGAGTTGTGTCATAGTATTGTTTAAACAGATGTAGCGTGAAAATGGCTGAATGGACTTAGATGAAATGTGTCAGAAATATAGATTATGGGATGTAAAGGATCCTTTTTGGTAGTAGATCTAAATTGTTTCAGTAGTTTTAAAATTATAGGGCCTGATCCACAAAGGTACACTCACATTTTTGTGTAAGTTTATGGTTGTTTGCTATTCACAAAGATATCCTTTTATGTGCGGAGGCTCTGCAGTCGTAAAGATGCCATGAGTAAAATGCCTTTGTGAATAGAAAATAATTTGCAAATGTACACAAAAGTGTAAGATACCATTATGAATCAGTCCCGTAAGGCAAAAAAACTTAGTGATATGTTGGGCAGTGGTATACCTCACTAATTTCACAGTATACCTTGGTAGATGTTGATGACAAAACGGTATGTGATTGGCTAATGACTGCCCTTACAAAACTAAAAGGTAGCCATATTGTTTAGGCCACACTTTGACTGTGTTCTGGCTATTAGGTGTACATTTAGTGTCCTTCCATTTAAGAAGTGTATAGGAGTGGATGAGTCAGTTTAGATACGTTTGTAAAGGTAACTAAAACTTGTTTTATTACTTTATATATTTTAGAAAAAGTTTGTAGAGTACTTCAGTACTACCATATTGTTTAGACTGCACTTATGCGTTTTGGTTTTAATGGTTAATATAGTGTAGTAGTTTGTTGTTTTTAATGTTTACATATTTACTTTACTTTTTAATTTTTTCAAATACATTGTACTACACTATATTTCTCCTTAAAACCCAGAAGGCAGACTAAGGGTGGTCTAAACAATATTTTGTTCTTCCAAAATTGAAAGTGCAAAATATAGTTTAAACCAAAGTTAGTTTGCGCTCTGGGTTTTAAGAGGAAATATAGTGTAGCACAGTGTTTTTTAAATGTTTTACATAGTTTTTTTTTATTACACTATATTTCCCCTGCGTGGGTAATTCCCCCACGGGTGCGGGGGCGTGGGATGAGTGCGGTGCCGCGGTGCTCGTGATGAGACCAGCTCGTCATGAGTCACAGTGGAGCTGTGCTCATGACGAGCTGGTGTCGTCACAACCCCGCCCACTCATTAATTCTCCCGCACAGGTGGGGAATTAATCCCGCGTGGGCGGCGCGCAGCTGTTGTGACGAGACCAACTCGTCATGAGCACAGCTCCACTGTGACTCATGTTGAGCTGGTCTCGTCATGAGCATCGAAGGAGTTAAATTCCAGAAAAAAGACTAGTGGCCTGATTACGATGTCGATCCCTACCGCATTATTACAATGCGACCACACATGGTGCGGTCGCACACTCCTATTTCCCTATGGGAGCTTGTGCTGAAGTCGGAAACCAGCCACAGCACAAGCTCCCATAGAGAAATGGGAGTTTGTGTAAATCCCTGCACCCTGTGCCTGCCACATGGTGTAGGGATTTTCAGCCCCCTAGGCGCACAACCACAGGCCCTGGAGGCAAGGGGGCCCTGCTAGGGGCCCCCAAAGTCGCTTTCCGACAGCCTTTCCATGTCTGAAAGGCCGGCATGGAAAGGCTGTATAAAACCGGCATCGTAATCCCGACGGCGGAAATGCCATCCTAAAGGGATTACGTTGCTGTTCTAACTGGGCTACGGGCTCCTTGAGCCCTTCGGAAGTCAGCCGCAATGACAAGCTAGTTTTACTTCCGACCGCCTACATTGTAATTAGGCAGTCGGAAGTCAAACCAGGAATGTCGGTCCCAAAGCCTCCGACCTGTGGTTGGAGGCATTCCGACCGACATCATAATAGGTCCCTAAGTGTAATATAAAAAAATAAATATATAAAGAATTTAAAAAACACTGTACTACACTATATTTCACCTTAAATATAATATAGTAGTGTTTTTAAAATTGTTTAGAAAATACATTGGTTGAAAAACGTGTTTTAGGACCCCCTTCTTTTTTCCATGCACTCCCTTAATTAATCACAATAAAATGTTGCATCATCTGCCAATGTAAAAAAAGCAATAGAAGCACAAAATCGAAGGTCAGAGCACAGAGATCCAGCACCAGGCGTTATTACGTGTCGTGGCTACAATATTGTGATAGTAACTAGGTGCACTAGACCTGGGATGTGACCTACATGCATCCCATAAAGGTGGTATACACACCACCACAATCAATTTAACACAAATGGTCCTGCACTCAGAGATGACAAATAAATAGTTCATAAACGAAATTATTATCCATAGTCCAACACAGAGAAATACGTAAATGGATGTCTTCCCAAATAAAGGAGCAAAGGTTGTGTTTTTGATTGTAGAAAATGGTTCCTGTATTCTTTTAATCCATAGATAATTTCTTTAAAAACACAACACACAATGGACAAGACTGCCGACGCGTTTGGTCCCTCATGGAACTTCTTCAGGGCTAAAAACATATACAAAAAACTATTTACGATTTGTACACAATAAACACATACAAAACAAATGAACCAGACAAAGCATTGTTATTGTTACATTTTAAGTAATTCCATATCCAATCTATATCGTGACAATGACTCATTATGTGAGCTCATAGGAAGACAATCCATTAATTATTACAATCAAAAGGCATGTGTAAAACACTCTAAAAAAGGGAGGAGCGGAACAAAGATTGATCCTAGACATAGGTCTTGTCAAACATAGGTTTGGAATGCATAATAAGCACAGATACTATGCACAGATTGAACTAATCACACATTTCACTACAAAATTGACCAAAGTTAATTATCAAATATCACAAAAGATCAAAGTATCAGAGAGAGTCTAAATACATTATCTGATCATTGGACCGTACCTTAATAAGTAGGTAATGTTCTGTACCATGTAATTCTTATATAAGTGTTCAGACCAATAAAAACACAAACCAATCTGTAAAAAAATGAAACACAGATATCACCTAAATCGCAAACTTAAGCACATAACTTCTTCTCAACTATTCTCCTTGCATATATTGTGAAGCCGAAAGGTGATTTACACTAATCTGTATAATAATGCAGTATTACTAAAAAAGCTTGATTTGTAAAAAGGCAATGCACAGAGAAAGAGAGATATGTACGAGTTTTTCTTCTCTTAACACCATTACATCCTCAAAGGGTCTCAAAACCACGTCCATTAATGGGAAGAGAAAACAGTCAGGTTGCACTAGGCTCATAAAGTATTCTCCAATAACACTAGATATGAGCATTGTTCTGGTAGCACAATCGTTGAGAAAGTGGAAGATATGGATAATTAAGAATACAATGCATACAGTACTCAGTAGATCAATAAAAGGATATATTTCTTGCAATCGCATATCGACAAATTTTAATATGCTGGCTTGTCTCAAAAACAAATTATAAAATATATTAGTAGGCCTTATCTCATTTGTAAGCACCATCTTAGAGCATATATAGGGTAATGTAAAACCTATACTATCAAGAATGATGAAGGCAAAAAAAGTGATTTCCAGGAAGACATCCATTTACGTATTTCTCTGTGTTAGACTATGGATAATAATTTAGTTTCCAAACTATTTATTTGTCATCTCTGAGTGCAGGACCATTTGTGTTAAAAAAAGGAATAGGTCTGCAAGGTTTCCTGGAAATTCGCCAAACGGGTGCAAAGTTATTATAGATCAAAAATATGAGGAATTCCTATCTCTGGTAATCCACTCTGTAATATCTCTTTCTCTCTCTCTCTCGATATATATATATATATATATATATATATATATATATATATATATATATATATTCACTGAAAAACCATAGGTTTTAGGGACAGTTATAGTTAGTTGGACATTTCACTCGTACAAAACAATAGAAATTCCCCGTTATAGTTAGTTCAGCTAACTATAACTCGCGCCCCTGCAATACACTGCTGATGACGTCACATATTACATCACTCATGACATGGTCAGTGACATCACTGATGACATCACTGATGACATCTCAAATGACATCACTGATGACATCACTGATGACATCATCCAGTGACTGTGTTTCTGTAAAGTTTAAATATGTTTAATATATATAGGGAAAGGCGTATTGAAGAATGAGTGGGTGTATAAGTGTCTGAATGGATGATTTAGTACGTGAGTGACTGACTCTACAAGTGAGTGATTAAATGTATCTTACTGAATGCATGGGTTAGTGACTAAACTGTGTGAATGTCTGTATCCGTCTGTCTGTTGGTTTGTAAGCGGCTGCATGGCTTTCTGAATAGCTACATGAGTGTCTACATGGGTTATTGATTGATTGTCTGAGTATCTGTATGGGTGCCTGAGTGTTTGTGTGGGTGGGGTGTGTGTGACTCTGTGCATAGATGTGTGAGTTGGTGATTCACTGGGTGCATGGTTTCAAGAGTGCATCTGTGATGGACTGTATGGGTGGGTGAGTGTGTGTATGGGTGTGTTAGTGATTGAATGTATATCTCAGTGGTACATGTGTGAGTAACTACATATGTGAAAGGCAGTATATATGTGTGTTGGAGTATATAAATGGCTATAAGTGAGAGTGTGTGATTGTGAGAGTGGCTGTATGGATGAGTGTGTACTTGTATCAGTGATTGTATAAGAGCGTAAGAATGTGCTAGTATTTGTATGAGTAAGTGAGCTGGTGTGTGTATAACTGTATAGGTGAGTAAATGGGTGTGTGATTAAGTTTTTTGCATGACTGACTAGGTGTGTGAGTACCTCTATGGATGAGTGGCGGTGTGTGAGTGTTTATATAGGTGTATGAGTGCATATGATAGTCCTGTACTGAGTGACTAAGTATGAGTGACTGTACGGGTGAGTGAGTGGATGTGTGTGTAGACCTAAGAATCAGTGAGTGGGTATGTAGTTTTTGGTGTTGGAGTGTCTATGGTTTTGAGAATGGCAGTCTGTAATTTAGAGTGGGTGTATCAAAAGTTATATTAGGTGTGAGAAGATGCATGAAATTATGACATGGATGATGTCATCAGTGATGTCATCAGTGATGTCACTGACCATGTCATGAGTGATGTAATATGTGACGTCATCAGCAGTGCATTGCGGGGGCGCGAGTTATAGTTAGCTGAACTAACTATAACGGGGGAATTTCTATGGTTTTGTACGAGTGAAATGTCCAACTAACTATAACTGTCCCTAAAACCTATGGTTTTTTCAGTGAATTTCAAAGGTTTTTTAAATGCTAATTTCTAACTATAACGTGTCTGAAACCTATGGTTTTTTCAGTGAATTTCAAAGGTTTTTAAATGCTAATTTCTAACTATAACGTGCCTGAAACCTATGATTTTTAAGTGAATTTCAAAGGTTTTTTTAAATGCTAGTTTCTAACTATGCCTACAGAGGTAGGACATGTGAAGAAAGAAGAAAAAACGCACAGAAAGAAGCAAAAGATGTGCAGAAAGAACCAACAGAGGAGCAGAAAGAGGCCTTGTTGCAAAATCATCCTGTGCCCACAACTTTTTCAGACGGGTACTGGTGGTAACTGACTCTGACTAACCAGAGCCAGTGCTATGCTAAAAGACACTTAGAATACAGTGAAAACACCTACATACACTAGGGAACACTATGCGTTGGGGTACCCCTGTGATTAGCATGACCTCCTCTGCAAGTCCCTAGTACATAATAGGGCAGGGGATTAAAACTACCTCTTAAAACGCGCTACAGGGCGCGTTTGCACAGTGGTGAAGGGAGGGGGCCTGAGGTGACATGTGTGCAAACGCACCCCGTGGCGCGTTTTAAGTTGCGGGATTAAGTCCCCTTGAATTCTGAGGGTCCCTGGGGCCCAACTAGCCCCCCAGGTACCTACAGTTAGGACCACAGAGCTGAGTTGCAGAGAGGCGTTCCGAGGCCACGCACCTTTTTCACCTCTCTGCAACGCAACTCTGTTGTGCTTACTGAAGGTACCTGGTGGGCTAGTTGGCCCCAGGGTCCCTCAGGATTCAAAGGGAATTAATTCTCCAACTTAAAACGCACCACAGGGCGTGTTTGCGCACATGTCACCTGAGGCTCCGCCCCTCCCTTCACCACTGTGCAAACGCGCCCGTGGTGCGTTTTAAGTTGGGGGATTAGGTCACCTTGAATCCTGAGGGTCCCTGGGGCCCAACTAGCCCACTAGGTACTTCCAGTAAGCACCACAGGCCTGCGTTGCAACGCCTGTAACAAATTGTGCAGTTGTGTTTAGGTAGTGAAGAGGGTCGTGCTGGGGGTAGTGTTTTAGGGTTTAGGGTAGTGCAGTGGTGTTTGTGTAGTGTAGGGGGTCATGCTGGGGGTAGATTTAGGGTTTAGGGTAGTGCAGTGGTGTTTGGGTAGTGTAGGGAGTCGTGCTGGGGGATTGTTTTAGGGTTTAGGGTAGTGCAGTGGTGTTTGGGTAGTGTAGGGGTCGTGCTGGGGGTAGTGTTTTAGGGTTTAGGGTAGTGCAGTGGTGTTTGGGTAGTGTAGGGGTCGTGCTGGGGGTAGTGATTTAGGGTAGTGCAGTGGTGTTTGGGTAGTGTAGGGGGTACTGCTGGGGGTAGTGTTTTAGGGTTTAGGGTAGTGCAGTGGTGTTTGGGTAGTGTAGGGATACTGCTGGGGGTAGTTTTTTAGGGTTTAGGGTAGTGCAGTGGTGTTTGGGTAGTGTAGTGGTTCGTGCTGGGGGTAGTTTTTTAGGGTTTAGGGTAGTGCAGTGGTGTTTGTGTAGTGTAGGGGGTAGTGTTTTAGGGTTTAGGGTAGTGCAGTGGTGTTTGTGTAGTGTAGGAGGTCGTGTTTTAGGGTCTAGGGTAGTGCAGTGGTCTTTGGGTAGTGTAGGGAGTCGTGCGGGGTAGTGTTTTAGGGTTTAGGGTAGTGTAGGGGGTCATGCGGGGGTAGTGTTTTAGGGATTAGGGTAGTGCATTGGTGTTTGGGTAGTGTAGGGGTCATGCGGGGGTAGTGTTTTAGGGTTTAGGGCAGTGCAGTGGTGTTTGGGTAGTGTAGGGGTCGGCTGGGGAGTGTTTTAGGGTTTAGGGCAGTGCAGTGGTGTTCGGGTAGTGTAGGGGGTCGTGCTGGGGGAGTGTTTTAGGGTTTAGGGCAGTGCAGTGGTGTTCGGGTAGTGCTGGGGGAGTGTTTAAGGGTTTAGGGCAGTGCAGTCGTGTTCGGGTAGTGTAGGGGGTTGTGCTGGGGGTAGTATTTTAGGGTTTAGGGTAGTGCAGTGGTGTTCGGGTAGTGTAGGGGGTCATGCTGGGGGTAGTGTTCTAGGGTTTAGGGCAGTGCAGTGGTGTTTGGGCAGTGTAGGGGGTAATGCTGGGGGTGGTGTTTTAGGGTTTAGGGCAGTGCAGTGGTGTTCGGGCAGTGTAGGGGGTCGTGCTGGGGGTGGTGTTTCAGGGTTTAGGGCAGTGCAGTGGTGTTCGGGCAGTGTAGGGGTGGTGTTTCAGGGTTTAGGGCAGTGCAGTGGTGTTCGGGCAGTGTAGGGGGTCGTGCAGGGGTGGTGTTTCAGGGTTTAGGGCAGTGGTGTTCGGGCAGTGTAGGGGGTCGTGCTGGGGGTGGTGTTTCAGGGTTTGGGGCAGTGCAGTGGTGTTCGAGCAGTAAAGGGGTCGTGCTGAGGGTGGTGTTTCAGGGTTTAGGGCAGTGCAGTGGTGTTCGGGCAGTGTAGGGGGCAGTGCAGGGGGTGGTGTTTCAGGGTTTAGGGCAGTGCAGTGGTGTTCGGGCAGTGTAGGGGGTGCTGCAGGGGGTGGTGTTTCAGGGTTTAGGGCAGTGCAGTGGTGTTCGGGCAGTGTAGGGGGTCATGCAGGGGGTGGTGTTTCAGGGTTTAGGGCAGTGCAGTGGTGTTCGGGCAGTGTAGGGGTCGTGCTGGGGCTGGTGTTTCAGGGTTTAGGGCAGTACAGTGGTGTTCGGGCAGTGTAGGGGGTCGTGCTGGGGCTGGTGTTTCAGGGTTTAGGGCAGTGCAGTGGTGTTCGGGCAGTGTAGGGGCTTGTGCTGGGGCTGGTGTTTCAGGGTTTAGGGCAGTGCAGTGGTGTTCGGGCAGTGTAGGTGGTCGTGCTGGGGCTGGTGTTTCAGGGTTTAGGGCAGTGCAGTGGTGTTCGGGCAGTGTAGGGGGTCATGCTGGGGCTGGTGTTTCAGGGTTTAGGGCAGTGCAGTGGTGTTCGGGCAGTGTAGGGGTCTTGCTGGGGCTGGTGTTTCAGAGTTTAGGGCAGTGCAGTGGTGTTCGGGCAGTGTAGGGGGTCTTGCTGGGGCTGGTGTTTCAGGGTTTAGGGCAGTGCAGTGGTGTTCGGGTAGTGTAGGGGGTCATGCTGGGGGTAGTGTTTTAGGGTTTAGGGTAGTGCAGTGGTGTTTGGGTAGTGTAGGGAGTCGTGCTGGGGGTGGTGTTTCAGGGTTTAGGGTAGTGCACTGGTGTTCGGGTAGTGTAGGGGGTCATGCTGGGGTAGTATTTAGGGTTTAGGGTAGTGCAGTGGTGTTTGGGCAGTGTAGGGAGTCGTGCTGGGGGATGGTGTTTCAGGGTTTAGGGCAGTGCAGTGGTGTTTGGGCAGTGTAGGGGGTCATGCTGGGGGTGGTGTTTCAGGGTTTAGGGCAGTGCAGTGGTGTTTGGGCAGTGTAGGGAGTCGTGCTGGGGGGTTGTTTCAGGGTTTAGGGCAGTGCAGTGGTGTTTGGGCAGTGTAGGGGTCGTGCTGGGGGTGGTGTTTCAGGGTTTAGGGTAGTGCAGTGGTGTTTGGGCAGTGTAGGGGGTCATGCTGGGGGTAGTGTTTCAGGGTTTAGGGTAGTGCAGTGGTGTTTGGGCAGTGTAGGGGGTACGTGCTGGGGTAGTGTTTCAGGGTTTAGGGTAGTGCAGTGGTGTTCGGGCAGTGTAAGGATACTGCTGGGGGTAGTGTTTCAGGGTTTAGGGTAGTGCAGTGGTGTTTGGGTAGTGTAGTGGTTCGTGCTGGGGTAGTGTTTTAGGGTTTAGGGTAGTGCAGTGGTGTTTGTGTAGTGTAGGGGGTAGTGTTTTAGGGTTTAGGGTAGTGCAGTGGTGTTTGTGTAGTGTAGGAGGTCGTGTTTTAGGGTTTAGGGTAGTGCAGTGGTCTTTGGGCAGTGTAGGGAGTCGTGCGGGGTAGTGTTTAGGTTTAGGTAGTGTAGGGGTCATGCGGGGGTAGTGTTTTAGGGATTAGGGTAGTGCAGTGGTGTTTGGGTAGTGTAGGGGTCGTGCTGGGGGTAGTGTTTTAGGGTTTAGGGCAGTGCAGTGGTGTTCGGGTAGTGTAGGGGTCGTGGTGTGTTTAGGGTTTAGGGCAGTGCAGTGGTGTTCGGGCAGTGTAGGGGGTCGTGCTGGGGGAGTGTTTTAGGGTTTAGGGCAGTGCAGTGGTGTTCGGGCAGTGTAGGGGTCGTGCTGGGGTGAGTGTTTCAGGGTTTAGGGCAGTGCAGTGGTGTTCGGGCAGTGTAGGGGGTTGTGCTGGGGGTAGTGTTTCAGGGTTTAGGGTAGTGCAGTGGTGTTCGGGCAGTGTAGGGGGTCATGCTGGGGGTAGTGTTCTAGGGTTTAGGGCAGTGCAGTGGTGTTCGGGCAGTGTAGGGGGTAATGCTGGGGGTGGTGTTTTAGGGTTTAGGGCAGTGCAGTGGTGTTCGGGCAGTGTAGGGGGTCGTGCTGGGGGTGGTGTTTCAGGGTTTAGGGCAGTGCAGTGGTGTTCGGGCAGTGTAGGGGGTCGGGGTGGTGTTTCAGGGTTTAGGGCAGTGCAGTGGTGTTCGGGCAGTGTAGGGGGTCGTGCAGGGGTGGTGTTTCAGGGTTTAGGGCAGTGCAGTGGTGTTCGGGCAGTGTAGGGGTCGTGCTGGGGGTGGTGTTTCAGGGTTTGGGGCAGTGCAGTGGTGTTCGAGCAGTGTAGGGGGTCGTGCTGAGGGTGGTGTTTCAGGGTTTAGGGCAGTGCAGTGGTGTTCGGGCAGTGTAGGGGGTCTGCAGGGGGTGGTGTTTCAGGGTTTAGGGCAGTGCAGTGGTGTTCGGGCAGTGTAGGGGGTGCTGCAGGGGTGGTGTTTCAGGGTTTAGGGCAGTGCAGTGGTGTTCGGGCAGTGTAGGGGGTCATGCAGGGGGTGGTGTTTCAGGGTTTAGGGCAGTGCAGTGGTGTTCGGGCAGTGTAGGGGGTCGTGCTGGGGCTGGTGTTTCAGGGTTTAGGGCAGTGCAGTGGTGTTCGGGCAGTGTAGGGGTCGTGCTGGGGCTGGTGTTTCAGGGTTTAGGGCAGTGCAGTGGTGTTCGGGCAGTGTAGGGGCTCGTGCTGGGGCTGGTGTTTCAGGGTTTAGGGCAGTGCAGTGGTGTTCGGGCAGTGTCGGCTGGGCAGTGTAGGGGTCTGCTGGGGCTGGGGCTGGTGTTTCAGGGTTTAGGGCAGTGCAGTGGTGTTCGGGCAGTGTGGGGGTCGTGCTGGGGCTGGTGTTTCAGGGTTTAGGGCAGTGCAGTGGTGTTCGGGCAGTGTAGGGGGTCGTGCTGGGGGTGGTGTTTCAGGGTTTAGGGCAGTGCAGTGGTGTTTGGGCAGTGTAGGGGGTCGTGCTGGGGCTGGTGTTTCAGGATTTAGGGCAGAGCAATGGTGTATCGGGCAGTGTAGGGGGTCTTGCTGGAGGGTGTTTCAGGGTTTAGGGCAGTGCAGTGGTGTTCGTGCAGTGTAGGGGGTGGTGCTGGGGGTGGTGTTTCAGGGTTTAGGGCAGTGCAGTGGTGTTCGGGCAGTGTAGGGGGTCTTGCTGGGGTTGGTGTTTCAGGGTTTAGGGCAGTGCAGTGGTGTTCGGGCAGTGTAGGGGGTCGTGCTGGGGGTGGTGTTTCAGGGTTTAGGGCAGTGCAGTGGTGTTCCGGCAGTGTAGGAGGTCGTGCAGGGGGTGGTGTTTCAGGATTTAGGGCAGAGCAATGGTGTATAGGCAGTGTAGGGGGTTTTGCTGGAGGTGGTGTTTCAGGGTTTAGGGCAGTGCAGTGGTGTTCGGTGCAGTGTAGGGGTGGTGTTTCAGGGTTTAGGGCAGTGGTGTTCAGGCAGTGTAGGGGGTCTTGCTGGGGTTGATGTTTCAGGGTTTAGGGCAGTGCAGTGGTGTTCGGGCAGTGTAGGGGTCGTGCTGGGGGTGGTGTTTCAGGGTTTAGGGCAGTGCAGTGGTGTTCCGGCAGTGTAGGAGGTCGTGCAGGGGGTGGTGTTTCAGGGGTTTAGGGCAGTGCAGTGGTGTTCGGGCAGTGTAGGGGGTCGTGCTGGGGGTGGTGTTTCAGGGTTTAGGGCAGTGCAGTGGTGTTCGGGCAGTGTAGGGTGTCGTGCTGAGGGTGGTGTTTCAGGGTTTAGGGCAGTGCAGTGGTGTTCGGGCAGTGTAGGGGGTCGTGCAGGGGTGGTGTTTCAGGGTTTAGGGCAGTGCAGTGGTGTTCGGCCAGTGTAGGTGGTCTTGCTGGGGGTGGTGTTTCAGGCTTTAGTGCAGTGGTGTTCGGGCAGTGTAGGGGGTCTTGCTGGGGGTGGTGTTTCAGGGTTTAGGGCAGTGCAGTGGTGTTCGGGCAGTGTAGGGGGTCTTGCTGGGGCTGGTGTTTCAGGGTTTAGGGCAGTGCAGTGGTGTTCGGGCAGTGTAGGGGGTCGTGCTGGGGCTGGTGTTTGAGGGTTTAGGGTAGTGCAGTGGTGTTCTGGCAGTGTAGGGGGTCGTGCTGGGGCTGGTGTTTCAGGGTTTAGGGCAGTGCAGTGGTTTTCGGGCAGTGTAGGCGGTCGTGCTGGGGCTGGTGTTTCAGGGTTTAGGGCAGTGCAGTGGTGTTCGGGCAGTGTACGGGGTTGTGCTGGGGCTGGTGTTTCAGGGTTTAGGGCAGTGCAGTGGTGTTCGGGCAGTGTAGGGGGTCGTGCTGGGGGTGGTGTTTCAGGGTTTAGGGCAGTGCAGTGGTGTTCGGGCAGTGTAGGGTCTGCTGGGGTGGTGTTTCAGGGTTTAGGGCAGTGCAGTGGTGTTCGGGCAGTGTAGGGGGTCGTGCTGGGGCTGGTGTTTCAGGGTTTAGGGCAGTGCAGTGGTGTTCGGGCAGTGTAGGGGGTCGTGCTGGGGGTGGTGTTTCAGGGTTTAGGGCAGTGCAGTGGTGTTCGGGCAGTGTAGGGGGTCGTGCTGGGGGTGGTGTTTCAGGGTTTAAGGCAGTGCAGTGGTGTTCGGGCAGTGTAGGGGTCTTGCTGGGGTGGTGTTTCAGGGTTTAGGGCAGTGCAGTGGTGTTCGGGCAGTGTAGGGGGTCGTGCTGGGGGTGGTGTTTCAGGGTTTAGGGCAGTGCAGTGGTGTTCGGGCAGTGTAGGGGGTCGTGCTGGGGGTGGTGTTTCAGGGTTTAGGGCAGTGCAGTGGTGTTCGGGCAGTGTAGGGGGTCTTGCTGGGGGTGGTGTTTCAGGGTTTAGGGAGTGCAGTGGTGTTCGGGCAGTGTAGGGGTCTTGCTGGGGGTAGTGTTTCAGGGTTTAGGGCAGTGCAGTGGTGTTCGGGCAGTGTAGGGAGTCGTGCTGGGGGTGGTGTTTCAGGGTTTAGGCAGTGCAGTGGTGTTCGGGCAGTGTAGGGGTCGTGCTGGGGGTGGTGTTTCAGGGTTTAGGGCAGTGCAGTGGTGTTCGGGCAGTGTAGGGGGTCGTGCTGGGGGTGGTGTTTCAGGGTTTAGGGCAGTGCAGTGGTGTTCGGGCAGTGTAGGGGGTCGTGCAGGGGGTGGTGTTTCAGGGTTTAGGGTAGTGCAGTGGTGTTTGGGCAGTGTAGGGGGTCGTGCTGGGGGTGGTGTTTCAGGGTTTAGGGCAGTGCAGTGGTGTTTGGGCAGTGTAGGGGGTCGTGCTGGGGGTGGTGTTTTAGGGTTTAGGGTAGTGCAGTGGTGTTTGGGTAGTGTAGGGGGTCGTGCTGGGGGTAGTGTTTCAGGGTTTAGGGTAGTGCAGTGGTGTTTGGGTAGTGTAGGGATTCTGCTGGGGGTAGTGTTTTAGGGTTTAGGGTAGTGCAGTGGTGTTTGGGTAGTGTAGTGGTTCGTGCTGGGGGTAGTGTTTTAGGGTTTAGGGTAGTGCAGTGGTGTTTGTGTAGTGTAGGGGGTAGTGTTTTAGGGTTTAGGGTAGTGCAGTGGTGTTTGTGTAGTGTAGGAGGTCGTGTTTTAGGGTTTAGGGTAGTGCAGTGGTCTTTGGGTAGTGTAGGGAGTCATGCTGGGGTAGTGTTTTAGGGTTTAGGGTAGTGTAGGGGTCATGCGGGGGTAGTGTTTTAGGGATTAGGGTAGTGCATTGGTGTTTGGGTAGTGTAGGGGTCATGCGGGGGTAGTGTTTTAGGGTTTAGGGCAGTGCAGTGGTGTTTGGGTAGTGTAGGGGGTCGTGCTGGGGGAGTGTTTTAGGGTTTAGGGCAGTGCAGTGGTGTTCGGGTAGTGTAGGGGTCGTGCTGGGGGAGTGTTTTAGGGTTTAGGGCAGTGCAGTGGTGTTCGGGCAGTGTAGGGGGTCGTGCTGGGGGTAGTGTTTGAGGGTTTAGGGCAGTGCAGTCGTGTTCGGGCAGTGTAGGGGGTCGTGCTGGGGGTAGTATTTCAGGGTTTAGGGCAGTGCAGTGGTGTTCGGGTAGTGTAGGGGGTCGTGCTGGGGTAGTGTTCTAGGGTTTAGGGCAGTGCAGTGGTGTTTGGGCAGTGTAGGGGGTAATGCTGGGGGTGGTGTTTTAGGGTTTAGGGCAGTGCAGTGGTGTTCGGGCAGTGTAGGGGGTCGTGCTGGGGGTGGTGTTTCAGGGTTTAGGGCAGTGCAGTGGTGTTCGGGCAGTGTAGGGGGTGGGTGTTTCAGGGTTTAGGGCAGTGCAGTGGTGTTCGGGCAGTGTAGGGGGTCGTGCAGGGGGTGGTGTTTCAGGGTTTAGGGCAGTGGTGTTCGGGCAGTGTAGGGGGTCGTGCTGGGGGTGGTGTTTCAGGGTTTAGGGCAGTGCAGTGGTGTTCGAGCAGTAAAGGGGGTCGTGCTGGGGGTGGTGTTTCAGGGTTTAGGGCAGTGCAGTGGTGTTCGGGCAGTGTAGGGGGCAGTGCTGGGGGTGGTGTTTCAGGGTTTAAGGCAGTGCAGTGGTGTTCGGGCAGTGTAGGGGTGCTGCAGGGGGTGGTGTTTCAGGGTTTAGGGCAGTGCAGTGGTGTTCGGGCAGTGTAGGGGGTCATGCAGGGGGTGGTGTTTCAGGGTTTAGGGCAGTGCAGTGGTGTTCGGGCAGTGTAGGGGGTCGTGCTGGGGCTGGTGTTTCAGGGTTTAGGGCAGTACAGTGGTGTTCGGGCAGTGTAGGGGGTCGTGCTGGGGCTGGTGTTTCAGGGTTTAGGGCAGTGCAGTGGTGTTCGGGCAGTGTAGGGGGTCGTGCTGGGGCTGGTGTTTCAGGGTTTAGGGCAGTGCAGTGGTGTTCGGGCAGTGTAGGTGGTCGTGCTGGGGCTGGTGTTTCAGGGTTTAGGGCAGTGCAGTGGTGTTCGGGCAGTGTAGGGGTCATGCTGGGGCTGGTGTTTCAGGGTTTAGGGCAGTGCAGTGGTGTTCGGGCAGTGTAGGGGGTCTTGCTGGGGCTGGTGTTTCAGAGTCTAGGGCAGTGCAGTGGTGTTCGGGCAGTGTAGGGGTCTTGCTGGGGCTGGTGTTTCAGGGTTTAGGGCAGTGCAGTGGTGTTCGGGCAGTGTAGGGGGTCGTGCTGGGGGTGGTGTTTCAGGGTTTAGGGCAGTGCAGTGGTGTTTGGGCAGTGTAGGGGTTGTGCTGGGGCTAGTGTTTCAGGATTTAGGGCAGAGCAATGGTGTTCAGGCAGTGTAGGGGGTTTTGCTGGAGGTGGTGTTTCAGGGTTTAGGGCAGTGCAGTGGTGTTCGTGCAGTGTAGGGGGTGGTGTTTCAGGGTTTAGAGGCAGTGGTGTTCAGGCAGTGTAGGGGTCTTGCTGGGGTTGATGTTTCAGGGTTTAGGGCAGTGCAGTGGTGTTCGGGCAGTGTAGGGGGTCGTGCTGGGGGTGGTGTTTCAGGGTTTAGGGCAGTGCAGTGGTGTTCCGGCAGTGTAGGAGGTCGTGCAGGGGGTGGTGTTTCAGGGTTTAGGGCAGTGCAGTGGTGTTCGGGCAGTGTAGGGTGTCGTGCTGGGGGTGGTGTTTCAGGGTTTAGGGCAGTGCAGTGGTGTTCGGGCAGTGTAGGGTGTCGTGCTGAGGGGTGGTGTTTCAGGGTTTAGGGCAGTGCAGTGGTGTTCGGGCAGTGTAGGGGGTCGTGCTGGGGCTGGTGTTTCATGGTTTAGGGCAGTGCAGTGGTGTTCTGGCAGTGTAGGGGTCGTGCAGGGGTGGTGTTTCAGGGTTTAGGGCAGTGCAGTGGTGTTCGGGCAGTGTAGGGGGTCATGCTGGGGGTGGTGTTTCAGGGTTTAGGGCAGTGCAGTGGTGTACGGGCAGTGTAGGGGGTCTTGCTGGGGGTGGTGTTTTAGGGTTTAGGGCAGTGGTGTTCGGGCAGTGTAGGGGGTCTTGCTGGGGGTAGTGTTTCAGGGTTTAGGGCAGTGCAGTGGTGTTCGGGCAGTGTAGGGGGTCGTGCTGGGGGTGGTGTTTCAGGGTTTAGGGCAGTGCAGTAGTGTTCGGGCAGTGTAGGGGATCGTGCAGGGGTGGTGTTTCAGGGTTTAGGGCAGTGCAGTGGTGTTCGGGCAGTGTAGGGGGTCGTGCTGGGGCTGGTGTTTCAGTGTTTAGGGCAGTGCAGTGGTGTTCGGGCAGTGTAGGGGTCTTGCTGGGGGTGGTGTTTCAGTGTTTAGGCAGTGCAGTGGTGTTCGGGCAGTGTAGGGGGTCTTGCTGGGGGTGGTGTTTCAGGGTTTAGGGCAGTGCAGTGGTGTTCGGGCAGTGTAGGGGGTCTTGCTGGGGGTGGTGTTTCAGGGTTTAGGGCAGTGCAGTGGTGTTCGGGCAGTGTAGGGGGTCGTGCTGGGGATGGTGTTTCAGGGTTTAGGGCAGTGCAGTAGTGTTCGGGCAGTGTAGGGGGTCGTGCAGGGGTGGTGTTTCAGGGTTTAGGGCAGTGCAGTGGTGTTCGGGCAGTGTAGGGGTTGTGCTGGGGGTGGTGTTTCAGGGTTTAGGGCAGTGCAGTGGTGTTCGGGCAGTGTAGGAGGTCTTGCTGGGGGTGGTGTTTCAGGGTTTAGGGCAGTGCAGTGGTGTTCGGGCAGTGTAGGGGTCGTGCTGGGGATGGTGTTTCAGGGTTTAGGGCAGTGCAGTGGTGTTCGGGCAGTGTAGGGGGTCGTGCAGGGGTGGTGTTTCAGGGTTTAGGGCAGTGCAGTGGTGTTCGGGCAGTGTAGGGGTCGTGCTGGGGGTGGTGTTTCAGGGTTTAGGGCAGTGGTGTTCGGGCAGTGTAGGGGGTCTTGCTGGGGGTGGTGTTTTAGGGTTTAGGGCAGTGCAGTGGTGTTCGGGCAGTGTAGGAGGTCTTGCTGGGGGTAGTGTTTCAGGGTTTAGGGCAGTGCAGTGGTGTTCGGGCAGTGTAGGGGTCATGCTGGGGGTGGTGTTTCAGGGTTTAGGGCAGTGCAGTGGTGTTCGGGCAGTGTAGGGGGTCGTGAAGGGGGTGGTGTGTCAGGGTATAGGGCAGTGCAGTGGTGTTCCGGCAGTGTAGGGGGTCGTGCTGGAGGTGGTGTTTCAGGGTTTAGGGCAGTGCAGTGGTGTTCGGGCAGTGTAGGGGGTCGTGCTGGGGGTGGTGTTTCAGGGTTTAGGGCAGTGGTGTTCGGGCAGTGTAAGGGGTCTTGCTGGGGGTGATGTTTCAGGGTTTAGGGCAGTGCAGTGGTGTTCGGGCAGTGTAGGAGGTCTTGCTGGGGGTAGTGTTTCAGGGTTTAGGGCAGTGCAGTGGTGTTCGGGCAGTGTAGGGGTCATGCTCGGGGTGGTGTTTCAGGGTTTAGGGCAGTGCAGTGGTGTTCGGGCAGTGTAGGGGTCGTGAAGGGGGTAGTGTTTCAGGGTTTAGGGCAGTGCAGTGGTGTTCGGGCAGTGTAGGGGTCGTGCTAGGGTATGTGTTTCAGGGTTTAGGGCAGTGCAGTGGTGTTCGGGCAGTGTAGGGGTCGTGCAGGGGCTGGTGTTTCAGGGTTTAGGGCAGTGCAGTGGTGTTCGGGCAGTGTAGGGGGTCGTGCTGGGGTAGTGTTTTAGGGTTTAGGGTAGTGCAGTGGTGCTTGTGTAGTGTAGGGGGTCGTGCTGGGGGTAGTGTTTTAGGGTTTAGGGTAGTGCAGTGGTGTTTGTGTAGTGTAGGGGGTCATGTTTTAGGGTAGTGCAGTGGTGTTTGGGTAGTGTAGGGGGTCTTGCTTGGGGTAGTGTTTTAGGATTTAGGTTAGTGCAGTGGTGTTTGTGTAGTGTAGGGGGTCGTGCTGGGGGTAGTGTTTTAGGGTTTAGGGTAGTGCAGTGGTGCTTGTGTAGTGTAGGGGTCGTGCTGGGGGTAGTGTTTTAGGGTTTAGGGTAGTGCAGTGGTGTTTGTGTAGTGTAGGGGTCATGTTTTAGGGTAGTGCAGTGGTGTTTGGGTAGTGTAGGGGTCGTGCTGGGGGTAGTGTTTTAGGATTTAGGTTAGTGCAGTGGTGTTGGGGTAGTGTTTTAGGGTTTAGGGTAGTGCAGTGGTGTTTGTGTAGTGTAGGGGGTCATGCTGGGGGTAGTGTTTTAGGGTTTAGGATAGTGCAGTGGTGCTTGTGTAGTGTAGGGGGTCGTGCTGGGGTAGTGTTTTAGGGTTTAGGGTAGTGCAGTGGTGTTTTTGTAGTGTAGGGGGTCATGTTTTAAGATGCAACGCTCCAATACCTGACCAGTCTGCACTACATAAAACTGCAAAAAACTAAAAATAAAAAGTGTTTTGCACACTTTTGTCATTGGGCTATATGTGGGCTACATCTGGGTAATATTTGTGCTACATTTGGGCTCTTTTTTCACTGGTGGCCATCTTGGAAGACTTCTTTCTTATGAAGTTTCCTAATTTCCTCATTTACTGCAGTCTCCTCAGTAGGAAATGCTTTCAGTTTTTACTTTGATTCCATCAAGAAGGCATTCAGATGTGTCACACATTTGCCATAAATTCAGAATGTTATTACTCTAGTTGTTCATTAGATCACTGAAGTAAAGCTACTGCTCACCAAGGAGTTAACTGGAAGTCTACTGCTGGTATTGAAAGTGATTGTTTCAGTCTGCATGTCAGAATTTTCTAATGAAATAGAAGAGGATTTGAGATCTTACTTAAAACATGCACTAAATTTTCTTTTTGCAGCACTAACCATAATTTCTATGGCAAAATGAACCCCCTCATTTTGTTCCTTTTTAAATTAAATGTTTTAAGTGTTACCAGTTTATTCCAATCAAGATGGCTTCAGGTGTGCCATACTTTTGTCATAAGTAAGGCTGTTAGCACTCTAGTTGTTCTTTAGAACACTCTGGGAAGCTGCAGTAGAACACAAAGGCATCAACTGACAGGCTGCTCCTGTTGAAATATAACAGGAAGATATTTGAGATCTCACTTAAAACATGTCCTCATTTTTCTTTCTACAGCACTAACCATAATTTCTATGGCAAAATGAACCCCCTCATTTTGTTCCTTTTTAAATTAAATGTGTTAAGTGTTACCAGTTTATTCCAATCAAGATGGCTTCAGGTGTGCCATACTTTTGTCATAAGTAAGACTGTTAGCGCTCTAGTTGTTCTTTAGAACACTCTGGGAAGCTGCAGTAGAACACAAAGGCATCAACTGACAGGCTGCTCCTGTTGAAATATAACAGGAAGATATTTGAGATCACACTTGAAACATGTCCTAATTTTTCTTTCTACAGCACTAACCATAATTTCTATGACAAAATGAACCCCATCATTTTGTTCCTTTTAAATTAAATGTTTTAAGTGTTACCAGTTTATTCCAATCAAGATGGCTTCAGGTGTGCCATACTTTTGTCATAAGTAAGACTGTTAGCGCTCTAGTTGTTCTTTAGAACACTCTGGGAAGCTGCAGTAGAACACAAAGGCATCAACTGACAGGCTGCTCCTGTTGAAATATAACAGGAAGATATTTGAGATCACACTTGAAACATGTCCTAATTTTTCTTTCCAGAGCACTAACCATAATTTCTATGACAAGATGAACCCCATCATTTTGTTCCTTTTTAAATTAAATGTTTTAAGTGTTACCAGTTTATTCCAATCAAGATGGCTTCAGGTGTGCCATACTTTTGTCATAAGTAAGGCTGTTAGCACTCTAGTTGTTCTTTAGAACACTCTGGGAAGCTGCAGTAGAACACAAAGGAATCAACTGACAGTCTCTGCCCTTGTTGGATGTACAAGTTTTACTGAGAATGTCAGACTTCATTCTCACATGACTGAGAAAGATAATGTGAATTTACAGAAAATATGCTCTCATTTTAGCTTCTGGAGCACCTTCCAAAACTGTATGGGACAAGCATGTGAAAATAGTTCTCTCAAACATGATTCATGATATCCCAGCAGAAGGTTTTTCACAGGGTAAAATCACCTTAGAACACACCACAATTCCTGAAATTAGTATGGTACCATCAACAAATGAATTCTAATGTAACTAAAGTCTGTTATCACCCTTTATAGTTCTCCTTTTGGTAACCCTCAAAATCTTCGATTCACTACAATGCATTTATATTGGTCTCAAGATGGCTGCCAGCAATTCCAGGATGAAGTGCTGACAGCCAATCAGATCTCACGATGACATGTGTGGTTAGGCTCCGCCCAGATATATATGTGTTTTTACTTTTGATTTTCTCAGCAACTACTGAACGGATTTACACCATTTAACAAAAAGGGTTCTTTTGAACCAAGAACTACCTCTTTGCCAAATTTGGTGTAATTCCGTTCAGCAGTTCGGGCTGTAGCCTTGCATAAAGTTTCCTATGGGAAATTGATTTTTGACTCTTATTTTTTTAATTTCTCCGCAACTACTGAACGGATTTACACCATTTAACAAAAGGGTTCTTTCTGAACCAAGAACTACCTCTTTGCCAAATTTGGTGTAATTCCGTTCAGCAGTTCGGGCTGTAGCCGTGTCTAAAGTTTCCTATGGGAAAATGAATGGGGAAAACACGTTTTGGGACCCCCTTTTTCTCGGCCCCCGCTTGACGAATCACCCTGAGACTTTCAGGGTAGGAGCGGACCGGAGCGGGCCATAAAGTTTGAAAATTTCGCGAAGATTCATCAGCCGACGCAAGAGTTATTTCAAATAGAATGTTGCGGATTTCCTATGGAAAATAGGTCCTAACTATAACTATCTACTGGCGACCGCCAGTAGATAATACATATATATATATATATATATATATATATATATATATATATATATATATATATATATATATATATATATATATATATATATATATATATATATATATATATATATATATATATATATATATATATATATATGTATTTTACTTCCAACCTCTGTAGTCAGACGCCCTTTGGTACACACCGCTTGTCAAGGGCAAACAGAAGGACGGCACATCAAAATCCTTGACGACGAGGTGCTTTATTGATAATTCTGTAAGCAACAACACATCATGGAGCTATAGCAAGCAAAGTGCAGAGGTGCATAACAACCAACCCGACCTACGCGTTTCGGCCGAAGCCTTCTACTGGGTCATAGAGTGAAACATAGAGTGTCAATTTAAAGGGAAATCATTACTCTTTCCCACCACCAATTAAAAACATACATTTGTTTTAAAGGGGACACAACCAAAATCATTTTAACTTTGACATTTTGTTGGTAAATGGAAGAAATATCCAATGCAGCATTGCAAATAAACAAGTAATGTTCATATAGTCCTTGTAAAGTACACAAGACATTTTGACAAAAAGATGCCACATTATGATATTCAAAGTACATCTGGTAAAAAGATTGTGTAAACAAAATGTAAAAACTGTGCAAAACCATTCATAGAGGACCAGTTCCATGTACACTCCCAAGAGTCTTCGCATTGAGGGGAGGCTAATTACGGTCCTCCATGTTGATATAAGGGTACCAAGAACAAGGGACCTATTCTCACCTACAACATGAGCCAAATCAAACCAATAGTAAGTCATACCCATGTTCCATACGTGGAACACTATCGGTAGAAGAAAAAATGACTGCATCAGGCACTATAATGGACCAAAATTAAATCCATGATATAACCAAAAAATATAATAAAGACATGAGGAAAGAAGAAGGAAGAAATCCTGCATATTACACCGATACTTGATACCCAACGGTGAATATTAAAATGCACCTAAAAATATATATAAATATGCATTACATAAGAATTATCTAAAATACAGTCAGATAAGATTATATAAATATATTAGGCATTAAGTGAAGTACACTGTGCAGGTTTCTGTAAAGTGCAGAAATCACATAGCCAGATAAAATTATATAAATCCATTTCATATTAAATAAAGTGCACTGTGCATGTTACTGTAAGGTACAGAAATCTCATAGAGGGAATCCTCTCAATTATGTTCTCTAAAGTTGCATATAAGCAACAATTGTGCAAAGTGCAATTATCATTCTGTATCGAACAAAAGTGACTCATGCTTATGTAAACATTTTGTTTAAGGTGCATTGATAACCAATTATGATACATGCTTCAACACTAGGTCGATTCTCTATCATCCTTCTGTCCAAGATTATACATGTACCAATAAAAGTGCCAAGTGCAGTTATAGAACTATTCATAATAAAGTGGCTCGTAAATATCCTAAAACACAGTTAAAATGAAATTCAAATTGAGACACACAATCAATTAAAAACCAGATTAAAATGGCAGCAGAGGATCATATTCACAGAAAAAAGTTTCAGCCATGGAAAAAAGTTAGACAAAGTTAGAACAAAGTGTGTGAGAAGTTAAGTTCATAAAACAAAGGGTCACATTCATAAAGAAATAGGGAGTCACAATTTCTACTGTTGGTTGGTAACTCCATCTTACTGTCTACCTATAGATTAAAGATAATGTTCAATCTTCCAATCAACCAATAATTAGAGAGTCACTGAACAGAGAAAGAAGTTACAGAAAGGTATAGAGTTCAGCATCAGTATTCAGCCCCCATGGATTTTCTGTACCCAGAGTTACTATCCATCTTGATTCAGCACGCCTCATGGCTAATTCTCTATCCCCTCCTCTGATCTTCACAGGGATATGCTCAATTCCAGAGTAAGACAAGGTATTATTTAAATTGCCATCGTGCTCTTTCCAGATATGCTTGGCCATCACATAAGAGAAATCCTTGTTAGTCACGGCCCGCAAATGTTGGAGGATGCGTAATTTTAATTTATTAACAGTACTTCCAACATAACGTTGGCCGCATGCACACTCTAGGAGATACACTACATGTGTAGTTTCACAGGTGATCCTCTCCTTGATAGGTTTCTTAAATCCTTGCAGAGTTGTAACATCCACTCGATTGCGGCCATGATTGCATGTATATATATATATCCATACAGTTATAAGTCGCTTCAGCCCAAGCCACTTATACGGTGAGCCATGCGGCAGGGTAGCAAACCCCAAATATCCACCAAAACCTGTAGGTATTGGCAGATCATAGTACACTCCAGCCAGAACAAAAACCACAGTACCGCGGCTCCAATGTATTCAGCATGTTTATTCCAAACGCTAGCAACAAACTCCCAACGCGTTTCGGAGCCTTCCGCTCCTTGGTCACGGGTTAGGTTTGTACGCTACTTCCATTTCATTTAAAGAAACACCACATGTGCTCCGTGCAAGTGATAAACATAAACAACATACTGTTTGTCTGCTTCAGATTTTGTCAATGAAAAGAGTTCATTCGCATTCTAGAAATTAACACAATTACAGCAAATGGCATAGCATAGTATTAGAGTCCACTGTAATCAAGGAAAAATAATTCCATAATACGTACATTAATCAAAAAGGTGCATTTCGCCAACTTTCACGGTGCAGTACTTCAGCCTGCTGGCCCAAGTGGGCAGCTTAATCTCATTTTGCGAACCCTAAGGCACGTTAAAATTCACAATTCTGCCCCAGTGGGCTAATGTTCATTAATACTGATGCCCATAGTCACACCACTTGATAGTCATAGTAAGTCCATCTAAGACAATATATAACAAGGTGAATTCATTTTTGAAAGGCGCTCGTCGCCGACTCCTACGGTGCTGTGCATCAGTGTAATTTGCAGATCTTAATCATTTTAGCCAACCTCAAGGAACAGTTAACCTAAACAATTCTGCCCAAGTGGGATAATACTCATTAGTGCTGATGTATATTATCACCATCTCCTGATATTCCTCGTACCTATTCAATAACACGCCTGATTGTTGCTCAAATAAACGTTATTCAAATTCAATGATTCATGTGCCTATTTTTAGGCCTATATTCCCACATCAATCAACACAAATAAGTGATTTCAGGGTAAAGTCCAAACATAACAGGAACTCCAAACTGAATAAGCAGACACTTTCGGCTATACCATAATCAAAAGATAAAATAGCTCTCCTGCATTTCCATATCTCTTTATCTGTAACAGAAAACAAACAAAGACTAATGCTTAAAATCCAATTCACGAAAACATGTTACATTTAAAAATGGCATAAACCAAAAGTTAATCTACAGGAGGGAGGTTAGTTCTTACAAAATGCCTGCTTCCACACTCCTTTATCCCAAATGAACAGCCAATTTCTCATCCAGGTTTAAAACCATCAGATGAAGAGTATTGTATTTTATGATCAATTTCGATTCAAATCTCCTGAGCTCTAAAGTCGGGTTACCCCCTCTTTCATGAGTTGGGATTTTATCAAGGACATAGAATTTAGGTAAATTGCAATTCTGATTGTGGCTGGCTTTGAAATCGCGGGCGATAGGGTATTGCTTATCATCATTTCTAATAGCACGCATATGCTCAAGCACCCGTTTTCTTGCCTTGTGTATGGTGCTCCCTATGTAAAATTTGTTGCACACACACCTGAGAGCGCAACCTACATATTCTGTATTGCATGTAAGGTGATTTGAAATGGTGTATGGTTTTTGGTTATCTGCTAATATTACTGTTTTGCTGCTCTCACTATATTTGCATGCTTTGCATTGGTTACAAGTAAAAACAACCTTGATGTCGTTTTTATCTTTTTCAGGGTTAACCAGGCAGTGACTTAGGGTGTCTATCAGAGATCTTGCTTTCCTGAATGTTATTGCTGGATCATTGCCAACTGGTATAGCTAGATCAGGGTCCATTTTAAGGACTTCCCAGTATTTCCCAGGTTTGATTATGATACCTAGTGATGAATCTGGTCTTTTGTTCCTCATTTTCTCCCAGTTGTTTGGGAATGAGTAACTCAATATGATTTAGTTTTTCAACTTTTTCAATGGCTTTTTGAATAATTTTGTTATTGTATCCCCTCTCTGAAAATCTCTGGGTCATGACTGCCTTTTCTCTTTCAAACCCCTCCCCCGTACTACAGTTCCGTCTGGCCATTAATAATTCACCAAAAGGAATGCTTTGTATAAGGTTAATCGGATGACAACTGTCAGCATGCAACAGGCTGTTGCCTGCTGTTTCTTTTCTGAACAGGTAACTTATTAGTTTATTGCCTTTTACCTCTAATTTTAGGTCAAGAAATTCAATAACCCTCTCATGTATATGGCTGCTAAACGTCAAATTCAAGGAATTGTCATTCAATATGTTGATGAACTCATGGGCTTGTTCATGGGTACCTTTACAAATACAAGAAATATCATCTATGTACCGCACCCAGAGGACGATGTGGTTTTCATATTGCTAGATGTTATTGACAACCTGCTTCTCCCACCAGCACAGGTACATCCCGGCAAAGCTGGGGGCGAAGCAAGTTCCCATCGCCGTTCCCTGGGTTTGTCTATACATTTGTTTGTTGAAGAGAAAGAAATTGTTAGTTAAACAGATATGAATCATTTCAGTGAGCATTTCTGTATGTAAGAGATAGGAGAGAGATCTTCCCTTAAGGAAGTACCTACAAGCCTCTGATCCAGCGCGACTAATATAATTTCTTCTCCTATGGACATAGCATTCAGGTTGGAAACACTCCTTATCCACAACTATACCAATATGACGGTGGGGCCCATAACACCGCATATACATTCACTCACTCAAATATTCCCTGGATCTCATTCCCTTCTACCTAGGAGAAAAAGGTAAATGACTGCTGGAAGAGAACGGGATACCTTTTTAAAGTTGACAAGATAACTGTTTAAACATCATACATAATTAGTTTTTATCCTGTCAATTTCTAAAACATCAAGGTATTCCGCTCATTGGTCGATGGACCAACTAGTAGGAATCGGTTGATGGTGATTAAGACCAGCTCAATCACTTTAACATATTAAACATTTTGCATTTATTATTGAGCTAAAGAACCAGAGACTCGTAGTTTTAATTATAATAAAGTTTATCTAATTGTTTAAAATGCATAGAAAAGTCTCAATTTTATTAATCAATTAATACATTTATTATCATTATAAGAAATAATACTTCATAGAATTTATGCATACCCTTTTAGATGGAAAAATAAAGTTCGTCACAGCAGATCACAGCATAGAACTCCCAAAACTGACTGACTGTCCCGCTAAACAGGCCTCCTCAACGGACCACCTATACAGGTTTCCCGCATCGATCTCTGCTTCCTTCCCAGTCAGATTTAAAAGCAAAAAGATTAATTAAATTAAAAAGAAAATGGCCTAAAGAAAATAACAGCGATTCTCCAGCGTCAAAGTTCTGAGCTCAAAAATTATGTGTGAATAGCGCTCCTCCTACTTAAGAGTTGGTCCTCTTATGCCCTATTACTAACTTACTAAACAGAAATGTTTCAATCTTTGGGGGCGAGATTCACGCTAATTGGTCCATTGGAGGGGTGGCAAGCATCTCCTCATTGCCCTCCTTGTTCAAACCAGTTCCAAAAATGTTTATAATTTTGTCCTTTCACACGGTTTTAGGACATTACCAATCCGATTGACAGTTCCTCATATGTAACTTCTTTTGTATCTTTATTAAAACAGTTCATTGTTAATTCACGGCTGCATCTTTGGTTCTCATGTATTCTCGCTGAGTCCCTTTTTGGCACGCATCTGGTGGCAGGTCACGGTGACCTTGATCCTTTTCATTCTGGGCTCTACAAACAATCACGTGACATATTTCTGCAGCTCTCTTCCACTTGGAAGCCATTTTGCACTTGCGCATTAAGCTCACCTGCCTCGGCAGCCATTTTTACAGCACGGCCTAGCAGGCCCGAACGAACTATTATGAAAACAAACACAATCATTATTAAAACAAAGAAAATAAGCCTTTTCGTTTCCCACCCGTCATTCTACGTACCTGTAGCATTCTTGAAGTAAGACGCTGGATGCAGTTAAGTTGTTGAAGCAGGTTTAATCCAGAAAGAAGATCTCATCCATCAACCAGCAGCCACAGCATTAACTGACGCTGGCCTCAAATACAAACATCTCTATACAAGGGCAGTACTATGACATAATAACATTCTATAAATGATCTAAGCAAGAAGATACAAGAATGTAAGCATACAGAGCGGGGAAGGTATCATAGAGAGGAGATGCTGTAGCATACTACAGTACCCCAATTAGGTGTTACCTAGCAAAAGCGACATATAAAGCTATGTTTACTTACCATCCGCATACTTTAGCCACAATACAATTTTCTACATTAGCACAAATCATGCAACATTGCTCTAATTAGTACGCAAACCATTATGTTATTATTATTTCACGTTGACAAGCGTTAGTAGGTTATCTTTTGTACATAGATTGCGGTTACCACTTATAAAAGATGTCTATAAAAGACGTAAAGTGTTGATTAGTCATCAAAACAGTTATTAGTTGTTAATTATTAGCATTAATATTAGGGGGTTCAAAAAATTCTTATTTACTTTGCTCCCCCCTTTGGTGAATTTTAATATCACCACAAACCCACGTTACACAATTTTGCTGATATCATTGTTTCTTGTCCATTTGCTTCTTGTTAGTTTCACACATCTGTATCCCTTTCATCTTGTCTTTTTGTTCTCTCATACATGCTTTCTTTTAGTTCTTCCAGTTCTATTTCACCTAATTCTCGTTCTCTTTCTTTATTTATCTTATTTTCTCTTTTCATTTTGTTTTGTCTTTTTCTCCTTTTAATACATATAATAACAAATTTCAAGAATAACACTACTAAAATTACTACTGTTGCTGATATCAAAACCTTCCCTACAACAGAACTACCTATTTCAGTGAACCATTTTGGTATTGAAGAAAAACTCTTACCAAGCTTCTCCCAAGCACTTTTAACCTCCAGTGGAACAAGTTCTTTGTGCAAATTTGTAATATTCTTTATATACTTTTGTATATTTTCACTTTTATCTGGAATGTAAGTGCAACAATGTTGGACTTTCAGCATTCCACAGACTCCTCCCTCTTTTGCCAAAAGAATGTCAAGGGCAAGTCGATTTTGCATCACCATAGCTCTCATGGCAACCATCTCGGTATTTACCATCAAGAACCCTCCAGCAGTATTCGTTGATAAACGATCTACTACTGTGGACAATTTCCGAATTTTAAATGCATTCAAAGATATTCCCACTGCTGGTATCATTGCTCCAAAAATGTCACCCACTATTTCTGAAAAACTTTCCCTTTTTCTACGTATGAATGTTGCACCCATTCCGTGTGTTCCTTTTTCTTCTCTATCTACATGGAAGATTTTTGGAAAGACCAGGCCTAAGTAGCAAGACCCATACCAATGATCCGGTAGCCTGTAATAAGCTCTATTTCCACAAATATAATAGATCCCTGGAAATATTGGATCTTTTTCCTCCCTTGAATCCCCATCCTCCTAAAATTTTATAATTGTCTCGGCAATCACTGGAACCCACGAAATAGTTGTCATACTCTAGTTCTATTTCTACTAATGCACAACTTTCCCTGTTGGGGCCAATCTAAAGTCATAGCTGCATTTGTCCTTTTCTTATCATTACTTTCTCTTTCAAATGTCCATAGTGGTGTTTTCATCTCTTCTTCTACTACTTTCCTTTGAAATTTTACTCTTCTGCTTTCTACCATCTCTAAAAATGCCTTTTCCTCTTTCTTTAACTCACAAGTAAAGTTATGTTTAACTACATCATCTAATGTCAATTCTTTATTTTCTAGGAAAAATTCCCCAAACATCTTTGCTACTTTCACCTTGTTCAATTCAGGAATTATAGGAATTTCTGCAAAAATCTTATTTATATCAGTATAATAATATTCTAATCTACCTGTTTTATAAAACAAACTAGCTAAAACATTACATGTTATTCCATACGTCAAAGGAAGGTGATGATAGGTCACACCTCTCGAAACAGACGCAGGTAATTGCATACAAACATAACAGTCTCTTACATCCATTGTTTCTACATATTCATATAATAATTTTGTGAAAACGTTCTTTGAAAAATCTGTTATAGATCTATCCTTATGTAACTCTGCACTATCTATTAGTGTTGCTGTATTCTGTATGTTATCCTTCTTGTGTTGTTCTCTAATATGGACGTTTCTTCTACAGCTAATCTAATTGGAATGGTGATTGCTAAAATAAGCCATACAAAATTAATAACCCTGTACAAAAGAAACACATTCTACACCATCTACGTAAAAACGCACATCTATTCTCTATGTCTACCATCTTGTTCTACTACCTATGTATATTTTTGTACAGCAAATGTGTCACCACACCTCTGAATGATGTTTCAGCCACTCTACTTTCTCACTTTGTCTCGTTTGGTACTCTCTTTAGTTCTTCACAGAACTCTTTCTTGTCTTATTCAGGTTTTTATTGTCCAGTCCGGCTTTTCTTTTCAATCTCTTCAAACTTGTTGCACTTCACTTTCACCCATTTGTTTGTAGCTTTGTTCCGGGTTCTCGTGAGTGATTTCTTCTTCCTTAATATCAGTTAGTGCAATGTATAGCCATTCAGGTGACTTATATTTCAAATTAACTTTCTTTACTCTTTTAGTTTTCTGCAATTGTTTTCCACTTTGTTTTTCTTTTGTTCCTTTTGACTTGTTATCTCATTTACTTGTTCTGCATTATCTTTGTTTATCTTTATGATTTTGTATCTCAATCTCTTGACTCTCGTGGGGCCAATTATCTCCTTTTCTCTGCCTTTTCGGTTCACTTTCTTTTTTTCCTCTGCTCAGCTCTCCAAGTTCTTTTTCTTGGTCCTAGTCTCTGTTTTCTCTCTCCTTCACTTTCTTCTGATTCTGTTTCAGACCTTACTTCATTTCCTCTTATTTTGAACTTTATGATTTCACCTTCTTTGTCTTGCTCTTTTTCTTCCCGTGTCTTTTCTGTTTGATCATTTGTTTCTATCCCTCCTCGAGGTTCTTCCGATTCTCGTTGATCTCTCTATCTGGTTCTATATTTCCCTGTTCATTTGTTTGTCTATCTGTCCCTATTGCTCCTCGGGTGTCTTCCAATTTTTCTATCTCTCTATTTGAATCTATCCCTGCCTTGTCTACTTTGACAATTTCTGTAGGATTTTTACCATAACTTGTGCTTGGCTGTTCACTGTCACTGTCTCTTTTGTTCAGTTTCTTCGTTTATGATGTCAATTTTCCATTTATTCTTTAGCTTTTCACCACAATCTGATTGATCTGTATTGGATGCTGAACTGGTGTCTGATATTTCCAGATGTCGACTTACAGGTCGATCTTCAAGTTCTGGAACTTTGCTATTTCAAATTCTTCTTCAGTTGTTAGACTTGTACCTGGGTTCTTCCAGATGTCGACTTTCAGGTTGATCTTCAAGTTCTGGAACCCTGTTTGTTTCTTCTTCTGCATCGGATGCTGAACTAGTATCAGATATCTCCAGATGTCGACTTACAGGTTGAGCTTCAGGATCTGGAACTCTGATAGTGTGGCTGGCATGTACCCAGTTTTTCTCTCCTGCACATTTGACTGCAGTTGTTGTTACCAGGATCACCTGTCGTGGTTGGTCCCAGCGAGGAACCAAACAGTTTCTTCTTCTGTTGACTTTTATGCGGACCCAATCTCCTGGATTCAAATCATGAGCTGGTTTTCTTCCAAGAGTGGTCGCATCCGGTCCAACCTGATGAAACGCAGAATGTACCACATCAGCCAATCCTTTGCAATAATCCATCACGAGATCATCAGTTATAGTCAGCAGTTTGTTGACAGGTACATGTGCTTGTCTCATGGCTCATCCCATGATTATCTCGTGGGGACTCAGACCTGTTTTCCTATCAGGTATGCTTCTGATAGTCATCAGCACCAATGGAAGGGCATCTGGCCATTTCAGTCCTGTGGCTTGACACATTTTTCCTAACCTATTCTCTATTGTTCCATTCACTTGTTCTACCACTCCAGAAGCCTCTGGTCTGTATGCACAGTATAATTTCTGTTTAATACCAAGAGCTTCACATATCAGTTGAATTAATTCATTTTGAAAATGTGTTCCTCTATCTGTTTCAATCGTTACTGGAAAACCATACCTTGGAATGAATTCTCTCAATAAGAGCTTAGCTACTGTAATCCCATCATTCCTTCTGGTCGGATAGGCTTCCACCCAACGAGAAAACAAACAAACGACCACAAGAACATACCTCAGTCTATTGCTTGGAGGCATTTCTATAAAATCCAGTTGCATTCTCGTGAAAGGACCTCCCTCTCGTCCTATTGTTCCTAAACTCACTACTGTCTTCCTTCCTGGATTTATCTGTTGGCAGATAAGACATCTTTGACAAAGACTTTCAGCTATGGCTCTGAATTTTGGGTTATACCAGGTTTGTCTGAAAAGTCAGATCATTGCATCTCTTCCGATATGAGCTTGTCCATGGTACATCCGTGCCATGTCAGAAATCATGCTATCAGGCATAACTGGTCTTTCATCTCTATAAACCCAAACATCATCTTCCTCCCTTTTCCTGCATCCTGCTTTTATCCAGTTATCTTTTTCCTCATCATCAGCTGCTTCCTGTAACTGTCTCACCTCAACCCATGTTTTGACAATGTTAGTAAAAAGCAAAGGACATGAAACATGCTCTCTTTCTCTTCTTCTGTTCAGTGAGACTACATTTTTGGCACAATACTGAGCTATTTCGTCGGCACAATTATTGTCCATGGTTATGTAGTCTTCCCCATTTTTATGTGCATTGCACTTCACCACGGCAATTTGTCTAGGCAGCTGTATCGCCTCAAGTCATTTCTTCACAAACTCACCATTTCGAATCGGAGTTCCTGCAGACGTCAAGAAACCTCTTTGGGACCAGATCTGCCCAAAATCATGGACCACTCCGAAGCCATACTGGCCATCCGTGATCACTGTGATTCGGACATTCTTTCCCAGTTTGCATGCCTGTATTAGGAGCAATCAGCTCAGCCACTTGGGCGGAACGTATCCTCTCAAACAAGATGCTTCCCTTAGTGTAGCTACTGTACATACAGCATACACTGCACTCAAAACTCCTTCACTTGTCCTCAAACATGAGCCATCCACAAACATCACATAATCTGATTCTTTTTAAAGGCTCATCTCCTGATGTCTGGCCTTGGTTTTGTACAGTATTCAAGTACGCTCAAGCAATCATGATCAATCTCATCTTTGTCTTTCACATCTCTTCATCCGGTAATGATGTTGAAGGATTCACACTTGTGCATCTGTCAATGGTTACATTGTCTGCACTTAAAATCACTTTTTCGTACTTAGTCAGCCGACTATGTGTCATGTATTGAGTTTTGGTTCTTGTCAAGAGAATCTCGACTGAATGAGGAACATATACCTTCAGTGGGTATCCCATCACAATGACTTCACTTTGTTCCAGACTCACACAAGTAGCAGCTACTGCTTTCAGACATCCAGGCAACGCCTTTGCTTCCGGGTCTAAAACAGCTGAAAAATATGCAATAGGTCTTTCATATTTCCATGTCTTTGCACTAAAACTGAAAGTGCACACCCATCTCTCTCACTACAATACAGTTCAAAATCTTTTTCATAGTCAGGCATTCCCAGTGCCGGTGCTTCACACAGTCTCGCTTTTAGTTCTCTGAATGCCTTCATTTCTTCATCATTTAATTCAAATGGATCTTTAACATCCTTTTTTGTCAATCGCTGTAATGGTTTTGCAATTAGCGAAAATCCACTTATCCACTGTCGACAATATCCAACCATTCCCAGGAACATTCCTCACCTCTCTTGTGACATTGGAGCTCTCATTCCTCGGATAATTTTTATTCTTTCAGTCGTTACCTTTCGCACTCCCTTTTCAATTTTCTGACCTAGGTATTGAACTTCTTGTTGGCAAAACTGTAATTTCGATGGGGACACCTTATGTCCTCCTCCTGCTAGATGGTTCAGTAAAGCAATGGTGTAAGTAACACATGCCTCTTCTGGTTTTTGATGCCACTAATAGGTCATCAATGTATTGAACCATCACAGATTTTTCAGGCATTTTTAAATCTTCCAACGATTTCTTTAGGATCTGATTAAAGATCGAGGGACTCTCTGTGTACCCCTGAGGAATTCGGCACCATGCCATAATACGCCTCCGAACCTGAACGCAAATAATGGCTGGCTATCTGGATGTAACGGGATAGAGAAAAATGCATGGCACAAATCAATGACAGTGTACCATTCTGCCTCATGTGGAATCTGATACAATATTACAGCAGGGTTTGGTACAATTGGACAACAAGGAACAACAATTTTATTAACCTTTCGTAAATCTTGCACTATTCTATATGTTCCATTTGGCTTTTTCAGTCCCATTATAGGCGAATTACATGGACTGCTCATTATTTCTTTCAATATTCCTTGTTCAATCATTTGATTTATTACAGGTGTTATTCCTTCAATGATTTCTGGTGTCAATTTATATTGTGGAGTATTTGGGTAATTTGTTCCTACTTTAACAGAAATTTTAACGGGGTCTACTCCTCTCATTAACCCAATATCTTCACCTGTAAAATCCCACACCTCTTGTTTTACTGTTTCATTTAACTCAATTGGGATTTTCTCTACATCGAACACAGGAAACAAGTCATTCACTCCTGGCTCTAATTCTGCCATTGTCATTTTATACAATACATCTTCATCTGGTGTCTGAAATGCAATCCCATCCGGAGTACAATAGATGGTGCAATTCATTTTGCAAAGTAGATCGCATCCAAGTAAGTTTACAGGACTGCAATCACATACCACAAATCGGTGCATTTCTCTGAATGGTCCAATTTTTACTTCTACTAATTTAGTAAGTGGCGCCTTAATTTGCTGATTTGAGACACCAACGACTTGGATATCTTCACCTGAGAGAGGAAGGTTTGGAATTTCCACTGATCTGACAGTAGAACGGGTAGCTCCAGTGTCCACAAGGAATGTTACATCTGCACCATTCACTTCTCCATCCACAAATGGACCTGACTGATCTACCTCCTAGAGTTGCGCCAAGTACGCACTCTTCCTCCTCTCCTAGGCACCGTCATAAACTTTCATCCGACTCATTCCCATCCTGTCGCAACCAATACTGTGGATAACGCAGCTGCGCGGCAATTGTGTTACCTTCTCTCCTCCGTAGAATCCTGTCTCTGCACTGTATCTCTGTGGATTTACACTCTTGGGAAGTGGTGGTTGTGGCACCTGACTCTGCTGGAGTAACCACCTGCGGTTGCTGCAGCTGTTGGTAACTCACCTCACTCTGCACCTGTGGATTTAATGATTGATTTTCTGCATTAGCTTTTGGAGGAAATTTACACTTGTTTCTCCAATGCCCTAATTTTCCGCAGTTGTGGCATGGCCACTTTTTCTTTGCTTCTTCTATACTCATTTGGCCTTTTCCTTTACCTATATTCGGTTTGGATTTAGTTTGTCCTGCCTCATTAACCTGATTATTCAGTTGAGCTTCTTGTTTTTCTGCAACTTTCACTTGTGCCCACATTGCTTTCTCCTTTAATTTACGCTGTCTACACTCAATATCACTCACTACAATACTTAGCATACCTCAACACCTCACCCACTGTACCATTCTGCACAGCATATCATATGCTGCTTAATCATTTCGCTTATTTCTGGTTTTAGCCCATAAACAAATCTATATACAAAGTGACTCATGTCCTTCTCATTCAGAGTCTCATAACCACTATACTGTTTGAAGACCAAAAGCAGCCTCTCGTAGTAGGCATATTACAGATTCCTTACTCTCCTGTGTGGTTCTGTCAATTTTTACCCAATCAGTTTCTTTGGGTGGAATTTTGTTTTTCAAAAAAGTAATAACTTGGTCGTACTTCCTCATCACTTCTGGTCCTGGCGCTCCTGTCTTTGCGTCTCTAGGATATTCTACAGTTGGCCAATCAATGGTGATTTTGCATTCTGTCCATAAATCGGCTGGTACTACAATGTCAAATAACCCATCCAAATCTACCCACAACACCTTCAAAACTTTGACAAACCTTTCCACTTGTCTATACCATTCTACAGGTTTTTCTCTCAATTTCGGAAAGTCATTTGTAAATGACAGTATGTCTTGTCTGGACCAGGGGACATGTACATAACTACCTCCTGGAGTTTCTCTCATGGGATACTCCCTAACAACCGACTCCTTGTCTGTCACCGCAAAAGCTAAAGACGCTTTGTCAGTTGTTTTCTCATTCCTTTTAGTCCACCTGCTTCTCCATCTGTCCACCTCACCCCACTTTCACAGCAAAACAATCAGTTCTTTTATCTGGGTTAACCGTCCTGATGTGTTCAAATTTTCTATATCTTTCTCACAAAAATCTACCCTATACGGTTTCTGTAAACTCCTGACTTTCACGAATTCCACTCCTAGTTCATTCGCTGTCTCTTCCAATTTGTCATGTAGATTCCTAGCTCTCAAAGTAATGCTCTTGCACAAGAACATAACCTCATCATCCTGGTATGTTTTCAATTTTTCTGTACCAATAGTCCCTAAAATTAATTCTTCCATATCTATTTTGAGCCTAATTATATCTAATGGTTTTGGTTCTGTCTCTTTCTTTTGCAAATTTCTCATCCATTCATTTAATTCTGTCTGGAGTTGGACCCACAGGTGTACTATTTATTTCTATCCAATTTCTATTCCCTCTGGTGTTTCTGATGCAGACTCAGTTCCCATAGGAATCCTCCTCATCTCACTCTCGTTTACTGTCAGGTTAGTAGGTGGGCCTCGGTCTATATGAACTGACCAAATTTCTTGCCCCTTCATTTTCTAATTCCATCCCTTCTCTCATTCTTTGCAAATTTGAGTTCATGGGGATGACTAGGGAATGTTCATCTATTTTCTGGTTCTCAAAAACTGGTATTACTGGTCCTATTGTTACTGGTACAGTCACAGCTTCCATGCTCATTGTTAACTCTCTTATTTTCTCAGTTAATTCTTTTGTAGTTTTTGCTAACTCTGCTGCATTGTCGCTGTCACATTTTTCACTTTGTGGATTTTTTAACTGTTCATTTGACCTATTTATCTCGTATCTTCGTTCTGGACTTTTATTCCTCCCAGTTTCCATTGGCGGTGCATTGGGTGTCACCACCGCAGAATTCTGTTGATATGGAGGTGGGTTTCTGTTTAAAATATCTTCCAGCAATTCATCCTCTGTCTCGCTACCTCCATACCTGTACCTTTCTGTAACTGCATGTTTCTTTTTCTCTACACACTTCTTTCCTGTACCCTCTTCAACTGTAAAAGCTGGAAACAAACCTTCTGTCATATTTGCATATCTCCAACGCTTCATTCTGTCCTCATGATTCACTCCCACAACCTTCCAGGAACAAAACCATGATTCTTTGCACCTCTGTACCTTTCTGCTCATACATCTCGTCTTCCCATTCACCTAACGCTTCAAACTGTGTCGGTCTAGGTCTTGGCTCTAGCTTCGTCATCTTTTCTCTCAAATCTCGAAGTACCGCTATGCTAAACAATCCGTTCTCTGGAAAAGCCAATACTCCATCATTCTGAGTATATTTTGTCCAATTTTCTAACCAAATTCAAGTATGATAACCGTATTACAGCATCATATGCGAAGCTGGTGTTTTCGGCGGAGGAATTACTTGTCCCTCTCTAGTTACTACCTTCTTGTCTTTCTTAAAGAAGTTCTTAATTTTCGCCATCCATGACGGTTTCTCTCTACCATATTCATAATAAGCCATTTTTCACGATTTCTTTCCCTTCTGCAAGCTCGTAACTCTGCTCTGATCTCTATGTGCTATTCGGACCTATCCCAGCGCTGCCTCACACCAACGCACCAATCCGAAGCCTCCTGTGTCACTGCTATTCAGACCTATCCCAGCGCATCTCACACCAACGCACCAATCAGGGCGTTTCCGTGTTTCTATTGCACTGGCCAATCCCAGCGCGGCCTTCGTCTCACGTCAGTCCTGCTCCTGACCCTCCTTTACAAAATTTGTTGGCAATTCTTTTCTTGACTAAATCTTATTAGTTACAACATAAAACACATTTCCATTGTCTCGCTTTCGCTAAACAAAAGTGATAGTTTACTCTATTGTACAAGAATACAGTTTCGTTCGATAAGTGTAGCACTTCCCTCTACCTTACCCTTCTTTCAAGCAAGGGTAAACACGTTTCTCTGGGGATAAAACACATGTGGAGACTATACTGCTCCTGAGAATTAAGGCCAGAGTTTCACAAGAAAACCGGTGGCTATTTCACTCATACACGTTTTATACAGAAATGTCCCTACAATAACACAACCTGTGTTATCACCAATTTGAAAACTCAGACAATGCACTATTCCATGTGACTTCTCTTGCCACGCGTGTCCACTTCCTACTTCCCGGAAGCTTCAAAATTTCCGACTTACATATAACATAATACGACTCAACATGAAGTGTTAAACATGAAATAATCAATAATCAATAATCACCAAACTAATCTATAGTAACCATAACTCTGCTACCAAGAAATCTGATCCAGCGCGACTAATATAATTTCTTCTCCTATGGACATAGCATTAACCCTGGGCGAAGTGCTACGCTACGCTCGCGTAGTTTGCGTAGTTTGCGCTACTTCGCACAACGCGAATTGCACGTAGCACAGTGCAAACACGCGTAGCGTTGCGTAGCGTAGTGCCGCGGTCAGTTTTTGCTTGCTCGCGGTCCTCAACGTCAAGTTGGCGACCGCAAGCAAGCAAAATGACATCCCGGCGAGACTTTTCCTCGTTCCCGATCAGCAACATCAAGTTGCCGATCGCGAGCGTGGAAAATAAACCTCCCGGCGAGATTCTCAACGCGGGAGGTCAGGTTTCTCATTGCGAGTGGTCGCGTATGCTCGCCGACCGCTCGCGATGAGAAACTACCAGTCCGCGTTGAGAAAGCTGCCGCCGAGTAAAAATCTACTCGAGCGGCAGTAAAAGACAGCTCGCACTGTGCAAGTTGTCGCTTTGCAATGATTGCACAGTGCGGACAAGCATCCGGCACTGTGCAATCATTGCGAACAGTGCGCTACGCAGTTCGCGTAGTGCTACGCGAAGCTTGCGTAGTGCAAACTGCACTTTGCGTAGCTTCGCGAAGCATTACTTCGCGAACTACGCCCAGGCTTACATAGCATCCAGGTTGGAAACACTCCTTTTCCACAACTATACCAATATGACGGTGGGGCCCATAACACCGCATATACATTCACTCACTCAAATATTCCCTGGATCTCATCCCCTTCTACCTAGGAGAAAAGTTAAATGACTGCTGGAAGAGAACGGGATACCTTTTTAAAGTTGACAAGATAACTGTTTAAACATCATACATAATTAGTTTTTATCCTGTCAATTTCTAAAACATCAAGGTATTCCGCTCATTGGTCGATGGACCAACTAGTAGGAATCGGTTGATGGTGATTAAGACCAGCTCAATCACTTTAACATATTAAACATTTTGCATTTATTATTGAGCTAAAGAACCACAGACTCGTAGTTTTAATTATAATAAAGTTTATCTAATTGTTTAAAATGCATAGAAAAGTCACAATTTTATTAATCAATTAATACATTTAAATAAAGTTCGTCACAGCAGATCACAGCATAGAACTCCCAAAACTGACTGACTGTCCCGCTAAACAGGCCTCCTCGACAGACCACCTATACAGGTTTCCGCATCGATCTCGCTTCCTTCCCAGTCAGATTTAAAAGCAAAAAGATTAATTAAATTAAAAGAAAATGGCCTAAAGAAAATAACAGTGATTCTCCAGCGTCAAAGTTCTGTGCTCAAAAATTATGTATGAATAGCGCTCCTCCTACTTAAGAGTTGGTCCTCTTATGCCCTATTACTAACTTACTAAACAGAAATGTTTCAATCTTTGGGGGCGAGATTCACGCTAATTGGTCCATTGGAGGGGTGGCAAGCATCTCCTCATTGCCCTCCTTGTTCAAACCAGTTCCGAAAATGTTTATAATTTTGTCCTTTCACACGGTTTTAGGACATTACCAATCCGATTGACAGTTCCTCATATGTAACTTCTTTTGTATCTTTATTAAAACAGTTCATTGTTAATTCACGGCTGCATCTTTGGTTCTCATGTATTCTCGCTGAGTCCCTTTTTGGCACGCATCTGGTGGCAGGTCACGGTGACCTTGGTCCTTTTCATTCTGGGCTCTACAAACAATCACGTGACATATTTCTGCAGCTCTCTTCCACTTGGAAGCCATTTTGCACTTGCGCATTAAGCTCATCTGCCTCGGCGGCCATTTTTACAGCGAGGCCTAGCAGGCCCGAACGAACTATTATGAAAACAAACACAATCATAATTAAAACAAAGAAAATAAGCCTTTTCGTTTCCCACCCGTCATTCTACGTACCCCAATTAGGTGTTACCTAGCAAAAGCGACATATAAAGCTATGTTTACTTACCATCTGCATACTTTAGCCACAATACAATTTTCTACATTAGCACAAATCATGCAACATTGCTCTAATTAGTACGCAAAACCATTATGTTATTATTATTTCACGTTGACAAGCGTTAGTAGGTTATCTTTGTACATAGATTGCGGTTACCACTTATAAAAGATGTCTATAAAAGACGTAAAGTGTTGATTAGTCATCAAAACAGTTATTAGTTGTTAATTATTAGCATTAATATTAGGGGTTCAAAAATTTCTTATTTACCTTGCTCCATCACCTCTAATCCTAAGTCATGCGGATTACAAGTATATAGGCTGTTGACATCTAAGCTCATTAGTAGGTAATCACTGTTCCAAGTGATGTCATTGATTAATCTCAGGAAGTCTCCTGTGTCTCTAACATAGGATTGTAGAAAATAATCGACATACTTCGATGTATTCTCTAACATGCTCCCTCTTGACGAGACAATAGGTCTCCCTGGCGGATTGGAGAGATCTTTGTGCAGTTTAGGTAACAGATATAAAGCTGGGATTTTGGGGAATTTACAAATCAGGAACTGATACTCTTCCCATTCCAAAATTCCTTGATCACGCCAATTTATGAGTTTGTTTAAATACTCTTTGTTAGCATCGTAACATTTTCTTGATGATTTCTCATATCTGTCTGTGTCATTTAGTTGTCTATTCCCTTCCTTCGAGTACATGTCAAGCGGCCACACCACTACATTACCGCCCTTAATTTCTTAATAACTATGTTTTTGTTACTTTCTAACTCCTTGATAGCATTAAGGTTAACCTTTTTCAAATTGTTTCTAGTTTAAGGTTTTTTCAAACTTATTTGTTGCAACTCTTTGATCATGCCCTGCTCAAAGATGTCAATAGCATTATTAGTAATTTGGGGCATGAACACAGACTTTGGTTTAAAACCACTTGAACAACTCATGCTTACATCAATGTCCTTATTTATCAAATTTAAAAAGGGGTCATTTATAAAATTTACATCTCCCTCCAGCTCATGCATAGTGTGCAGAATATCGACATCTTTAATAATTAAAGTTGTGGGTTCCGTTTGGTGAGTTGTGATTCTTTGTGCACTTTTTGAGGCATACCATTTCTTTACTTTTAATTTTCTCGTGAAATGAAAGAGATCTATATGACTTTCAGTATAGGTAAAATTAGACGTTGGACAGAAAGACAGACCTAATGCTAGAACTTCCAATTGATATTTACTTAGCTCTTGATCTGATAAATTTACCACGGTCCTGTTGTCTTTAATTTTCCAGCTTTTTGCCCCCTTGTTAGCACCCCCACTGGGCTTTCTTGTTGATCCTTTTTCTTTGTTCTTTGCTTGTCTCCTCCTCTGCCTCCTCGACCACGACCTCTTTGTGCGGGGGTACCCTTGTTTGTCTGGGTATTTATCCTTCCTCTGGCCATAAGGTCGAACTCTTTTAAAATTCGGGCTTTTACTCCCCTGGTTTCCGATTGGACAGAGACGTCACTTTCACTGTTGTCACTGTCAACTCTCTCTCTCGATGCCGCTTCTTTGCTGGTTCGTTGTTCCACATTGTCATCTTTTCTGATTTTTTAGGTTGATGGATGTTCTGGCCTAGGTGTCTCTTGTGTTATTGGCCTCAAATGATCACATTTTTTGCCAAATGTGAGGATTTGTCCTTTTTCATAGTCTACTTCATCGCGGAGGAATTTTCTCTGCTTTTTTAGCTTTGATTTCTTCTTCCACCTTTTCCAATCTGGTATCCAATTTGGGCATTTCCACATCAAATTCATCTTGGTTATACATTTATTTTAATTTGATGGTATATTTATCAATTTCCTCTGCCAGTTTTTTCACAGTCTTTTTGCATATTTGACCAAGATCCTGAGCATCGTTGTTGAGCATTTGTGATTATTAGCAGCCCACTCCTCCACCATATTGGGGTCAGGGTTGTCAAACGTCGGAGTGATGAATATCCTTAGACCCTGCGGTACCCTTCCGCAATCAATGTACTTTTGTAATGTGGTGGCCTCCCACCATTTGGATTGCTCTTTTTTAAGTGCCTTCCACAAACTGTCCCATAGTTGCCTTTTACTTTGAACCTCCATCTGCTCATTTTGATCAGCAGGTTTATCAATATTCAGTGAAGCCGATTGTATGAACAATTTCTCGGCTGCCTCCCTCCGTCTCACATCTCTTGTTGCTGCCATTTCAACTTAATGTAAATTCCCACCGGTTATTCGAAGGAAGGAATCGTGTAGATGCCTCTGCACCGTCACGCTGTGTATTCCAAAATCACCAGGGATGACGTCCTCTGGTCGATTTACAACCCGTTTAGCCTCCCGCTATTCAACGAAGATTGTTGCTAGGTTTTGGAATAAACACGCTGAATACATTGGAGCCGCGGTACTGTGGTTTTTGTTCTGGCTGGAGTGTACTACGATCTGGCCATACCTACAGGTTTTGGTGGATATATATATATATATATATATATATATCCAACAAACACCCTCCGAGTACCGGAGCCCCCGACCCTTCAGGGCGGCCTTCAAAGCGATGGGCACGGAGCAGCCCACCCAAATCCAAAAGAACAAGAATAGAGGCCCAATGCTGGAAACAACTGCATTTATTCAAGGCTTGGCAGCACAGAAACAGCCTCCGTCTCCTTACGCGTTCCGGCGGTCAATGCCGCCTTGCTCACAGGTGGAGGCAATATCACAAGCAAGGTGCAAATGTGCATGCTTTAAACAATAAGTCACATGACCAGTCAGTTAGAACTACATATCCCATAATGCAGGTAAGTTCATTTTTCAAAAGTAAATAGGAAAATCCTAGTCTTATTTTACCCGCACTGTGTTGGAGTGGAAAATGTCCAAAATGCAACTGATCACGTCTATTTACAGTTCTTGCATGGTGCTCGATTGTCTCAAGAGCCTCGAAAATTGCCTGTTTCCAGCACGATCAGAAAAGAGAGTTCTCCCTCCGAATCCCTTCCAAGCGCTCTCTGTATTTGCTTTAGTAGCACAATCCTTAATAGGTTAAGAGAGGGCAAGTGGGTCATGCTCCTCATTCAACATCCAACAAACACCCTCCGAGTACCGGAGCCCCCGACCCTTCAGGGCGGCCTCTCAAAGCGATGGGCACGGAGCAGCCCACCCAAATCCAAAAGACAAAGAATAGAGGCCCAATGCTGGAAACAACTGCATTTATTCAAGGCTTGGCAGCACAGAAACAGCCTCCGTCTCCTTACGCGTTTCAAGCGGTCAATGCCGCTTTGCTCACAGGTGGAGGCAATATCACAAGCAAGGTGCAAATGTGCATGCTTTAAACAATAAGTCACATGACCAGTCAGTTAGAACTACATATCCCATAATGCAGGTAAGTTCATTTTTCAAAAGTAAATAGGAAAATCCTAGTCTTATTTTACCCGCACTGTGTTGGAGTGAAAATGTCCAAAATGCAACTGATCACGTCTATTTACAGTTCTTGCATGGTGCTCGATTGTTCAAGAGCCTCGAAAATTGCCTGTTTCCAGCACGATCAGAAAAGAGAGTTCTCCCCTCCGAATCCCTTCCAAGCGCTCTCTGTATTTGCTTTAGTAGCACAATCCTTAATAGGTTAAGAGAGGGCAAGTGGGTCATGCTCCTCATTCAACATCCAACAAACACCCTCCGAGTACCGGAGCCCCGACCCTTCAGGGCGGCTCTCAAAGCGATGGGCACGGAGCAGCCCACCCAAATCCAAAAGAACAAGAATAGAGGCCCAATGCTGGAAACAACTGCATTTATTCAAGGCTTGGCAGCACAGAAACAGCCTCCGTCTCCTTACGCGTTTCGGCGGTCAATGCCGCCTTGCTCACAGGTGGAGGCAATATCACAAGCAAGGTGCAAATGTGCATGCTTTAAACAATAAGTCACATGACCAGTCAGTTAGAACTACATATCCCATAATGCAGGTAAGTTCATTTTTCAAAAGTAAATAGGAAAATCCTAGTCTTATTTTACCCGCACTGTGTTGGAGTGGAAAATGTCCAAAATGCAACTGATCACGTCTATTTACAGTTCTTGCATGGTGCCTCGATTGTTCAAGAGCCTCGAAAATTGCCTGTTTCCAGCACGATCAGAAAAGAGAGTTCTCCCCTCCGAATCCCTTCCAAGCGCTCTCTGTATTTGCTTTAGTAGCACAATCCTTAATAGGTTAAGAGAGGGCAAGTGGGTCATGCTCCTCATTCAACATCCAACAAACACCCTCCGAGTACCGGAGCCCCGACCCTTCAGGGGCGGCCTCTCAAAGCGTATGGGCACGGAGCAGCCCACCCAAATCCAAAAGAACAAGAATAGAGGCCCAATGCTGGAAACAACTGCATTTATTCAAGGCTTGGCAGCACAGAAACAGCCTCCCGTCTCCTTACGCGTCTCGGCGGTCAATGCCGCCTTGCTCACAGGTGGAGGCAATATCACAAGCAAGGTGCAAATGTGCATGCTTTAAACAATAAGTCACATGACCAGTCAGTTAGAACTACATATCCCATAATGCAGGTAAGTTCATTTTTTCAAAAGTAAATAGGAAAATCCTAGTCTTATTTTACCCGCACTGTGTTGGAGTGGAAAATGTCCAAAATGCAACTGATCACGTCTATTTACAGTTCTTGCATGGTGCTCGATTGTTCAAGAGCCTCGAAAATTGCCTGTTTCCAGCACGATCAGAAAAGAGAGTTCTCCCCTCCGAATCCCTTCCAAGCGCTCTCTGTATTTGCTTTAGTAGCACAATCCTTAATAGGTTAAGAGAGGGCAAGTGGGTCATGCTCCTCATTCAACATCCAACAAACACCCTCCGAGTACCGGAGCCCCCGACCCTGAAGGATTATGGGATATGTAGTTCTAACTGACTGGTCATGTGACTTATTGTTTAAAGCATGCACATTTGCACCTTGCTTGTGATATTGCCTCCACTCGTGAGCAAGGCGGCATTGACCGCCGAAACGCTGTAAGGAGACGGAGGCTGTTTCTGTGCTGCCAAGCCTTGAATAAATGCAGTTGTTTCCAGCATTGGGCCTCTATTCTTGTTCTTTGGATTTGGGTGGGCTGCTCCGTGCCCATCGTCTTGAGAGGCCAGCCTGAAGGGTCGGGGGCTCCGGCACTGGAGGGTGTTTGTTGGATGTTGAATGAGGAGCATGACCCACTTGCCCTCTCTTAACCTATTAAGAATTGTGCTACTAAAGCAAATACAGAGAGCGCTTGGAAGGGATTCGGAGGGGAGAACTCTCTTTCTGATCGTGCTGAAACAGGCAATTTTCGAGGCTCTTGAACAATCGAGCACCATGCAAGAACTGTAAATAGACGTGATCAGTTGCATTTTGGACATTTTCCACTCCAACACAGTGCGGGTAAAATAAGACTAGGATTTTCCTATTTACTTTTGAAAAATGAACTTACCTGCATTATGGGATATGTAGTTCTAACTGACTGGTCATGTGACTTATTGTTTAAAGCATGCACATTTGCACCTTGCTTGTGATATTGCCTCCACCTGTGAGCAAGGCGGCATTGACCGCCGAAACGCGTAAGGAGACGGAGGCTGTTTCTGTGCTGCTAAGCCTTGAATAAATGCAGTTGTTTCCAGCATTGGGCCTCTATTCTTGTTCTCATATATATATATATATATATATATATATATATATATATATATATATATATATATATATATATATATATATATATATATATATATCTACTGGCGGTCGCCAGTAGATAGTTATAGTTAGGACCTATTTTCCATAGGAAATCCGCAACATTCTATTTAAAATAACTTTGGCGCCGGTTGATGAATCTTCGCGAAATTTTCAAAACTCGTGGCCCGTTCCGGTCCGCTCCTATCCTGAAAGTCTCGGGGTGATTCGTCAAGTGGGGGCCGAGAAAAAGGGGGTCCCAAAACGTGTTTTCCCATGCAATTTTCCATAGGAACCTTTCATCGCAGCTACAGCCCGAACTGCTGAACGGAATTACACAAAATTTGGCAAAAAGGTAGCCCTTGGTTCAGAATCGTGCCTTTTGCTTAAATGGTGTAAATCCGTTCAGTAGTTCCTGAGAAATTTGAAAAAGAAAACACATATATATCTGAGCGGAGCTCAACCACACATGTCATCGTGAGATCTGATTGGCTGTCAGCACTTCATCCTGGAATTGCTGGCAGCCATCTTGGGACCAATATAAATGATAGTACCCCATTGAAATGCATTGTAGTGAATCGAAGATTTTGAGGGTTACCAAAAGGAGAACTATAAAGGGTGATAACAGACTTTAGTTACATTAGAATTCATTTGTTGATGGTACCATACTAATTTCAGGAATTGTGGTGTGTTCTAAGGTGATTTTACCCTGTGAAAAACCTTCTGCTGGGATATCATGAATCATGTTTGAGAGAAAACTATTTTCACATGCTTGTCCCATCAGTTTTGGAAGGTGCTCCAGAAGCTAAAATGAGAGCATATTATTTGTAAATTCACATTATCTTTCTCAGTCATGTGAGAATGAAGTCTGACATTCTCAGTAAAACATGTACATCCAACAAGGGCAGAGACTGTCAGTTGATTCCTTTGTGTTCTACTGCAGCTTCCCAGAGTGTTCTAAAGAACAACTAGAGTGCTAACAGCCTTACTTATGACAAAAGTATGGCACACCTGAAGCCATCTTGATTGGAATAAACTGGTAACACTTAAAACATTTAATTTAAAAAGGAACAAAATGATGGGGTTCATTTTGTCATAGAAATTATGGTTAGTGCTGTAGAAAGAAAAATTAGGACATGTTTCAAGTGTGATCTCAAATATCTGACATGCAGACTGAAACAATCACTTTCAATACCAGCAGTAGACTTCCAGTTAACTCCCTGGTGAGCAGTAGCTTTACTACAGTGATGTAATGAACAACTAGAGTGCTAACATTCTGAATTTATGGCAAATGTGTGACACATCTGAATGCCTTCTTGATGGAATCAAAGTAAAAAACTGAAAGTATTTCCTACTGAGGAGATTGCAGTAAATGAGGAAATTAAGATTCTATTACAGGACCGGAGGCTTCAGATTATGCTAAAAAGAGAAAGCGAAGAGGGCACATTTAGATCAGCAAGCTGCCTCAACGCCCTTTGATTTTAATCCTCTCGATATTGTACACCCGAGGTCCTCTGATTGGGCTCCGCCCCCAGAGGTTGCTGATTACTTCCACCAAAATTTGAGGAAGCACTTTGATAAGGAAGTGCGTAACAGACTTCGGTCTGAATGTCCGCGCCCAGATATTCCTGATAAAGTCTCAGAGACCCCGGACATTGACCCGAATATGCTGGCATTTCTGAATAGTTCGCCAGGGACCCTAAGAAGGGCATCGATCGTGCTTGGCGGGGCTGCCAAGATAAACTTTTAGACGTCTCTGGCCCGTTGGCGAAGATTCTGGAGATGGCATTGGTAGCCAAAGACACTGGCTCCCCCGTCGACCCAGACATCTTGGCAGGATGGACGCAGCGCGCCATCTGTTTCTTAGGAAACGCCAATTGCGCCATTTCATCTGAGAGAAGAAAATCATTACTCATGCGCATGGATAGCAACCTCACAGAATTGGCTTCCCCTGAAGCTGGTCCCCTGGCCGAAGGGCTCCTATTCGGCGACAAATTTGTGAAAGACGTGTCCAAATATGTGGGCACATTCACCACCCTGGATAAGGCTCAGTCCAACATAAAGCAAGTTTTTCAGCAAGGCCTTTTTGGATGGGCCGGGCGAGGCAGGGGCCGCTTGCGAGGACCTCAATACTATCAGGGCCCGCCCAGAGGTGGCTACGGTCACGGTAGAGGGGACTGGCAGGATCCTACAAGAGGTGGTACCTTCTACCCGACTAGAAGATTCTCCCGGGGCAGATACCATCGAGGGGGACAAAGAGGAAATTTCCAGCCTCATATCACTGCAGGTAAGAGCTCTAGCTCCTCTATCTTACCCTCTGGGGGGTCGCATTTGTCACTTTCTACACAATTGGGCTCAAATTACCCAAGACGCCTGGGTCTTATAAACCGTTCAGGGTTTTCGAATAGAGTTCTTCCAGTCTCCCACACAAGAATTTATACCACCCCGCTGGTTTTTTCCCAACAAGAAGTTTTTATAGAGCACGAAATAGCAGAATTGCTGGAGAAGCGCGCGGTAGCCTACTGCAGCACCAATGCCGAGTGCTTCTGCAGCAATGTCTTCCTAGTACAAAAGAGAGGCAGGGGTTACAGATTGGTACTCAACCTGAAGGGTTTCAATCATTTTGTCCTCCATCGACATTTCAAGATGGAAGGAATACATCTACTGACGGATCTTTTAAGGCAGGGAGATTGGATGGCCAGATTAGACCTCAAGGATGCCTATCTCACGGTGCCAATCTTCCCTCCTCACCGGCGCTTCTTACAGTTCAGGTGGCAAGGCTGGTGGTTGAAATATTTGGTCCTTCCTTTCGGTCTTTCCTCGGCTCCTTGGTGCTTCACCAAGCTAATGAAGCCGATGACCGCTCATCTTCGAGAGCAGGGTATTCGTCTCATAATTTATCTGGACGACATACTCATTATGGCTCGTCAGCTGCCCTAGCAGCCCAGCACCTTCAGATCACGGTGCAACTGTTGGAGAATCTGGGTTTCATAATCAATTCAACCAAATCTGTCCTGTCCCCAACTCAATCGATAGAGTTTCTGGGTTTTATCATCAACTCTCAGATGGCCCAACTTCAACTGCCCAAGAGCAAGTTGTGAGATCTGAAGAAGGAACTGAAGGTAACACTAACCAAGCAAGTAATGTCGTTGCGGGCCATTGCTCGTCTGGTGGGACTGCTTGCATCTTCGATTCAAGCGGTTTTTCTGGGCCCTTTGCACAACCAGGACTTGCAACGCTTGAAGATTCAACACTTGCGGAAGAGCCTTTCCTACTCCGAACAAATTTCCCTCACGGACGAGGTGAGGGAGGAGCTCAATTGGTGGCTGACAGACGTGGATGCGTGGAATGGTCGAGCGATCTTCGGATCTCGCCCGGAAGTGGTTATAGAGTCCAATGCCAGCCGGTGGGGCTGGGGAGCGAGATGCGGGGCGATAACCACAGGGGGCAGATGGTCTCTCCAGGAGTTAGCATTGCACATCAACTGCCTCGAGCTCCTAGCGGGTTCGTTCGCGATCCGCTCACTCTCACCCAAGAAGATCTCTTGTTGCATCCTCCTGAGGATGGACAACATTTCAGCAGTGAGGTACATAAACAAATTAGGGAGGACGAGATCGCCGATGCTGGCGGAGATAGCCAAGGATTTTTGGCACTACTGCCTGGCGCATCAGATTACTGTGATTGCGGAATACCTTCCGGGACAGGACAATGCGATAGCGGATTGGAACTCCCGCCACTTGCGAGATTACAGCGACTGGCAGCTCCATCCCTTCCTTTTTCAAATGATTCAGGAGACGTGGGGTCCTTGCATGATAGATCTCTTTGCCTCCAGGCTCAATCGCCAACTAGAGTCATTTTTCAGTTGGAGGTCGGACCCTCTGGCGAAAGCCACAGATGCGTTCACACAGGATTGGTCGACGTCATTGAATTATGCGTTCCCCCCTTTCACTCTGATTCCCAGAGTAGCGAACCGGGTTGTCCTTCAACAGGCGGGACTTGTCCTATTCACACCGGTTTGGAAGTCACAACCTTGGTTCCCGGTGCTCCTGGAGTTAACCTGCGATTTCCCGCTTCTCCTTCCATGGTCTCAGATGATGCTCCAGGGCCCTCAGAGAGAGCTGCATCCATTAGTACTAGCGGGACAGTTGTCCCTGATGGTCTGGAGGCTTTCAGGCAACAATGGTCATTGCCAGGAATTTAAAAGGAGGCTTCAGGTTTCATCCAGCAAGCCTGGGCTCGATCTACCAGAAAGCGATATTCCTCAGCATGGCGAGCATGGCTGGGTTGGTGCCTGGAGAAACAGGTGTATCCCGTGGAGGCAGACCTCTCACAGGTTGTGAACTTTTTATCTAAGAAAGCCTCTGAGGGACTCTCTTACAGATCCGTTAACAACTTCAGATCCGCTATTTCAGCTGGACATACGCAAATTGACGGCAAACCAGTAGGTATGCATCCAGTGACATGCAAACTCCTCAAAGGCATACGAGTGGCGAATCCTCCTAAGGCTAAGTATTCTGCTTTATGGGATGTTTCTAAAGTATTGACTTTATTTGATAGCTGGCCTCACAATGAGGAACTTTTGAGAAAGCAATTATCGGCTAAACTAGCTATGCTCCTTTGTTTGTCGGCTTGTCGACGAGTCTCTGATATCAAAGTCCTGGACCTAACAGGTAGAGTGTTTTCCCCAGAAGGGGTTTCCTTTACAATTTCTGCTTGGACAAAGACTTTTTCACGTTCCATTGAATATCATGTTTTACCTCTTAATGAGAAATTGTGTGTGGTAAAATGCTTGAAAGCTTATGAACACTGTACCCAAGCGGTTAGACCGGTTGGTTGTTCCAGACTGTTAATTGCATTGCAGAAACCATTTAAGCCAGTTACATCTGCCACTATTGCCAGGTGGCTCAGATATGTAATGCAGGAAGCTGGTATTGACACTGAGATCTTTGGGGCCCAATCGGTGAGGGGCGCCATGGTGTCCAAGTCTTACATGTTAGGATCTAGTTTACAGGATATAATGAAAGCAGCTGATTGGTCATCTGACTCGACTTTTAAGCAATTTTATTACAAACCTGTGGGCGATATTGCTTCTGTTGTATTGGTTAAGCGTTGAACTAGCATAATCTAAAGCCTCCAGTCCTGGAACAGAATAAAAAATTTGCTAGCATTCGCGCCAAGAATTTTCAATTCTATGAAGGACACGGAGGCGAGGATTATCCCGCCCAAAGTATATGTTTTTTCATATTCATGATTCTTGCCTATTACCCGCCCTGACAATTCTGCTTATCACGGTTATTACGACTTGCAAATTTCTGTTGCAGGAGCAGAGCAGAAAGGTAATCAATAAACATCTACTGGTTGACAAGTTCGAATGATGTGCTGCGCACCTTAAGTTACATGAATGCAGAGGATTATGGCATAAGGCTTTGAATTCTGTGTTTCTATGCGTTTTGATGGACAGAAGTTGAGTTCGAATTGGACAGTGTTCGTTCAAGGCAAAGAAAGAGGAAGTGCTCGTGTGTGAAGGGACATATATAGAGCATAGTCTCTATGGTTATTGGACTGCCCATTGCATCATGGGAAATGTAGTATATTAAAAAAATTTTAAACGTTTTTCATTGGCTGCTGTGAATAAACAGTAAAGAAAGAGAAAGAGTTTGACGAATCTTCGCAAAATTTTCAAAACTAATGGCCCGCTCAGGTCAGCTCCTGTCTTGAAAGTTTCGGGGTGATTTGTCAAGCGGGGGCCGAGAAAAAGGTGTCAAAACGCATTTTCACCATGTTAATTTCCATAGGAAACTTTAGACAAGGCTACAGCCCGAACTGCTGAACGGAATTACACCAGATTTGGCAAAAAGGTAGCTCTTGTTTAGAAAGCACCCTTTTTTTTAAATGGTGTAAATCCGTTCAGTAGTTTTTTAAATATTAAAGGAAAAAGAAATGTATATATCTGGGCTGAGCCTAACCACACATCTCATCGTGAGATCTGATTGGCTGTCAGCACTTCATCCAAAAAGTGTTGTCAGCCATCTTGGGACCAATATACTTGATAGCACCCCAATAAAATGCATTGTAGTGAATGGAAGGTTTTGAGGGTCACCAAAAGGAGAATGTATAAAGGGTGATAAGACTTTAGTTACATTATAAATCATTTGTTGATGGTACCATACTAATTTTAGGAATTGTGGTGTGTTCTAAGGTGATTGTGACCCTGTGAAAAAGCCTTCTGCTGGGATATCATGAATCATGTTTGAGGGAAAACTATTTTCTCATACTTTTCCCATAGAGGTTTGGAAGGTGATCTAAAAGCTAAAATGAGAGCATATTTTCTGTAAATTCACATTATCTTTCTCAGTCATGTGAGAATGAAGTCTGACATTCTCAGTAAAACATGTACATCCAACAAGGGCAGAGACTGTCAGTTGATTCCTTTTGTGTTCTACTGCAGCTTCCCAGAGTGTTCTAAAGAACAACTAGAGCGCTAACAGTCTTACTTATGACAAAAGTATGGCACACCTGAAGCCATCTTGATTGGAATAGGGCACATTTTGAGTGACTTCTCAAATCCTCTTCTATTTCATTAATAAATTCTGACATTTAGACTGAAACATGCACTTTCAATACCAGCAGCAGACTTCCCTGGTGAGCAGTAGCTTTACTACAGTGATCTAATGAGCAACTAGAGTGCTAACATTCTGAATTTATGGCAAATGTGTGACACATCTGAATGCCTTCTTGATGGAATCAAAGTAAAAAACTGAAAGTATTTCCTACTGAGGAGACTGCAGTAAATGAGGAAATTAAGAAACTTCATAACAAGTAAGTCTCCCAAAATGGCCACCAGAGACAAAAGAGCCCAAATGTAGCACAAATATCACCCAGATGTAGCCCACGTATAGCCCAATGACAGAAGTGTGCAAAACACTTTTTATTCTTTGTTTTTTTGCAGTTTAATATAGTGCAGACTGGTCAGGTATTGGAGTGCTTTACATGAGCATTGGTTACATCACACAAGGACAAATTCATTTTGGTTGTAGACATGAGGAGATTAAGTGATTTGACCAGAATCACAGAATGTCGAGCTGAAGCAGAAACTCCAACCTGGTTCCCAGTTGCAAAGTCTGCAGCTCTGGAAGTAACACCACATCCTCTCCCCTAAGTGCAACATTTAATCAAGTGGTCAACTGGATAAAAAACATAAAGATAACAAATAATTTAAAAATGCTTTGTACGCTATTTAGAAAACTCATAAAATATGTCCTCATTTTAGTTTTTAGAGCACTAACCATAATTTTGATGCTAATAAGACCCTCTCATTTCTGTAATTTCTAAAGGAAATGCTCTAGGTATTACAGTTTTGATTACATCAAGATGACATCAGGCGTGCCACACTTTTGTAATAAATATAGAATGTTAGCAATCTAGTTGTTCATTAGGATACTGTTGAGAGGCAGAGGCCAGGGGCACTGACTCAGAAAATTGAAAGGCAGGTAGGAGGGTGCAGAGGCAACAATTTGACCACACTGGGCAGGCAGGAAGGGCAGTGGCAGCACAACAGACTATGGAGGGCAGTGGAAAGAGGGGGCAGGGCAACAAACCAACAATGCAGGACAGGCAAGAGAGACTGTGGCAATATAATAGAGCATTGTGGGCAGAAGGAAGAAGGCAGTGGTAGTACAACCATACATGCCAACAGACCCGATTCAGCCAGGAAACACCCAATGTTTTTAAGCCCAAATGGGCTTTATTTGATCTGTCTCCTGTCTACAATCTCCTCTTTTTCAAGAGTAATGATCAATGGGGAGAAATCAATACCCCAGTTTTGTTTTCAAAATCTCCCTCTTACCAAGTTCAAAATGTTAGCAAGTATGGTACATTGGATCACGGAAGGCAGGAGGAATTAGGGTAGGGACATGGACTCAGATAACAGAAGACAAGAGGGACATAGACAGGTGCACCAAACTGACCTTACAGGGCAGGCATCAGGGTTTGCAGCAGCACAATGCACCACACAGGGCATGCGGGACGGGAGTGCAGCACAACAATCCATGGAAAGCAATAGGGAGGGGACAGGACCATGTACATGGACAACAGAGAACAGAGGGGAAATAGGCAATGGCAGCAAGCTGACCATAATGGACAGACAGGAGAGAAAGCTGCAGCATAACGGACCATAAAGGGCAGGAGGGAGGGATATGGGGCATTACAATGGAACAGACAAGCCAGGAGGGAGGGAATAGGGGTCTGCACATGGAAAACAGAAAGCAGGGGGCAAGGCAGGAGCAGCAAGATGACCATGGAGGTCAGGCAGGATGGGTACTAGAAGCAAGACACACCATGGAGAGCAACAGTGAGACTATAATGGCATACACACAGACCATGGAGGGAAGGTGGGAGGGGGTCAGGGGCAGCTAGCTGACCACACAGGGGAAGGTGGGAGGGGCCGTGGCAGCACAGAAGACCATGCATGACAAGCAGGAGGGTTAGTGGCAGCACAATGGCTATGATGGGCAAGAAGGAGGGGGCAGGGGCATGCACAAAGGAACATGGAGGATAGAAGGAGGGGTAGGAGCTGGGCACAGACAAGAGAGGTTCAGGGGAAGGGGCCTCACAACAGACCACGGGGGCAGGCAGGAGGCAGTTGCAGCACAACAGACCAGGGAGGGCAGAAGGGTGTGGCAGTAAAATGAACCATGGAGGACAGGAGGAAGGGGATAGGGGCATGGAACGAGGACAGACAGTGTGGAGGTAGCAGGGACAGGTTACAGTCATCTGACAATGCTAGGCAGGTAAGAGGGGAGTGGCAGCTCAACAGGAACACTCAGAGTAGATAGGAGAGGGCAGGTCCATGGAACATGGTGGGCAAAAGGATGGAGCAGGGGCATGCACACAGACATCGGAGGGGCAGGGGAAGGAGAGTAGGGGCAGAAAGCTAAGCACAGAGGCTAAGCAGGAGGTCAATGATGGGGCTTCGAATTGGGCAATGGAGGGAAGGAGGAGTGGACTGGGATATCATGCTAAATGGAGGGCAGTGGCAGCACATCAGACCATGCATGGCAGGAGGGAGGTGGCTAGTGCATGGATTCAGACAACAGAGGATAGGGAGTAGGTGGATGGGGCAGCAAGCTAACTGTTCAGAGAAGGCGGGAAGGCCAGTGGCAGAACAGCGGCCACACAGGGCTGTAATGAGGAGCAGGGGCATGGACTTGGACAATGGATGGCAAGGAGGAGGGAGGCAGGAGCAGCAAGCTTGGGTGGGGGCAGCACAATGCCAGGCCAGGCCCTGCTTCCAACCCCCACCATCCATTGTGATAGGCATCTTACTTAACGTTAAAAAAACCTAGAAATTCGCTGAAAAAACAAAGATTACAGGGACATTATAGTTAGACTCATATTTCACTCGTACAAAACCAGTGAAATTCAGCAGTCATAGTTACCTGAGCTAACTATAACTTACGCCCCGCAATGCACTGCTTATGACCTCAGACATTACATCATTCATGACACGGTCAGATGACATCACTCATGACATTACTCATGACATCTCCAAATGAGCTGTGAATGGAATGGAACTATGATCGCTGAGAACTTTATTTTAGGGATAGTGTGTGTATATTAACACTTCTTTTTGCTTTTCTTTCGTGTAAGAACCATTATAATACGCAATGTGCCCAGATCAATATGGCCGATAGCCTTTCACTTCAAAGTAATGTGTAGTCCATTGTTTATGTTGATGTTTGCAATCCTAAGTATGTTTATTATGAACAAGTCACATTGACGAACATACAGGTACGGCGGTGCACGGGGCAAGATATGCTGAAATGACATTGTGTGCATATTAACACTTGTTTTCTTTTCTTTATTGTATCAATTCTGAATTTTCACATCGTGACCAGGCCAATCACGACCGCCAGCTTTTGGATTAAAGTAATATGTAGTCCTTTGTTAATGTTGGCAACTGGAGGCATTTGTACATTTAAATAAGGAAGCTGCAATGGCGTCTTGTATCGTTATCAAGGTTTGGACTGAGCTGAAACGCGTGGATTGTGTCCTTTGCGATTAAATACTTCCAAAACTACAACCTGATGCTGATTCCTTCCTTGTAAGAGTGAGAGGAGATTGAATACATATATATAAAATTCACCAAAAAAACACAGGTTTTAGGGACGTTATAGTTAGAAATTAGCATTTAAAAAACCTTAGATATTCACTGAAAAAACCACAGGTTTCAGGGACGTTATAGTTAGTCTGACATTTCACTTGTACAAAACCAGAGAAATTCAGCCGTTATAGTTAGCTGAGCTAACTATAACTCACGACCCCACAATGCACTGCTGATGACATCACATATTACATCACTCATGACATGGTCAGTGACATCACTGATGACATCACTGATGATATAACTGATGACATCATCCAGTGACTGTGAGAGGTGTTTCTAAAGGTTTAAGAATGTGATATATATATGATGATTCAGTCAGTGGGTGACTCCACTGTATAAGTGAGTGATTATATGTGTCTGGGTGAATGTATAGGTGAGTGACTAATCTGTGTGAATGTCTGTATCAGTCTGTCAGTTGGTGTGTAAGTGGCTGCATGGGTTGGTAAATAGGTACATCAGTGTCTATATGGGTTATTAATTGGTTGTCTGAGTACCTGTATGGGTGCCTGAGTGTCTGTGTGTTGTGTGACTACCTGCATGGATGTGTGAGTGGGTGATTCACTGGGTGTATGGATTCATGAGTGCATCTGCGAGGGGCTGTATGGGAGAGTGAGTGTGCATATGGCTGTGTTGGTGAGTGAATGGATGTCTCAGTGGTATATGTGAGAGTAACTGCAAATGTGAATGGCAGTATATATGAGTGTTGGAGTATATAAGTGACTGTATGTGAAAGTGAGTGATTGTGAAGTGGATGTATGGATGAGTGTGTGCTTGTGTCAGTGATTGTATAAGAGAGTAAGTATGTGCTAGTATCTGTGAATAAGTGAGGTAGTGTGTGTATAACTGTATAGTTGAGTAAATGGCATTGTGATTGACTCTTTGGGTGACTGACTAGGTGTGTGAGTAACTCTATGGGTGAGTGGCGATGTGTGAGTGTCTGTTTGGGTGTATGAGTGCATATAATAGTGGCTGTATTGATGAGTGACTGCATGTATGAGTGACTGTATGGGTGAGTGAGTGGATGTGTATGTAGACCTATGAATCAGTGAGTGGGTATGTACTAACTGGTATAGGTGTGTCTATGGTTTTGAGAATGGTAGTCTGTATTTTAGAGTGGGTGTATGAAAGGTTATATTAGGGTGTCAGTAGGTGCATCAGAGATTAAGTGGATGATGCTATCAGTGATGTCATCAGTGATGTCATTTGAGATGTCATCAGTGATGTCATCAGTGATGTCACTGACCATGTCATGTAATATGTGATGTCATCAGCAGTGCATTGCGGGGGCGTGAGTTATATATATAAATATATGTATATGTATTATCTACTGGCGGTCGCCAGTAGATAGTTATAGTTAGGACCCCGTGGTCTCCGCATTTTCTTTACACCCACTTTTAACGATCCCGACTTAGTGGAGGAATGGGCAGCTAATAATCATAGCTGCTCAACTGTAATGTTGCAACTATTGGTGAAATACGCCACAAGGGATTGCGACAAAATAACTAAGCAAATTGACGAGATTACAACTAAGTTGAAAACAATCTGTGATGATGAGGAATTCCAACGGGATATGTCAAAAATGGAGTTGAGATTGGATAAAATTGAGAAGGAAATACGAGGAAAGAAACAACGTAGATTTTACGTGATCTCGTGGATTACGAGAGAGGCAGATATTGACCTTTGCTAAACGATATGATCATTTACACAGTACCTCTCAAGTACAAAGTAAATTATCTGTAACAACTCCGATTGTGGAAAACAGAGAAGATTCGACAACTATTAATGAAACAGTGAGGACCCCGGAACAGGCAACAAACAGCAGCAATGTCGAAGTTACGGCAGATACAACAGCAAAAGACCGAATTTTAAAGGAGTTCTCAATCATGGCACAAGGCAGATTGGCTATTCAGAACAAACCAGGACCAAGCGGTCAGAAAGGTGAGAGGTCGCGGAGGAAGAGGCGACGGAAGGCTAGCCGCATTGCACAGAGAAACAGTGGAGAGCCCAGTGGGATCAAGAACAAGGGGACAAAAAAAGTTATCAAAATGATGAACACGTCAGAAATTGATAAACAAACTGTTATTAATCTGTCCGAGCAGACTCTAAATGACACAGAAACTGAAGTACTTGCCTTGGGATTGACCTTTTGTCCATCAACTGAGTTCAGCTATACCCAAGCCCGTATAGATCTATTCCAATTTACCCAAAAACTACAGCTGAGGAAGTGGTTTGCTTACAAGAATAATACTGCAGAATGATAATGTAAGTGTGATGCCTAGTAATATATGTATTGGGGATATTGAATTTCTGCATATTTTAAATGAATTGGGAGAACAACAGGATTTTATTCCAGATCCCTTTATTAATCTTATTAATGACAATATCAGATTGGATCTAAGTCATAGTAGTGGCTTTAGAGCCCAAATCAATTTTTTTACCGCAAATAGTAAATGAGGCAATAGATATATTTGAGAAAAGGGTGATCAAGGGTTTGAACAAATTATCATATACAGAGGCAATGGTTATAATAATTTAACTAATATTCAGAAAACAGTGATTACAAACCTGAGAAATGACAACAGTATTGTTATCAAGAAGTCTGATAAAGGGTGAAATATTGTTATACAGTCAAGAGACAAATATGTGGAAGAAGGATTGAGACAGATGAGTGATCATACTAGATATGAAAGAAGTTCTAGAAATGTCTATGAGATAACGAACAATGAATATCAGAATCAATTATGGGAGTGGAAGGAAAGAGGTCTGTTAGAGCAAGAAGAATATTATTTTTACATTGTAAATTTCCGAAAATTCCAGTCCTCTACCTTCTGCCCAAACTCCATAAAGATATGATTAATCCCCCGGGCAGGCCCATTGTATCCTCAAGGGGAAGCGGCTTAGAGAATACCTCTAGATACATTGACCACTACTTACAGCCTGTGGTGAAGGCCTCCCCTCGTTTGTTAGGACACACGGGATTTTTAAGATTCATAGATAGGGTCAAATGGAATGACAAATGTATAATGATGTGTCTTGATGTTAATAGCCTTTATACCAGCATTCCCCACGATCAGGGCATTGAAGTATGCAGGTACTTTTTAAAAAATAGATCTGTGTCATTTCTCTTCCATACAGAAATGATAATTGATATGATGCGTACCTGTCTTACAAAATATTTTTTCATCTTCAACGATCAGGTATATCGGCAAACCCTCAGGACGGCGAAGGGCACCTGCTTCGCCCCCAGCTTTGCTTGTCTCTACCTTGGCTGGTGGGAGGAGCAGGTGGTCCGGGTCCATGACTCATTTAAAAAACATGTGAGAGTCTGGGCCAGATATATAGACAATATTTTTGCGTCTGGGAGGGAGTAAAATTGAGGCCGAAACCTTTGTTGAAGATACTAAATCAGAATACGTTGAACCTTTCATTCACAAGCCATTTTGGTGACAAAACTATTGAATTTTTGGATGTGCAAGTAGTGGCTGAAAAGGACAAACTTGATACATGCCTATACAGAAAGAAAACAACGGGCAATAGTTTGCTACACGCCTATAGCTGTCATCCAGGCAACCTCATTAAAAGTATTCCGCTTGGTGAACTATTGAGGGCGAAACGTAATTGTAGTACGATGGAAAGTTACAATATCGAAAAGAGACCGGATGACAAAACGCTTTACTGCATAGGGGTTACAGTCAAGAATGCTATATCGACTGCCTGTAAAAAGTTGAAGCTAGAGCTCAGTGGAGGATCTTGTTAAAAATTAAGGATGAAGAATGTGAGTCCGATGACTTAAACAAGATCAGGTTTATTACCACTTATAACAAAAAAATCCAAAGAGGTACAAAAATGTTTGGGAAAATTCTGGAATGTTCTTAAAGCCGATTCTAATCTGGAGAAACACTTGGGTGACTATCCACAAGTCAACATATAGAAAAGCACAATCATTGAATGACATGATGTGTCCTGCTTTACTCCCCAAAGAGAAAAACATGCAACGTAGTGCTGTACAAGGGTTCTTTGTATGTGGCAGATGCAAGCCCTGTAAATACAGTACTAACTGCAAAGAGGTGAAGTGTGGTCGGTCGATTCTGAGACATTCAAAATCTTGGAAACATGTCTCGTGCAATACTAGAGTATGCTGTATATGCCCTCAGATGCCCCTGTGATAAATACTACATTGGAAGTACTATCCATAAAGCTAAAAAACGTGTATTGGAGCATCTGAGGGCAATAACCCATAATGATAAACAATACCCTATTGCCCGACATTTCTTTTCTACCCACAATCAAAATACTAATCTGCTATCGTTCATTGTCCTGGACAGTATCCCCAGAAGGGAGAGGGGAGGAGATAGAACCAAGGGACTTAGACGCCTCGAGTCCAGGATGATTATCAAATATCACACTATGCAACCGAAGGGCCACAACAGTGACGAGGCACTAGCAGTACATTTAGGCTGAGATAGCTATGTACTATATACATGTTTCTCTTTTAAATATGCCAAAGTAAATCTAGGAATGTTAACTTATGTTTTTATTCCCTCTCCATCTCATCCTATTAATTGTTGTGTGTTGATGTAAAAATTTGAATATAGACGTTTGTATTAGACATTTATTGTTTGATTTTATTTCAGATTTTGGATTTGCCTCAATAGCAAGTGGAAGGCGAAAGGAGCGAAAATATCTGCCTCGGAATGGTGTTTTAACACTCTTGAACTATGAATGTGATTCTTTGTTGAAGTACTATTTAACATGGAGGAAGTGGTCCCGGTAGTGGTGTCATTCCTACCCACTGGGGTTTGGAAATTTATTAAGTTTGCCCACTTGGGCTAGGATTTAACTGGAAGTAAAGTAAGCATAGGAACCAACTCCTATATTCCTTCCTAGCTAAACACGCAGGGGTAAGGCGGGCGCTTTGTGAGTTGGTTGGCAACCCGTTTTAATTGCGGAGTTGTTACCGCCAACTGTGACTGGATTTGAGTGAATTCTATGTGGTCCTATTATTAAACAAAGGCACGGGACATTTGATATGCCCACATAAGGCTGATCTCTGTGCCTGGTTGTGGCGCGCTGGTAATGACAGCAGCCGCAGACTTCTACGGTTACTTACACTTGGGCGGCTTAACCACCCGGGATTCCTTCGAAGTAGCTATGCCAGAGCGAATTGTGGGGATTAGTAGTCCACCTGGAAATGCTGCTATCACAGAATGCACACACTCTGCACTAATGCAGTTGCAAATAATGTAAATAGTAAATGTGTTATTTTTCACGATGTGAATAACTACTTCTGTTTAGTATGCAAACTTATATGAATTAAGGCAGATGAGGCTCACAGTAGTAACACCTATTACATTGAACGACTGAGACAAATGCAAGAAAGTCTGTTTTCACTTTTTTATGCTTTGTATGTCCACATGATTTTGCTATAAAACTTTATTGTTTCTGCATGCACACTACTCGGGTGAGCAAGGAGCGGGTGCTCGGAGACGCGTAAGGGTGATTTTGCTGCAAATCACGCATGGCAAGAAATATGGGCCTTGACGTGTTGTCTTTGGAGAAGTTGAGACGGCGTTGTGTTTGTTGGATTTACGAGGGCTTGCGACCCTGTCACGGCCCGCCATTATAAGTGGCGCGGGTTCCATCGCTATCGAACTTTTGGAATATAAATATATGTATATGTATTATCTACTGGCGGTCGCCAGTAGATAGTTATAGTTAGGACCTATTTTCCATAGGAAATCCGCAACATTCTATTTGCAATAACGTTGGCGCCGGTTGAAGAATCTTCGCAAAAGCTTCCAAATTGTTGGGCGCTCCGGTCCGCTCCTATCCTGAAAGTCTCGGGTGATTCGTCAAGCGGGGCCGAGAAAAAGGGGGTCCCAAAATGTGTTTTCCCCATTCATTTTTCCATAGGAACCTTTAGTCGCAGCTACAGCCCGAACTGCTGAACGGAATTACACCAAATTTGGCAAAGAGGTAGCCCTTGGTTCAGTGTCGTGCCCTTTGCTTAAATGGTGTAAATCCGTTCAGTAGTTCCTGAGAAAATCAAAAGTAAAGTCACATATATATCTATGGCCGGTAGGGTCCGCGTACCCTCCCGATCACGAGCTGCATGCTAATTGGCTGTCAAGTGGCTGTCAACACTCCAAATCAGGAAGTGTTGGCAGCCATTTTTATCCCTCGGTAGAACCGAGGGACAGAAACAAACAAGTATGCAAGCGCAAAGGGGGCAGGGTAGAAACACCCTGACCCCCTAGGTCTGCTCAGGGGTCCCTCAAGGACCCCCTGGGCAGAAAAAAGCATTTAAAAAAAAATTGGCGGATGCGCTTTAGGGTGCGCGGATCCCGCCGATAGGGGTCCGAGCGCGGTCTCCCGCGCTCGATGTTAATTTGCCCCGGGTGGCCCAAGTCCTGGGGGCATGCGGGGTGGGTTTAGATTTTATGGGGGCCTCTACGGTCCCCAAGCCCCAGGACCGCCACCCCTGGGGCTTTAAATAAAATGGTGCGGGGAGGGCTCTCCGCCCTCCCGCAGCCCCGGGACCGCCACCCCCTCGGGGCTTCTTTTAAATTTAAATGACCTGTGTGGGGGGGCTCCAGTCCCCCCACACGCCCCGGGGACCGCCACCTCCCCGGGGCACTAACAAATTTAAAATGGGGGTCCCACTCACTGATTCTTAGGTCTACACACACATCCACTCACTCACCCGTACAGTCACTCATACTTACGGTCACTCAGTACAGGACTATCATATGCACTCATACTCCTATATAGACACTCAAACACCGCCACTCATCCATAGAGGTACTCACACACCTAGTCAGTCATGCAAATAATTAAGCACACTGCCATTTACTCACCTATACAGTTATACACACACCAGCTCACTTACTCATACAAATACTAGCACATTCTTACGCTCTTATACAATCACTGATACAAGCACACACGCATCCATACAGCCACTCTCACAATCACACACTCTCGCTTATATATGTAAATGTAAATCCGTTTTTGTAAAGCGCAACTACTCACCCTTTACAGGTCTCAATGCGCTGGGGGCCATCGTGGAAATTAAGTGAGCTATTGCCCAGAGTCACACGGTGCTGAGCTGCGCTGACGACGGAGCCGGGATCGAACCGTGAACCCTGTGCTCCAAGTCAGCTGCCCCTGGCCGCTGCACCACACCTCTCTATAGCTATTTATATACTCCAACACACATATATACTCCAACACACATATATACTGCCTTTCACATATGTAGTTACTCACACATGTACCACTGGGACATACATTCACTCACTAACACACCCATACACACACTCACCCAACCCATACAGTCCATCACAGATGCACTCTTGAAACCATGCACCCAGTGAATCACCCACTCACACATCTATGCACAGAGTCGCACACACCCCACCCACACAAACACTCAGGCACCCATACAGATACTCAGACAACCAATCAATAACTCATATAGACACTCATGTAGCTATTCACAAACCCATGCAGCCGCTTACACAGCAACAGACAGACGGATACAGACATTCACACAGTTTAGTCACTAATCCATGCATTCAGTAAGATACGTTTAATCACTCACTTATAGAGTTAGTCACGCACCTACTAAATCATCCATACAGACACTTATACACCCACTCATTCTTCAATATGCCTTTCCCTATATATATTAAACATATTTAAACTTACAGAAACACACAGTCACTGGGTGATGTCATCAGTGATGTCATTTGAGATGTCATCAGTGATGTCATCAGTGATGTCACTGACCATGTCATGAGTGATGTAATATGTGACGTCATCAGCAGTGCATTGCGGGGCGCGAGTTATAGTTAGCCGAACTAACTATAACGGGGAATTTCACGGGTTTTGTACGAGTGAAATGTCCAACTAACTATAACTTGTCCCTAAAACCTATGGTTTTTTCAGTGAATTTGTAAGCTTTTTTAAATGCTAATTTCTAACTATAACGTGCCTGAAACCTATGGTTTTTTCAGTGAATTTCAAAGGTTTTTTAAATGCTAATTCCTAACTATAATATGTCTGAAACCTATGGTCTTTTTCAGTGAATTTCAAAGGTTTTGTAAATGACAATTTTTAAATGTATTAATTGTTATATTTATTTTTTTGATACTGATTTACTACATTTTTTAAACTATTTATTTTTAGATATTTTATTTTTTAAATTACATTGTAATTACATTATACATTACATTACAAAATATACTTTCTCAGAATGATTTACTTTAGTTTAAATACTTTGCAAATAGGCAATAGACTTTTAAGTACAGTAGTTACAGTTGTTGCAATGGGCAACACAATTTCAAACACAATGCAACATTGAGCTCAATGTGAATTTCTAGTTAAATGCAATTAGTTACTTTATGGATTACTTTTCAACCACAGGACTGGATCCTAGATTCAGTCCTGGGACATCTCCTGTAAACAGTTGAGTAAAAGCGTTTTGGTTACAGTAGTGATTTTTAAGGAATATTATTGTATTTTAAAAGTTGACACTTAGAAACTTTTTCACATAGAATCACCAATGTTATCCTATGGGAGGAAATTCACTTAGCAGGTAAGTAGTGTTATCGTTACTTTTTCTTACTCAGTGGTGGATCCTGGATCCAGCACTGGTGCATCTCCTGTAAACAGTTGAAAGAATGCGTTTAAGTCATACAGGCGATTTTTAAGGAATATTTGTAGTTTGTGAAAATCGACACTGAAACTTTTCTGCTGAAAACCAGACAATGGATTCGTATGGAAGGAAATACAAGTTACTGGTAAGTATGGTTAGAATTACTTTTCAGGGTCATTGCTGGGCTAAAAGATGCAGCACTGGGTTCTCTCCTGATAACAGGTGAGTAAGTCGGAATTCGTAGTCCGGCTGATTTTAGAGGAATATTATAAAGTTCCAAAACTCCACACTTAGAAGAATTTCCAAGTGAAACCAGTCCAATGTTAGCCTATGGAAGGAAATTCAAGTTACTGGTAAGTACGGTTAGAATTACTTTTCAGGATCTGTACTGGGCTCAAAGATGCAGCACTGAGGTCTCTCCTGATAACAGGTGAGTAAATTGGAATTCGTAGTTCGGCTGATTTTAGAGGAATATTTGCACAATGGTGAAGGAAGGGGGTGGGGCCTGAGGTGACATGTCTGCAAACATGCCCTGTGGCGCATTTTAAGTTGGAGAATTAATTTCTCCTCAATCCTGAGGGTCCCTAGGGGCCAACTAACCCACCAGGAACCTCCAGTATGCGCCAGGGGGCTGCGTTGCAGAGAGGTGTTCAGAGGCCATGCCCTTTTACAACACTCTGCAACACAGCTCCGTGGCGCTTACTGGAGGTACCTGGTGGGATAGTTGGCCCTCAGGGACCCTCAGGATTGAAGAGGATTTAATTCCCATCTTAAAACGCGCCACAGGGCCTGTTTGCACACATGTCACCTAGAAGCCCCTCCCCCTCCCTTCACCACTGTGCAAACGCGCCCCGTGGCGCGTTTTTAAGTTGGGGGAATAAGTCCCCTTGAATCCTGAGGGTCCCTGGAGTCCAACTAGCCCACCATAGCTACTCTCCAAAAGCGCCACAGAGCTGCGTTGCAGAGAGGTGTAAAAAGGGGCGTGGCCTCTGTACACCTCTCTGCAACGCAGCCCCTGGCTCATACTGGAGGTTCCTGGTGAGCTAGTTGGCCCCCAGGGACCCCCAGTTTTCAAGGGGAATTCGTTCCCCATCTGCAAACGCGCCAGGGGGCGCGTTTGCAGACTGCTGCAGAGAGGGGGCGGGGCCTCCGGCATGATGCCGGTCTTTTTTATTTAAAAAAATAATAATAATTTGTATGGGAGGGGGCTGCGTGGCCTGATGATTTTCTTTTTTTTAAAAACAAAACGGGAAGGGGGCCGCGTGGCCCCCCTTCCCTGGGCCTCTATTGGCCCCGGGGACCCCATCCCCCGGGGCATGCCTTCTTTTTTTTATAATTCAAATATTTGGAGGGGGGCTGCGTGGCCCCCCTCCTCAGGCCATTTAAGGCCCCGGAGACCCCATCCCCCGGGGCCGGCCTTCACCTTTTTATTTTTATTTTATTTTTATTATTGGGGAGGGGGTGTGTGGCCCCCTCCCAGGGCCACTAATAGCCCCGGGACCCCATCCCCCGGGGCCTGGCCTGCTGTTGGGGACCGTGGGGGTCCCCAATCCCCGCACGGTCCCACCGGCTCCTCGCATCCTGCGGTGGCCGGCATTGCCTTTCCATAAGGGAGCTGCTGACATGCAACTCCCCTTGTGGAAAAGCAATCTGATCTGCTTCATTGAAGTGAGAGCAGGTTTCCTGCTCTCGCTTCAATGAAGCTAGCAGCTCTGTGTACAGGACGGGAGCCGCGAGGTCTCCGTCCTGCCATTGCAAACAGCAGTGTCCTGGGGTAGGCATCCCGGGACACTGCAGGAGCCGCCTGGTGGGTGGCAGTCCCCAGGGCCACCACAGGCTCCAGGAGGGGCCGCGCGGCCCCCTCCCCACTTCTGCAAAGCCCGGGAGGTGGTGGCCCCGGGGCTTCGGATGTCCGACGAACGGACCCCCATTTTAAATTTTTAGTGCCCCTGGGGAGGTGGCGGTCCCGGGGCATGTGGGAGGCTGGAGCCCCCACACTGGTATTTAAAATTTAAAAAGAAGCCCTGGGGGTGGCGGTCCCGGGGGCCGCGGGAGGGCACAGTGCCCTCCGCATCCATTTTTATTAGAAAGCCCTGGGGGGTGGCGGTCCCTGGGGCTTGGGGCCATAGAGGCCCCCATTAACTATAAACCCACCCCCGCATGCCCCCGGGACTTGGCCCACCCGGGGGCAAAATAGCATCGAGCGCGGGAACCGCGCTCAATTTCTTTTACGGCGGGATTCGCGCACCCTAAGCGCATCCCGCCGATTTAAAACAAAAACAAAAAATGCTTTTTCTGCCCAGGGGTCCTAGTGGGACCCCCTGAGCAGACCTAGGGGTCAGGGTGTTTCTACCCTGCCCCCTTTGTGCGTTTGCGCACTTGTTTCTCTGCCTCGGTTCTACCGAGGACAAAATGGCTGCCAACACTTCCTGATTTGGAGTGTTGACAGCCACTCAGCATGCAGCTCGTGATCGGGAGGGTACGCGGACCCTACGCGGCCATAGATATATATGTGATTTTACTTTTGATTTTCTCAGCAGCTCACTGAACGGATTTACACCATTTAACAAAAGGGTTCTTTCTGAACCAAGAACTACCTCTTTGCCAAATTTGGTGTAATTCCGTTCAGCAGTTCGGGCTGTAGCCGTGGCTAAAGTTTCCTATGGGAAAATGAATGGGGAAAACACATTTTGGGACCCCCTTTTTTTCTCGGCCCCCGCTTCACGAATCACCCCGAAACTTTCAGGGTAGGAGCGGACCGGAGCGGGCCATAAAGTTTGAAAATTTCGCGAAGATTCGTCAGCCTGACGCTAAGAAGTTATTTCAAATAGAATGTTACGGATTACCTATGGAAAATAGGTCCTCAACTATAACTATCTACTGGTGACCGCCAGTAGATAATATATATATATATATATATATATATATATATATATATATATATCTTCCTCGCTAGTTTCCTGCGCTCGCTCGCTGTACTCCAAACCGAAGGGTGCATCGTCACCGGATTTTACAGGGAAATCCAATTCAATACAACAATCCTTTACACAAGGAAGACGACGCAATGTGCGATCAAACAATATTTATTTCGTCAGACCGCCATCGGACGCGTTGCGGCTGATCCCAGCTTTGCTCACCAATGGCGAGGTAGCATTTCCGGCAATCTTTTAACCATCGTCATTTTCAAAATTAGAACTACAAGTGCATAGACATAAACAACAGACCCGTAGTCTTTTTCACAATCTCGGAAAATATCCAATCCCGTAACCCACAAATGACTGTTTTCTCAACCATTCTCAACAGCATCAAAGTATGGTGCCACAATTTAAGAGGCCTAGCCCCTAAAACATTGACTCAGTACCTTTAAGATCAAGGGGTGGTAATCGAGAAAAATCTTTGAGGAGACTTGAGTCTCGATATATAATTGAATTAAATTCGAAGAGTCCCAGTGGTCTAAACATTGGAGAAGATTTGCATACACATTTATAATGAATTATGACTTTTTAGTAAGAAAAGCCATCTAGCGTAATTCCTCTCCTTTGTAGCAATCATGAATTTTTCTGCACCATGATGTATACATGGTTTTTAAAAATTGAGTTTTTTTAATATATTATTTTTTTATATATTGACACATAGTTAGTTTCTGCACAACTACCCGTAAAAAGCAACCTACTATGACTATTTATATACCTGTTATTTACTCCCTATTGGCAAATATCATTTGATTGGCGGTTATGCCCACTTGGGCCCAACAACGTTTGATGTATTCCATTACTAAATGTGAATAGTGTTCAAACCCACTGGGGAACTGTGCCAACTGTGCCAACACCCTCGCCCCGCTGAAAAAACTCACCTACAGTGACACCACCAAAAGAGCCAGCTGGTTCACCTCGGAACTCCTAGCTTCCAAGCGTACCTGCCGGAAACTAGAGAAGAAATGGCACAGTGATAAGACACCGGACAGCCACGCAGCCCACAAAGACGCCATCCGTAACCACCACCACCTCATCAAGTCCGCCAAGAGAATCTCCTTCAAAGACCGCCTCGACAACAACGCACACAACAGCAAGGAGCTTTTCAACATCGTGAAGGAACTCTCCAACCCCAGCTCCAACACCAACGACATCCCGCCGTCGCAACCCCTGTGCGATTCCCTCGCCACCTTCTTCCACCGCAAGATCGCCGACATCCACGACAGCTTCAACACCCAGACAGCCCCAACTAAGATCGATGCACCAGACCCGCCGCACACCATCGACCACGACCCCCTGCCAGCCTGGGCCAGCGTGAACATCGAGGACACCATCAAGACCATGAGCACAATACACTCCGGCTCCCCGTCAGACCCTTTCCCCGCACCACATCTTCAACAAAGCCAGCAGCTCCATCGCACCCCACCTGTGCAACGTCATCAATCTCTCCTTCGAGACCGCGACCTTCCCAGAGAGCTGGAAACACGCAGAGATCAACGCCCTACTCAAAAAACCCAAGGCGGACCCGAGAGACCTCAAGAACTTCCGGCCCATCTCCCTGCTTCCGTTCCCAGCCAAGGTCATCGAGAAGATCGTCAACAAACAGCTAACCCGATGCCCTCGAAGAAAAACAGCATCCTGGACCCATCCCAATCGGGGTTCTGCAGCAACCACAGCACTGAGACTGCCCTCATCGCTGCCACCGACGACATCAGGATCCTGCTGGACAACGGTGAGACCGCAGCCCTCATCCTGCTGGACCTCTCCACCGCCTTCGACACTGTCTGCCACCGCACTCTACGCGCACACCTCCACGACGCAGGGATCCGAGACAAGGCCCTGGAATGGGCCACCTCCTTCCTCACCGGCAGAACCCAGAGAGTCCGCCTCCCACCATTCCGATCCGAAGCCTCCGAGATCATCTGCGGCATTCCCCAGGAATCATCCCTCAGCCCAACACTGTTCAACATCTACATGGCCCCGCTCGCACGCATCGCCAGACAGCACGACCTCAACATAATCTCCTACGCCGACGACACTCAACTGATCCTCTCCTCACCAAGGACCCTCTCGCCGCCAAATCCAACCTCCATGAAGGAATGAAGGCCGCCGCCGATTGGATGAAGATCAGCCGACTAAAACTGAACACGGAGAAGACAGAGGTCCTCATCCTCGGCTCCAACCCCTCAACCTGGGACGACTCCTGGTGGCCAACGACGCTGGGAGCAGCCCCGACACCCACCGACCACGCACGCAACCTGGGAGTCATCCTCGACTCAACGCTCTCCATGGCCAAGCAAGTCAACGCAGTCTCATCCTCCTGCTTCAACACCCTCCGCATGCTTCTCAAGATCTACAGGTGGATCCCGACAGACACAAGAAGAACAGTCACCCAGGCCCTCGTCAGTAGCAGACTTGACTATGGGAACGCCCTCTGCGCAGGAGCCCGGCCAAGCTCATCAAGCGACTGCAACGCGCACAAACGCCTCCGCACACCTGATCCTCGATGTACCACGCCACAGCCACATCACCCCCCACCTGAGGAACCTGCACTGGCTCCCCGTCGACAGGAGAATCTCCTTCAAACTCCTCATTCACGCACACAAGGCACTCCACAAGACTGGCCCAGCCTACCTCAACAGACGACTCCTCTTCTACGTCCCCAACCACCAACTCCGCTCCGCCGACCTCTCCCTCGCCACCGTCCCTCGCATTCGAAGAACTACCACCGGCGGCAGATCCTTCTCCCACCTCGCCGCCAAGACCTGGAACACCCTTCCACTAAGCCTACGACAGACCCAAGACCTGCTGACCTTCACCAAGACCTGGTTGTTCGACCAGTAGCAGCACCCCCCCCCCTTTTTTCCCTAGCGCCTTGAGACCCTCGCGGGTAAGTAGTGCGCTTTACAAATTCTGTGATTGATTGATTGATTGATTGAAGTGGCACAACTGTATCACAATATTTGCTTGATATTTAGCACTGTTTAGAAAATTAAATTCTACACAGTAAGGAAAAGTGGTTGAACAGAGTATATAGCAAATGCAATGTTTATCACTTATGGCGACTTTTCTGAAAAAAATATTGTAATGTGCTGTTATTTTAGCCATTTTACTTTAATTTGGAGCATATGTACAACCAAATCTTCATTTTAGTGGCATATTATAAGTAAAACAGTCATTTGTGGGTTACGAGATTGGATATTTTCCGAGATTGTGAAAGAGACTACGGGTCTGTTGTTTATGTCTATGCACTTGTAGTTCTAATTTTGAAAATGACGATGGTTAAAAGATTGCCGGAAATGCTACCTCACCATTGGAGAGCAAGGCTGGGATCAGCCGAAACGCATTCGATGGCGGTCTGACGAAATAAACATTGTTTGATCGCACATCGTGTCGTCTTTCTTGTGTAAAGGATTGTTGTGTATATATATATATATATATATATATATATATATATATATATATATATATCACTGTTATGTTATTTAATGGTATTTAAACTCTGGAAAACAACAAATCCTCATTTGGCATATGATTAAGACCTTTACCAGGTCGAAACGCGTAATGCTGATTTGCCGGTACCTGTGGAATAAACAACTTTGTTTGACTTCACTCCCGACTGGAGGGCTTGTTTTGCTCGCGCTGTGAAGGCAGTGGGGGATTACATTTGGAATATATATATATATATATACATATATATACTGCTCTTCATCTGAAACTTGGGAACTAGCCCGGGTTGCCTGCTCTTGTCTTCTTTTTTTTTTTTTTTTATAATTTATGTCGCGCACTAAGCCTTAAAGGGCATTTATTATATATAGAATGCCCCTTTTATGGCTCAATACATTAAAAATTTAAATATTAAATGAAGACAGCCCATGGTTTAGCTAAATGTTATATGCAACGATGAAGTCGACTCTACCCCCTGTTTTGTGCAATAATTTATTTACATGTTAGGCACAAACTCCCTCTTTAACTTATGGAGCGGCTATCCAATTTTTATTTCCCTCTGTATTTCCGATCCCTTGTACTACTCTGTGGATACTGCTTTCAATATTCTATGGATGTTGTTCTTCATTGAAAGTGTTTACTTTTTTTCACTTTATTTTCCCCCAAACTCGCGGTAGTTTCGACCGCACCTAAACTCACTGGTTTTCAGCGAGCTGCCCCCTTCGTTGGCACGCACCGTGTGATACGTGTCACATGGCAATACGCCTGCATTATCGGCGCATCGCTTCAGGCCGCACTCTAGCAGCTGCTCGGAGGGACATTACATCTACTAGTATACCATACAGTTCCATAGAACCCTTTATATGCTAAGATTGTTAATCATTTCGAAGAAACCATGGCCTACATATATGTGTAACTATATAGATATTACGCACATTAAGAACTGCTGCATTCTTTTCGTGGCTGAGGCAAAAAAATATCCCGCGTTCAGCATGTGTAGGGTAACAGAAGGCACACCATGCCTGCATCAAAGAAGCAGAAGGCGAAAAAAACACCCACACTTTTTGCCGTAGAACATTATTTTCAACAGGGGCTTTTAATTATTTTCGATAAAGTTTTGTATTTTAAATTTCTGCCTCCATAGTGAATTGGGAGTAGGGTGTGCATTTGGTGCTTTACACACAACTCGTTCATTCTTTGCAAAATGTACTTGTGTTTCTTCTAGCTTTCGGTTGTTTGTCTTTCTGCCTGTCTTTTTCTTTTATGTCTAAGAGTGTTTTTGTTATTCACTTCCACCGGTCTTTCTGTTATCATCTCAGTCTGGTTTCACTCCATTTCCCTTTTATGCTAGTATCTGTCCTTCTGCCATCCACTAGCTGCAAACGTTTTTCAATCTATGTATTTTTCTATTTGCCCTCCCCTCTATCTAGAAGCCTGCCTTCTGCTTTTAAGTCTTTCAACCGACCTATCTTTCCCCCTTTTATCATCCGCTGCACATCAGTAGCGCTTGTCTTTTCAACATTTTCTATCTGCTTTTCTTGTTTTTCTCTGTCTGCCCGACTCTCCTATGTTCAAGCTGTGCATGGCTGCCCGAATGTGTGGTTGCCATTTTCTGTCTGAGTTCCCATCCGCTTGTCATTCCATTTGTCTTTTGCTGAATTTCTTTTTTAACCTTTTGTGTCTGTGAGCCGTTTGCCCATTCTCTGTCCTACTGCTTAATGGTTGTTTTACTTTTCAGTCTGTCTTTGTCATTTTTTATTCGTCTGTCTGCCTGGTTAAACCTATTTTTGGCTTTTTTTTAACTGCCTGTTTTTTTATATTATTGTATCTGTCCCTTATCCTGCCTTTCTTCATTTTCCCCTCTTGGTTTACTTGTGTGTATCTCTTCTTTAACTGTCTGCCTGCCTTATTGTCATTCTCTGTTTGCTTTTACTTTTTCCATAGCTAGCTTTTCTCCACCTTTTATCTGCCTTCCTGTGTCTCTTTACTGTGTGGCACCTGTCCGTCTGAATATTCGTTCATCCTTTTGCCTTTTTTTCTATCTGCCTGCCTCCGCTTTAGCCATAGCTCACTGTAACTGTCTCTTTGTTGTGATTTTATTTTTTTTATCTGCGTGTTTCCCTTGTTACCTTTGTTTCTGTCTGTCTTTTCTCATTTTCTATCTATCTTGATCATTTCTGCCTGCCTTTTGTGACAGTTGACCACTCTGTCTCTTTTCCCCTCCTGCCCCTCTGCCCATCTTTTCCCATTTTCTATGTGTGCATCTTCTCTGTTTTCTACTTTACTTGCCTTTTTCGAACACTCCAACTGTCACGCCCCTTACCTTTTCTATATGTTCCTGTTTTATTCTCATTATATATATTTTTTTTTCTAGTTCTCCAGCTTGTTTTGTACTTAACTCTAAACATTTGTGAAGTCATGCCATCTTGTCCCCGAGCTCTTTGGTACAATGCATATAGATGCTTAGCAAGTGACAGTACCACAGGACAGGCTTCTGCAATGGTTTACAAGGCTACGTCATGGGTCAGAGGGACCTAAAGATTGACCGGCATTTCACAGCGCATATGTGCCCACACGGCGTACCGCTACACTCCCTGTAGCAAGCACGCCAGTGGTGGACCCTAGGATTCTAGAGAAGCAAATGGTACTGCATGGATCAATATGTCATAAGCCTCTTTTTGCACCTCTGTTGGTTCTTTCTGCACTGCACCTCGTTTGCAAATTTCTGCATCCCTCTTGCCTATTTCTGCACCCCTCTTCCCTTTTTGTCCACCTCTCTTGCTTCTTTCTGCACTTCTCTTGCTTCTTTCTGCACTGCTCTTGCTTCTCTCTGCACCTCTTTTGCAAATTTCTGTATCCCTCTTGCCTCTTTCTGTACCCCTGCACCCCTGTTCCCTCTTTCTGCACCTTTCTTGCCTGCTTCTGCACTTGTCTTGACTCTTTCTGCACCTCTGCTGCTTCTTTCTGCACTTTTCTTGCCTCTTTCTGCACCCCTCTTGCCTCTTTCAGCACCTCTGTTGCTTCTTTCTGCACTTCTCTTGCTTCTTTCTGCACCCCTCTTGCCTCTTTCTGTACCCCTCTTGCCTCTTTGTGCACCTCTCCTGCCTCATTCTGCACCTCTCTTGCCTTTTTCTGCAGTTCTCTTGCCTCTTTCTGCACCTCTTTTACTTCATTCTACACTTCACTTGCCTCTTTGTGTACCCCTCTTGCCTCTTTCTGCACCTCTGTTGGTTCTTTCTGCACTGCTCTTGCTTCTTTCTGCACCTCTGTCCCAAATTTCTGCATCCCTCTTGCCTCTTTCTGCACCCTTCTTTCCTCTTTCTGCACTTCTCTTGCCTTAGTCTGCCCACCTGTTCCCTCTTTCTGCACCCCTTTTGCCTATTTCTGCAACTCTCTTGCCTCTTCCTGCAGTTCTCTTGCCTCCTTCTGCACCCCACTTGCCTCTTTCTGCACCTCTGTTGGTTCTTTTGCACTGCTCTTGCTTCTTTCTGCACCTCTCTTGCAAATTTCTGCACCTGTCTTGCCTCTTTCTGTACCCCTCTTACCTCTTTCTGCACCTGTCTTGCCTCTATCTGCACCCCTGTTCCCTCTTTTGCCTATTTCTGTAAGTCTCTTGCCTCTTTCTGCAGTTCTCTTGCCTCCTTCTGCACCTCTGTTGCTTCTTTCTGAACTTCTCTTGCCTCTTTCTGCACCCCGTTGCTTCATTCTGCACTTCTCATGCCTCTTTCTGCACCTGTCTTGCTTCTTTCTGCACCTCACTTGCCTCTTTCTGCACCTCACTTGCCTCTTTCTGCACTTCTCTTGCTTCTTGCTACACCTCTGTTGCTTCTTTCAGCTATTCTCTTGAATCTTTCTGCACTTCTCTTGCCTGTTTTTGCACATCTCTTGCCTCTTTCTGTACCTCTCCTACCTCTTTCTGCACCTCACTTGCTTCTTTCTGCACCCCTCTTGCCTTTTTCTGCACCCCTCTTCCCTCTTTGTGCAACTCTCTTGCCTCTTTCTACACCTCGCTTCCCTCTTTCTGCACCGCTCTTGCCTCTTTCTGCACCCTTCGTGCCTCTTTCAGCACCTCTGTTGCTTCTTTCTGCTCTTCTCTTCCTTCATTCTGCACCCCTCCTGCCTCTTTCTGTATCCCTCTTGCCTCTTTGTGCACCTCTCCTACCCCTTTCTGCATCCCTCTTGCCTCTTTTTGCACCTCTGTTGGTTCTTTCTGCACTGCTCTTGCTTCTTTCTGCACCTCTGTTCCAAATTTCTGGACCCGTCTTGCCTCTTTCTGCACTCCTCTTCCCTCTTTCTGCACCTCTATTGCCTCAGTCTGCCCACCTGTTCTCTGATTCTGTAGCCCTTTTGCCTGTTTCTGCAACTCTCTTCCCTCTTTCTGCAGCTCTCTTGTCTCCTTCCGCACCTCTGTTGCTTCTTTCTGTACCTCTCTTGCAAATTTCGGCACCCCTCTTGCCTCTTTCTGCACCCCTCTTGCTTCCTTCTGCACCTCTGTTGGTTGTTTCTGCACTGCTCTTGCTTCTTTCTGCACCTCTTTTGCCTGTTTCTATACTTCTCTTGCCTCCTTCTGTACTCAAATGGGAAGTGCAAGATGTCAAGTTTAAAGGTCGGCGTGGTCTCGTGACTGAGGTATATGTCTACTTGTATGTGTATTCTTACATGTGTTATGCATCTGAAGATGGTAGCTTAAAAAGCGGGTAACTTCTCCTATAGGTGGTTAAATCTTCTCAGTTCTGCTCTGTCATTTGGTTGCACAGGCAGACCTGTCTTTTGTATATATGTGTTATAGAGGCCCTCAAATATACTATTGAATACCCATGTGCCCTGTATTGTGAGCAGAAAGAAATGCAAACACCTTCTTTTACATAAATTTACAGAGTATGCTGTTTGAAACACAGGTATTCAAGTGTTTGTATGTTTATTTTAATTTAACATATCCCTAGGTAAAAGCATAGACACGCATGCATACCTTCACAAACTTGGTCAGACTTACAACAGTGATATGCTTAGGATTGCTGTTTTATATTTGGTAGGCCTAACATTCTGAGCAGTCAATTAATAGTGAACCTTCAAGAGAAAAGTGAGGTTTAAGACATCTTCGGAGAAGGATTAGTGATTAGGGTACTTTGTATGAGTCTGTTGTAAGGTACAGTCAAAGTAGGCCTCTTTCTGCACCTCTGTTGGTTATTTCTGCACATCTCTTGGTTCTTTTTGTACCTTTCTTCCTCCTTCTGGACTTCTGTTGCCTCTTTCTGCACTTCTCTTGCTTCTTTCTGCGCCTTTCTTCATCTTTCTGCACATGTCCTACCTCTGTAAGCATATTTAGAAATTAGCATTTAAAAAACCTCAGAAATTCACTGAAAAAACCACAGGTTTCAGGGACGTTATAGTTAGTTGGACATTTCTCTCGTACAAAACCAGAGAAATTCGGCCGTTATAGTTAGTTGAGCTAACTATAACTCGCGCCCCCACAATGCACTGCTGATGATGTCACATATTACATCACTCATGACATGGTCAGTGACATCACTGATGACATCTCAAATGAAATCACATAAATGGCCCTGGGGACTGCCACTCCGAAGGCCAGCTCCAGCAATGTCCGGGGGTGCCCATCCCCGGGACATTGCAGTTTGCTATGGGATGGCGGGAGCACTGCACACATTTTTTTAATAAAAACATAGGGCTATTAATATGGGTATGACAGAGCAAATTCTTTCCTATTTCATTCACAGTATCCCGTATCAGGGGGACTCATCAGTTATCTAAGTTACAAAACTTGACAAACTTTGAAACTAAGATTATAAAATTTAGCAAAAGTAAAAAATAAGCAATATTTATAAAAAGAAACTTAGGAGAGGAATTAAATATAAGGATGGGTATTTAAGGGTGGATTCCTGTCTTTCTTTAGATTGAACTATTATATCCAAACAAGCTTATGTGAAGGAAGCATATGAGTGATTTACATAGAACACATTGAAAAGTATGACATGGACATTACGTTAACAATGTGAGTATTACCCTGAGCATAAGATAAAGTTATCAAAGGTTAATTACTTTGGGAATGTAGAAGCTCCCCTTGTGCAAAAGCAATGCCGGCTCCCGCAGGAGGCGGGGAGCGGCGGGACCGTGGGGGCATTGGGGCTCCCTCCACGGTCCCCAACGGAGAGGCCAGGCCCTTGGGGATGTGGTCCTCGGGGCCAGAAGTGGCCTGGGAGGGGGGCCACGCAGCCGCCCTCCCCTCTAATTAAAAAATAATTTTTTTTAAAAATGGAAGGCCGGCCCGAGGAGGGGATCCCACGGGACCATAATTCAGCCTGAAAGAGGGGACCACACGGCCCTCCAAATAATAAAAAATTAAATAAAAAAGTCCGGCCATGCCCGAAATTGGCCTCGGGAGGGGCCACGCACTTCCCGATTAAAAAAAAATTATAAAGGGGTCAGGCCCTGGGGGATGGGTCCAGGGCCCCAAAATCTAAAAGAAGGGGGACACACAGCCCCCTTTTAAAAAAATATTTTTAAAAAGCCGGCGATCTAGCCTGAGGCCATGCCCCCTTCTCCACCACTCTGCAAACGCACCCCCTGGCACGTGGGGAATTAATTCCCCTTGAATACTGAGGGTCCCTGGGGGCCAACGAGCCCACCAGGTACCTCCAGTATGCGCCACAGAGCTGCTTTGCAGAGAGGTGGTCCGAGGCAACGCCCCTTTTTACACCACTCTGCAAACGCGCCTCTTGGCACACTGCTGGTGGGGTGATTAGGTCCTCTTGTGTCCTGAGGACCTCAGGACACAAGTGGACTTCATCCCCCAACTTAGAATGCGCCAGGGGGTGCGTTTGCAGAGTGGTGGAGAAAGGGGGCGTGGCCTTTGTCCACCTCTCAGCAATCCCACTGTGTGGGGCTTACTGGAGGTAAGAGGTAGGCTAGTTGGCCCCTAAAGGACCCCCAGCAGTGAAGGGGACTTCAATCCCCATCCAAGAGCGCGCCTAGGAGCGCTTTGTAGAGTGGTAGGGCAAAGGGGGCATGGCCTCGCTATGAGTACTTACCAATGCTGCTGTGTGGGACTTACTGGAGGTAAGGGGCCAACTACCCCTCTTGTTACCTCCAGTAAGTCCCACACAGTGGGATTGCTAAGATGTCTTCGGAGGCCATGTCCCCCTTTCTCCACCACTCCACAAACGCGCCTCCTGGCAGACTGTAGGATGGGGGATGAAGTCCCAATTTACTCCTGAGGGAGTTTGGGAGCCAAAGCCCTCCTGGTACCTCCTGTAAGTCCTACACAGCGAATTCCTGGCGCTGGTCGGAGGCCCAGCACCCTTTTCCACTCACTCTGCAAACGTGACTAAAACTTAAAGAAGCATCTTTCTGCACCTCTGACTTAGAGGTAGTTTTAATCCCCTGCCCTATTATGTACTAGGGCCCTTACAGAGGAGGTCATGCCAATCACAGGGGTACCCCAACGCATAGTGTTCCCTAGTGTATGTAGGTGTTTTCATCATGTATTCTAGAGAGATGATTACAAGCCCCTTGCGCCACTTTTTGCGTCACTTTACCCTTGTTAAAAGTGACGCGTAAAAGTGGCGCAAGGGGGCTTGTAAATCTGCTCCTAAGTGTCTTTTAGCATAGCACTTGTTCTAGGCCTGGTTACTCAGAGTCAGTTACCACCAGTACCCGTCAGCAAAATGTTGGGGGCACAGGATGACTTTGCAACAAGGCCTCTTTTTGCTCCTCTGTTGGTTCTTTGTGCACATCTCTTGCTTCTTTCTGTACCTTTCTTCGTCTTTCTAGACTTCTGTTGCCTCTTTCTGCATTTCACTTGCTTCTTTCTGCGTCTTTCTTCCTCTTTCTGCACATATCTACCTCTAAATTGGCATTTAAAAAACCTTTGAAATTCACTGAAAAAACCATAGGTTTCAGGGACGTTTTAGTTAGAAATTAGCATTTAAAAAACCATCGTAAATTCACTGAAAAAACTCATAGGTTTCAGGGACGCTATAGTTAGTTGGACATTTCACTCGCACAAAACCAGAGAAATTCGGCTGTTATAGTACGTTGAGCTAACTACTCTCGCAACCCCGCAATGCACTGCTGATGACGCTCACATATTACATCATTCATGACATGGTCAGTGACATCACTGATGACATCTCAAATGACATCACTGATGACATCACTGATGACATCACTGATGACATCATCCACGTGATAATCTAATGCACCTCCTCACACCCTAATATAACCTTTGATACACCCACTCTAAAATACAGACTACCATTTTCGAAACCATAGACACACCAATACCAGTTACTACACTACCCACTCACTGATTCCGAGGTCTACACACACATCCACTCATTCACCCATACAGTCACTCATATATGCAGTCACTCATCAATATAACACTATCATATGCACTCATACACCTATACAGACACTCACACACCGCCACTCATCCAGAGTTACTCACACAACTAGTCAGTCATGCAAAGAATCAATCACACTTCCATTTACTCACCTATACAGTTATACACACACCACCTCACTTATTCATACAGATACTAACACATACTTACTCTCTTATACAATCACTGATACAAGTACACACTCATCCATACAGCCACTCTCACAATCACTCACTCTCATGTATAGTCATTTATATTCTCCAACTCTCACATACACTGCCTTTTACATATGTAGTTACTCGGACATGTACCACTGAGACATCCATTCACTCACCAACACACCCATACACACACTCACCCACCCATATAGCCCTTTCCACATGCACTCTTGAACCCATACACCCAGTGAATCAACCACTCGCATATCTATGCACAGAGTCACACACCTCCCACCCATCCACACAGACACTCAGGCACCCATACAAATACTCAGATAACCAATCAATAACCCATATACATACCTCATGTAGCTACTCACCAACCAATGCAGCCACTTACACACCAACTGACAGACTGATACCGTACATTTACACAGTTTAGTCACTAACCCATGCATTCAGTAAGACACGTTTAATCACTCACTTATACAGTCAGTCACGCACCTACTAAATCATCCATTCAGGCACTTATACACCCACTCATTCTTCAATACACCTTGGCATATATATATATATAAAACATATTTAAACTTTACAGAAACACATATGTCACTGGATGATGTCATCAGTGATGTCATTTGAGATGTCATCAGTGATGTCATCAGTGATGTCACTGACCATGTCATGAATGATGTAATATGTGACGTCATCAGCAGTACATTACGGGGTGCGAGTTATAGTTGGTCTCAACTAACTATAAAGGCCGAATTTCTCTGGTTTTGTACGAGTGAAACGTCCAACTAACTATAACGTCCCTGAAACCTATGGTTTTTTCAGTGAATATATATATATATGTGTGTATGTATATATATCTATATATTCTATAAATACTGAAGAAGTCAAAGGTTAAAGTAATGTCATAGTTACATAGTTTGTTGAAATGTTCAGTAACAACGTAACGTTTTAAACTTTAAGGGGCAGATGTATCATCATTGTATTTTGCGAGTCCTTAAAAGCAAATTTTACCGATTCGCTATTAAGGACTCGCAAAATGCAATGTATGTAGGTTTCGCAATAATAATTGCGATTCCTACATATTCCTTAATTGCGAACCGCAATTTGCGATGTCGAATTAAGAAATACCTTCCCATTCATTCCTATAGGCCTAGGAGGCCCATAGGAATGAATGGGAAAGACATGCTGCAGTTTATGAGTACCCAATAGTACTCGCAAATTGCGAGATGCTATTCAAGAGTGCAAAGGGTGCCAAAAGGACACCCTGTTGCACCCCTGAAATATGCATGTGTGCACATGTGGCGCACAGTGCGCCACATGGCACTTTGAAAAATTCAAAAAAGTGAATTTTTCTAGGAAATCCAAATTACCACCAACTTGAAGTTGGTGGGAATTTGCGATTCCTAAGGCCAAATCGCAAATTTTCGATGCTTCCAGAATTGCATTTAAGGACTCGCAATTTGCGATTCCTTAAATGCATTAGTACAAATAGGGAATCGCAAATTTTACGATTACTTATTTTGCGATGGCCTTTTGGGATGATACATCCCAAAAGCTTTCTTCCATTTCAGAACGGGCCGATTCTGAGAATCGGCCCGTTTGCGAATGGGAAAAAGGCTTGATACATCTGGCCCTAAAAAACAAAGAAATTTAGTGATAGTTATCTCAAGTAACTATAACTCAGACTTGAAGGCATTATAACTTCGTACCCCTGCCATGTACAGTTTTCTCATGAATAATTTCACTACAAATGCTGCAGTGATATTATCAATGATGTCATAGAAGATGTCTTGAGTGATATAATATGCGGGGTAATTAATATTGCATAGCGAGATCACGAGTTATAGTTACCTTAGAGTACGAGTTATAGTGTACTTGCGATAACTATAAATGTAAGTGTTGAATTTCTGTGGTTTTTAGAATTTAAATGTTACGTTGTTGCTGAACATTTCACCTAACTATAGCGTCATTTTAACCTTTGCTTTTTTCAGTGAATTTCTAGGTTTTTTTAACGTAAAGTAATGTTCAATTGCCATGCATAAATCCAGCCCCCGGCCGCGCACCCACGCAGCCAACCCCTGTAAAAGGTAGCCAACTCCACACTGCCTGGGACTTCAGTCGTGCACAGCAGGGGGGGTTAACCACAAGGCCAGGCCTGTGGCGAGGCCCTCTCGTTAACCCCCAAAAGACAGCCAACCCCACACTTCAAATGGCTTTCGTCCATGTGCAGCGGGGAGTTGGCTGCAGGGTCTGGCCTTTGGCCGGACCCTGCTGCCAACACCTTTCATGCAGCCAACCCCAACCTGCGCATGACCTTTGGATGTGCACAGTAGGGTGTTTTTCCTTGGCCACAAGGTCTGGCCTGTAGCTAAACCCTGTGGCCAACCCCCATAAAGGCCGGCAGCCCCAAACTGCACAGGGCCTTCAGTCATGCATGGCATGGGGTTGGCCACAGGACCTGGCCTGCAGACAAGCCCTGCAGCCCCCCTGCATTCAACCAACCTCACGCTGTGCATGGCCTTTGGCCAAGTGCAATGGGAGTTTGGCCACAAAACTTGTTCTGCAGCCAGGCCCTGTGGCCAACCCCCCAAAGACAGTCAACCCCTCACTGCACATGGACTTCGGCCATGCGCAGTAGGGGGTTTGGCCACAGGGCTTGGCACTGTCGACTCCAGCCCTCTACCTGAACATATTATGGCCCTCGGGACCCCATTCCCCAGGGCCAGACATATTATAAAGGGAAGGGCCTCCCCCTCCCCGATCCTTATTAGGACCTGGGGATTCTATCCCCCAGGGCCACTACTTAAAAAAAAGAGGAGGGAAGCTGTGCAGTGCCCCCTCCCTGAGCCTTATTAGGCACTGAGGACTCCATCCCCGAGGGCCTTTGTTTCTATTGAAGGGGAAGGAGGCTGTGTGGACCCCCTCCCCGAGCTGTTATTGGCCCAGGGGACTGCATCCCCCGGGGCCCTCATTACTTGAAGATGGGTGCCTTGGTGCCCACCCAGGGCACCCATCATACATTTGTTGGGGGGCATTGAAGCCAGCATTGCTCCTGCCAGGAGGGAACAGCTACTAATGCTTCTCCCTATGGGCCGGAGCAACACCTTTTGATTTGTTTCCCTGCCTGCTTCAGTACAGGCAGGGATAAAGATCAGAAGTCTGCTCCCAGCCGGCGGGAGTCTTTTCTAAGCTCTTGCTAGCTACAACCAGATTTTGTGTTGCTTCCAAGTGGCAGGAGTTTTGAAAATGCCAAACAGGAGCAAACAAAGGTTTCCCTGCCCGCACTGGTGTCCGGCAGAGATACCGATATGTCCCAGGGGTGGGCTTACTGGGACCTAGCTAGTTAGGCAGCCCTGAGGGATATGTGTACTGTGGCCATTAATTGCATTGGCCCCCTCCATTTCAAACAGTTTTATGGCCCCAGGGCCTTTGGAGGCTTGGCGAGGGGAGCTGCATGGCCCACCTCCCCCTGAAAAACAAACTGGCCCCAGGGGATGGGGTCCCTGAGTCCAGAATTGGCCTGGAGGGAGGGACCACAAGCACCCTTCTCCCCCAAAAAATAAACCCCTTTTCTCCCCGGGACATAGGCCACCCTGGGTTGTTTTTCAAAAACAAACACAGGCATGTTTTTTTTATATGTTGCTGCGGATTTGATGAACAGTGACTCAGACACCCATTTACTCACCCACACAACCACCCACATGCCCATTCACACACCATCCATACAACCACTCACACACTCACCCATACAACTACTCACAAAGACGCACATTCTCCAATACAGGAAACAGCCTTTACAACAAGGTTTTTACCACGTTGCACCTTTACCACGCATGTTTTTAGAATGCATATGCTTTTGTAAAGTATGCCTTTACCATGCATTTAAGATAAGTTCGGAGTGTGGGCGATCTCCTCCCAGAAATACATTGCTTATATATATATATATATATATATATATATATATATATATATATATATATATATATATATATATATATATATTATCTACTGGCGGTCGCCAGTAGATAGTTATAGTTAGGACCTATTTTCCATAGGAAATCCGCGACATTCTATTTGAAATAGCTCTTGCGTCGGTTGACGAATCTTCGCGAAATTTTCAAACTTTATGGCCCGCTCCGGTCCGCTCCTACCCTGAAAGTTTCGGGGTGATTCGTGAAGCGGGGGCCGAGAAAAAAGGGGGGTCCCAAAACGTGTTTTCCCCATTCATTTTCCCATAGGAAACTTTAGACACGGCTACAGCCCGAACTGCTGAACGGAATTACACAAAATTTGGCAAAGAGGTAGTTCTTGGTTCAGAAAGAACCCTTTTTGTTAAATGGTGTAAATCCGTTCAGTAGTTGCAGAGAAATTAAAAAAATAAGAGTCAGAAAATCAATTTCCCATAGGAAACTTTATGCAAGGCTACAGCCCGAACTGCTGAACGGAATTACACCAAATTTGGCAAAGAGGTAGTTCTTGGTTCAGAAAGAACCCTTTTGTTAAATGGTGTAAATCCGCTCAGTAGTTGCTGAGAAAATCAAAAGTAAAAACACATATATATCTGGGCGGAGCCTAACCACACATGTCATCGTGAGATCTGATTGGCTGTCAGCACTTCATCCTGGAATTGCTGGCAGCCATCTTGGGACCAATATAAATGATAGTACCCCATTGAAATGCATTGTAGTGAATCAAAGATTTTGAGGGTTACCAAAAGGAGAACTATAAAGGGTGATAACAGACTTTAGTTACATTAGAATTCATTTGTTGATGGTACCATACTAATTTCAGGAATTGTGGTGTGTTCTAAGGTGATTTTACCCTGTGAAAAACCTTCTGATGGGATATCATGAATCATGTTTGAGAGAAAACTATTTTCACATGCTTGTCCCATACAGTTTTGGAAGGTGCTCCAGAAGCTAAAATGAGAGCATATTTTCTGTAAATTCACATTATCTTTCTCAGTCATGTGAGAATGAAGTCTGACATTCTCAGTAAAACATGTACATCCAACAAGGGCAGAGACTGTCAGTTGATTCCTTTGTGTTCTACTGCAGCTTCCCAGAGTGTTCTAAAGAACAACTAGAGTGCTAACAGCCTTACTTATGACAAAAGTATGGCACACCTGAAGCCATCTTGGATGGAATAAACTGGTAACACTTAAAACATTTAATTTAAAAAGGAACAAAATGATGGGGTTCATCTTGTCATAGAAATTATGGTTAGTGCTCTGGAAAGAAAAATTAGGACATGTTTCAAGTGTGATCTCAAATATCTTCCTGTTATATTTCAACAGGAGCAGCCTGTCAGTTGATGCCTTTGTGTTCTACTGCAGCTTCCCAGAGTGTTCTAAAGAACAACTAGAGTGCTAACAGCCTTACTTATGACAAAAGTATGGCACACCTGAAGCCATCTTGATTGGAATAAACTGGTAACACTTAAAACATTTAATTTAAAAAGGAACAAAATGATGGGGTTCATTTTGTCATAGAAATTATGGTTAGTGCTGTAGAAAGAAAAATTAGGACATGTTTCAAGTGTGATCTCAAATATCTTCCTGTTATATTTCAACAGGAGCAGCCTGTCAGTTGATGCCTTTGTGTTCTACTGCAGCTTCCCAGAGTGTTCTAAAGAACAACTAGAGTGCTAACAGTCTTACTTATGACAAAAGTATGGCACACCTGAAGCCATCTTGATTGGAATAAACTGGTAACACTTAAAACATTTAATTTAAAAAGGAACAAAATGAGGGGGTTCATTTTGCCATAGAAATTATGGTTAGTGCTGTAGAAAGAAAAATTAGGACATGTTTTAAGTGAGATCTCAAATATCTTCCTGTTATATTTCAACAGGAGCAGCCTGTCAGTTGATGCCTTTGTGTTCTACTGCAGCTTCCCAGAGTGTTCTAAAGAACAACTAGAGTGCTAACAGCCTTACTTATGACAAAAGTATGGCACACCTGAAGCCATCTTGATTGGAATAAACTGGTAACACTTAAAACATTTAATTTAAAAAGGAACAAAATGAGGGGGTTCATTTTGCCATAGAAATTATGGTTAGTGCTGCAAAAAGAAAATTTAGTGCATGTTTTAAGTGAGATCTCAAATCCTCTTCTATTTCATTAGAAAATTCTGACATGCAGACTGAAACAATCACTTTCAATACCAGCAGTAGACTTCCAGTTAACTCCTTGGTGAGCAGTAGCTTTACTACAGTGATCTAATGAACAACTAGAGTGCTAACATTCTGAATTTATGGCAAATGTGTGACACATCTGAATGCCTTCTTGATGGAATCAAAGTAAAAAACTGAAAGCATTTCCTACTGAGGAGACTGCAGTAAATGAGGAAATTAGGAAACTTCATAACAAAGAAGTCTTCCAAGATGGCCACCAGTGAAAAAAGAGCCCAAATGTAGCACAAATATTACCCAGATGTAGCCCACATATAGCCCAATGACAAAAGTGTGAAAAACACTTTTTATTTTTAGTTTTTTTGCAGTTTTATGTAGTGCAGACTGGTCAGGTATTGGAGCATTGCATCTTAAAACATGACCCCCCTACACTACAAAAACACCACTGCACTACCCTAAACCCTAAAACACTACCCCCAGCACGACCCCCTACACTACACAAGCACCACTGCACTATCCTAAACCATAAAACACTACCCCCAGCATGACCCCCTACACTACACAAACACCACTGCACTACCCTAAACCCTAAAACACTACCCCAACACCACTGCACTAACCTAAATCCTAAAACACTACCCCCAGCACGACCCCCTACACTACCCAAACACCACTGCACTACCCTAAAACATGACCCCCTACACTACACAAACACCACTGCACTACCCTAAACCCTAAAACACTACCCCCAGCATGACCCCCTACACTACACAAGCACCACTGCACTACCCTAAACCCTAAAACACTACCCCCAGCACGACCCCCTACACTACACAAACACCACTGCACTACCTTAAACCCTAAAACACTACCCCCAGCACGACCCCCTACACTACCCAAACACCACTGCACTAACCTAAATCCTAAAACACTACCCCCAGCACGACCCCCTACACTAACCAAACACCACTGCACTACCCTAAAACATGACCCCTACACTACACAAACACCACTGCACTACCCTAAACCCTAAAACACTACCCCCAGCACGACCCCCTACACTACACAAGCACCACTGCACTACCCTAAACCCTAAAACACTACCCCCAGCACAACCCCCTACACTGCCCGAACACCACTGCACTGCCCTAAACCCTGAAACACCAGCCCCTGCACGACCCCCTACACTGCCTGAACACCACTGCACTGCCCTAAACCCTGAAACACCAACCCTAGCATGACCCCCTACACTGCCCGAACACCACTGCACTGCCCTAAACCCTGAAACACCACCCCCTTCACGACCCCCTACACTGCCCGAACACCACTGCACTGCCCTAAACCCTGAAACACCACCCCCAGCACGCCCCCTACACTGCCCGAACACCACTGCACTGCCCTAAACCCTGAAACACTACCCCCAGCAAGACCTCCTACACTGCCCGAACACCACTGCACTGCCCTAAACCCTGAAACATCACCCCCAGCAAGACCCCCTACACTGCCCGAACACCACTGCCCTAAACCCTGAAACACCACCCCCAGCACGACCCCCTACACTGCCCGAACACCACTGCACTGCACTGCCCTAAACCCTGAAACACCACCCCCAGCACGACCCCCTACACTGCCCGAACACCACTACACTGCCCTAAACCCTGAAACACCACCCCCTGCACGACCCCCTACACTGCCCGAACACTACTGCACTGCCCTAAACCCTGAAACACCATCCCCAGCACGACCCCCTACACTGCACGAACACCACTGCACTGCCCTAAACCCTGAAACACTACCCCCAGCAAGACCCCCTACACTGCCCGAACACCACTGCACTGCCCTAAACCCTGAAACATCACCCCCAGCAAGACCCCCTACACTGCCCGAACACCACTGCCCTAAACCCTGAAACACCACCCCCAGCAAGACCCCCTACACTGCCCGAACACCACTGCACTGCCCTAAACCCTGAAACACCAGCCCCAGCACGACCCCTACACTGCCCGAACACCACTGCACTGCCCTAAACCCTGAAACACCACCCCCTGCACGACCCCCTACACTGCCCGAACACCACTGCACTGCCCTAAACCCTGAAATACCACCCCCAGCACGACCCCTACACTGCCCGAACACCACTGCACTGCCCTAAACCCTGAAACACCACCCCCTGCACGATCCCCTACACTGCCCGAACACTACTGCACTGCCCTAAACCCTGAAACACCACCCCCAGCACGACCCCCTACACTGCACGAACACCACTGCACTGCCCTAAACCCCTAAACACTACCCCCAGCAAGACCCCCTACACTGCCCGAACACCACTGCACTGCCCTAAACCCTGAAACATCACCCCCAGCAAGACCCCCTACACTGCCCGAACACCACTGCCCTAAACCCTGAAACACCACCCCCAGCAAGACCCCCTACACTGCCCGAACACCACTGCACTGCCCTAAACCCTGAAACACCACCCCCAGCATGACCCCCTACACTGCACGAACACCACTGCACTGCCCTAAACCCTGAAACACCACCCCCAGCACGACCCCCTACACTGCCCGAACACCACTGCACTGCCCTAAACCATGAAACACCAGCCCCAGCACGACCCCCTACATTGCCCGAACACCACTGCACTGCCCTAAACCCTGAAACACCACCCCCAGCACGACCCCCTACACTGCCCGAACACCACTGCACTGCCCTAAACCCTGAAACACCAGCCCCAGCACAACCCCGTACACTGCCCGAACACCACTGCACTGCCCTAAACCCTGAAACAGCAGCCCCAGCACGACCCCCTACACTGCCCGAACACCACTGCACTACCCTAAACCCTCAAACACCAGCCCCAGCACGACCCCCTACACTGCCAGAACACCACTGCACTGCCCTAAACCCTGAAACGCCAGCCCCAGCAAGACCCCCTACACTGCCCGAACACCACTGCACTGCCCTAAACCCTGAAACACCACCCCCAGCAAGACCCCCTACACTGCCCGAACACCACTGCACTAAAGCCTGAAACACCACCCCCAGCAAGACCACCTACACTGGCCGAACACCACTGCACTGCCCTAAACCCTGAAACACCACCCCCTGCACGACCCCCTACACTGCCCGAACACCACTGCACTGCCCTAAACCCTGAAACACCACCCCCTGCACGACCCCCTACACTGCCCGAACACCACTGCACTGCCCTAAACCCTGAAACACCACCCCTCAGCACGACACCCTACACTGCCCGAACACCACTGCACTGCCCTAAACCCTGAAACACCACCCCCAGCACGACCCCTACACTGCCCGAACACCACTGCACTGCCCTAAACCCTGAAACACTACCCCCAGCAAGACCTCCTACACTGCCCGAACACCACTGCACTGCCCTAAACCCTGAAACATCACCCCCAGCAAGACCCCCTACACTGCCCGAACACCACTGCCCTAAACCCTGAAACACCACCCCCAGCACGACCCCCTACACTGCCCGAACACCACTGCACTGCCCTAAACCCTGAAACACCACCCCCAGCACGACCCCCTACACTGCCCGAACACCACTACACTGCCCTAAACCCTGAAACACCACCCCCTGCACGACCCCCTACACTGCCCGAACACTACTGCACTGCCCTAAACCCTGAAACACCATCCCCAGCACGACCCCCTACACTGCACGAACACCACTGCACTGCCCTAAACCCTGAAACACTACCCCCAGCACTAAACCCTGAAACACTACCCCCAGCAAGACCCCCTACACTGCCCGAACACCACTGCACTGCCCTAAACCCTGAAACATCACCCCCAGCAACACCCCCTACACTGCCCGAACACCACTGCCCTAAACCCTGAAACACCACCCCTAGCAAGACCCCCTACACTGCCCGAACACCACTGCACTGCCCTAAACCCTGAAACACCAGCCCCAGCACGACCCCTACACTGCCCGAACACCACTGCACTGCCCTAAACCCTGAAACACCACCCCCTGCACGACCCCCTACACTGCCCGAACACCACTGCACTGCCCTAAACCCTGAAACACCACCCCCAGCACGACCCCCTACACTGCCCGAACACCACTGCACTGCCCTAAACCCTGAAACACCACCCCCAGCACGACCCCCTACACTGCCCGAACACCACTGCACTGCCCTAAACCCTGAAACACCACCCCCAGCACGACCCCCTACACTGCCCGAACACCACTGCACTGCCCTAAACCCTGAAACACCACCCCCAGCAAGACCCCCTACACTGCCCGAACACCACTGCACTGCCCTAAACCCTGAAACATCACCCCCAGCAAGACCCCCTACACTGCCCGAACACCACTGCCCTAAACCCTGAAACACCACCCCCAGCAAGACCCCCTACACTGCCCGAACACCACTGCACTGCCCTAAACCCTGAAACACCACCCCCAGCATGACCCCCTACACTGCACGAACACCACTGCACTGCCCTAAACCCTGAAACACCACCCCCAGCACGACCCCCTACACTGCCCGAACACCACTGCACTGCCCTAAACCATGAAACACCAGCCCCAGCACGACCCCCTACACTGCCCGAACACCACTGCACTGCCCTAAACCCTGAAACACCACCCCCAGCACGACCCCCTACACTGCCCGAACACCACTGCACTGCCCTAAACCCTGAAACACCAGCCCCAGCACAACCCCGTACACTGCCCGAACACCACTGCACTGCCCTAAACCCTGAAACAGCAGCCCCAGCACGACCCCCTACACTGCCCGAACACCACTGCACTACCCTAAACCCTCAAACACCAGCCCCAGCACGACCCCCTACACTGCCAGAACACCACTGCACTGCCCTAAACCCTGAAACGCCAGCCCCAGCAAGACCCCCTACACTGCCCGAACACCACTGCACTGCCCTAAACCCTGAAACATCACCCCCAGCAAGACCCCCTACACTGCCCGAACACCACTGCACTAAAGCCTGAAACACCACCCCCAGCAAGCCACCTACACTGGCCGAACACCACTGCACTGCCCTAAACCCTGAAACACCACCCCTGCACGACCCCCTACACTGCCCGAACACCACTGCACTGCCCTAAACCCTGAAACACCACCCCCTGCACGACCCCCTACACTGCCCGAACACCACTGCACTGCCCTAAACCCTGAAACACCACCCCTCAGCACGACACCCTACACTGCCCGAACACCACTGCACTGCCCTAAACCCTGAAACACCACCCCCAGCACGACCCCCTACACTGCCCGAACACCACTGCACTGCCCTAAACCCTGAAACACCACCCCCTGCACGACCTCCTACACTGCCGGAACACCACTGCACTGCCCTAAACCCTGAAACACCACGCCCAGCATGACCCCCTACACTGCCCGAACACCACTGCACTGCCCTAAACCCTGAAACATCAACCCCAGCAAGACCCCCTACACTGCCTGAACACCACTGCCCTAAACCCTGAAACACCACCCCCTACACTGCACGAACACCACTGCACTGCCCTAAACCCTGAAACACCACCTCCAGCAAAACCCCCTACACTGCCTGAACACCATTGCTCTGCCCTAAATCCTGAAACACTAGCCCCAGCACGACCCCCTACACTGCCCGAACACCACTGCACTGCCCTAAACCCTGAAACACCACCCCAGCACGACCCCCTACACTGCCCGAACACCACTGCACTGCCCTAAACCCTGAAACACCAGCCCCAGCAAGACCCCCTACACTGCCCGAACACCACTGCACTGCCCTAGACTCTGGAACACCAGCCCCAGCAAGACCCCCTACACTGCCCGAACACCACTGCACTGCCCTAAGCCCTGAAACACCAGCCCCAGCATGACCCCCTACACTGCCCGAACACCACTGCTCTGCCCTAAACCCTGAAACACCAGCCCCAGCACGACCACCTACACTGCCCGAACACCACTGCACTGCCCTAAACCCTGAAACACCAGCCCCAGCACAACCCCCTACACTGCCATGAACACCACTGCACTGCCCTAAACCCTGAAACACCAGCCCCAGCACGACCCCCTACACTGCCTGAACACCACTGTACTGCCCTAAACCCTGAAACACCAGCCCCAGCATGACCCCCTACACTGCCCGAACACCACTGCACTGCCCTAAACCCTGAAACACCACCCCCTGCATGACCCCCTACACTGCCCGAACACCACTGCACTGCCCTAAACCCTGAAACACCACCCCTGCACCACCCCCTACACTGCCCGAACACCACTGCACTGCCCTAAACCCTGAAACACCACCCCCTGCACCGCCCCCTACACTGCCCGAACACCACTGCACTGCCCTAAACCCTGAAACACCACCCCCAGCACGACCCCCTTTACTGCTCGAACTCCACTGCACTGCCCCAAACCCTGAAACACCACCCCCAGCACGACCCCCTACACTGCCCAAACACCACTGCCCTAAACCCTGAAACACCACCCCCTGCACGACCCCCTACACTGCCCGAACACCACTGCACTGCCCTAAACCCTGAAACACCACCCCCTACACTGCCCGAACACCACTGCACTGCCCTAGACCCTGAAACACCACCCCCAGCACGACCCCCTACACTGCCCGAACACCACTGCACTGCCCTAAACCCTAAAACACCACCCCCAGCATTACCCCCTATACTGCCCAAACACCACTGCACTGCCCTAAACCCTAGAACACTACCCCCAGCATGACCCCCTACACTACCCGAACACCACTGCACTACCCTAAACCCTAAAATACTACCCCCAGCACAACCCCCTACACTACCCGAACACAACTGCACTGCCCTAAACCCTCAAACACTCTCCCCAGCACGACCCCCTACACTACCCGAACACCACTGCACTGCCCTAAACCCTAAAACACTCCCCCCAGCACGACCCCCTACACTACCCGAACACCACTGCACTGCCCTAAACCCTAAAACACTCCCCCCAGCACGACCCCCTACACTACCCAAACACCACTGCACTGCCCTAAACCCTAAAACACTACCCCCGCATGACCCCCTACACTACCCAAACACCAATGCACTACCCTGATCCCTAAAACACTACCCCCGCATGACCCCCTACACTACCCTAAACCCTAAAACACTACCCCCGCACGACTCCCTACACTACCCAAAGACCACTGCACTACCCTAAACCCTAAAACACGACCTCCTACACTACACAAACACCACTGCACTACCCTAAACCCTAAAACACTACCCCTACACTACACAAACACCACTGCACTACCCTAAACCCTAAAAAACTACCCCCAGCACGAACCACTACACTACCCAAACACCACTGCACTACCCTAAACCCTAAAAACTACCCCCAGCAGTACCCCTACACTACCCAAACACCACTGCACTACCCTAAACCCTAAAACACTACCCCCAGCAGTACCCCCTACATTACCCAAACACCACTGCACTACCCTAAATCACTACCCCCAGCACGACCCCCTACACTACCCAAACACCACTGCACTACCCTAAAACACTACCCCCAGCACGACCCCCTACACTACCCAAACACCACTGCACTACCCTAAACCCTAAAACGCTCCCCCAGCACGACTCCCTACACTACCCAAACACCACTGCACTACCCTAAACCCTAAATCTACCCCCAGCATGACCCCCTACACTACACAAACACCACTGCACTACCCTAAACCCTAAAACACTACCCCCAGCACGACCCTCTTCACTACCTAAACACAACTGCACAATTTGTTACAGGCGTTGCAACGCAGGCCTGTGGTGCTTACTGGAAGTACCTAGTGGGCTAGTTGGGCCCCAGGGACCCTCAGGACTCAAGGTGACCTAATCCCCCAACTTAAAACGCACCACGGGGCGCGTTTGCACAGTGGTGAAGGGAGGGGCGGGGCCTCAGGTGACATGTGCGCAAACACGCCCTGTGGTGCGTTTTAAGTTGGGGAATTAATTCCCTTTGAATCCTGAGGGACCCTGGGGGCCAACTAGCCCACCAGGTACCTTCAGTAAGCACAACAGAGTTGCGTTGCAGAGAGGTGAAAAAAGGTGCGTGGCCTCAGAACGCCTCTCTGCAACTCAGCTCTGTGGTCCTAACTGTAGGTACCTGGGGGCTAGTTGGGCCCCAGGGACCCTCAGAATTCACGGGGACTTAATCCCGCAACTTAAAACGCGCCACGGGGTGCGTTTGCACACATGTCACCTCAGGCCCCCTCTCCTTCACCACTGTGCAAACGCGCCCTGTAGCGCGTTTTAAGAGGTAGTTTTAATCCCCTGCCCTATTATGTACTAGGGACTTGCAGAGGAGGTCATGCTAATCACAGGGGTACCCCAACGCATAGTGTTCCCTAGTGTATGTAGGTGTTTTCACTGTATTCTAAGTGTTTTTTAGCATAGCACTGGCTCTGGTTAGTCAGAGTCAGTTACCACCAGTACCCGTCTGAAAAAGTTGTGGGCACAGGATGATTTTGCAACAAGGCCTCTTTCTGCTCCTCTGTTGGTTCTTTCTGCACATCTTTTGCTTCTTTCTGTGCGTTTTTTCTTCTTTCTTCACATGTCCTACCTCTGTAGGCATAGTTAGAAACTAGCATTTAAAAAAAACCTTTGAAATTCACTTAAAAAATCATAGGTTTCAGGCACGTTATAGTTAGAAATTAGCATTTAAAAAACCTTTGAAATTCACTGAAAAAACCATAGGTTTCAGACACGTTATAGTTAGAAATTAGCATTTAAAAAACCTTTGAAATTCACTGAAAAAACCATAGGTTTTAGGGACAGTTATAGTTAGTTGGACATTTCACTCGTACAAAACCATAGAAATTCCCCCGTTATAGTTAGTTCAGCTAACTATAACTCGCGCCCCGCAATGCACTGCTGATGACGTCACATATTACATCACTCATGACATGGTCAGTGACATCACTGATGACATCACTGATGACATCTCAAATGACATCACTGATGACATCATCCATGTGATAATTTCATGCATCTTCTCACACCCTAATATAACTTTTGATACACCCACTCTAAATTACAGACTGCCATTCTCAAAACCATAGACACTCCAACACCAAAAACTACATACCCACTCACTGATTCTTAGGTCTACACACACATCCACTCACTCACCCGTACAGTCACTCATACTTAGTCACTCAGTACAGGACTATCATATGCACTCATACACCTATATAAACACTCACACACCGCCACTCATCCATAGAGGTACTCACACACCTAGTCAGTCATGCAAAAAACTTAATCACACACCCATTTACTCACCTATACAGTTATACACACACCAGCTCACTTACTCATACAAATACTAGCACATTCTTACGCTCTTATACAATCACTGATACAAGTACACACTCATCCATACAGCCACTCTCACAATCACACACTCTCACTTATAGCCATTTATATACTCCAACACACATATATACTGCCTTGCACATATGTAGTTACTCACACATGTACCACTGAGATATACATTCAATCACTAACACACCCATACACACACTCACCCACCCATACAGTCCATCACAGATGCACTCTTGAAACCATGCACCCAGTGAATCACCAACTCACACATCTATGCCCAGAGTCACACACACCCCACCCACACAAACACTCAGGCACCCATACAGATACTCAGACAATCAATCAATAACCCATATAGACACTCATGTAGCTATTCAGAAAGCCATGCAGCCGCTTACAAACCAACAGACATTCACACAGTTTAGTCACTAACCCATGCATTCAGTAAGATACATTTAATCACTCACTTGTAGAGTCAGTCACTCACGTACTAAATCATCCATTCAGACACTTATACACCCACTCATTCTTCAATACGCCTTTCCCTAAATATATTAAACATATTTAAACTTTACAGAAACACACAGTCACTGGATGATGTCATCAGTGATGTCATCAGTGATGTCATTTGAGATGTCATCAGTGATGTCATCAGTGATGTCACTGACCATGTCATGAGTGATGTAATATGTGACGTCATCAGCAGTGCATTGCGGGGCGCGAGTTATAGTTAGCTGAACTAACTATAACGGGGGAATTTCTATGGTTTTGTACGAGTGAAATGTCCAACTAACTATAACTGTCCCTAAAACCTATGGTTTTTTCAGTGAATTTCAAAGGTTTTTTAAATGCTAATTTCTAACTATAACGTGTCTGAAACCTATGGTTTTTTCAGTGAATATATATATATATATATCCACCACCACGCTTACACTTTCTAGTAAGCAACTGAGCCACACCGATCCAAGGTTCTCCGATTAGATTTATTCACGGGCACAAAAAGACGCGTTTCGAGCTCAACAGCTCTTGGTCACATGACCTTTACCCTGAGTACACATTTTTTTATAACTTTAGCAAACATCACACATGATGCAGACATTGAAAAAGACTATATTCAAACCCAATTCACCAATACTAAAAAAGTGTAAAACATATATACCACACCTTTGTCCAAAACAAAATCATCGTGTGTTTTACAAACCAAATTAATTTTATACATTTTCACTAAATTTTCGTAATATGAATGTCATCAATATCAGACCAATTCAAAATTAAATATGTTCAGTTAGAAAGACCCTACTTCATAAATCTCCACACAAATCATTATGGGTATAGTACCCCGTATATATGTATCACATTGCATAATTTTCTATTAAATTGTTTTAACGCTTTACAAAAAATAAAATGGTTTCTTTCTCAGAACCTTCATAGATTCAACGTAAATCATGGTTTAGTACCTTCTGTAACATGATATCCTAATTCACTAGCTTTAAAAAAATATACTAGATGATAGAGAGCGGTTGTTCAAAAAAACATCTGGTTCCCTGTGCTCATACTTTCTATATTTAGCTGTGAAGAAGGTGTTCAAGTAAATCCATAATGGATCTGTAAAAAAACAAAATCAACAATTCAGTTAGTAACATATTCTATGCATTTTATACAGATAGTATATTCAATATTCACAATTCCTAAGAATATTGATGGAGTTGAAGTATTCAATCATAAAGAAACACTCAAATTCTAAGAATAATTTGTCATCGTATCTAATATTCTCACACCTAACTTTGATTCTCAAATTAGCAAAACATATATATATATATATCAAAAACACAAGGTTGCCCCAATGAAGATGTCACTCCTGAAGGGGTTACTGCACTCGCATCTCCGGCAGCTGCAGATACAGCTTCCCAACTCGCTTTACTGTTGAAACTGCCAAACGCGTTTCGAGCATTGTAGCTCTTGATCACTGGCTTCAAATAAAATGAGGGGATAGCGGTATTATTCGGAATCACCTTTTTATTCAAATACAATTGAATTAAACGGAGTTTGCGGTATCCATATGGTTTTAATGGAATCGAAGTCCTGGCTACGACAATATGGACTACCATAACCATAATGCTTATTTGCCGACGACGAGATACCAAAGGGAATGATGGACGGAGCGTTAGAGCAAATCAAACACTCACCCCCAGTCAACTGATCTGGGTTTAATCCATCATCATTCTTTAGCTCACTCCACCACCCCAGTTCAGACATGGCCATATGCAAATCAGTCTGACCCTGTGCCTCATGGGAACAGTCCAGCCCGAACTGCCAAGCCATGTCTTCTCTGGACTGGAAACAAGCATCCTGGGACTGGTTTCGGGTTCATAACCCTCATCAGCCAGGCTACCTTGAATTCAGTGGCAAAGTGAGCAAGGGACCCACGTCTGGGCATACCCTGCCAACTTAGAACGAACAAAGCGATACCAAAGGGGATGATGGACGGAGCGTTAGAGCAAATCAAACACTCACCCCCAGTCAACTGATCTGGGTTTAATCCATCATCATTCTTTAGCTCACTCCACCACCCCAGTTCAGACATGGCCATATGCAAATGAGTCTGACCCTGTGCCTCATGGGAACAGTCCAGCCCGAACTGCCAAGCCATGTCTTCCCTGGACCGGAAACAAGCATCCTGGGACCGGTTTCAGGTTCAAAACCCTCATCAGCCAGGCTATCTTGAATCCAGTGGCAAAGTGAGCAAGGGACCCACGTCTGGGCATACCCTGCCAACTTAAGGCGAACAAGCGATACCAAAGGGGATGATGGACGGAGCGTTAGAGCAAATCAAACACTCACCCCCAGTCAACTGATCTGGGTTTAATCCATCATCATTCTTTAGCTCACTCCACCACCCCAGTTCAGACATGGCCATATGCAAATCAGTCTGACCCTGTGCCTCATGGGAACAGTCCAGCCCGAACTGCCAAGCCATGTCTTCCCTGGACCGGAAACAAGCATCCTGGGACCGGTTTCGGGTTCAAAACCCTCATCAGCCAGGCTATCTTGAATCCAGTGGCAAAGTGAGCAAGGGACCCACGTCTGGGCATACCCTGCCAACTTAGGGCGAACAAAGCGATACCAAAGGGGATGATGGACGGAGCGTTAGAGCAAATCAAACACTCACCCCCAGTCAACTGATCTGGGTTTAATCTATCATCATTCTTTAGCTCACTCCACCACCCCAGTTCAGACATGGCCGTATACAAATCAGTCTGACCCTGTGCCTCATGGGAACAGTCCAGCCCAAACTGCCAAGCCATGTCTTCCCTGGACCGGAAAGAAGCATCCTGGGACGGGTTTCGGGTTCAAAACCCTCATCAGCCAGGCTATCTTGAATCCAGTGGCAAAGTGAGCAAGGGACCCACTTCTGGGCAGGACTTTGTATTTGAATAAAAAGGTGATTCCGAATAATACCGCTATCCCCGCATTTTATTTGAAGCCAGTGTTCAAGAGCTACAATGTTCGAAACGCGTTTGGCAGTTTCAACAGTAAAGCGAGTTGGGAAGCTGTATCTGCAGCTGCCGGAGATGCGAGTACAGTAACCCCTTCAGGAGTGACATCTTCATTGGGGCAACCTTGTGTTTTTGTTATTTGGCAGCTGGTCCTGCGGCGAAGATGTCCCGCAGCGTGTCAGGCGGTTCTACGGTGCCCGCACGCCGCATGCACTGTTTGGAGTGAAGGGGGCCTGATCTCCAGGGTGCATTGGCTCGCAGGACAGTCATTTCCTCATCGACTTTAACGCACATGGGGTAAGACATTCATGAGCCACAATTCCATTGGGGTATATTTGAACGGAGTTTGCGGTATCCATATGGTTTTAATGGAATCGAAGTCCTGGCTACGACAATATGGACTACCATAACCATGATGCTTATTTGCCGACGCCCACATGGGCAGGACTTTGTATTTGAATAAAAAGGTGATTCCGAATAACACCGCTATCCACGCATTTTATTTGAAGCCAGTGATCAAGAGCTACAATGCTCGAAACGCTTTTGGCAGTTTCAACAGTAAAGCGAGTTGGGAAGCTGTATCTGCAGCTGCTGGAGATGCGAGTGCAGTAACCCCTTCAGGAGTGACATCTTCATTGGAGCAACCTTGTGTTTTTGTTATTTGGCGGCTAGTGCAGCCGCGAAGTTGTCCCGCCGCGTGTCAGGCGGTTCTACGGTGCCCGCACGCCGCGTGCACTGTTTGGAGTGAAGGGGGCCTGATCTCCGGGGTGCATTGGCTCGCAGGACAGTCATTTCCTCATCGACTTTAACCCACATGGGGTAAGACATTCATGAGCCACAATCCCACTGGGGTATATTTGAACGGAGTTTGCGGTATCCATATGGTTTGCATGGAATCGAAGTCCTGGCTACGACAATATGGACTACCATAACCATGATGCTTATTTGCCGACGCCCACATGGGCGGGACTTTGTATTTGAATAAAAAGGTGATTCCGAATAATACGCTATCCCCGCATTTTATTTGAAGCCAGTGATCAAGAGCTACAATGCTCGAAACGCGTTAGGCAGTTTCAACAGTAAAGCGAGTTGGGAAGCTGTACCTGCAGCTGACGGAGATGCGAGTGCAGTAACCCCTTCAGGAGTGACATCTTCATTGGGGCAACCTTGTGTTTTTGTTATTTGGCGGCTGGTCCGGCGGCGAAGATGTCCCGCCGCGTGTCAGGCGGTTCTACGGTGCCCGCACGCCAGGTGCACTGTTTGGAGTGAAGGGGGCCTGATCTCCGGGGTGCATTGGCTCGCAGGACAGTAATTTCCTCATCGACTTTAACCCACATGGGGTAAGACATTCATAAGCCACAATCCCACTGGGGTATATTTGAACAGAGTTTGCGGTATCCATATGGTTTTAATGGAATCAATGTCCTGGCTACGACAATATGGACTACCATAACCATGATGCTTATTTGCCGACGCCCACATGGGCGGGACTTTGTATTTGAATAAAAAGGTGATTCCGAATAATACCGCTATCCCCGCATTTTATTTGAAGCCAGTGATCAAGAGCTACAATGCTCGAAACGCGTTTGGCAGTTTCAACAGTAAAGCGAGTTGGGAAGCTGTATCTGCAGCTGCCAGAGATGCGAGTGCAGTAACCCCTTCAGGAGTGACATCTTCATTGGGGCAACCTTGTGTTTTTGATATATATATATATATTCACAACAAACTGCCCAGAGATGAAGCCACACTCCGTAACAGGTAAGTAACATTACTTTATTTCATGCACATGCGGTCTCCCATCTCGTTTTCAGTCTCATCTGCCTGACGCGTTTCGAAGCACTTTGAGCTTCTTCCTCAGAGGCCGTGTCAGATACCCTGTTTAACCATCCTGCATCTTGCCCCCACGTGTTCTATGGTTTTCTTTGGCTTCCGGTGTGCCAATTTGAATAATTCCATACTAACACTGCACGCTGGTAGATGTAGTCAATTTGAAATAATTATCCCCCAGTGGGTTTAGGATTCTGGCACCCATGTTGAGACACAATTCTTACCCTCCAGTGGGCTCCGGGATGGGATAGCGCATGTAAATTGAGCCACCTGCTACGCCCAAACAGAAACCGGACTTTACCATTCCTGCGGGTCCTTTTAAGATTTGTAAGTGGTGCGTCGCTTCCGCGGCCTGGAACCGCCGCGATTTTGTATTCACAACAAACTGCCCAGAGATGAAGCTGCACTCCGTAACAGGTAAGTAACATTACTTTATTTCATGCACATGCGGTCTCCCATCTCGTTTTCAGTCTCATCGGCCTGACGCGTTTCGAAGCACTTTGAGCTTCTTCCTCAGAGGCCATGTCAGAAACCCTGTTTAACCATCCTGCATCTTGCCCCCACGTGTTCTATGGTTTTCTTTGGCTTCCGGTGCGCCAATTTGAATAATTCCATACTAACACTGCACGCTGGTAGATGTAGTCAATTTGAAATAACCGCATGTGCATGAAATAAAGTAATGTTACTTAACTGTTACGGAGTGCGGCTTCATCTCTGGGCAGTTTGTTGTATATAAAAAATCACAACATGAAATGAAAAAGAGAGACTAATTTCAAGATATGAAGAAAGACTGGGTGTTTTTGCATATATGTATGTTTTCTATATCTAATAAGTGTGTTCTATCACGTGGTGTAAGCATTGTTTAAAAGAATGGCGTTTCTTACTCGCTGATTGTGTGAACAAGGGCTAGTGGTGCCCGAAACGCGTAGCAAGGAAACAGCAATAAAGATTTGATTTGCCTGCATTTTTGGTGGTTCGCGAGTCCTTTGTGGCGGAAGGAGTGCTGGGAACGCTACGAGCAGACGAGGGACTTCTGGTGATTTGTATATATATATATATATATATTCACTGAAAAAACCATAGGTTTTAGGGACAGTTATAGTTAGTTGGACATTGCACTCGTACAAAACCCGTGAAATTCCCCTGTTATAGTTAGTTCAGCTAACTATAACTCGCGCCCCCGCAATGCACTGCTGATGACGTCACATATTACATCACTCATCACATGGTCAGTGACATCACTGATGACATCACTGATGACATCTCAAATGACATCACTGATGACATCATCCAGTGACTGTGTGTTTCTGTAAAGTTTAAATATGTTTAATATATATAGGGAAAGGCGTATTGAAGAATGAGTGGGTGTATAAGTGTCTGAATGGATGATTTAGTACGTGAGTGACTGACTCTACAAGTGAGTGATTAAACGTATCTTACTGAATGCATGGGTTAGTGACTAAACTGTGTGAATGTCTGTATCCGTCTGTTTGTTGGTGTGTAAGTGGATGCATGGATTTGCGAATAGCTACATGAGTGTCTATATGGGTTATTGATTGGTTCTCTGAGTATCTGTATGGCTGCCTGAGTGTTTGTGTGGGTGGGGTGTGTGTGACTCTATACATAGATGTGTGAGTGGGTGATTCACTGGGTGCATGATTTCAAGAGTGCATCTGTGATGGACTGCTTGGGTGGGTGAGTGTGTGTATGGGTGTGTTAGTGAGTGAATGTATATCTCAGTGGTACATGTGCGAGTAACTACATATCTAAAAGGCAGTATATATGTGTGTTAGAGTATTTAAATGGCTATAAGTGAGAGTGTGTTATTGTGAGAGTGGCTGTATGGATGCGTGTGTGCTTGTATCAGTTATTGTATAAGAGCGTAAGAATGTGCTAGTATTTGTATGAGTAAGTGAGCTGGTGTGTGCATAACTGTATAGGTGAGTAAATGGGTGTGTGATTAATTTTTTGCATGACTGACTAGGTGTGTGAGCACCTCTATGGATGAGTGGCGGTGTGTGAGTGTTTATATAGGTGTATGAGTGCATATGATAGTCCTGTACTGAGTGACTGTAAGTATGAGTGACTGTACAGGTGAGTGAGTGGATGTGTGTGTAGACCTAAGAATCAGTGAGTGGGTATGTAGTTTTTGGTGTTGGAGTGTCTATGGTTTTGAGAATGGCAGTCTGTAATTTATGAGTGGGTGTATCAAAAGTTATATTAGGGTGTGAGAAGATGCATGAAATTATCACATGGATGATGTCATCAGTGATGTCATTTGAGATGTCATCAGTGATGTCATCAGTGATGTCACTGACCATGTGATGAGTGATGTAATATGTGACGTCATCAGCAGTGCATTGCGGGGCGCGAGTTATAGTTAGCTGAACTAACTATAACAGGGGAATTTCACGGGTTTTGTACGAGTGCAATGTCCAACTAACTATAACTGTCCCTAAAACCTATGGTTTTTTCAGTGAATTTCAAAGGTTTTTTAAATGCTAATTTCTAACTATAACGTGTCTGAAACCTATGGTTTTTCAGTGAATTTCAAAGGTTTTTTAAATGCTAATTTCTAACTATAACGTGCCTGAAACCTATGGTTTTTCAGTGAATTTCAAAGGTTTTTTAAATGCTAATTTCTAACTATAACGTGCCTGAAACCTATGGTTTTTTCAGTGAATTTCAAAGGTTTTTTAAATGCTAATTTCTAACTATAACGTGCCTGAAACCTATGATTTTTAAGTGAATTTCAAAGGTTTTTTAAATGCTAGTTTCTAACTATGCCAACAGAGGTAGGACATGTGAAGAAAGAAGAAAAAACGCACAGAAAGAAGCAAAAGATGTGCAGAAAGAACCAACAGAGGAGCAGAAAGAGGCCTTGTTGCAAAATCATCCTGTGCCCACAACTTTTCAGACGGGTACTGGTGGTAACTGACTCTGACTAACCAGAGCCAGTGCGCGTTTGCACAGTGGTGAAGGGAGGGGGGCCTGAGGTGACATGTGTGCAAACGCGCCCGTGATGCGTTTTAAGTTGCGGGATTAAGTCCCCTTGAATCCTGAGGGTCCCTGGGGCCCAACTAGCCCCCAGGTACCTACAGTTAGGACCACAGAGCTGAGTTGCAGAGAGGCGTTCCGAGGCCACGCACCTTTTTCACCTCTCTGCAACGCAACTCTGTTGTGCTTACTGAAGGTACCTGGTGGGCTAGTTGGCCCCCAGGATTCAAAGGGAATTAACTCCCCAACTTAAACGCACCACAGGGCGTGTTTGCGCACATGTCACCTGAGGCCCCGCCCCCTCCCTTCACCACTGTGCAAACGCGCCCCGTGGCGCGTTTTAAGTTGGGGGAGTAGGTCACCTTGAATCCTGAGAGTCCCTGGGGCCCAACTAGCCCACCAGGTACTTCAAGTAAGCACCACAGGCCTGCGTTGCAACGCCTGTAACAAATTGTGCAGTTGTGTTTAGGTAGTGAAGAGGGTCGTGCTGGGGGTAGTGTTTTAGGGTTTAGGGTAGTGCAGTGGTGTTTGTGTAGTGTAGGTGGTCATTCTGGGGGTAGATTTAGGGTTTAGGGTAGTGCAGTGGTGCTTGGGTAGTGTAGGGAGTCGTGCTGGGGAGAGTGTTTTAGGGTTTAGGGTAGTACAGTGGTGTTTGGGTAGTGTAGGGGGTCGTGCTGGGGTTAGTGTTTTAGGGTTTTAGGGTTAAGGGTAGTGCAGTGGTGTTTGGGTAGTGTAGGGGATACTGCTGGGGGTAGTGTTTTAGGGTTTAGGGTAGTGCAATGGTGTTTGGGTAGTGTAGGGGATACTGCTGGGGGTAGGGTTTTAGGGTTTAGGGTAGTGCAGTGGTGTTTGGGTAGCGTAGGGGGTACTGCTGGGGGTAGTGTTTTATGGTTTAGGGTAGTGCAGTGGTGTTTGGGTAGTGTAGGGGTTCATGCTGGGGGTAGTTTTTAGGGTTTAGGGTAGTGCAGTGGTGTTTGTGTAGTGTAGGAGGTCGTGTTTTAGGGTTTAGGGTAGTGCAGTGGTCTTTGGGTAGTGTAGGGAGTCGTGCGGGGGTATTGTTTTAGAGTTTAGGGTAGTGCAGTGGTCTTTGGGTAGTGTAGGGGGTTGTGCGGGGGGTAGTGTTTTAGGGATTAGGGTAGTGCATTGGTATTTGGGTAGTGTAGGGGTCATGCGGGGGGTAGTGTTTTAGGGTTTAGGGCAGTGCAGTGGTGTTTAGGTAGTGTAGGGGGTCGTGCTGGGGGAGTGTTTTAGGGTTTAGGGCACTGCAGTGGTGTTCGGGTAGTGTAGGGGGTCGTGCTGGGGGAGTATTTTAGGGTTTAGGGTAGTGCAGTGGTGTTCGGGTAGTGTAGGGGGTCATGCTGGGGGTAGTGTTCTAGGGTTTAGGGCAGTGCAGTGGTGTTCGGGCAGTGTAGAGGGTCGTGCTGGGGGTGGTGTTTTAGGGTTTAGGGCAGTGCAGTGGTGTTCGGGCAGTGTAGGGGATCATGCTGGGGGTGGTGTTTCAGGGTTTAGGGCAGTGCAGTGGTGTTCGGGCAGTGTAGGGGGTCGTGCAGGGGGTGGTGTTTCAGGGTTTAGGGCAGTGAAGTGGTGTTCGGGCAGTGTAGGGGGTCGTGCAGGGGTGGTGTTTCTGGGTTTAGGGCAGTGGTGTTCTGGCAGTGTAGGGGGTCATGCTGGGGGTGGTGTTTCAGGGTTTGGGGCAGTGCAGTGGTGTTCGAGCAGTAAAGGGGGTCATGCTGGGGGTGGTGTTTCAGGGTTTAGGGCAGTGCAGTGGTGTTCGGGCAGTGTAGGGGGCAGTGCAGGGGTGGTGTTTCAGGGTTTAGGGCAGTGCAGTGGTGTTCGGGCAGTGTAGGGGGTGGTGCCGGGGGTGGTGTTTCAGGGTTTAGGGCAGTGCAGTGGTGTTCGGGCAGTGTAGGGGGTCGTGCAGGGGGTGGTGTTTCAGGGTTTAGGGCAGTGCAGTGGTGTTCGGGCAGTGTAGGGGGTGGTGCAGGGGGTGGTGTTTCAGGGTTTAGGGCAGTACAGTGGTGTTCGGGCATTGTAGGGGGTGGTGCTGGGGCTGGTGTTTCAGGGTATAGGGCAGTGCAGTGGTGTTCGGGCAGTGTAGGGGTCGTGCTGGGGCTGGTGTTTCAGGGTTTAGGGCAGTGCAGTGGTGTTCGGGCAGTGTAGGGGTCGTGCTGGGGCTGGTGTTTCAGGGTTTAGGGCAGTGCAGTGGTGTTCGGGCAGTGTAGGGGGTCTTGCTGGGGCTGGTGTTTCAGAGTCTAGGGCAATGCAGTGGTGTTCGGGCAGTGTAGGGGGTCTTGCTGGGGCTGGTGTTTCAGGGTTTAGGGCAGTGCAGTGGTGTTTGGGCAGTGTAGGGGGTCGTGCTGGGGCTAGTGTTTCAGGGTTTAGGGCAGAGCAATGGTGCTCAGGCAGTGTAGGGGGTTGTGCTGGGGGTGATGTTTCAGGGTTTAGGGCAGTGCAGTGGTGTTAGGGCAGTGTAGGGGGTCGTGCTGGGGGTGGTGTTTCAGGGTTTAGGGCAGTGCAGTGGTGTTCCGGCAGTGTAGGGGGTCGTGCAGGGGGTGGTGTTTCAGGGTTTAGTGCAGTGGTGTTCGGGCAGTGTAGGGGGTCGTGCTGGGATGGTGTTTCAGGGTTTAGGGCAGTGTAGTGGTGTTCGGGCAGTGTAGGGTGTCGTGCTGAGGGGTGGTGTTTCAGGGTTTAGGGCAGTGCAGTAGTGTTTGGGTAGTGTAGGGGGTCGTGCAGGGGGTGGTGTTTCAGGGTTTAGGGCAGTGCAGTGGTGTTTGGGCAGTGTACGGGGTTGTGCTGGGGCTGGTGTTTAAGGGTTTAGGGCAGTGCAGTTTTGTGCGGGCAGTGTACGGGATTGTGCTGGGGCTGGTGTTTCAGGGTTTAGGGCAGTGCAGTGGTGTTCGGGCAGTGTAGGGGGTCGTGCTGGGGGTGGTGTTTCAGGGTTTAGGGCAGTGCAGTGGTGTTCGGGCAGTGTAGGGGGTCGTGCTGGGGCTGGTGTTTCAGGGTTTAGGGCAGTGCAGTGGTGTTCGGGCAGTGTAGGGGGTCGTGCTGGGGCTGGTGTTTCAGGGTTTTGGGCAGAGCAGTGGTGTTCGGGCAGTGTAGGGGTCGTGCTGGGGGTGGTGTTTCAGGGTTTAGGGCAGTGCATTGGTGTTCGGGCAGTGTAGGGGGCTTGCTGGGGGTGGTGTTTCAGGGTTTAGGGCAGTGCAGTGGTGTTCGGGCAGTGTAGGGGCTCTTGCTGGGGGTGGTGTTTAGGGAGGCAGTGGTGTTCGGGCAGTGTAGGGGGTCTTGCTGGGGGTGATGTTTCAGGGTTTAGGGCAGTGCAGTGGTGTTCGGGCAGTGTAGGGGGTCTTGCTGGGGGTAGTGTTTCAGGATTTAGGGTGGTGCAGTAGTGTTCGTGCAGTGTAGGGGGTCGTGCTGGGGGTGGTGTTTCAGGGTTTAGGGCAGTGCAGTAGTGTTCGGGCAGTGTAGGGGGTCGTGCAGGGGTGGTGTTTCAGGGTTTAGGGCAGTGCAGTGGTGTTCTGGCAGTGTAGGGGGTCATGCTGGGGGTGGGGTTTCAGGGTTTAGGGCAGTACAGTGGTGTTCGGGCAGTGTAGGGGTCGTGCAGGGAGTGGTGTGTCAGGGTTTAGGGCAGTGCAGTGGTGTTCGGGCAGTGTAGGGGGTCGTGCTGGGGCTGGTGTTTCAGGGTTTAGGGCAGTGCAGTGGTGTTCGGGCAGTGTAGGGGGTCTTGCTGGGGGTGGTGTTTCAGGGTTTAGGGCAGTGGTGTTCGGGCAGTGTAGGGGGTCTTGCTGGGGGTGATGTTTCAGGGTTTAGGGCAGTGCAGTGGTGTTCGGGCAGTGTAGGGGGTCTTGCTGGGGGTAGTGTTTCAGGGTTTAGGGCAGTGGAGTGGTGTTCGGGCAGTGTAGGGGGTCGTGCAGGGGGTGGTGTTTCAGGGTTTAGGGCAGTGCAGTGGTGTTCTGGCAGTGTAGGGGGTCATGCTGGGGGTGGTGTTTCAGGGTTTAGGGCAGTGCAGTGGTGTTCGGGCAGTGTAGGGGTCGTGCAGGGGGTGGTGTTTCAGGGTTTAGGGCAGTGCAGTGGTGTTCGGGCAGTGTAGGGGGTCGTGCTGGGGCTGGTGTTTCAGGGTTTAGGGCAGTGCAGTGGTGTTCGGGCAGTGTAGGGGGTCTTGCTGGGGTTGGTGTTTCAGGGTTTAGCAGGCAGTGGTGTTCGGGCAGTGTAGGGGTCTTGCTGGGGGTGATGTTTCAGGGTTTAGGGCAGTGACAGTGGTGTTCGGGCAGTGTAGGGGGTCTTGCTGGGGGTGGTGTTTCAGGGTTTAGGGCAGTGCAGTGGTGTTCGGGCATTGTAGGGGGTCGTGCTGGGGATGGTGTTTCTGGGTTTAGGGCAGTGCAGTGGTGTTCGGGCAGTGTAGGGGGTCTTGCTCGGGGTGATGTTTCAGGGTTTAGGGCAGTGCAGTGGTGTTCGGGCAGTGTAGGGGGTCTTGCTGGGGGTGGTGTTTCAGGGTTTAGGGCAGTGCAGTGGTGTTCGGGCAGTGTAGGGGGTCGTGCTGGGGGTGGTGTTTCAGGGTTTAGGGCAGTGCAGTAGTGTTCGGGCAGTGTAGGGGGTCGTGCAGGGGTGGTGTTTCAGTGTTTAGGGCAGTGCAGTGGTGTTCGGGCAGTGTAGGGGGTCATGCTGGGGGTGGTGTTTCAGGGTTTAGGGCAGTGCAGTGGTGTTCGGGCAGTGTAGGGGGTCGTGCTGGGGAGTGGTGTATCAGGGTTTAGGGCAGTGCAGTGGTGTTCGGGCAGTGTAGGGGGTCGTGCTGGGGCTGGTGTTTCAGGGTTTAGGGCAGTGCAGTGGTGTTCGGGCAGTGTAGGGGGTCTTGCTGGGGGTGGTGTTTCAGGGTTTAGGGCAGTGGTGTTCGGGCAGTGTAGGGGGTCTTGCTGGGGGTGATGTTTCAGGGTTTAGGGCAGTGCAGTGGTGTTCGGGCAGTGTAGGGGGTCTTGCTGGGGGTAGTGTTTCAGGGTTTAGGGCAGTGGAGTGGTGTTCGGGCAGTGTAGGGGGTCGTGCAGGGGGTGGTGTTTCAGGGTTTAGGGCAGTGCAGTGGTGTTCTGGCAGTGTAGGGGTCATGCTGGGGGTGGGGTTTCAGGGTTTAGGGCAGTACAGTGGTGTTCGGGCAGTGTAGGGGGCTCGTGCAGGGGGTGGTGTGTCAGGGTTTAGGGCAGTGCAGTGGTGTTCGGGCAGTGTAGGGGGTCGTGCTGGGGCTGGTGTTTCAGGGTTTAGGGCAGTGCAGTGGTGTTCGGGCAGTGTAGGGGGTCTTGCTGGGGGTGGTGTTTCAGGGTTTAGGGCAGTGGTGTTCGGGCAGTGTAGGGGTCTTGCTGGGGGTGATGTTTCAGGGTTTAGGGCAGGACAGTGGTGTTCGGGCAGTGTAGGGGGTCTTGCTGGGGGTAGTGTTTCAGGGCTTAGGGCAGTGCAGTGGTGTTCGTGCAGTATAGGGGGTCGTGCTGGGGATGGTGTTTCTGGGTTTAGGGCAGTGCAGTAGTGTTCGAGCAGTGTAGGGGGTCGTGCTGGGGCTGGTGTTTCAGGGTTTAGGGCAGTGCAGTGGTGTTCGGGCAGTGTAGGGGGTCACGCTGGGGGTGGTGTTTCAGGGTTTAGGGCAGTGCAGTGGTGTTCGGGCAGTGTAGGGGGTCATGCACGGGGTGGTGTTTCAGGGTTTAGGGCAGTGCAGTTGTGTTCGGGCAGTGTAGGGGGTCGTGCTGAGGCTGGTGTTTCACGGTTTAGGGCAGTGCAGTGGTGTTCGGGCATTGTAGGGGGTCGTGCTGGGGCTGGTGTTTCAGGGTTTAGGGCAGTGCAGTGGTGTTCGGGCAGTGTAGGCGGTCGTGCTGGGGCTGGTGTTTCAGGGTTTAGGGCAGTGCAGTGGTGTTCGGGCAGTGTAGGGGGTCGTGCTGGGGCTGGTGTTTCAGAGTTTAGGGCAGTGCAGTGGTGCTCGGGCAGTGTAGGGGCTCGTGCTGGGGGTGATGTTTCATGGTTTAGGGCAGGACAGTGGTGTTCGGGCAGTGTAGGGGGTTTTGCTGGGGGTAGTGTTTCAGGGCTTAGGGCAGTGCAGTGGTGTTCGTGCAGTATAGGGGGTCGTGCTGGGGATGGTGTTTCTGGGTTTAGGGCAGTGCAGTAGTGTTCGAGCAGTGTAGGGGTTGTGCAGGGGGTGGTGTTTCAGGGTTTAGGGCAGTGCAGTGGTGTTCGGGCAGTGTAGGGGGTCATGCACGGGGTGGTGTTTCAGGGTTTAGGGCAGTGCAGTTGTGTTCGGGCAGTGTAGGGGGTCGTGCTGAGGCTGGTGTTTCACGGTTTAGGGCAGTGCAGTGGTGTTCGGGCATTGTAGGGGTCGTGCTGGGGCTGGTGTTTCAGGGTTTAGGGCAGTGCAGTGGTGTTCGGGCAGTGTAGGCGGTCGTGCTGGGGCTGGTGTTTCAGGGTTTAGGGCAGTGCAGTGGTGTTCGGGCAGTGTAGGGGGTCGTGCTGGGGCTGGTGTTTCAGGGTTTAGGGCAGTGCAGTGGTGCTCGGGCAGTGTAGGGGGTCGTGCTGGGGGTGATGTTTCAGGGTTTAGGGTAGTGCAGTGGTGTTCGGGCAGTGTAGGGGGTCGTGCAGGGGCTGGTGTTTCAAGGTTTAGGGCATTGCAGTGGTGTTCGGGCAGTGTAGGGGGTCGTGCTGGGGCTGGTGTTTCAGGGTTTTGGGCAGAGCAGTGGTGTTCGGGCAGTGTAGGGGGTCATGCTGGGGGTAGTGTTTCAGGGTTTAGGGCAGTGCAGTGGTGTTCGGGGAGTGTAGGGGGTCGTGCTGGGGGTGGTTTTTCAGGGTTTAGGTCAGTGGTGTTCGGGCAGTGTAGGGGGTCTTGCTGGGGGTGATGTTTCAGTGTTTAGGGCAGTGCAGTGGTGTTCGGGCAGTGTAGGGGGTCTTGCTGGGGGTAGTGTTTCAGGGTTTATGGCAGTGCAGTGGTGTTCGGGCAGTGTAGGGGGTCATGCTGGGGGTGGTATTTCAGGGTTTAGGGCAATGCAGTGGTGTTCGGGCAGTGTTGGGGGTCGTGAAGGGGGTGGTGTTTCAGGGTTTAGGGCAGTGCAGTGGTGTTCGGGCAGTGTAGGGGGTCGTGCTAGGGGTGGTGTTTCAGGGTTTAGGGCAGTGCAGTGGTGTTCGGGCAGTGTAGGGGGTCATGCAGGGGCTGGTGTTTCAGGGTTTAGGGCAGTGCAGTGGTGTTCGGGCAGTGTAGGGGGTCGTGCTGGGGGTAGGGTTTTAGGGTTTAGGGTAGTGCAGTGGTGCTTGTGTAGTGTAGGAGGTCGTGCTGGGGGTAGTGTTTTAGGGTTTAGGGTAGTGCAGTGGTGTTTGTGTAGTGTAGGGGGTCATGTTTTAGGGTAGTGCAGTGGTGTTTTGGTAGTGTAGGGGGTCGTGCTGGGGGTAGTGTTTTAGGATTTAGGTTAGTGCAGTGGTGTTTGGGTAGTGTAGGGGGTCGTGCTGGGGGTAGTGTTTTAGGGTTTATGGTAGTGCAGGGTGTTTGTGTAGTGTAGGGGGTCGTGCTGGGGGTAGTGTTTTAGGGTTTAGGGTAGTGCAGTGGTGCTTGTGTAGTGTAGGGGGTCGTGCTGGGGGTAGTGTTTTAGGGTTTAGGGTAGTGCAGTGGTGTTTGTGTAGTGTAGGGGGTCATGTTTTAGGGTAGTGCAGTGGTGTTTGGGTAGTGTAGGGGGTCGTGCTGGGGTAGTGTTTTAGGGTTTAGGATAGTGCAGTGGTGCTTGTGTAGTGTAGGGGGTCGTGCTGGGGGTAGTGTTTTAGGGTTTAAGGTAGTGCAGTGGTGTTTTTGTAGTGTAGGGGGTCATGTTTTAAGATGCAATGCTCCAATACCTGACCAGTCTGCACTACATAAAACTACAAAAAAACTAAAAATAAAAAGTGTTTTGCACACTTTTGTCATTGGGCTATATGTGGGCTACATCTGGGTAATATTTGTGCTACATTTGGGCTCTTTTTTCACTGGTGGCCATCTTGGAAGACTTCTTTGTTATGAAGTTTCCTAATTTCTTCATTTACTGCAGTCTCCTCAGTAGGAAATGCTTTCAGTTTTTTACTTTGATTCCATCAAGAAGGCATTCAGATGTGTCTCACATCTGCCATAAATTCAGAATGTTAGCACTCTAGTTGCTCATTAGATCACTGGAGTAAAGCTACTGCTCACCAGGGAGTTAACTGGTAGTCTGCTGCTGGTATTGAAAGTGATTGTTTCAGTCTGCATGTCAGAATTTTCTAATGAAATAGAAGAGGATTTGAGATCTCACTTAAAACATGCCCTAATTTTTCTTTCTGCAGCACTAACCATAATTTCTATTTCAAAAAGAACCCCTCATTTTGTTCCTTTTTAAATTAAATGTTTTAAGTGTTACCGGTTTATTCCAATCAAAATGGCTTCAGGTGGGCCATACTTTTGTCATAAGTAAGGCTGTTAGCGCTCTAGTTGTTCTTTAGAACACTCTGGGAAGCTGCAGTAGAACACAAAGGCATCAACTGGCAGGCTGCTCCTGTTGAAATATAACAGGAAGATATTTGAGATCACACTTGAAATATGTCCTAATTTTTCTTTCTACAGCACTAACCATAATTTCTATGACAAAATGAACCCCATCATTTTGTTCCTTTTTAAATTAAATGTTTTAAGTGTTACCAGTTTATTCCAATCAAGATGGCTTCAAGTGTGCCATACTTTTGTCATAAGTAAGGCTGTTAGCACTCTAGTTGTTCTTTAGAACACTCTGGGAAGCTGCAGTAGAACACAAAGGCATCAACTGGCAGGCTGCTCCTGTTGAAATATAACAGGAAGATATTTGAGATCACACTTGAAACATGTCCTAATTTTTCTTTCTACAGCACTAACCATAATTTCTATGACAAAATGAACCCCATCATTTTGTTCCTTTTTAAATTAAATGTTTTAAGTGTTACCAGTTTATTCCAATCAAGATGGCTTCAGGTGTGCCATACTTTTGTCATAAGTAAGGCTGTTAGCACTCTAGTTGTTCTTTAGAACACTCTGGGAAGCTGCAGTAGAACACAAAGGAATCAACTGACAGTCTCTGCCCTTGTTGGATGTACATGTTTTACTGAGAATGTCAGACTTCATTCTCACATGAGTGAGAAAGATAATGTGAATTTACAGAAAATATGCTCTCATTTTAGCTTCTGGAGCACCTTCCAAACCTCCATGGGACAAGCATGAGAAAATAGTGTTCTCTCAAACATGATTCATGATATCCCAGCAGAAGATTTTTCACATGGTAAAATCACCTTAGAATATACCACAATTCCTAAAATTAGTATGGTACCATCAACAAATAAATTCTAATGTAACTAAAGCCTGTTATCACCCTTTATAGTTCTCCTTTTGGTGACCCTCAAAATCTTCTATTAACTACAATGCATTTCAATGAGGTACTATCATTTATATTGGTCCCAAGATGGCTGCCAGCAATTCCAGGATGAAGTACCGACAGCCAATCAGATCTAACGATGACATGTGTGGTTAGGCTCCGCCCAGATATATTTGTGACTTTACTTTTGATTTTCTCAGGAACTACTGAACGGATTTACACCATTTAAGCAAAAGGCACGACACTGAACCAAGGGCTACCTCTTTGCCAAATTTGGTGTAATTCCGTTCAGCAGTTCGGGCTGTAGCTGCGACTAAAGGTTCCTATGGAAAAATGAATGGGGAAAACGCGTTTTGGGACCCCCCTTTTTTCTCGGCCCCCGCTTGCCGTATCACCCCGAGACTTTCAGGATAGGAGCGGACCGGAGCGCCCCAACAAGTTGGAAACTTTCGCGAAGATTCGTCAACCGGCGCCAACGTTATTTCAAATAGAATGTTGCGGATTTCCTATGGATAATAGTTTTTAACTATAACTATCTACTGGCGACCGCCAGTAGATAATATATATGTATATATATATATATATAAACAATGTGTGGTAAAGGCATACGTAGTAAAAGCATATGCGATCTAATAAAACGTGGGTGAAAAATGTGTGGTAAAGGCATGCATAGTATTTTCCAGCATTGTTCTGTCATGCAACCTCCACTACAGCTACTGACACACCTACTCACTTACCCATACACCCACTCAAACAACTACTCACTCACCCATACAGTCACTTATACACCCAGTCACTTACACTCCCAGTCACTCAAACATACAGCCACTCAGTCACACATACAGCCACTCATATACCCACCCATACAGCCACTTACACAGCCACTTACTCATCCATACAGGCAATCACACACCCACTCACTAACCCATACAGCAACTCACGCACTCACTCACTCACTTACACATACAGCCACTCATACAACCACTCACTCACCCATAGAGCATCTCACACAACCACTCACTCACCCATACAGCCACTTACACACCCACTCACTCACCCATACAGCTATTCACTCATCCATACAACCATTTGCATATGCATTCACAAATTCATACAAGCACTCACATGTCCACTCACTCTCCTGTACAGCCATTCATACAGACACTGACACTGTGCAATACAGCCACTCACACACTTACTCACTTGCCCATTTACCCACTCAAACAGCCACTCATTCACTTACACACCCACTTACACACCCAGCCACTCACCCATTGAGCCACTCACAAAGCCACTCAGTCACCCATACAGCCACTCACACACCCACTCACCCACCCATACAGCCACTCACCCACCTATACATCCACTCACAAAGCCACTCGGTCGCCCATACAGCCACTCACAAAGTCACTCACCCATACAGCTACTCAAACACTCACTTACCTGTGTCTGATATTTTATGAAGTATATTGAAGTTTACTTTGCTTTATGATGTAATCAGAGATGTCATTTGAGATGTCAGTGATGAATCAGTGATGTCACTGACCATGTCATGAGTGATGTAATATGTGAGGTCATATGCAGTGCATTGCGGTGGTGTAAGTTATAGTTAGGTCAGTTAACAATAACTGCTGAATTTCTATGGTTTTGTATGAGTGAAATCTGAACCTAACTATGTTGTCCCTGTAACCTTTATTTTTTTCAGTGAATATATATAATATCTATATTCCTAAGGTGTTTTAAATTCTATTACCTAAGTATAACGTCCCTGTAACCTTTGTTTTTTCAGTGATTTCTACGTTTCTTTAAATGTTATTTCCTTACTATAACTTCCCTTTGTCTATTCATTGAATATATAAATATATATATATATATATATATTTTTTTTTTTTGCAGGTATTGCGACGTCATCACAAATATAAAAAATGTAAAGAAAAAAACAACACTGATTTATCTACTGAAGAAAATACAAGCTTATAAAAATACCTCTTACTGAGCCATTTTGGATAGAAAATATAATTTGAAAACCTTAAAAATTCAATAAAAAAATCATAGGTTACATGGACGTTATAGTCGGGAAATAGAATTTGAAAAACGTTAGAAATCCACTGAAAAAAACAAAGGTTACAGGGATGTTATAGTTAGGAAGTAAAACTAAAAAAACCTTAGAAATTCAGTGAAAAAAACCAAAGGTTAAAGGGACGTTATAGTTAGGCTGATATTTCACTCGTACAGAACCAGAGAAATTCAGCAGTTATAGTTAGCTGAGCTAACTATAAATTGCACCCCGCAATGCACTGCTTATGGCTTCACATGTTACATCACTCATGACATGGTAGAAGGCCTTGCCCCCTTTTTCAACCACTCTGCAAATGTGAGTCGTAGCGCACTACTAGTAGGGGGATGAAGTCCTCTTGGCTATTGAGGGTCCTTGAGGGCCAACTACCTCTCCTGTTACCTCCAGCAAGTTCCACACAGTGGGTTTACTAAGAGGCTTTCGGTGGCCACACCCCCTTTCTCCACCACTCTGCAAACACACCTCCTGGTGCACTGCTAATTGGGGGATGATGTCTCCTTGGCTCTTGAGGGTCCTTGGGGGTTAAATAGACCTCCTGTCACCTCCAGTAAACCCACACAGCTAGATTGCTAAGAGGTCGTCACAGACAATGCCCCCTTTCTCCACTGCTCTGCAAATTCGCCTCCTGGTGCACTGCTGGTTGCAGTAAGAAGTCCAATTTAGTCCTGAGACCATCAGGAAGCAAAGGGCCTCATCCCCCCACCAGCAGTGTGCTAGGAGGCATGTTTGCAGAGTGGTGGAGAAAGGGGGCATGGCCTCCAACCGTCTCTCAGCACCACTACTGTGTGGGGCTTACTGGAGGTATCAGGAGGTCTTGTTGGCCACTGATGACCCTCAGCAGCCAAGTGGACTTCATCCCCCAACCAGCAGCATGCCAGGTGGTCGTTTGCAGAGTGGTGGAGAAAGTGGGCAGGGGCTCCGACGAACTGCCAGCTTTTTTCTTTGCTCTTTTTGTGAAGGGGGCCGCTTGGCCCCCCTTTCCCTGGACCATTTTTGGCCCCTGGGATCCCATCCCCCGGGGCCTCCCCATTTTTTATAAAAAGAAAATGGGAGGGGGGCCGTGCTGCCCCCCCTCCAGGGCTGAGTTCAGCCCTGGGACCCCCATCCCTCAGGGCCCAACCTTTTATTTATTTTTTTATGATTGAAAACCATTTTTGAAAGTGAGGGGGGCTGAGCGGCCCCCCTCCTGAACGATTTTCGCCTCAGGGACCCAATCCCCCAGGGTCAGCCCCCTTTTCAATTTTTTTTTTTTAAAAGGGAGGGGTGCTACGCTGTCCCCCTCCTGGGCCATTTTCAGCCACAGGGACCCCATCCCCTGGGGCCTGCCCCTCTCATGGCTGATTTCAGCCCCGGGAACCTCATCCCCCAGGACCCAGCATGTAGTGTCAGTGCCCTTGTCTCACCCAGAGCACCCACTTTTGGAACATTGGGGACCGTGGGGGAGCCTCAATGCCCCTGAAGTCCCTGCCACCTCCTCGCACCCTGTCTCGTGCAGGAGTCAGCATTACTTTGAGACCCAAGGAGCTGCTGAATATGCCTCTCCCTGGATCTCAAACCAATGTCTGTTTTGCCTGCTCGCTTGACAGGGAAACAGACTGTTAGAAGGTGGTTCTGACCATCTTAGCCGCCCGGATTTTTCGCTTTTTGAACACCTAATTGTTGAGCTTTTACTGTGGGAGAGCCTCATAAGTTGGGACTCACCCACAGTGAACTCATGATGAAAGAGACTGCATGTGGATTTTACAGGTGTCCCCCTGGTGAGAGTAGGCCACTGCGCTGCAGCCGGAGTAAGGGGCACCGGGCTGGTTACATGCAGACACATGTATACATGCGTGTGCACACGTGTAGGGGCTGCGCGGGGGAGATTCCTGGCATGCGCAGCCCAGCAGCAGGTACAGATAGAATGGTGTGGCAGGAATTATGCAGAGTTGGGTGGTAACATGGAATAGGCTTTATGCTATGGGAAGAAACATGTAAGGGAAAGTCAGTGTGCTTTACTGTTTTCACTGAAGGAACACTCCATTCTTCTCCTATGAAGATGGGGATCACATGGGGTATTTTCACTTTCCTAGGGCCTACAAATTCCAGACACGCACCAAAGTCCACTGTAACTTATGTGAGAAGTATTCTGCTGAGTTCAAAGCCATATCTGTACTGCTTATGGGTCATCCAGAAATGTCATATTCCTCTGACTCAGCTCATAACCAGAGCCTGGCTGGGTGTGACCCTGCCAGGCTGGATTAATGACCTTCCTCCCCAAGGTGCAGCATTCCAAGGGCGAAGGTCTCCTCTCCAAGAGAGAGAGAAGGTGGGTGGAGCTGCAGGTTATCCATCATCAGCTTTCACCTGGTGCCAGGCACCAAGCTGCTCTGGAGAGAAGGCAGCAAGGGGGAAGGGGACTTTGCAGAGACCATGTGGCATGAGACCCCTGGACAACGCCATTTTGAACTATCCTAGAGGCCTGGGCAGGAAGGAGGGAGCAGGGGCAGAGAGGTGATGTGTCGCTGCTGGATAGGTCAGCGGAACCCCCTGGCAGCCCCCTCCAAATTCTTTTAAAAGGTCTTGCACAGGAAGAGGAGCTCTCTCTGGGGTGTGGTCTGCTGAGGAAGACTGGTGCTGGAGCCTGGCGCCATGGGCAGTTGAAGGAAGAACCCCCTAACTGTCCCAGGACCCTGAAGTGCACCAAAAGGGGAGTCCAGGACCAGTGAGCAGAAGCCTGGGTCTCTGCGCAAGGAGAAGAGAGGCCCGGGAGAAGAGCCAGATGAAAGGCTGGCGCAGGGAGTGAGTGAAGACAGCTCCCTGCTGAGTTCACCCTCTTGGAGGCCAGAAGGGCAAAGGAAAGTACTCCAGAAGGGTAGAGCTGATCATTAGGAGCAAGAAGAGGCCAAAATGGTGCAAATCGGCCGCCTGGGGTCCGAGATACGCCCCCCGGAAGGTAGGCGACTTTTGACCTCTGCGAGGACCGATGACAAAGCGCGTGGGGGTCAGGTCCCAGGTGCTGCCCCAGAAGAAGAGGAAGTTGTGGAGTGCCGTTGCGCTTCCCGTGAAGTTTCACCCAAGGGGGGGTCCCAGGAGCCCAACCTGGCCCCCCGAAGCCACCGGAGGAGGGGGAGCGCCGTTGCGCCCCCCTCAAAGAGATCTCGGGGGCCCAGGATCCCCAACTCCGGGCCCTGGTGTCTTGGAGGAGGAGGGGGGAGTGCCGTCGCACTACCCCCCTGGTGGAGGAATTTCAAGCCAGGGAGTGCCGTCGCGCTCCCCTCGAAGATTGCCCAGGGGGCACGGGTTCCCAACTCTGGGCCCCGACGCCATGAAGCCAAGCCGGGAAGTGCCGTTGCGCTCCCCGTGAAGATTGCCTTGGGGGCCCGGGATCCCCAACTCTGGGCCCTGGTGTGGTGGAGGAGGAGGGGGAGTGCCGTTGCACTCCCCTGCAGCAGCGGGAAGGCGGGGGGAGTACCGTCGCACTCCGCCGAGGACCCACCGGGCCTTGAGCACCCTCCGTGTCTGCCCGTAGGAGCGGGCAGACCAGAATGAAAGGCCGGCTCCCGTGGCAACACGCGAGGGTGCTGGCCAGTCAGGGAGCTGGCGAGGGCAGCCGGGGGTGGGCTACCCGAGCTGCCCTCAAACTTACCTGGCATGAGGGGTCTAGGTGGGACCGGGCCCTCAACGGAGTGAAGAAGCGGCGTAAGGCCGCTGAGGCTGACAGCGCGGCTCTCCCTGAGCAGCGAGGGAGCCGCTGTTCTGTTATTCAAGGGCAGGAGTGAATCGCCCCATAATGCCTTGCAGGCCCGGACCGGCCTGCAAGGAAAAGGGGATGGTTCTCTGGGCATGGTGGCCCTAGGAGGACGGGGACACCGCCAAACGTCTACAAAGGTGCTGGGGGAGCTGCAGGAGCAACGCAGACTCCCCCAGCACGAAGATGTTAAGTCCCTCCCTAAGTCTCTGGGGGACTTAAAAGAAACAACCCCTCAAGGGCTCAGCTGTGCATCAACAGCATCCTGTGGCTGGACCTTTTGTTCTTCAGCTGGGGGTGCGTTAGGGACTGCCCCAAGGTATGAAGGGCTGAGCTGGGGATGTCTGGAGAAGGGCATCCCCTGGAGGTGAAGAGGTGCAATTGCATGAGAAGTGCATTTACTAATGTTATTTCTTTTGAGGGACTGAAAGTCACATGTGTAATGTGAAGTCATAAGCAAAGTGGGGTTATGTTGCTGGACATTCCTGCTAGGGTGTCAGGCTGTAAATGCTTAATCCTGTGTATGTAACTGTGATGCCTTTTAGGGGCTTTTATTGCAATGCATTATAATGGTTATCAGCTATGATAAGCATTGTCATTTTTAAGTGATGCTTAAACATGTATTCTTGCTGCTGCATTAGGTCAGGAACAACCCAGACTGTTAGCCGCTAAGGTGTAGAGGTGTATACTGTAGGGTCAGTATGAGATGCTCAGTCAGGGTTATGTGTCACCATGGCAGCTGTCCCCATTTTAAATGCTTGTTGAGATAAAGGGGGTGGGTCGCCACTGGGATGATGCTAGTGGGCAAGGCCCACACTCCAGGTTATGGTCAACCTACTGCATTGGGGGCAAGATGATGTGCATACATGGGAGTGGTGGTACTAGACCCCACCCCCCCTGCGGGAGGGGTAGGAATGTTATGCAATTTCACAAGATAATTACAACAGCTTATGTATATTTGTAAATTGTGACATAGTATTGAGTAGTGTGTGTGTTTAATAAATGTACTCTTCCTTTTATAAAGCAAAGTACAGACTGGACAATCAATTATTGAGTGTTATTTCTTCATACTGGTAAATGGCGATTACTAGCCCACACCACATCCCTTGAGTAAGCCTTAGACTGCTCTGCAACGCTACCCTCTAAGAGTCAAGCTCTACAATGGGGTGTTTGGATCCCAGTGAAGGACAATGTAGTCATGTTATTTGTGCAGGCCTCGCAGATACTGCCTCGTTTTCCAACACAGACATGCTCTGCTTTCAGCAATACGAGCATTTTCTGCTCTTGCTTGCTGAATGCCGAGTGTTTGCTATGGCTTGGCGGGAGTGGTGCTCCCACCAAGCCATAGCAAAATACAGTGTCCCGGGGGTGGGCACACCGGGACATTGCTGGAGCTGGCCCTGGGGGTACCGGTCTCCAGGGCCATGTATGGCTCCAGGAGGGGGGCCGCTTGTCCCCCTTTCTTTCTTCTTTTAGAGCCTGCCCGCAGGAGGTGAATGTCCCCTAGATTGGCCCAGAAGGAGGGGCGACACGGCCCATCTCCCATTTTAGAGTTTGGCCCCGGGGAGGTTGTGAGCCCCTGGTGGTCTGTGAGGCACTCCCAACCCAAATATAAGAAGCCCCAGGGAGGTGGTGTTCCCCGGAGCAGAGATGGTCCGCGAGGCCCCTCAATATTATTGTAATTAGCCCAGGGAGGCTGCCCTTCTGTAACCTCTTTCCATAAGAAAATAAACATTTGGTTGGTTTAGGTCACCTCTTAGGCTGCTTATACCTGTCCCGAAGTGCTGGGAAACCTTACAGGTAGCTATGAGCTATATAAGAATTCAATAATAATAAGTGGTTGTGTGGGTGCGTGAGTGGCTCCGTTGAGAGGCTGTATGGGTGAGTGACTGGGTATGTAAGCAGTTGTATTAGTGAGTGAGTGGATGTGTAAGTGGCTGTATTGGTGAGTGAGTGGCTCTGTGAGTGACTATGGGTGAGTGAGTGGCTCTGTGAGTAGGCGTATGGGTCAGTGAGAGGCTGTGTGAGTGGATGTATGTGTGAGTGAGTGGCTCTGTGAATGTGTAAGGGGGTGTGTGAGTAGTTGTATGGGTGTGTAAGTGGGTGTATGAGAGGTTGTGTGGGTGCGTGTGTCAGTGAGTGAGTGGTTCTGTGGATGATGTCATCAGTGATGTCATTTGAGATGTCACTGATCATGTCATGAGTGATGTAATATGTGAGGTCCTAAACAGTGCATTGCAGGGGCATAAGGTATAGTTAGCTCAGTTAACTATAACTGCTGAATTTCGCTGGTTTTGTGTACGAATGAAATCTGAGCTTAACTATAACATCCCTGTAACCTTTGTCTTTTTCAGTGAATATATATATATATATATATATATATATATATATATATATATATATATATATATTATCTACTGGCGGTCGCCAGTAGATAGTTATAGTTAGGACCTATTAGCCATAGGAAATCCGTAACATTCTATTCCCAATAACTTTAGCGTTGTTTGACGAATCATCGCAAAATTTTCAAAACTAGTGGGGCGCTCTGGTCCGCTCCTGTCTTGAAAGTTTCGGGGTGATTCATCAAGCGGGAGCCGAGAAAAAGGGGGTCCCAAAACGTGTTTTCTCCATGTTAATTCCCATAGGAAATTTTAGCCACGGCTACAGCCCGTACTGCTGAACGGAATTACACCAAATTTGGCAAAAAGGTAGCGATTGGTTCAGAAAGCGACCTTTTTAAAAATGGTGTAAATCCGTTCAGTAGTTGCTGAGAAAATCAAAATAAAAGTTTCGATATCTATGGCCGCGGTGGATCCGCGCACCCTCCCGACCACGAGCTGCATGCTAATTGGCTGTCAACACTCCAAACCAGGAAGTGTTGGCAGCCATCTTGTTCCTCAGTAGAACCGAGGAACAAGAAAGCAGTAAAACAAGTGCACAAAATGCAAAAAGGGGGCAGGGTAGAAACACCCTGACCCCCTAGGTCTGCTCAGGGAATCCCACAAGGACCCCCTGGGCAGAAAAAAGCATTTAAAAAAAAATAAAAATCGGCGGGATGCGCTTAGGGTGCGCGGATCCCGCCGATTAAAAAAAAAAAACACAGGAAACAAGTGTGCAAAACGCACAAAGGGGGCAGGGTAGAAACACCCTGACCCCCTAGGTCTGCTCAGGGGGTCCAACACGGACCCCCTGAGCAGAAAAACGCAAAAAAAAAAAAAAGACAGGCATCGTGCCGGAGGCCGCGCCCCTCCCTGCAGCAGTCTGCAAACGCGCCCCCTGGCGTGTTTTGAGAAGGGAGTAATTCCCCTTGAATACTGGGGGTCCCTGGGGGCCAACTAGCCCACCAGGAACCTCCGGTATGCGCCAGGGGCTGTGTTGCAGAGAGGTGTACAGAGGCCACGCCCTTTTACACCTCTCTGCAACGCAGCTCTGTGGCGCTTTTGGAGGTACATGGTGGGCTAGTTGGACTCCAGGGACCCTCAGTATTCAAGGGACTTAATCCCCCAACTTAAAACGCGCCACAGGGCGTGTTTGCACAGTGGTGAAGGGAGGGGGCGTGGCTTCAGGTGACATGTGTACAAACAGGCCCCGTGGCGCGTTTTAAGATGGGGAATTAAATCCGCTTCAATCCTGAGGGTCCCTGGGGGCCAACTAGCCCACCAGGTACCTCCAGTAAGCGCCACTGAGCTGCGTTGCAGAATGTTGTAAAAAGGGGCGTGGCCTCTGAAAACCTCTCTGCAACGCAGCTCTCTGGCGCATACTGGAGGTATCTGGTGGGCCAGTTGGCCCCTAGGGACCCTCGGGATTGAGGAGGAATTAATTCTCCAACTTAAAACGCGCCACAGGGCGTGTTTGCAGACATGTCACTTCAGTCCCCACCCCCTTCCTTCACCATTGTGCAAATATTCCTCTAAAATCAGCCGAACTACGAATTCCGATTTACTCACCTGTTATCAGGAGAGACCTCAGTGCTGCATCTTTGAGCCCAGTACTGAACCTGAAAAGTAATTTTAACCGTACTTACCAGTAACTTGAATTTCCTTCCATAGGCTAACATTGACTGGTTTCACTTGGAAATTCTTCTAAGTGTGGAGTTTTGGAACTTTATAATATTCCTCTAAAATCAGCCGAACTACGAATTCCGATTTACTCACCTGTTATCAGGAGAGACCTCAGTGCTGCATCTTTGAGCCCAGTACTGATCCTGAAAAGTAATTTTAACCGTACTTACCAGTAACTTGAATTTCCTTCCATAGGATATCATTGCCTGCTTTTTGCTGAAAAAGTTTCTAAGTGTCGATTTTGAAACATACAAATATTCCTCTAAAATCAGCCGAACTACGAATTCCGATTTACTCACTGGTTATCAGGAGAGACCTCAGTGCTGCATCTTTGAGCCCAGTACTGATCCTGAAAAGTAATTTTAACCGTACTTACCAGTAACTTGAATTTCCTTCCATAGGCTAACATTGACTGGTTTCACTTGGAAATTCTTGTGTGTGTGGAGTTTTGGAACTTTATAATATTCCTCTAAAATCAGCCGAACTACGAATTCCGATTTACTCACCTGTTATCAGGAGAGAACCCAGTGCTGCATCTTTTAGCCCAGCATTGACCCTGAAAAGTAATTCTAACCGTACTTACCAGTAACTTGTATTTCCTTCCATTGGAATCCATTGTCTGGTTTTCAGCAGAAAAGTATCAAAGTGTCAATTTTCACAAACTACAAATATTCCTTAAAAATCGCCTGTATGACTTAAATGCATTCTTTCAACTGTTTACAGGAGATGCACCAGTGCTGGATCCAGGATCCACCACTGAGTAAGAAAAAGTAATGATAACACTACTTACCTGCTAAGTGAATTTCCTCCCATAGGATAACATTGGTGATTCTATGTGAAAAAGTTTCGAAGTGTCAACTTTTAAAATACAATAATATTCCTTAAAAATCACTACTGTAACCAAAACGCTTTTACTCAACTGTTTACAGGAGATGTCCCAGGACTGAATCTAGGATCCAGTCCTGTGGTTAGAAAAGTAATCCATAAAGTAACTAATTGCATTTAACTAGAAATTCACATTGAGCTCAATGTTGCATTGTGTTTGAAATTGTGTTGCCCATTGCAACAACTGTAACTACTGTACTTAAAAGTCTATTGCCTATTTGCAAAGTATTTAAACTAAAGTAATTCATTCTGAGAAAGTATATTTTGTAATGTAATGTATAATGTAATTACAATGTAATTTAAAAAATAAAATATGTAAAAATAAATAGTTTAAAAAAATGTAGTAAATCAGTATCAAAAAATAAATATAACAATTAATACATTTAAAAATTGTCATTTACAAAACCTTTGAAATTCACTGAAAAAAACCATAGGTTTTAGACATGTTATAGTTAGGAATTAGCATTTAAAAAACCTTTGAAATTCACTGAAAAAACCATAGGTTTCAGGCACGTTGTAGTTAGAAATTAGCATTTAAAAAACCTTACAAATTCACTGATAAAACGATAGGTTTTAGGGACAGTTCTAGTTAGTTGGACATTGCACTCTTACAAAACCCGTGAAATTCCCCCGTTATAGTTAGTTCAGCTAACTATAACTCGCGCTCCGCAATGCACTGCTGATGACGTCACATATTACATCACTCATGACATGGTCAGTGACATCACTGATGACATCACTGATGACATCTCAAATGACATCACTGATGACATCACTGATGACATCATCCACGTGATAATCTGATGCACCTCCTCACACCCTAATATAACCTTTGATACACTCACTCTAAATTACAGACTGCCATTCGCAAAACCATAGACACTCCAACACCAATAACTACATACCCACTCACTGATTCTTAGGTCTACACACACATCCACTCAGTCACCCGTACAGTCACTCATACTTACGGTCACTCAGTACAGGACTATCATATGCACTCATACTCCTATATAGACACTCAAACACTGCCACTCATCCATAGAGGTACTCACACACCTAGTCAGTCATGCAAATAATTAAACACACTGCCATTTACTCACCTATACAGTTATACACACACCAGCTCACTTACTCATACAAATACTAGCACATTCTTACGCTCTTATACAATCACTGATACAAGCACACACTCATCCATACAGTCACTCTCACAATCACACACTCTCACTTATAGCTATTTATATACTCCAACACACATATATACTGCCTTTCACATATGTAGTTACTCACACATGTACCACTGGGACATACATTCACTCACTAACACACTCTTACACACACTTACCCACCCATACAGTCTATCACTGTGCACAGATGCACTCTTGAAACCATCCACCCAGTGAATCACCCACTCACACATCTATGCACAGAGTCGCACACACCCCACCCACACAAACACTCAGGCACCCATACAGATACTCAGACAACCAATCAATAACTCATATAGACACTCATGTAGCTATTCACAAACCCATGCAGCCACTTACACAGCAATAGACAGACGGATACAGACATTCACCCAGTTTAGTCACTAACCCATGCATTCAGTAAGATACGTTTAATCACTCACTTATAGAGTTAGTCATGCACCTACTAAATCATCCATACAGACACTTATACACCCACTCATTCTTCAATACGCCTTTCCCTATATATATTAAAAATATTTAAACTTTACAGAAACACACAGTCACTGGATGATGTCATAGGTGATGTCATTTTAGATGTCATCAGTGATGTCATCAGTGATGTCACTGACCATGTCATGAGTGATGTAATATGTGACGTCATCAGCAGTGCATTGCGGGAGCGCGAGTTATAGTTAGCTGAACTAACTATAACGGGGAAATTTCACGGGTTTTGTACGAGTGCAATGTCCAACTAACTAGAACTGTCCCTAAAACCTATGGTTTTATCAGTGAATATATATATATATATCAAAGACAATCACCGGTTCACCTTCAAAAACTGGACACCGACACTGCATACTCAGTTACGTTTTCAGCATTACTTAATTCACTGCTTGCTGTTACGCGTTTCGGCAGTATCCCCTGCTCTATCTCCTCCCACAAAGGAATCGGCACTCACGGGGGTAAGTTCATCATTTTAATTAAAATTGTGCAAACAAACGCGTTTCGTCTGTCGCCTTCCTCAATGTTCACAGGCGCGCTGGAAACGGTTACAATTTAACGTCATTGCATATGTAAAATTCATCAACATTAACGACGGCATGACAGGTATGCTTGATATACAACCATCAAGAAAATATCCGGTGCCTCGTCACAAACCAGTTTCAGGTCGCACTGCCGATCAACTGTCTCAGTGAACCATCATTTAATCTTACAAGTAGTCATATTCATCCACTGATGTCTGTTTAACTTTATAATTCAAACGGAGTCGGTGTGATGTAAAAGCCTTTTATTTCTCCAGGAATGCCCATTCGGGCTTTTTCCAACAGCTCTGTAAATCACTTCCCATTGCAAGTAACCAAATTGGGAGTCCACCCAATGCATTTCGGGCTATTCGCCGTTCATCAGGAGTAACTAGAATTCAAATTTAAAAACAGCCCATCAGAAACCATGTCAAAATGTATTTTAAGCTCTGCCACAAACACATTAATATGGCACATCTAGTGCTCAAACATTTGTTATACCTAAAAATGTGCATTCATATTATCCAATACCAACGAAAAATAATTTGAAAATTCACCTATTGGCCCATAGTCAAAGAAACAAGATCAACACATTATGTTGAACCAAAAAGTAACGTGTGCCTCTCCTTAAATAATTAAACAAAACCATACACAATACGACACATACACCAACCATCCACCTCAGTAACACTGCAAGCGTTAGTTGTACTTCATCTCTGCCCCAGCCTCCCCGTCTTCGGTGTACTGCTTGTTCGAGAATGGATAAAACAACCCAACCTTTTAACCAGTGCGAAAAACTCCTTTACGAACACCGCAGGTGCAAACATTTAAACCTGCTGTGCGACAAAATTCAAACATAAGAAACCATGTGACCTAAAAAGTTGTTTTCATGCGTCAGTCCACAAATTCAAACTGTTAAACAAATTAAACATTGAAAATTACGTATAATCACAAAAACAATAATTTATAAAAAAAAAGGGGACGTGTCCCTGTGCTTAAATGAAACCGTACACATTGCACAACATAATCCAACCACCCACCTCGATAGCCCTACCGGCATCTTTTGTAGTTCACCTCTGGGTCAGCTTCCCCAACTTCAGTGTACCGCTTGTTCAAAAGTGAATAAATGTAAATCAAATCAATCTAACTGTTGCCCAACCTATTAACCGATATAAAAATCTCCTATACAAACACCACAAGTGCGAACATTTAAACCTGCTGTGTAGCAGTATATGAACGTAAAATACCCTGTGACCTAGAAAGTTATTATTATACGTCATTACACATAGTCCAAGTGCTAAACAGATTTATACAAAACTAAACATCAAAAACACGTATAATCACAAACAATATTCTGTACATAAAGATGCAACATATTTAATGTTAAAAGGCTCACAATGAGCTCATCACAATTAGGTTATCACAACTGGCCTCCTAGATGGTATTAATCTTGTAAACTTGTGGGGTGCAGGCATCCAAAGGGACAAGTCTGTATTATACTGAAAATGAGAACTGGATGTGATGCACTCCTTCCCTTTTGGAAAAACAAAAGGGAAGGAGTGCATCACATCCAGTTCTCATTTTCAGTGATATACAACCATCGCCATCTTGGCATGGTTAACCTCCTCTTATATGACATAATCCATTTCAATGTGCTGTATATCTATGTAGAAACAAATGAGATTCAACCCTGTATGGGCTAATGTAGCAGCAATTTCAAGACAGTCACATAATTCATTAACTAAATATAAGCAAACACTTTCATATCAGCAATCATTAAATTACTCAATATATTTCCCAAAATGGGCTAAAATCATCACGAGCTTAACTTGTGCCGGTTCTAGACAATTATATCAAACATATTCAATGGAAGCTTTAAAGTGCAAAGTGCAGTATTTAGCCTTGAATAGGCTACTTACATTCAGTTATTTGGTTATGGGGACAACGATATAGGACATTCAGCCTTTATACCGCCCTGAATGGGCACTAATTTCTAACTACATCCCCTTCGTCTTCCCAGTGCTAAAACTCATATGTTTCCTATTCGAAAGTGCAAATTGCTCAGTGCTCAATTGGACTAAATTCTTACTATGTGCATATCTTTTGCTATCTTAACAAGAACCTAATTCATATCAAGCGCCTACATGCCCCCAGAAAAAACCTTGTTCATAGGACTCTTAGGACATATTCAAATTCTGACAATTTATCATTTAATTCATGCAGTCAATGTCAGAGCTGTACCGATAGTTCTTCCCCACTGTTCATACCCAGTGGGGCCTTCGTTTGTAGCTCAATAATGTATCTCGATTCCAACCTCCTAAGCTTCAAAACCCTGTCTCCTCCTCATGCATCTATAGCTACAATATCTACACAGAAATAACGCAGAAGATTTCTGTTGCTGTTATGCATCAATTCAAAGTGCCTTTGCCACTGGGTACGTTTCATCCTTTTTTACTATAGCCCTTAGGTGTTCCATAATACGTATTTTAGTAGGATGAATAGTACTTTCAATATATTTCAACCCACAAGGACATAACAAGCAGCAAACTGTGTAAGGTGTATTACAGTTCATAAATGTTGCTATGGGATTGGGTTTCCTCAATCCTGGGATGTTATAGGATAGAACTTTTGTACTGTTGGCGCAAGCTTTACATTTGCTGCAAGGGAAAACACCTTATAGTTCTTTAAAGGTTGAACTCCTTCCCTCTTTGGCTTGATGGCTGTGCACTAGGTGGTCCTTCAAAGACTTCATTTTTCTAAAGGTTACCAGAGGGGTAGGAGGTATGTCAGATCCTATAACTGGATCCATTTTCAAGGCACTGGCATTTTTTTCGTAGACTATTCCTTAATTTATTGCCGTTCTCTGAGAAGGTAGTAATCATCCTAAACTTGCCTGTCTCCTCTGTTGTCTTGGATTTCTCTTTTAACAGTTCTTTTGTGGACGTTCCTTGAACCTGCTTTAAAGCTCTATCTAGTACCGATCTAGTGTGCCCACGTGCATTAAATCTAGCAATGCTCTCCCAGGCTGAGGTACGAAAATCACAGTCTCTGGTGCTGTTCCTTTTAATCCGTAGAAGCTCGCCATAAGTAATACTATTGATGAGTTTATGAGGATGGCTACTTGTTGCGTGAAGCAGTGAATTACCTGCTGTAGGTTTCCTGCATAGGGCGGTGCACAGTTTGCCATCTGAAACAAAAACTCAAAGGTCTAAGAAATTCACCGATGTTGGATTTACTTCTCCAGTGAATTTCAAATTAATATTATTGTCATTTAACACCTCAATATAGGCCATGGCAGATTTTAAGGACCCCCTCCATATTATAAAGAGGTCATGTATGTACCTATGCCAGATTATGATATTAGCCATCCAATGTTCCAATGCTGGCTCCTTTTAAACTGTATTTGTTCAATTATTAATAATCTTTTTAACTGTTTTATCGTTTTTATGCTGAACTATGTATCTTTTTGTGTATGCTTTTATGATTCTCTATGTGTGATATTGAATAAGGCTTATTTTGGTTTTGATTTGATTTGATTTATAGTTAGGATTCCCAGAGATAGGAATTCCTCAGAGTTGTGCCTGCTAATAACTTTGTCACCATTTGATCAATCTTCACAAAACTTTGCAGACCAATTATTGTTTTCTACATTGACTGACAATGCAAAGTTTCGTGGTGAATATTTAAGGGATGCAAAAATAAAATTGGACTCCCAAAATGCCTTTTTCCCCCAAAGCATTTTCCATAGACTTTTTATCAAATGTAGCTGCAAAATGGGTGTTCGGATTTACATTAAATAGGTCAGGAATGGAGATTATGGTGTGGAAAGGGTCCTTTTTGGTATTTAATTTGGGCTATGTTATACCGTGGTACTATTGTTGTATACCGTGGTACATGGCGATGGCAAAACACTATATGACTGGATAATGAAAGCCATTAAAAAAAAAAAAGGCAGCCATGTTGTTTAGACCATACTTTGTGTGTGTTCTTTGATGTAAAGTGAAATCTAGATTATTACTATGTTTCTAATGTGTAAGAAAACATGAGTTAGTTTAGCAAACTGTGTACAGATAGGGGAAATTATTTTTATTGATATATATATATTTTTTAATGTTTACAGAGTACCACTGTACTTTCTTGAAAGCACCACAATACCTATGGAAATCAAAATAAATAAATACATATAGGTTATATAAAAGGCACTCTACAACATGCAACTCTACAATTACCACAGTACTCTAGAAATATCTGAAAAAAAATACACCATTGCACTCTATTCCACTGCACTATATGCCCCTGCACTATACGCCAGTCTACTAAATTCTGCACCACTCTACTCTATGCCACACCACTCCACTCCATCCAACTGCAAGTTACTCCACTGCTCTCTACTCTGCACCACTGCACTCTATGCCACTCTACTTAACTATGCACCACTGCACTTTATGAAACTGCACTCTACACTACTCTAGTCTGCGCCACTTCACTCTGCACCACTGTACTCTACGCCACTGCAATCTATGCTACTTCACTGCGAGCCACTCTACTCTGCACCACTCTACTTTACCTCACTTCACTCTAGTCCACTTGACTCTACCCCACTTGACTCTACCCCACTCTACTGTACTCCACTCTAGTCTACCCCACTTCACTGTACCTCACTTCACTTTACGCCACTCTACTGTATGCCACTCTAGTGTACGCCACCCCAAACCACTGCAGTACGCTCTACTGTATGCCACTATACTCCACTTTACTCTACTACACTCTATGCCACTGCACTCTATGGCACTGTACTGTACTCTGTAGCACTCTACTCTACACCACTGCACTCCATGCCACTGTACTCTACTCTATCCCACTTCACTCAATGCCACTCTACTCTAACCCAGTTCAGTCGTCCCCTCTTCACTTTACTCCACTTCACCCTATGCTACTCTACTCTATTCCACTATACTCTACCTCACGTCACTCTACCCCACTTCACTCTATGCTACTCTATTCTATGCCACTGCACTCTACACCACTGTACTCTACTCTGCACCACTCTAATCTATACCATCGCAATATATGCCACTGTACTCTACTCTACCCAACTTCGCTCTATGCCATTCTACGCTCCGCCACTCTACTCTACCCCACTGCACTCTATCCCACTTGACTCTATGGCACTCTATTCTGTGCCACTCTACTCTACCCCAATTCACTCTAGCCGACTTGTCTCTACTCCACATCACTCTACTCCACTGTAATCTATGCCAGTCTACTGTACACCTTTCTACTCTGACCCACTTCACTGTACCCCACGTCATTCTACCCAACGCCACTATGTGCACTCTACTTTATGCCACTGTACACTACCGCACTTTACTCTATACCACTTCAATCTACGCCACTCTACTCAATGCCACTCTACTCTATTTATTTATTTATTTTATAATGCGCCTGAATCATCCCCGAAGGGATATCTCGGCGCTGCAGGATCAAAAATGCAAGGTGAAGAGCCAGAAAGTTTAAAATAATTCAGTTTTTAATAATTTCCTAAACTTGTAGTGGGCAATGCATTCTCGTAGGTGTAGGGGAAATGTGTGCCAAAGATGGGGGGCTAGGAAAGAAAAAGCACGGCCACCTGAGAGTGTTTTCTTAATGCGTGGTATAATTAGAAGAGACTTATTTGTAGATCTCAAAGACCTTGTAGGTCGATAGAGGATACGTTTTTCCTTCAAGTAGCTAGGTCCCTTACCATTAAGTGATTTGTGCACTAGGCAACAGATTTTGAAGATGATACGCTTCCGCACTGGCAACCAGTGTAGTGCACGTAATAAAGGGACCGAGGCAGATCTCGCTGGTAGATTGTGAATTAGACGAGCCGCTGTATTTTGAACTACCTGGAGCTTGTCCAGGAGGGATTCGTTGATCGCAGCCAGGAGAGCATTTCAATAGTCCAGGCGGCTAATCACCAGTGCCTGGACTAGGGTCTTGCGTACTGCCAATGGGAGCATTGGAAAGACTCTTCATAGTAGCCTCATAACATGAAAGCAGGAGGCAGTGGTGGATACCACTTGGTCTTTCATGGTGAACTTCTGATCAAGTTTTAAACCTAGATTTTTCACAGAAGATTTTGGAATAGGTGGTGATCCTAATTCAGGCGGCAACCACTCAGTAGACCATAAAAATTGAGCAGCACCGAAAAGCATGATTTCAGTTTTACCACCATTTAATTGAAGAAAATTGGCAGCCATCCAAGCTGTAATAGCTTTCATGCCTTCAGTGGAATGCTCTCTCGTCTCGGACAGGTCTTTGTCAAAGGCTAACAGAAGTTGGGTATCGTCCGCGTATGAGATAGGTGTAAAACCATGGGCTCTTATGATGTTTGCAAGAGGAGTGACATATATGTTGAACAGTGTGGGGCTCATACAGGAGCCCTGAGGCACTGCTTTGTTTATTATCATGGTACATGACCGAAAAGGTCCCAGATGAATGGTCTGGGTTCGGTCAGACAGATAGTTTCTAAACCACTCTAGCACCAGGCCCTGGATACCTATCTTTTCCAGTCTCCGTATCAGTCTAGGATGAGATATCATATCAAAGGCCGCCAACAAATCTAACAGCACAAGCATAGATGGAAGATTTTTGTCTTGGCAGCTTCTAATATGGTCTGTGACAGCCAAGAGTGCAGTTTCGGTGCTGTGCATTAGTCTGAAGCCTGACTGAAATGAATCTAGGATCCTATTAGACTCAAGATAGTCCATCAGTTGTTTATTGATATTACTTTCTATTATTTTGCTAGCCCAGGGGAGGAGTGATATAGGACGATAGATGGAAATGTATGTAGTAGGAAGGTTGTTTTTTTTTGGGATCGGAATAGCAGCTTTCCACTCGGCAGGAATTGCGTCCGTGCTCAAAGAAAAATTAAACAAGGAGCTAATGGGCAGGGCCAGTTGTTGATACAGCGTGGCTGCTCTCTTCGCTGGAATAGGATCCTGAGGAGAACCTGATTTGACAGCTTTCAGAGCAAGTTGAGCGGGCTCTACACTGAAAGGAGCAAACTTCTCGAAGGTACAAGTGCAAATTTGCTTACTACCGACATAAATGGGCTCCAAGTTAAAAAGGTGTGTCAAATTTGCAAGATTATTATAGATTAAATGTACTTTATCCTCTAAGTGATCATAAATCTGATCGCAAAGTATTTGCGAAGGGGAGTGTTGGTATTCCAGGCCTGAGGATTGATGAAGGAATTAAGGGTTCTAAAAAGTTCCTTAGAGGTATGCCAGCTCTATCAAGTTGCTGAGAGATAAAACTTTTCCATGCTTTCCTAATATTACTGTGATAATGCGCTAAAGATTTTTTATAAGCTTCCCGATAGTTTGGAATGGGAGTAGTTCACCATTGTCTTTCCAACTTCTTACATTGGGTTTTCTCTTTGCGTAGATCAGGCATATACCAGGGCGCGTGGGACGTTAATCTTGGTGAGGAGTGAAGTTTTACAGGCGCTAAAATATCAATAGCAGTATTGAGAGATGTATGGAATAATTTGAAGGCTTCTTGCATATCTATTGCATTCTCTATGTTAGGGGTAGTATATGCTTTCGTAAAAGCATCAGGAGAGACTTTATGCCATTGTCTACTATAGATTGGCTTTGGGGGATTGTTGCAAGATGCGACCATGTGAGACGCTGAAATATGAAAGTTTATTAAAGCGTGATCCATCCAGACAAGAGGACAAGGGGTTTCACAGGACAATGAAAGGAAATTGGTAAAAATCAAGTCTAGCGTGTGGCCAGCAATATGAGTGGAACCCATAACACGTTGTTTGAGACCTAGGGAGGCAAGGTCAGAGCAGAGCTGTTGTGCTTCTAAGTTAGAAGGATCGTCCATGTGCACGTTAAAGTCACCGAGTAGAATAAAGGTATTAGAGGACAATGCCTGTATCGCAATGAGCTCCATAAGTTTATGACAAAATGGTCCCAAGGGTCCAGGGGGACGATAGACAAGAGCTCCTTTCCAGCTATTCTGGGGAGAGAAGTCAATTCTAAAGACACATATCTCAGCCCATGCCTCCGAGTCAGATTAAATATTTGTGACTTTAAGTGAATTATTAAAAATAATTGCTAATCCTCCACCCGTTTTACCTAACCTATCTAATCTTAATAAGTTATAGTTAGGAGGTATGGCCATAGCAAAAGCGGGGGTGGAGTGAGGTTTGAGCCAAGTCTCTGTAAGAAACCCCAGAGCTGGTGAAGTAGACTCAATCATGTTCCAGATTTCAATTTCATGCTTGGGCAATGATCTGACATTGCAAAGAAGGCATTTCCATGCATTTGTAGATGCAGCATTAGAGTTAGAGAGGCCTTTGTGAGTAGGGTTAGCCTCGAGATCTGGAGAGTTTTTAGTGAACATAGAAAAAGATTCAATGTTAGTCAGCTTGTGACTTTGAAAACAGCATTTGTGACAAGAAAAAGGGCCTTCAAGGGTGGTTATTAGACTTTGTGTGTGGCAGTGTGAGTAGGTAAGGGGATTCTTAGCACTTTTGAACAATTTCTCTGCTGAGTAGATGATTTTAATATGATTTCTTGTTTCTGAGGGGCATGATACAGGGGTTCTGGCTCCTGGCGATGGCCAGGCGCGAACGGGCGCAGATGGGCTTGCCTTTGGCGCGCCTTCGGTGCACCTTTGGCGCGTCCGCTGCGCGTCAGCGCCGCCATCTCCTAAATATAGGAAATGGTGTGAGGCAGCTAGTCCACTAACCCCCAAGGTCCCGGAAGTGAGGGAAATTTCGCCCGCTCTCTCCACAACAATCGGCAAAGTCTGTGGTGGACCGGAGAGCGAGGCGAAGAGGGAAACCCACCAACAATGAGCTAATGAAGGTCAGAATCACTTAAAAACAATATATTAAAAGTAAGTAAAATGAGAGCTGTCGCTCGCGAAGATAGCTCACTTGCCTGCATTAATGATTGCTCTACTAATGACACTCTATGCCACTCTACTCTACCCCACTTCACTCTGCACAACTCTACTGTATGCCACTCTACTATATGCCACTCTACTCTACACTACTTCATTCTATCCCACTTTCTCTATCCCACTTCACTCTATGCCACTCTATGCCACTCTACTCTATGCGACTCAACTCTATTGCACTCTACTGTATGTAACCCTACTGTACACCATTTAAGTCCACTGCACTCCACTCTACTCTACACCACTCTACTCCACTTTACTCTACTGCACTCTACACCACTGAACTCTACTCTACACCACTGCACTCTATGCCACTCTACTCTGTGCCACTGTACTCTACCACAATTCTCTCTACCCCAGTTCACTCTACCCCACTTCACTCTAGGCAACTCTTCTCTACACCACTCTATTCTACCCCACTTCACTCTTCACTCTACACCATTCTACTCTCTAACTTACCCCTCTACAATGACAGTGTTCTTATAAATTATGTCTTTTCATATGTCATGAGTCTTCTTATGAATGCTATTATTTAACATGCTATAAATGATGTAGTATGAAAGGGTATAAGCAGTGCATAGGGAAGACACAAGTCAATTACCGTAACAAGCGAGTTGGCAACACTATGTACCGAGGTGCGCAAATTATATTAGTGTTTGGGTGGGGTGTAAAATAAAACTTCAAGTTATTACTATAACTTAAGAATTTCTAATGTTTGTGTAGTTTAAATTGGTTTTGTATAAAAAGAAGAAATTATGTTTTCCTAACTATAACTAATGTTAAACCTTAGTTTTTTCGTTATATATATATATATATTCACTGAAAAAACCATAGGTTTCAGATATGTTATAGTTAGAAATTAACATTTAAAAAACCTTTGAAATTCACTGAAAAAACCATAGGTTTTAGGGACAGTTATAGTTACTTGGACATTGCACTCGTACAAAACCCGTGAAATTCAGCCGTTATAGTTAGTTCAGCTACCTATAACTCGCGCCCCCGCAATGCACTGCTGATGACGTCACATATTTCATCACTCATGACATGGTCAGTGACATCACTGATGACCTCACTGATGACATCTCAAATTACATCACTGATTAAATCATCCAGTGACTGTGTGTTTCTGTAAAGTTTAAATATGTTTTATATATATATAGGCCAAGGTGTATTGAAGAATGAGTGGGTGTATGAGTGTCTGTATGGATGAATTAGTTGGTGCGTGACTGACTGTATAAGTGAGTGATTAAACGTGTCTTAGTGAATGCATGGGTTAGTGACTAAACTGTGTAAATGTCTGTATCAGTCTGTCAGTTGGTGTGTAAGCGGTTGCATGGGTTGGTGAGTAGCTAAATGAGTGTCTATATGGGTTGTTGATTGGTTGTCTGAGTATTTGTATGGGTGCCACAGTGTCTGTGTGGGTGGGTGGGGGGTGTGTGACTCTGTGCATAGATATGTGAGTGGGTGATTCACTGGGTGTATGGGTTCAAGAGTGCATCTGTGATGGGGTGTATGGGTGGGTGAGTGTGTGTATGGGTGTGTTGGTGAGTGAATGGATGTCTCAGTGGTACATGCGTGAGTAACTACATATGTGAAAGGCAGTATATGTGAGTGTTGGAGTATATAAATTACTATATGTGAGAGTGAGTGATTGTGAGAGTGGCTGTATGGATGAGTGTGTGCTTGTATCAGTGATTGTATAAGAGAGTAAGTATGTGTTAGTATCTGTATGAATAAGTGAGGTGGTGTGTGTATAACTGTATGGGTGAGTAAATGGGAGTGTGATTGATTCTTTGCATGACTGACTAGGTGTGTGAGAAAATCTATGGATGACTGGTGGTGTGTGAGTGTCTGTATAGGTGTATGATTGCAAATGATAGTGCTGTATTGATGAATGACTGCATGTATGAGCGACTGTATGGGTGAATGAGTGGATGTGTGTGTAGACCTAGGAATCAGTGAGTGGGTATGTAGTAACTGGTATTGGTGTGTCCATGGTTTCGAAAATGGTACTCTGTATTTTAGAGTGGGTGTATCAAAGGTTATAATAGGGTGTGAGGAGGTGTATCAGATTATCACGTGGATGATGTCATCAGTGATGTTATCAGTGATGTCATTTGAGATGTCATCAGTGATGTCATCAGTGATGTCACTGACCATGTCATGAATGATGTGATATGTGACGTCATCAACAGTGCATTGCGGGGGCGCGAGTTATAGTTAGCTTAACTAACTATAACAGCCGAATTTCTCTGGTTTTGTACGAGTGAAATGTCCAACTAACTATAACGTCCCTGAAACCTGTGGTTTTTTCAGTGAATTTCTAAGGTTTTTTTAATGCTCATTTCTAACTATAACGTCCCTGAAACCTATGGTTTTTTCAGTGAATTTCAAAGGATTTTTAAATGGTAATATGCCTTCAGAGGTAGGACATGTGCAGACAGAGGACGAAGAGCACCGAAAGAAGCAAGAGAAATGCAGAAAGAGGCAACAGAAGTCCAGAAAGACGAAGAAAGGTGCAGAAAGAAGCAACAGATAGGCAGAAAGAGGCCTTGTTGCAAAGTCATCCTGTGCCCCCAACGTTTTGCTTACTGGTACTGGTGGTAACTGACTCTGACTAACCAGGCCCGGAGCAAGTGCTATGCTGAAAGACACTTAGAAAACAGTGAAAACACCTACATACACTAAGGTACACTATGGGTTGGGGTACCCCTGTGATTGGCATGACCTCCCCTGTAAGGCACTAGTACATAATAGGGCAGGGGGATTAAAACTACCTCTAAGTCAGAGGTGCAGAAAGAGGCAAGAGAAGTGCAGGAAGAAGCAACAGGTGTGCAGAAAGAGGCAAGAGGGGTGCAAAAAGAGGGAAGAGGGGTGCAGAAAGAGGCATGGAGGGTACAGAAAGAGGTAAGAGGGATACAGAAATTTGCAAGAGAGGTACAGAAAGAGGCAGGAGGGGTGCAGAAAGAAGGAAGAGAAGTGCAGAAAGAGGCAAGAGAATTACTGAAAGAAGCAACAGAGGTGTAGAAAGAAGCAAGAGAAGTGCAGAAAGAAGCACTTGAGGTGCAGAAAGAAGCAAGAGCAGTGCAGAAAGAACCAAAAGAAGTGCAAAAAGAGGCAAGCGGGGTGCAGAAAAAGGTAGGAGGGGTACACAAAGAGGCAAGAGAGGTACAGAAAGAGGCAGGAGGGGTGCAGAAAGAAGAAAGAGAAGTGCAGAAAGAAGTAACAGGGGTGCTGAAAGAGGCACAAAGGGAGCAGAAAGAGCAAGAGAAGTGCACAAAGAGGCAACAGAGGTACAGAGAGAGGCAACAGAGGTGCAGATACAGACAGGAAAGGTGCAGAAAGAGGGAACAATGGTTCATAAAGAAGCAAGAGAGGTGCAGAAAGAGAAAAGAGGGGTGCAGAAAGAGTCAAGAGATCTGCAGAAAAAAGCAACAGAGGTTCTGAAAGAGGCAAGTGAGGTACAGAAAGGGGAAAGAGATCTGCAGAAAAAAGCAACAGAGGTGCTGAAAGAGGCAAGTGAGGTGCAGAAAGAACCGAGAAGTGCAGAAAGAGGCAATAGAAGTGCAGAAAGAAGCAACAGAGGTGCAGAAAGAGGAAAGAGGGGTACAGGAAGAAGCAAGAGCAGTGCAGAAAGAACCAACAGAGGTGCAAAAAGAGGCAAGGGGTGCAGAAAATGGTAGGAGGGGTACACAAAGAGGCAAGAGAGGTACAGAAAGAGGCAGGAAGGGTGCAGAAAGAAGGAAGAGAAGTGCAGAAAGAACCAACAGAGGTGCAAAAGGAGGCAAGAGGGGTGCAGAAAAGGGTAGGAGGGGTACACAAAGAGGCAAGAGAGGTAAAGAAAGAGGCAAGAGAGGTGCAGAAACAGACAGGAAAGGTGCAGAAAGAGGGGACAGGGGTGCAGAAAGAGGCAAGAGAGGTGCAGAAAGAGAAAAGAGTAGTGCAGAAAGAGGCAAGAGATCTGCAGAAAAAAGAAACAGAGGTGCTGAAAGAGGCAAGTGAGGTGCAGAAAGGGGCAAGAGACCTGCAGAAAAAAGCAACAGAGGTGCTGAAAGAGACAAGTGAGGTGCAGAAAGAAGCAAGAGAGGTGCAGACAGAAGCAATAGAAGTGCAGAAAGAAGCAACAGAGGTGCTCAAAGAGGCCAGAGGGATGCAGAAAGAGGCAAGAGCAGTGCAGAAAGAACCAAGAGAAGTGCAGAAAGAAGCAACAGAGGTGCAGAAGGAGGCACAAGAGGTGCAGAAAGAAGGAAGAGAAGTGCAGAAAGAAGCAACAGAAGTGCTGAAAGAGACACAAAGGGTGCAGAAAGAGCCAAGAGAAGTGTAGAAAGAAGCAACAGAGGTACAGAAAGAAGAAAGAGTGGTGCAGAAAGAGGGAAGAGAGGTGTAGAAAGAGGCAAGAGAGTTGCACAGAAGGAAGAGGGGTGCAGAAAGAGGCAAGAGGGGTGCAGAAAGAAGCAACATAGGTGCCGAAAGAGGCAAGAGAGGTGCAGAAAGAAGCAAGTGAAGTACAGAAAGAGGCAAGAGAGTTGCTGAAAGAAACAACAGAGGTGTAGAAAGAAGCAAGAGAAGTGCAGAAAGAGGCAAGTGAGGTATAGAAAGATGCAAGAGCAATGCAGAAAGAACCAACAGAGGTGCAAAAAGAGGCAAGAAGGGTGCAAAAAGAGGTAAGAGAGGTACAGAAAGAAGCAAGAGAGGTACAGAAAGAGGCAAGGGGTATGCAGAAAGAAGCAAGAGAAGTGCAGAAAGAGGCAAGTGAGGTGCAGAAAAAAGCAACAGAGGTGCTGAAAGAGGCAAGTGAGGTGCAGAAAGAACCAAGTGAGGTGCAGAAAGAGGCAATAGAAGTGCAGAAAGAAGCAACAGAGGTGCAGAAAGAGGCAAGAGGGGTGCTGAAAGAGGAGAGAGAAGTGCAGAAAGAAGCAAAAGAGGTGCTCAAAGAGGCAAGAGGGATGCAGAAAGAGGCAAGAGCAGTTCAGAAAGAACCAAGAGAAGTGCAGAAAGAAGCAACAGAGGTGCAGAAGGAGGCACAAGGGGTGCAGAAAGAAGGAAGAGAAGTGCAGAAAGAAGTAACAGGGGTGCTGGAAGAGATGCAAAGGGTGCAGAAAGAGCAAGAGAAATGCAGAAAGAGGCAAGAGAGGTACAGAAAGAGGCAAGAGAGGTGCAGAAACAGTCAGGAAAGGTGGAGAAAGAGCGAACAGGGGTACAGAAAGAAGCAAGAGAGGTGCAGAAAGAGAAAAGAGGGGTGCAGAAAGAGGCAAGAGATCTGCAGAAAAAAGCAACAGAGGTGCTGAAAGAGGCAAGTGAGGTGCAGAAAGGGGCAAGAGATCTGCAGAAAAAAGCAACAGAGGTGCTGAAAGAGGCAATTGAGGTGCAGAAAGAAGCAAGAGAGGTACAGAAAGAAGCAATAGAAGTACAGAAAGAAGCAACAGAGGTGCTCAAAGAGGCAAGAGGGATGCGGAAAGAGGCAAGAGCAGTGCAGAAAGAACCAAGAGAAGTGCAGAAAGAAGCAACAGAGGAGCAGAAGGAGGCACGAGGGGTGCAGAAAGAAGGCAGAGAAGTGCAGAAAGAAGCAACAGAGGTGCTGAAAGAGGCACGAAGGGTGCAGAAAGAGGCAAGAGAAGTGCAGAAAGGAGCAACAGAGGTACAGAAAGAGGAAAGAGTGGTGCAGAAAGAGGGAAGAGAGGTGTAGAAAGAGGCAAGAGAGTTGCACAGAAGGAAGAGGGGTGCAGAAAGAGGGAAGAGAGGTGCAGAAAGAGGCAAGAGAGGTGCAGAAAGAATCAACAGAGGTGCCGAAAGAGGCAAGAGAGGTACAGAAAGAAGCAAGTGAAGTGCATAAAGAGGCAAGAGAGTTGCTGAAAGAAGCAACAGAGGTGTAGAAAGAAGCAAGAGAAGTGCAGAAAGAGGCAAGTGAGGTGTAGAAAGAAGCAAGAGCAATGCAGAAAGAGGCAAGAGGGGTGCTGAAAAAGGAGAGAGAAGTGCAGAAAGAAGCAAAAGAGGTGCTCAAAGAGGCAAGAGGGATGCAGAAAGAGGCAAGAGCAGTGCAGAAAGAACCAAGAGAAGTGCAGAAAGAAGCAACAGAGGTGCAGAAAGAGGCACGAGGGGTGCAGAAAGAAGGAAGAGAAGTGCAGAAAGAAGTAACAGGGGTGCTGAAAGAGGCGCAAAGGGTGCAGAAAGAGCAAGAGAAGTGCAGAAAGAGGCAAGAGAGGTACAGAAAGAGGCAAGAGAGGTGCAGAAACAGACATGAAAGGTCCAGAAAGAGCGAACAGGGGTACAGAAAGAAGCAACAGATCTGCAGAAAAAAGCAACAGAGGTGCTGAAAGAGGCAAGTGAGGTGAAGAAAGTGGCAAGAGATCTGCAGAAAAAAGTAACAGAGGTGCTGAAAGAGGCAAGTGAGGTGCAGAAAGAACCAAGAGAGGTGCAGAAAGAGGCAACAGAAGTGCAGAAAGAAGCAACAGAGGTGCAGAAAGGGCAAGAGGGGTGCATAAAGAAGCAAGAGCAGTGCAGAAATAACCAACAGAGGTGCAAAAAGAGGCAAGAGGGGTGCAGAAAAGGGTAGGAGGGGTACACAAAGAGGCAAGAGAGATGCAGAAAGAGGCAGGAGGGGTGCAGAAAGAAGGAAGAGAAGTGCAGAAAGAAGTAACAGAGGTGCTGAAAGAGGCACGAAGGGTGCAGAAAGAGCAAGAGAAGTGCAGAAAGAGGCAACAAAGGTACAGAAAGAAACAGGAGAGGTGCAGAAACACACAGGAAAGGTGCAGAAAGAGGGAACAGGGGTGCAGAAAGAGGCAAGAGAGGTGCAGAAAGAGAAAAGAGGGGTGCAGAAAGAGGCAAGAGCACTGCAGAAAAAAAGCAACAGAGGTGCTGAAAGAGGCAAGAGCGGTACAGAAAGAAACAAAGAGAAGTGCAGAAAGAAGCAATAGAGGTGCAGAAGGAGGCACGAGGGGTGCAGAAAGAAGGAAGAGAAGTGCAGATAGAAGCAACAGAGGTGCTGAAAGAGGCACAAAGGGTGCAGAAAGAGGCAAGAGAAGTGCAGAAAGAAGTAAACAGAGGTACAGAAAGAGGGAAGAGAGGTGTAGAAAGAGGCAAGAGAGTTGCACAGAGGGAAGAGGGGTGCAGAAAGAGGCAAGAGGGGTGCAGAAAGACGCAACAGAAGTGCCGAAAGAGGCAAGTGAGGTGTAGAAAAAAGCAACAGAGGTGCTGAAAGAGGCAAGTGAGGTGCAGAAAGAACCAAGAGAGGTGCAGAAAGAGGCAATAGAAGTGCAGAAAGAAGCAACAGAGGTGCAGAAAGAGGCAAGAGGAGTGCAGAAAGAGGAGAGAGAAGTGCAGAAAAAAGTAACAGGGGTGCTGAAAGAGGCGCAAAGGGTGCAGAAAGAGCAAGAGAAGTGCAGAAAGAGGCAACAGAGGTACAGAAAGAGGCAAGAGAGGTGCAGAAACAGACAGGAAAGGTGCAGAAAGAGCGAATGGGGTACAGAAAGAAGCAAGAGATCTGCAGAAAAAAGCAACAGAGTTGCTGAGAGAGGCAAGTGAGGTGCAGAAAGGGGCAAGAGATCTGCAGAAAAAAGCAACAGAGGTGCTGAAAGAGGCAAGTGAGGTGCAGAAAGAACCAAGAGAGGTGCAGAAGGAGGCAACACAAGTGCAGAAAGAAGCAACAGAGGTACAGAAAGAGGCAAGAGGGGTGCAGAATGAAGCAAGAGCAGTGCAGAAAGAACCAACAGAGGTGCAAAAAGAGGCAAGAGGGGTGCAGAAAGGGTAGATGGGGTACACAAAGAGGCAAAGAGAGGTACAGAAAGAGGCAGGAGGGGTGCAGAAAGAAGGAAGAGAAGTGCAGAAAGAAGTAACAGAGGTGCTGAAAGAGGCGCAAAGGGTGCAGAAAGAGCAAGAGATGTGCAGAAAGAGGCAACAGAGGTACAGAAAGAGACAAGAGAGGTGCAGAAACAGACAGGAAAGGTGAAGAAAGAGGGAATAGGGGTGCAGAAAGAGGCAAGAGAGGTGCAGAAAGAGAAAAGAGGGGTGTAGAAAGAGGCAAGAGAACTGCAGAAAAAAGCAACAGAGGTGCTGAAAGAGGCAACTGAGGTGCGGAAAGGGGCAAGAGATCTGCAGAAAAAAGCAACAGAGGTGCCGAAAGAGGCAAGAGGGGTGCAGAAAGAACCAAGAGAAGTGCAGAAAGAAGCAACAGAGGTGCAGAAGGAGGCACGAGGGGTGCAGAAAGAAGGGAGAGAAGTGCAGAAAGAAGCAACAGAAGTGCTGAAAGAGGCACGAAGGGTGCAGAAAGAGGCAAGTGAAGTGCAGAAAGAAGCAACAGAGGTACAGAAAGAGGAAAGAGTGGTGCAGAAAGAGGGAAGAGAGGTGTAGAAAGAGGCAAGAGAGTTGCACAGAGGGAAGAGGGGTGCAGAAAGAGGCAAGAGGGGTGCAGAAAGAGGCAAGAGGGGTGCAGAAAGATGCAACAGAGGTGCTGTAAGAGGCAAGGGAGGTGCAGAAAGAAGCAAGTGAAGTGCAGAAAGAGGCAACAGAGGTGCAGAAAGATGCAATAGAGGTGCAGAAACAAGCAAGAGAAGTGCAGAAAGAGGCAAGAGAGTTGCAGAAAGAAGCAACAAAGGTGTAGAAAGAAGCAAGAGAAGTGCAGAAAGAGACACGTGAGGTGTAGAAAGAAGCAAGAGCAGTGCAGAAAGAAACAACAGAGGTGCAAAAAGAGGCAAGAGGGGTGCAGAAAGAGGTAGGAGAGGTGCACAAAGAAGCAAAAGAGGTACAGAAAGGGGCAAGAGGTGTGCAGAAAGAAGGAAGAGAAGTGCAGAAAGAGGCAAGAGAATTGCTGAAAGAAGCAACAGAGGTGTGGAAAGAAGCGGGAAAAGTGCAGAAAGAGGCAAGTGAGGTGTAGAAAAAGGAAACAGAGGTGCTGAAAGAGGCAAGTGAGGTGCAGAAAGAACCAAGCGAGGTACAGAAAGAGGCAATAGAAGTGCAGAAAGAAGCAACAGAGATGCAGAAAGAGACAAGAGGAGTGCAGAAAGAGGAGAGAGAAGTGCAGAAAGAAGCAAAAGAGGCACTCAAAGAGGCAAGAGGGATGCAGAAAGAGGCAAGAGCAGTGCAGAATGAACCAAGAGAAGTGCAGAAAGAAGCAACAGAGGTGCAGAAGGAGGCACAAGGGGTGCAGAAAGAAGGAAGAGAATTTGCAGAAAGAAGTAACAGAGATGCTGAAAGAGGCACGAAGGGTGCAGAAAGAGGCAAGAGAAGTGCAGAAAGAAGCAACAGAGGTACAGAAAGAGGCAAGAGTGTTGCAGAAAGAGGGAAGAGAGGTGTAGAAAGAGGCAAGAGAGTTGCATAAAGAGGGAAGAGGGGTGCGGAAAGAGGCAAGAGAGGTGCAGAAAGAAGCAAATGAAGTGCAGAAAGAGGCAACAGAGGTGCAGAAAGACACAAGAGAGGTGCAGAAACAGGCAAGAGAAGTGCAGAAAGAGTCAAGAGAATTGCTTAAAGAAGCAACAGAGGTGTAGAAAGAAGCAAGAGAAGTGCAGAAAGAGGCAAGTGAGATGCATAAACAGGCAAGAAAGGTACAGAATGAGGGAAGACGAGTGCAGAATGAGGGAAGACGAGTGCAGAATGAGGCAACAGGGGTGCAGAAAGAAGCAAGACAGGTACAGACAGAAGCATGGGAAGTGCAGAATGAAGCAACAGGGGTGCAGAAAGAGGCAAGAGAAATGCAAAAAGAAGCAACAGAGGTGCAGAAGAAGGCAAGAAAACTGCAGAAACAGGCAAGAGAGTTGCAGAAACAGGCAAAAGAGGTACAGAAAAAGGGAACAGAGGTGCAGACAGAGGCAAGATAGGTGCAGAAACAGGTAAAAGGGGTGCAGAAAGAGGCAAGAGGGATGCCGAAATTTGCAAGAGAGGTGCAGAAAGAAGCAAGAGCAGTGCAAAAGAACCAACAGTGGTTCAAAAGGAGGCAAGTGAGGTGCAGAAGGAGGCAAGAGAACTGCAGAAAGAGGCAAGAGAGTTGCAGAAACAGGCAAAAGGGGTGCAGAAAGAGGGAACAGGTGGGCAGACTGAGGCAAGAGAGGTGCAGAAAGAGGGAAGAGGGGTGCATAAAAAGGCAAGAGGATACAGAAATTTGGAAAAGAGGTGCTGGAAGAAGCCAGAGCAGTGCATAAAGAACCAACAGAGGTGCAGAAAGAGGCAAGAGGGGTACAGAAAGAGGCAAGTGAAGTACAGAACGAACCAAAAGAGGTGCAGAAAGAACCAACAGAGGTGGAAAAAGAGGCAAGAGGGGTGCAGAAAGGGGTAGGAGAGGTACACAAAGAGGCAAGAGGGGTACAGAAAGAGGCAAGAGGGGTGCAGAAAGAGGAAGAGAACTGCAGAAAGAAGCAACAGAGGTGCTGAAAGAGGAACAAAGGATGCAGAAAGAGACAAGACAGGTGAAGAAAGAAGTGACAGAGGTACAGAAAGAGGCATGAGTGGTGCAGAAGAAGGGAAGAGAGGTGTAGAAATAGGCAAAAGAGTTGCACAAAGAGGGAAGAAGGGTGCAGAAACAGGCAAGAGGGGTGCTGAAAGAAGCAAGAGCAGTGCAGAAAGAACCAACAGAGGTGCAAAAAGAGGCAAGAGGGTGCAGAAAAGGGTAGGAAGAGTACACAAAGAGGCAAGAGAGGTATAGAAAGAAGCAGGAGGGGTGCATAAAGAAGAAAGAGAAGTGCAGAAAAAAGTAACAGAGGTGCTGAAAGAGGCGCGAAGGGTGCAGAAAGAGCAAGAGAAGTGCAGAAAGAGGCAACAGAGGTACAGAAAGAGGGAAGAGAGGTGCAGAAACAGACAGGAAAGGTGCAGAAAGAGGGAACAGGGGTGCAGAAAGAGGCAAGAGAGGTGCATAAAAAGAAAAGCGGGGTGTAGAAAGAGGCAAGAGATCTGCAGAAAAAAGCAACAGAGGTGATGAAAGAGGCAAGTGAGGTGCAGAAAGGGGCAAGAGATCTGCAGAAAAAAGCAACAGAGGTGCTGAAAGAGGCAAGTGAGGTGCAGAAAGAAGCAAGAGAGGTGCAGAAAGATGCAATAGAAGTGCAGAAAGAAGCAACAGAGGTGAAGAAAGAGGCAAGAGGGGTGCAGAAAGAGGAGAGATAAGTGCAGAAAGAAGCAAAAGAGGTCCTCAAAGAGGCAAGAGGGATGCAGAAAGAGGCAAGAGCACTGCAGAAAGAACCAATAGAAGTGCAGAAAGAAGCAACAGAGGTGCAGAAGGAGGCACGAGGGGTGCAGAAAGAAGGAAGAGAAGTGCAGAAAGAAGCAACAGAGGTGCTGAAAGAGGCACAAAGGGTACAGAAAGAGGTAAGAGAAGTGCAGAAAGAAGAAACAGAGGTACAGAAAGAGGAAAGAGTGGTGCAGAAAGAGGGAAGAGAGGTGTAGAAAGATGCAAGAGAGTTGCACAGAAGGAAGAGGGGTGCAGAAAGAGGGAAGAGGGGTGCAGAAAGAAGCAACATAGGTGCCAAAAGAGGCAAGAGAGGTGCAGAAAGAAGCAAGTGAAATGCAGAAAGAGGCAACAGAGGTGCAGAAAGATGCAAGAGAGGTGCAGAAACAAGCAAGAGAAGTGCAGAAAGAGGCAAGAGAGTTGCTGAAAGAAACAACAGAGGTGTAGAAAGAAGCAAGAGAAGTGCAGAAAGAGGCAAGTGAGGTGTAGAAAGAAGCAAGAGCAGTGCAGAAAAAAACAACAGAGGTGCAAAAGAGGCAAGAGGGGTGCAGAAAGAGGTAGGAGATGTGCACAAAGATGCAAGAGAGGTACAGAAAGAGGCAAGATGTTTGCAGAAAGAAGGAAGAGAAGTGCAGAAAGAGGCAAGAGAATTGCTGAAAGAAGCAGCAGAGGTGTAGAAAGAAGTAAGAGAAGTGCAGAAAGAGGCAAGTGAGGGGCAGAAAAAAGCAACAGAGGTGCTGAAAGAGGCAAGTGAGGTGCAGAAAGAACCAAGAGAGGTGCAGAAAGAGGCAATAGAAATGCAGAAAGAAGCAACAGAGGTGCAGAAAGAGGCAAGATGGGTGCAGAAAGAGGAGAGAGAAGTGCAGAAAGAGGCGAGAGGGGTGCAGAAAGAAGCAAGAGCAGTGCAGAAAGAGGGAAGAGAGGTGTAGAAAGAGGCAAGAGAGTTGCACAGAAGGAAAAGGGGTGCAGAAAGAGGCAAGAGGGGTGCAGAAAAAAGTAAGTGAGGTGCAGAAAGACACAAGAGAGGTGCAGAAAGAGGCAAGAGAGGTGCAGAAACAGGCAAGAGAAGTGCAGAAAGAGTCAATAGAATTGCTGAAAGAAGCAACAGAGGTGCAGAAAGAAGTAAGTGAGGTGCAGAAAGACGCAAGAGAGGTGCAGAAAGAGGCAACAGAGGGTCCAAAAGAACCAAGAGAGGTGCAGAAAGAGGCAATAGAAGTGTAGAAAGAAGCAACAGAGGTGCAGAAAGAGGCAAGAGGGGTGCAGAAAGAGGAGAGAGAAGTGCAGAAAGAAGCAACAGAGGTACAGGAAGAGGCAAGAGTGGTGCAGAAAGAGGGAAGAGAGGTGTAGAAAGAGGCAAGAGAGTTGCACAAAGAGGGAAGAAGGGTGCAGAAAGAGGCAACAGGGGTGCAGAAAGAAGTAAGTGAGGTGCAGAAAGATGCAAGAGAGGTGCAGAAAGAGGCAAGAGAGGTGCAGAAATAGGCAAGAGAAGTGCAGAAAGAGTCAAGAGAATTGCTGAAAGAAGCAACAGGTGTAGAAAGAAGCAGGAGAAGTGCAGAAAGAGGCAAGTGAGATGCAGAAACAGGCAAGAAAGGTACAGAAAGAGGGAAGACGAGTGCAGATGAGGCAACAGGGGTGCAGAAAGAAGCAAGACAGGTGCAGAAAGAAGCATGGGAAGTGCAGAATGAAGCAACAGGGGTGCAGAAAGAGGAAAGAGAAGTGCAAAAAGAAGCAACAGAGGTGCAGAAGAAGGCAAGAGAACTGCAGAAAGAGGCAAGTGAGTTGCAAAAACAGGCAAAAGAGGTGCAAAAAGAGGCAAGAGGGGTGCAGAAAGAGGAGAGAGAAGTGCAGAAAGAGGCAACAGAGGTACAGAAAGAGGCAAGAGAGGTGCAGAAACAGACAGGGAAGGTGCAGAAAGAGGGAACAGGGGTGCAGAAAGAGGCAAGAGAGGTGCAGAAAAAGAAAAGCGGGGTGCAGAAAGAGGCAAGAGATCTGCAGAAAAAAGCAACAGAGGTGCTGAAAGAGGCAAGTGAGGTGCAGAAAGAAGCAAGAGAGGTGCAGAAAGAGGCAATAGAAGTGCAGAAAGAAGCAACAGAGGTGAAGAAAGGCAAGAGGGGTGCAGAAAGAGGAGAGATAAGTGCAGAAAGAAGCAAAAGAGGTCCTCAAAGAGGCAAGAGGGATGCAGAAAGAGGCAAGAGCACTGCAGAAAGAACCAAGAGAAGTGCAGAAAGAAGCAACAGAGGTGCAGAAGGAGGCACGAGGGGTGCAGAAAGAAGGAAGAGAAGGGCAGAAAGAAGCAACAGAGATGCTGAAAGAGGCACAAAGGGTGCAGAAAGAGGTAAGAGAAGTGCAGAAAGAAGAAACAGAAGTACAGAAAGAGGAAAGAGTGGTGCATAAAGAGGGAAGAGAGGTGTAGAAAGATACAAGAGAGTTGCACAGAAGGAAGAGGGGTGCAGAAAGAGGGAAAAGGGGTGCAGAAAGAAGCAACAGTGGTGTAGAAAGAAGCAAGAGAAGTGCAGAAAGAGGCAAGTGAGGTGTAGAAAGAAGCAAGAGCAGTGCAGAAAGAACCAACAGAGGTGCAAAAAGAGGCAAGAGGGGTGCAGAAAGAGGTAGGAGAGGTGCACAAAGATGCAAGAGAGGTACAGAAAGAGGCAAGAGGTTTGCAGAAAGAAGGAAGAGAAGTGCAGAAAGAAGCAAGAGAATTGCTGAAAGAAGCAGCAGAGGTGTAGAAAGAAGTAAGAGAAGTGCAGAAAGAGGCAAGTGAGGTGCAGAAAAAAGCAACAGAGGTGCTGAAAGAGGCAAGTGAGGTGCAGAAAGAACCAAGAGAGGTGCAGAGAGAGGCAATAGAAATGCAGAAAGAAGCAACAGAGGTGCAGAAAGAGGCAAGATGGGTGCAGAAAGAGGAGAGAGAAGTGCAGAAAGAGGCAAGAGTGGTGCAGAAAGAGGGAAGAGAGGTGTAGAAAGAGTCAAGAGAGTTGCACAAAGAGGGAAGAAGGGTGCAGAAAGAGGTGAGAGGGGTGCAGAAAGAAGCAAGAGCAGTGCAGAAAGAGGGAAGAGAGGTGTAGAAAGAGGCAAGAGAGTTGCACAGAAGGAAAAGGGGTGCAGAAAGAGGCAAGAGGGGTGCAGAAAAAAGTAAGTGAGGTGCAGAAAGACACAAGAGAGGTGCAGAAAGAGGCAAGAGAAGTGCAGAAACAGGCAAGAGAAGTGCAGAAAGAGTCAAGAGAATTGCTGAAAAAAGCAACAGAGGTGCAGAAAAAAGCAAGAGGGGTGCAGAAAGAGGAGAGAGAAGTGAGAAAGAAGCAACAGAGGTACAGAAAGAGGCAAGAGAGGTGTAGAAAGAGACAAGAGAGTTGCACAGAAGGAAGAGGGGTGCAGAAAGAGGCAAGAGGGGTGCAGAAAGAAGTAAGTGAGGTGCAGAAAGATGCAAGAGAGGTGCAGAAAGAGGCAACAGAGGGTCCAAAAGAACCAAGAGAGGTGCAGAAAGAGGCAATAGAAGTGTAGAAAGAAGCAACAGAGGTGCAGAAAGAGGCAAGAGGGGTGCAGAAAGAGAGAGAAAGTGCAGAAAGAAGCAACAGAGGTACAGGAAGAGGCAAGAGTGGTGCAGAAAGAGGGAAGAGAGGTGCAGAAAGAAGCATGGGAAGTGCAGAATGAAGCAACAGGGGTGCAGAAAGAGGCAAGAGAAGTGCAAAAAGAAGCAAAAGAGGTGCAGAAGAAGGCACGAGAACTGCAGAAAGAGGCAAGTGAGTTGCAGAAACAGGCAAAAGAGGTGCAGAAAGAGGCAAGAGGGGTACAGAAAGAGGAGAGAGAAGTGCAGAAAGAGGCAAGAGTGGTGCAGAAAGAGGGAAGAGAGGTGTAGAAAGAGGCAAGAGAGTTGCACAAAGAGGGAAGAAGGGTGCAGAAAGAGGCAAGAGGGGTGCAGAAAGAAGCAAGAGCAGTGCAGAAAGAGGGAAGAGAGGTGTAGAAAGAGGCAAGAGAGTTGCACAGAAGGAAAAGGGGTGCAGAAAGAGGCAAGAGGGGTGCAGAAAAAAGTAAGTGAGGTGCAGAAAGACAAGAGAGAGGTGCAGAAAGAAGCAAGAGAGGTGCAGAAACATGCAAGAGAAGTGCAGAAAGAGTCAAGAGAATTGCTGAAAGAAGCAACAGCGGTGCAGAAAGAAGCAAGACGGGTGCAGAAAGAGGAGAGAGAAGTGCAGAAACAAGCAACAGAGGTACAGAAAGAGGCAAGAGAGGTGTAGAAAGAGGCAAGAGAGTTGCACAGAAGGAAGAGGTGTGCAGAAAGAGGCAAGAGGGGTGCAGAATGAAGTAAGTGAGGTGCAGAAAGACACAAGAGAGGTGCAGAAAGACGCAAGAGAGGTGCAGAAAGAGGCAACAGAGGGTCCAAAAGAACCAAGAGAGGTGCAGAAAGAGGCAATAGAAGTGCAGAAAGAAGCAACAGAGGTGCAGAAAGAGGCAAGAGGGGTGCAGAAAGAGGAGAGAGAAGTGCAGAAAGAAGCAACAGAGGTACAGGAAGAGGCAAGAGTGGTGCAGAAAGAGGGAAGAGAGGTGTAGGAAGAGGCAAGAGAGTTGCACAAAGAAGGAAGAATAGTGCAGAAAGAGGCAACAGGGGTGCAGAAAGAAGTAAGTGAGGTGCAGAAAGACGCAAGAGAGGTGCAGAAAGAGGTAAGAGAGGTGCAGAAACAGGTAAGAGAAGTGCAGAAAGAGTCAAGAGAATTGCTGAAAGAAGCAACAGAGGTGTAGAAAGAAGCAAGAGAAGTGCAGAAAGAGGCAAGTGAGATGCAGAAACAGGCAAGAAAGGTAGAGAAAGAGGGAAGACTAGTGCAGAATGAGGCAACAGGGTTGCAGAAAGAAGCAAGACAGGTGCAGAAAGAAGCATGGGAAGTGCAGAATGAAGCAACACGGGTGCAGAAAGAGGCAAGAGAAGTGCAAAAAGAAGCAACAGAGGTGCAGAAGAAGGCAAGAGAATTGCAGAAAGAGGCAAGTGAGTTGCAGAACAGGCAAAAGAGGTACAGAAGAGGGAAAAGAGGTGCAGACAGAGGCAAGGGAGGTGCAGAAACAGGTAAAAGGGGTGCAGAAAGAGGCAAGAGGGGTGCAGAAATTTGCAAGAGAGGTGCAGAAAGAAGCAAGAGCCGTGCAAAAGAACCAACAGAAGTGCGAAAAGAGGCAAGTGAGGTGCAGAAAGAGGCAAGAGAGTTGCAGAAACAGGCAAAAGGGGTGCAGAAAGAGGGAACAGGTGGGCAGAGAGAGGCAAGAGCGGTACAGAAAGAGGCAAGTGAAGTACAGAATAAACCAAAAGAGGTGCAGAAAGAACCAACAGAGGTGGAAAAAGAGGCAAGAGGGGGTGCAGAAAGGGGTAGGAGAGGTACACAAAGAGGCAAGAGGGGTACAGAAAGAGGCAAGATGGGTGCAGAAAGAGGAAGAGAACTGCAGAAAGAAGCAACAGAGGTGCTGAAAGAGGCACGAAGGATGCAGAAAGAGACAAGACAGGTGAAGAAAAAAGTAACAGAGGTACAGAAAGAGGCAAGAGTGGTGCAGAAAGAGGGAAGAGAGGTGTAGAAAGAGGCAAGAGAGTTGCACAAAGAGGGAAGAAGGGTGCAGAAACAGGCAAAAGGGGTGCAGAAAGAAGCAAGAGTGGTGCAGAAACAGGCAAGAGAGGTACAGAAAGAGGCAAGAGAGTTACAGAAATAGGCAAATGAAGTGCAGAAGGAGGCAAGCGAACTGCAGAAAGAGGCAGGAGAGATGCAGAAAGAGGCAAGTGAGGTGCAGAAAGAAGCAAGATAAGTGCAGAAAGAAGCAACAAAAGTGCAGAAAGAGGGAAGAGGGGTTGAGAGAGAGGCAAGAGCGGTGCAGAAAGAAGCAAGACAGGTGCAGAAAGAAACAAAAGAAGTGCAGAAAGAAGGAACAGAGGTGCAGAAAGAGGCAAAAAGGGTGCAGAAAGACGTAAGAGGGGTACACAAAAAGGCAAGAGAGGTGCAGAAAGAGGAAAGAAGGGTGTAGAAAGAGGCAAGAGGGGTAGAGAAAGAAGCAAATGAGGTGCAGAAAGAGGCAAGAGAGGTGCAGAAAGTAGAAGAGATTTGCAGAAAGAGGCAAGAGAAGTACAGAAAAAGAAATAAATGTGCAGAAAGTAGCAACAGAAATGCAGAAAGAGGCAAGAGAGGCGCAGAAGGAAGCAAGAGTGGCTTGCACACCATTAGTACCAATTTAACACCCACATTTAGCAATAAGTAACAGGGGACCATTCTAGGTTTGCAAAGTGCCTTCCACCACGCTGTAACACTTGTTGCTGCATTTTTGGTAACGTTTGAGCTACAAACAAGGCTTTTTTTGTTCAGATCTGCAGATTAGGGAGCAGATGATGGATTATGTGGCTAATGCGGAAAATGTATAATTATGCGAAAGTCTGTGCAGCCAAACAGTTGCATAATTCCAGTGGCCCTGCTCATACCTCTGACTAGGTCCAGAAGTGCTCATCAGTGATTCCTTCTTTTTTTTGTCTCATTGAGTTCATAGTTTAGCTTCTATGGAAACGAGGAAGACTAAACCTGAGGTTACCACTCCACAACACAGACTACCATACCACATAATTACTCTCCATAACACATAATCCCACTCTACATAATTCCTATAAAATAAATACCACATACTTTCTATCCACATAATTTCACTGCACAACTTACCACATAATTCCACTACCCACAACGTACATCCACTCCACTCCGAAAAACATTATTAAAAAACTTTTACATTTACATCGCCAATAGCTCTAACTCTCGCAAATGCGAAACCTATTACATTGCAAACACTTCTTTAACTAGTAGTCGTGTTTGCAGAGTGGTGGAGAAAGGGTGCTGGGCCTCCAACCAGCGCTCAGGAATTCCGCTGCGTAGGACTTACAGGAGGTACCAGGAGGGCTTCTTGGCCCCCATAGTCCCTCAGGAGTAAATTGGACTTCATCCCCCATCTCGTAGTCTGACAGGAGGTGCGTTTGCAGAGTGGTGGAGAAAGGGGGGCATGGCCTCCGAAGACGTCTTAGCAATCCCACCATGTGGGACTTACTGGAGGTAACAAGAGGGGTAGTTGGCCCCCAAGGACATCCTTGGGGGCCAACTACTCCTCCTATTACCTCCAGTAAGTCCCACACAGCAGGATTGCTAAGTTGTCATAGAAGGCCATGCCCCCTTTCCCCACCACTCTGCAAACGCACTTCCTGGCGCGCTCTTGGATGGGGATTAAAGTCCCCTTAGCTGCTGGGAGTGCTTAGGGGACAACTAGCCTACCTGTTACCTCAAGTATGTCCCAGATAGTGGGATTGCTAAAAGCTGGACACAGGCCACTCCCCCCTTCTCCCTCACTCTGCAAACGCCCCTCCTGGCGCGTTCCAAATTGGGGGATTAAATCCCCTTGAATACTGATGGTCCCTGGGGGCCAACTAGCCCACCAGGTACCTCCAGTAAGTCCCACACACCTGGATTGCTAAGAGTGGTCCGAGGCCACGCGCCCTTTTTACACCACTCTGCAAATGCGGCTCCTGGCGCACTGCTGCTCAGGGGATGAAGTCCACTTGTGTCCTGAGGTCCTCAGGACACAAGAGGACCTCATCGCCCACCAGCAGTGCACCAAGAGACGCGTTTGCAGAGTGGTATAAAGGAGGTGTGGCGTCAGACCACCTCTCTGCAAACCAGCTGTGTGGCGCTTACTGGAGGTACCTGGTGGGCTAGTTGGCCCCCAAGGACCCTCAGTATTCAAGGGGACTTAATTCCCAAACTTAGAACGCGCCAGGGGGCGCGTTTGCAGAGTGGTGCAGGGAGGGGGCGGGGCCTCTGGTGAGATGCCGGCTTTTTTAAAAAAAAATTGTTAGAAGGGGGCTGTGTGGCCCCCCTTCTTTCAATCATTTTTTGGGCCCTGGGGACCCCATCCCCCAGGGCCTGCCACATTTTTTTAATTAAAAATAAAACAGGAAGGGAGCCGCGCGGCCCCCCTCCCAAGGCCGATTTCGCCCCGGGAACCCATCCCCCGGGTCATGGCCTTCTTTTAAAATTTTTAAGTTATAGGGGAGGGGGGCCGCATGGACCCCCTTCCCAGGGCCACTTTTGGCCCCGGGGACCCCATCCCCCGGGGCCTGGCCTTCCGTTTTCTTTTTTTTAAATAAAAAAATTAATTAAAAAGGAGGGGGCCGAGTGGCCCCCTCCCGGGCCACTTCTGGCCCCTGGACCCCATTCCCTGGGGCCGGCCCTCAAGTTGGGGACCGTGGGGGGAGCCCCAATGCCCTCACGGTCCCTGCTGGCTCCCCGCCTCCTGCGGGAGCCGGCATTGCTTTTGGGCAAGGGCAGCTGCTAACATGCAGCTCTCCTTGCCCAAAGCTAATCTGCTTTGCTTTTGGAAGCGAGAGCAGGTTTCCTGCTCTCGCATCCAAAAGCAAAGCAGAGTTTGCTATGACAGGACGGGAGCCGGGCTCCCGCCCTGCCATAGCAAACAGCAATGTCCCGGGGGTGGGCCCCCCGGGACATTGCAGGAGCCGGCCCTGAGGGGGTGGCAGTCCCCAAGGCCATTGAGGGCTCCAGGAGGGGGGCTGCACGGCCCCCCTCCCTAAATTTGCATAGCCCCGGGGAGGTGGTGGTCCCCGGGGCTTAGGGGGGCCCGCGAGGCCCCCCTAATTAATGAAGGAAGCCCCAGGGAGGAGGTGGTCCCCAGGGCTTGGGGGGGCCTGCGAGGTCCCCGCTTATAATTATTGTAAGCCCCGGGGAGGTGGCAGTCCCCGGGGCTTGGGGGGCCAGCGAGGCCCCCGCCTCATAATTACAAATGCCATGGGGAGGTGGCGGTCGTCGGGGCAGCGTGGGGGTGTTGGGACCCCCTCACACATTTATTCATCAAGCCCCATGGAGGTGGTGGTCCCCAGGGCTGCACGGGGGCTAGCGAGGCCCCCTCGCCTCATAATTACAAATGCCCCCGAGAGGTGGTGGTCCCCGGGGCAGCGTGGGGGCAGTTGGGACCCCCCATGCATTTATTCATAAAGCCCCAGGGAGGTGGCGGTCCCCGGGACTGCGGGGGGCCATGAGCCCCCCGCATTCAATTAACTAAGCCCTGGGGAGGTGGCGGTCCCCGGGGCAGCGTGGGGGGCCACGTGCCCCCCGCATTCAATTAACTAAGCCCGGGGAGGTGGCGTTCCCCGGGGCTGCAGGGGCCCCCGAGGGCCCCCGCAAATTAATTAGTGATTGCCCCCGGGACCTGGCCCACCTGGGGGCTTATAGAAAACGAAGCGCGGGAGCCCGCGCTTTTTATTTTTTTATTTTCTCGTCCGGATTCGCGCACCCAGTGCGAATTTGGCCGTTTTTTAAAAAAATATATGCTTTTTTTGGGCCTGTGGGTCCTTGTGGGACCCCCTGAGCAGGCCTAGGGGGTCAGGGTGTTTCTACCCTGCCCCCTTTTCTTAATTTTTCACTTTTTTCCCCCCTTTTTCTTGTGACTCGGTTACTGAGTCACAAGATGGCTGCCAACACTTCCTGGTTTGAAGTGTTGGCAGCCAATCAGAGTGAAGCTCGTCCTCGGTGCTCAGATATCGATATTTTTATTTTTTGAATTTCTCAGCAACTACTGAACGGATTTACACTATTTAAAAAAAAAAAGAGTGCTTTCTGAACCAAGAGCTACCTTTTTGCCAAATTTGGTGTAATTCCGTTCAGCAGTTTGGACTGTAGCCGTGTCTAAAGTTTCCTATGGATATTAACATGGGGAAAACGCGTTTTGGTACCCCCTTTTTTCTCAGCCCCCGCTGACGAATCACCCTGAAACTTTCAAGACAGGAGCTGTCCGGAGCAGGACATTAGTTTTGAAAATTTCGCGAAGATTTGTCAAACGGCGCCAAAGATATTGGCAAAAGAAAAAATGCTTTTTGAATAGAAACAAGGTCCTAACTATAACTACCTACTGGCGACCGCCAGTAGGTAATATATATATGTGTGTGTGTGTGTGTGTGTGTGTGCGTGTGTGTGTGTGTGTGTGTGTGTGTGTGTGTGTGTGTGTGTGTCAGACCCCATTTGGTAGGCCATAGAGCAAATAACGTCTTCTGGGCAACAGCCATGAGGGCTGGGATTGTATGCCTGTACTGTCCTGGAAAGCAAAAGACACACAGATGATGGACGGAATACAGAGAAAATCAAACATTCACCCCCTCAGTCATTATATCTGGGTTAAAGCCATCGTTCTTTTGCTCACAATGCCACCCCAGTTTAGACCCAGCCATATGCAAATCAGTCTTGACCCTGTGCCTCATGGGAACAGTCCAGCCCGAACTGACAAGTCAGGTCCTCCCTGGACCGGAAACAAGCATCCTGGGACCGGTTTCAGGGCATCAACCCTCATCAGCCAAGCTAACTTGAATCCAGTGGCACAGTGAGTCCGGGACCCACGTCTGGGCATACCCAGCGCACTTAGGTTGAGAAAGCAAAAGACACACAGATGATGGACGGAATGCAGAGCAAATCAAACATTCACCCCCAGTCATTAGATCTGGGTTAAATCCATAGTTCTTTTGCTCACCATGCCTCCCCAGTTTAGACCCAGCCATATGCAAATCAGTCATGACCCTGTGCCTCATGGGAACAGTCCAGCCCAAACTACCAAGCCAGGTCCTCCCTGGACTAGAAACAAGCATCCTGTGACCGGTTTCAGGGCATCACCCCTCATCAGCCAGGCTAGCTTGAATCCAGTGGCACAGTGAGCCTGGGACCCACGTCTGGGCATACCCAGCACACTTAGGGCAAGAAAGCAAAAGACACACAGATGATGGACGGAATGCAGAGCAAATCAAACATTCACCACCAGTCATTAGATCTGGATTAAATCCATCTTTCTTTTGCTCACCATGCCACCCCAGTTTAGACCCAGCCATAATCAAATCAGTCTTGACCCTGTGCCTCATGGTAACAGTCCAGCCCGAACTGTCAAGCCAGGTCCTCCCTGGACTAGAAACAAGCATCCTGTGACCGGTTTCAGAGCATCACCCCTCATCAGCCAGGATAGCTTGAATCCAGTGGCACAGTGAGTCTGTCATACTATGGCTCTAAAACCTGAGTCAAGTACAACTCTTTCAGCACTTGTCTCTCAGTGATAGTGATGGTAAGCAGTCAAGGTTTCTCAGGGATGTTGATGTGGATCTACTCAGGCTCAGCACTGAACACCATGCCCTGCAGTACAATAAGTTAAATGTCCAGCGCAGTGTTCGTCTTCATAAAATACAATCATTTCATTACACAGAAAGCAAATCATTGCATGCTACAATCACACTGGATTACCCGATTTATTCCAACAACTCTGAGGCACTTCAAAATGGATGCTCCCCCCTCTAGGAACTCTACCCACCTATTCTCCCTTTATTCAGTCTGAGGGTCCTGTGTTTTTGTGGCATAGTCTCTATTTTGAGGTTGCAGCACTCTCCTTCCACCTCTTAGGATGCAGTTGCTGAGAGCAATCGGTCCTTCTAGTCTCTCATCAATTCCTGCTGGTGCAGCACAGGGGCTGTGTTCAGCCTCCTCGTGTGAGTGGGTTACACATACAGTGGGCAGGGCCCCATCCTTCCAACCTCCTGGGGAAAAGCCCAATGTCCGCCACGGTCAGTCCAGCCTTGCTTGCTGATAATTCACAAGGAGAAAATTTGACCAGTCAACAAACAGGGGTTTGCCCAGAGATTGGAATTTACAGACCTAATTGGAATCAGGCCACAAGAGTACAATTTTGTCCATAAAATGATCTGTTGATGCTCTCCCAGGAACACGTTTCCAGCTGTATCGCCTAAACATAGTACCATGTAAAATTCTCTGTTCTGGCAGTTTGTAAGTGTATTAAAGTCCATTTGAAACTGCCTTGTTTTTTGCAGTTATTTCCCAAATTCCAAACAATTTCAAGACATATTTCCACCCGGTTTTTGCAGGTGGCTATGCGAACGGAAATAACGGGACACTTCAAATCCTGTTTCAGCCAAAACCAGAAATACAGGCGGCCATTCACTATAGGGCCCTTTTTTGTTATGTATGCCACTTTTGAAGCAATTTAATATGTATGCCGCTTTTTAAGCTACCATCTTGGAAATACATTTCTCCAAAAACTTTGCATAAACATTGCTTGCATTTATTCATTTTGCTTTGTTGTAGTACAGTGGGTAGATTTCTCAGACACTATAAAAAGTCATCTACTGGCTTCACCTAATTGAACTTATCTAAAAACCCTGTCATTTTTTTAGGAAATTAATTTTCCTTTGTTCAATACCCACAAAGGTCACACTGAATCATGCTTGTCCTTTTAGTCACAGTGCTCTGAAATGCCAGTCAAAGCATTTACGGCAGTGTAGGGATTAAATGGCATAGCAGATATACAAGGGTCACTTTACAGTCGCATCGAGACAGCTTGAGGTACTTCCTTAAGCGTAGAAACCGGGTGGGGGGGGCATATTTCAATGCCCCAGTGGCACGTTTAAGCAGCAGGAGTGTCACTTTTGTGATACTCCGGAAGCGCAATGTGCCGGCCCATATTTACAAGGCCACATAAAGCCATCCTGCCTGGCTTTTCCTGGCCTTGCAAATATGGCCCCTTTTCACGCTTTACTCTGCATGAAAGCGGCGTTCCATGGGTTTTGCTGTGGGTGTTCCCATGCAAAACACATGGATTCTGATACATTCCCAGATTTACAAGGTTTTGTAAACCTGAGAATGCATCAGATTCTAACACCTCCCATGGGGAGGCATAAAGTGGCGCAATGAGGAAAAATCCCTTTATTTCTCCTCATTTTTTGCTCTTCTATGTGTGCTGCATCATGTGTGCTGCAGATTCAGCACACATAGAAGGAGGAAAACACCATCAATGATTCCTTTTGTGCAGGAAGGTGTACCTTCCTGCACAAAAACAAAACAATCATCCCCGCGCCGTGGTGCAAGGGTGCCTTCTTTGGCGCTAGGCAGCCAATTGTGCGCCAGCGCTGAGGAAAGCACAGGGATGAGTTGCATTGCTGCGTCATTTTCTAGAAATATGCCCCTGAATATGTAACCTATAATATTGTCGGAAAATGCTGTCCTGCACAACTAAGGTCAGGAACATCACAGACAAAGAGGCGGGCTATATTTTTGATTGAAATCCGTAAAGTTATATGGGGAGCTGAACTTCACGACGCCTCAATTATCGGAAAGCAAAAGCAAATGCTGCTGCCAGTGGGCGCCATATTTGAGAGTCTTTTGCCTGCCTCGCCCACTTAAAAGACCATTAATCACCGATCCAGTTTATAAATCAGGCAGGCCAAGTTAGCTGAGAGCGATTATAAGGTTGAAGCTCCGCAGAAGTACTTAACCAATTCCCAGACCCCGGCGAAGCATTTCCACCCCCTGCCACTCCGAAGCCCGCAGCAGCACCATTCATCATCCTTCTCCCACTGAGGCTGAATGGAACTGGCAGCGGAAAAGGCTGCAAGCAAACAATGTGAGCAAGAGCAAAGCGAATAGCGTCGAGCCCTTTGTATTTTCCCAGCGCTTCCTTAACCTTCTGTGCGAACAGAGCATTTTCAATTTAAAATGTAAGCATCCAAATTACGAAGTGATGGATTGGCAAAATCCCACGTGGTGTATTTCAACTTAATACAAGTAGATAACGATTGCAGATTTGACTTGAGCCAGAGGATGTTGAATGGTATGGATGGAAAGTGCAGTAAAACAGCACATGTAAATTGTGTGGATAAATTACCCAACATGATTTTTTTTCTTTTTAAAAAAAAATGTTTATTGAGAATATAAACAGCAATGACAAAATAAAGGACATTAGCAATACAAGTTATCAATTAAAAGAGATGCAGGTCGAGTGAAAAACGAACATATGCAACATAAGAAGTTTTTTAATTTTGTATAAAAAATAGGAAGCGTGAAAGAGGAGTGGGGAAGAAGGGAAGAAGAGGAAAGATAACAAGAAGAGAGGGAGAAGAAGAAGGAGGGGAAAGGAGAAAAGAAATTAAGGTATTGATGAGTGTGAAGGGTAACCAATATAGATCAGATTTAATCTTCTGATGTAAGGTTGAGGAAGATACAGCATGTGTTCTATGTTCATCACATATATAGTTCCATCATCTCAATACAGATATTTTAAAAACATCATTCCAACAAGAAAGTTTAAATTTAAAAGCAAGTGCAATAAAAAGATCAATCAATATAGGTTTGGGAAATAGATGTTCAAAACATAGGTTATAAGGAACTTAAGAAAAAATTTTGTAAGGTAAAGGGAGCATTACAATGAAAAATCCTTAAACATTTAGGGCATCATTTACAAAAATTTGACACAGGGCAGTACTGCACGTAACTTTGCTGCGTAGCCCTGCGTCAAAAGAAAAGGGCAGGAATGCACCGTATCTATGAGATACGGTGCATTAATTCACTTTTACACTGCGCTGGTGCACAAATGGCTGTCTAGCGCTAATTCAGGCACCCTCGCACCATGGCGCAAAGGTGCCTGCGTTGAAATCAGGTTGTTTTTGTGCAGGAAGGTACACCTTCCTGCACAAAAACAACTGTTGTGCCACCCCTGGGAAGGTGCAGGGTTTTGGAACAGTTCCAGATTTACGCTATGTTGTAAATATGGGAATGTGTCAAAAACCATAGGCGCTGAGTGGGAACACCCACCACAAAGCCCATGGCACGTCTCGCCGAGGCAGTGTGAGGCAATGTAGTGACTTGCTCTGCGTTGCCTTACGCCATATCTACAAGGCCATGAAAATCCATGCAGGGTGACTTTCCATGGCCTCGTAGATATCAATGAGTGGCCTGTGCCACCGAAGCGTCATTACAAGTAACAGATGGCTGCCAGTCGCCCAACGTGTGAAATTTAAGGCTCTTTGTATAGCACACAAGGCACTTTATAGACAAGGTCCTCGTTTTTTATGGCACTGTTTTAACTGGTATTCCCCCACCAGAGTTTTACGTTCGACTAATGGATTTCTGATGTCTGCATCCAGAGTTAGAACGATGAATTGGGGAGGGAGGAGTTTTAGACACAACACTATAAGGCTGTGGAATTCACTTCCGCTCGCCCTCAGGAGGATTTCCTCCCTACTTGAGTTCAGAAAAAATCTTAAAACATGGCTTTTTAAATATTAGTCCCCCTTTTTTTACAGTATGCAGTCCGTAGCGCCTAGACACCCAAGGGTATTAGAGCGCTATAGAAATCATTATAACATAACATAACATAACAAGTGACGCTCCAATGGTGCAGGCCTCTTGTAAATGAGGGCCTTAGTCCAAATTGAGGACCAGAAATTATTAGCTCTAGCACAATTGAATAACATATGCGTTAAAGAGCCAGTGTGTTTAGAGCAGGACCAGCATAATGGAGAAGCAGAGGAATCAAATTTAGAAATATATTCTGGTGTAATAATAGCTCTATTATAAATAAAGAATAGAGACTGTGTAATGCAATCAGCTTTAGAGGTATTAAATACTTTCAGCCAAATTTTGTCCCAGAATTGTACAGAGAACAAGAATGATACATCAGCTTCCCATAATAACTCAACAGCATTTTGGGTTCTAATAGTGGGGGAAATTAACGTTTTGTATATCAGAGTAGCTTTAGGAGTAGGGTTGTGGTAAACCTTGTCTATAGGTGTTATATGCACAGGTGTGTGTGGATCAGAGTGTAGTTGGATTGTGGAGAAAAAACAATAAAGAAAAGAAGAAATTAAAGTATACTCCTTCAAAAAGGAGTCAGGGAATTGGTAGAGTGTGTGTAAGTATTCAAATGATACAGTAGACTTGTCTTTCGTAAATTGATGTACAAACATAATACCCGTCTCTTTCCAGTGCTTAAAGTAAAATGATCTTCTTCGTATCCTAAGATATTTGTTATGCCAAATTGAAGAGTTTAAAAACATTGTTGAAAGTTAAGGTTATTAGAAGATAGTGTGTGGAGTAAATGGTGTGGATAATTAAAAATTTGGGGCCTTATTTATGAGAAGTGTTGCATCGCTGCGACAAAGCAGTGATGTGACACTTCTTAGTGCGCCCTTTTTGCGACACCATAGATGCTCATATTTACTGTATGACGTATCATGTCTCAAGGAATGACAGATATGTCAGTATTACTGACATATTTGTCGGCGCAAAACTGATGCATTGCTGGAGTTGTGTCGGAAGCGTAACGCAACTCCAGCTATGCAGGGGGGAGGGCTATGATCATAGCACTGCGTCACCCTTACACCTGCTATGAGGCAGATGTAAGGATTTGATGCAGTGGCGTCCTAGAAGTGGCGCACTAAAATCTTATAGATTTCAATGCACCACTTCTACGAGGTTTTGATGTGGCGGAACGCCCACCCTGCATACATTATACCTGACGCAGGTATAATGTAGCGCAGGGCTTTATGAAGTGACGCATCTGCTTAGATGCGTCACTTTGTAAATATGGAGCAACGTGGTGCATCATTTACGCCGCCACAGCGCCACAAAAAGTGACGCAACGGCGGTGTAAATGTCACACAAGGGCTCATAAATAAGCCCCTTGGTTTTTGGATATGAAGGTACAGTTAGACAAATGAATAACATCTTTGAAGGAGAAATAGTTCAATAAAGATCATTCAAATGGGATCCATCATGGAATACGATTATCATGGAAATTGTTAATCATAACATAAAATTGTTGTATTAAAAAATAGGAATAGCATAGTTTAAACTTAGGGAATTGCCCCCCCTTCTCACACTTTGGTCGTTTAAGTTTAGAGAGGGACATGCGTTGGTGCTTATTGTTCCAAAGAAATTTGGTACAAATAGAGTCAATTTGTTTAAAATAGTAGTTAGGGATTTTAAATGGTAACAATGAAATAGTATACAGGACATTTGGTACAATCATCATCTCAATAATATCCATTCGACCCCACCATGATAGATGTAACGGAGACCAAGTCAGAAGTAATGTTTGTAATTTAGACTTTATTGCAGTGAAGTTATGGTGAAGTGTGCCTGGCATGTTAGGGATAAATCAAACACCGAGGTATTTAATTTTTGAGGGACACCAGTGAAGTTAGTGTTAGCAAACATATATTGATAACAAAGGGAGTATAGTGGTAATATTTCAGTTTTAGAGAAATTAAGTTTATAGCCAGAAATGCTAGAGTACAATGATACACACTGTTAGGTGACTTCAATATCCATCTGGATAAACCCGATGACCAGGATGCCTCTAGACTAAGAGACTCTCTGGACATATTTAAGCTGACTCCTTTTATTCAGTCCCCAACACATGAGCAGGGCCACACTCTCGACCAGATTTTCTCCTCAGTTAATATCTTCAGTAGCCCTCCCCTCCCGCTTGTGTGGTCAGACCATTTCCTCATTGAGTTTACTATGAAACGGGAGTCCTCACATTCTAACTCCCACTCAAGCCTCGCACGGGTATTTTCAGACCCTTCCATCTCATGGCCTCTGAGGCCCTGAGCCCCACTCTCGATAAACATCCTATCGTCCTGAGTGGCACACTTGAGGATGATGCTGTCCGTCTGGATAACTGGCTTCAGCTTCGAGCAGCGGAACTTTCTCCCCTTTCTTCCCGCTCAGTCAAGTTCGCTCGTGCCTCTGCCCCCTGGTTCACGTCTGTCCTCAAGGAAAGTAGAAGCGCCTGCAAGCGCCTAAAGAGAGCTTGGCGTAAAAACTACGGTATCAAGGAGAAACTAGCCTATAAACAGGCCCTTAAGTCCCACCATAAATGTATTCACGAAGAGAAAAGACAATTCTTCTCCTCAAAAATTGAGGCAGCTGAAAATAAAAGCAAGGAGATTTTTAAGATAGCGAGAGAATTCTACTCCCCTAGAGCGGTGGCCAGAACTTTCACTCCCTCCGAGTCATGGGTGAGTCTCATGCCACGTTCTTCTGTGATAAAGTCAAAAAGATTCAGGACACTTTCCCTACTACTCGCGCCGCCCTAGCACCAGACGCAGAACCCATTCTCTCCTCTCCTCGGATCAGGGCCCCACTCTTTGTCGAGTTCCCCTCCCTCCCTCCGGCCATTTCGCTCGAAATCATGAAATCTCTGAAGTCGGGGCTCCTTCGATCCAGCCTCTACCCTAGCTTCAATAGCTGTAACCATCAACCCAGTGGTAAATCAGATCTTGAACATGTCTCTACAGCAGGAGCTGGTCCCTGCCAGTTGGAAGAAGGCGCTAGTACTCCCCCTTCTGAAAAAGTCAACTCTGGACCCAGAGATAACCTCAAACCACAGACCTATTTCTCTTTTGCCTTTTTTTTCCAAAGCTCTGGAAAGGTACGTCAACTCGGTCACCACCACCTTTGTTGAAACCAACCACATACTGCATCAGAGCCAATCCGGCTTCAGGCCGCACTTTAGTACAGAAACGGAGCTCCTGAAAATTTCAGAAACCATCAAAGACGTCCTCGACAGAGACGGCAAAGCCGTTTTGATATTGTTGGACTTATCGGAGGCTTTCGATACCGTCCCTCACGACCGTCTCCTGCTGAGGCTCCAGGAGTCTGGTTTCAGTGGGACGGTTCTAAAATGGTTCACCTCCTTTCTGTCGGATCGCCAACAAACAGTTTGGGCTCTGCCTTTTTCGGCCCTCATTCCTCCCGTAAAGGTGGGAGTCCCACAGGGCTCCATTCTAAGCCCCACACTATTTAATATTTACTTGTCTCCCTTAGCACACCTGGCCGAGACTCACGGAGCAAAAATAGTGTCATATGCGGATGACACGCAGTTGCTCTTTACCTGCGACAGGGACCAGGATTTCAATGGTGAAATGATCAATTACTGTTTATCGAAGGTGTTTGCCTGGCTCCTGCAGAACCAATTGAAATGTAATTCCGAAAAATCGGAAATCATTTTCTTTGGTCTGCCCCCTAATAATATGTGGCGCAGCTGGTGGCCACAGGACATGCATCCACCGCTAAACTCGGTCAGAGTAGTTAAAAACTTGGGGGTGAAAATGGATGACACCCTCAATATGAAATCTCAGATCCAAGCGGTAACGGGACAATGTTTCGGCCTCTTAAGAATGCTGAAGCAGTTTCTACCTCTTCTTTCGGTCCCCCACAGGAAAACAGTGGTCCAGGCCCTGATCGGATCAAGGCTGGACTATGTTATCATTCTTTATCTTGGACTGCCGGATTATTTACTTACTCGTCTTCAGGTGGTACAAAACGCCGCAGTCAGGGCGATACTTATACTGGGCCCGAGAACGCGGATGTCTCTACATATTAAATCTCTCCACTGGCTCCCGATCCGCAAGAGGATCCTATTCAAAGCCCTTGTACTGGCCTTCAAGGCACTTCATGATACTGGAGCCCCTTATTTAAGGAAGAGAGTTAATTTCTATCTTCCTCGGCGCTCCCTACGATCCGCATCTCTGTCGCTGGCACGGACCCCTGTGTTCCATAGATCTCGAATAGGAGGCCGTTCCTATCAGGTTCAAGTCGCCAAACTGTGGAACTGTATGCCGCCAAATTTAAGACAGATGCAAGATCTCCTCCCTTTTAGGAAATCTTTGAAAACTTGGCTGTTCCAGCAGTAGCCTTTGCGCTGTCGCTCTCAGTTCAGCTGCCACACTAAACTAGCGCCGGGACACTCTGTCGAGTAGCTGCGCGCTCTACAAATACCCTGATAACATAACATAACTGTAAAAAGGGATCCAGGGAAGTTAGAGGATTGGACATATAGATGAGAAAATCATCTGCATAGGCAGATAATTTACCCTCCAGGTAACCTTACCTAAAGCCAGAGATACAATTATTGCAACATATGCGTTCAAAGAATGGTTCTAAAGAATGGACAAATAGCAAAGGGGAAAGGGGGCATCCGTGCCTAGTACCCCTTCGTAGAGTGAAGTACATTTAAGAGCAACCATTAACAAAAACACTGGCACAGGGATCAGAATATAATAGTTTTATAAATGAGATACATTTGGGGCTAAATTTGAACCAGTGTAAGGAGGTGAATAAAAATTGCCAATTTATACAGTCAAAAGCTTTTTCTGCATCTAGAGATAGAGCCGCCAGGGGATATCACTCTTACCAGCCATACCAAGAATATTAGAGAACATCCTGGCATTGTCCGCAGCAAGTTTGCCCTTAATGAAACTGGATTGATCAGGTTTAACAAGAAGAGGCACTCCAGCTTCTAGACGGAAAGATCTTGCAATCATAATTAATCAGGGCAATGGGCCTGTAATTTTTACAGAGTTTTGGATCTTTATCAAGCTTGGGGAACAGAACTATCAAAGCTTCTAAAAAGGAACCATTAGCCTTGGAATCAGAAAGGAAAGAGTTAAAAAGTTGAATGTAACTTGGGAGCAAAAAAATAAGGAAAAGGAAGAGATAAGTTCAATAGAAAACCAATCCCGGCCGGGTGTTTTAGCATTTTTCTAAGATTTGATTGCCTCCATGATGTCCGGAAGCGTAATATCAACTTCTAATTCATTAAATATATGCTTAAGGGATGGAGGCTTAGGAATGCCATCAAAATAGTGTTGTATATTGGAAGCAGAAGGCGTAGTATCCTCTTTTGGAATGATTTGTAGAAAAACGAAAAAGTGGTGGAGAAATCTGAAATGGAGACTGAAGTGGAGTTATTGAGTTCATTAAAGACAAGGTAAATAGTCGTACATTCAGATTTTATTTTCAAATAATTAGCAAGCATTTTACCTGCTTTATTTTTACCACCATGGAACTTCGATTTCACTTTGAGTAAAATGTTGCAGACATCAGTGTTAGCAAGTTTGATAAGATTGGCTTTGACTTTGATGAGGTCATGCAACATTGAGTAGAATTTGGAGGTAAAATAGGCATGTTCAAGCAACTTAGGGGCATATTCACAAGGAGCTATCGCCGAATTAACGGCACTTTATCGCAGCCAAAGTCGTGATAAATTTACCCCCCCATTCACAAGCCGGCGTTAACAGCCCACAGCACCAGTTTACCCGCGATAGCAGCCGCAAAAAACATCGCCACAGAGGACCCCCGCAAATATCGCTAATGATATGCAGAGTAGGCGTTCCCGTGCCAAAAGCCGAGACAACAGCACACCTCAACATTCACAACGACCAGCCACATCGGCGATAAAAAACACAAAACAGGCGATAAGGCGCATTAGCACCAGGAAATTTACACCTGCTCTGACCTGGTGTAAAGTCGGACGGCAGCCAGCACCACAAAAGGGAGCACAGCCCAGGGCCACATCCGAAGGGCAACAGATGCCATGGAGCCACACATCATGTGGCCCGGACACCCAAGAGGGCCACAACACCCACCTCCACCACCCCAGGACCCCAACCCACACCCGGAACACCCCCCCCCCCGGACCACCACAGACGCAGCGCAGACAAAGACAGCGGAACCCCAGGAAACGTGCCAGCCACACAGACTCAACATCTGACAATGTCACCGTCCACTACAGGCTGAAAGGGACAACCAACCTACGCATCCTGACCATCATCGCCTAACAGGCCTATGGCACCAACACAGCGGACAACCAACATCCCACCCCACACAAAGCTGATGGCGTGGCTGCACCTGTTGGCCCCTGGGACCCCCCAACCAACACCCGCCAGAGTCGGAGGAGTCACACAGCCAGCCACATCCAAGTCCCCCACACCTGTCCTGGACTTCACCATCACCCTGGTACCCCAGTCCCCATACGTACAACACAATGCGCAGGATCCGCTGGAGACCAAGCAAGGACCATATGCCCAAGCAGGATGCACGGACGTGTTGGGGGCTATACACAGCACACATGTACTACCTGTGCCCCCTCGTGATACAGCACACAATCACCGCAACAGTAAGCACACGTCTCACATCAATGTGCAGGCAACAACAGAACACCGTGGAACACCCAACAATGTCGCCTTCAAATACACAGCCAGTGTGCATGATACCTTCATCCTCCGACAGTCCATCATCAACCAGCGTTCCCAGGATGGCAACAAGGGAAATGCACAGCCCCTTGGCAATATACAAATGAACACCCCACACACCTCAACTCCACAACCATGCAACTCACAAAGCTGGCAATGCACACGTCACAAAATCACATACAACAGGCACAACAACATGCCCACCCACCAGACACGACAGAACAACTTACAATGTCCACATGGGCAAGCCCTGAACATGAGCCAGCAACGGCATGGCACCTCAGCCACATAATAGCCGAATTTGGGGAGAGGTGGCAACCAGGCATGTGTGAAGGATGCAGTAGAACCATGATTGGGAAAGTACACAATGCCAAGAGTGCCGGAGATGTGCTGGACACCTCGCAGTATGCAGAACACACCCATATCCATGGCGACATACACCGCTTGTGTATGGAGTGCAGTGGACAGTGGATGCCACCATGTCACCCCAGCAAGTGGGAGACCTCGCGGAAATGGTGCCTGTTACGCCCCCCCCTAAGCGTCAGCGGAGTGGGATGGCCCGGCGTACGCCACGCCAGCGTAGGGGTGTGAATATAAAGCACGTAGGCCTGGGCATGGTCCTCTTCCGGAAAGACCCACGTCTCTGCCAGGGCGGCACCTCCCACACCACCACGAGGCCGACGCCATTCTCGTGAGCGGAGTTGCCTGCGATGCTGTGTGCCTGCCGGACCCAGGCACGCTGGACCACAAACCCGTCAGGCCAGCCCCTGCGCAGCCAGGCCACACTGATCCCCATCCGACACCGGCGTGTGTCAAGGAGGGCCCACCACGTGCCGGCGCAAGCCCCAAGCCCGAGGCCCGCGACCTTGGCAGCCACCTCAGACCATCAAGGCCTCCACGACACAGGCCCGCTTTATTCCTTTTTCGTTGACGTACTCTACTGCCGCCCCCGGCCTACTCTTCGGACCAGTAGGTCTCATATGTGAAACTGTGTCCTGAGTCATGAATTGCAGTGACCCCAAATCCGGGCCAGCGGCCACAGCACCAGACCCCCCCGATCAGTGAGGCATAGTTCCATATGGGCATCTTGCGACACGTGGTGCCACTAAGCCTGTTCAACGCCAGCCGGCTACACGTGGTGCCACTAACCCTGCTCAACGCCAGCCAGCTACACATGGATGAGGGACCAGGACTACCCTGCTGACCAGTAGGTCACACATCCAGCACCTAGTCGCAAAGCACGAATGGCGGAGTCCACACCAGTGGTCGCACAGAGAGGTGTAAGAGGAAGATGCGGTTCAGTCCGGACGAATGCTGGGTCACATACACGGAGGCGACCTTAACACGTGGTGCCACTGAACCTGAACTACGCAGGCCGGTGGGGCCATCCAACCTATGCCGGCGACACTCAGTGAATGGGCCGTGCTGACCGCTGCCTCAGGCCTACACCACGGTCAGGTAGGTCCCACATTTGGAACTGAGTCTTGATTACACCACGGCAGTGAACATTATTTAAGGCAGAGAACAATTCACTATACACCCTCCGATGTGGTGGCAACAAGTCTGTGCATGGCATCACAACCACATGTGTCTGTGGGCCTACGCGGACCACTGCCCTCGGCCTACGCTGCGCACGAGTGGGATCACAGATTTGGAACTGAACATAGGTAATTCAAAAGGCAGAATACATTTCTTCGCACGCACGGAGGGGCGTAAGAGGATGACATGTTGCAGTCCGGAGGGAACAGGATCAGCGTCACGGAGGTGATTGAACACTACCGACAACTGCCACTGTGTCACTAACTCTGTGCCTCGCGAGCCAACAACACGTGGCTGTGGGCCACTGCTGACCGCTGCCTCCAGCCTACACTGTGGTCCAGTAGGTCACAGAGCCTTGATTTGGCAGTCTTGGAGTTCACATATGTGTACCGGCATCATCGCAGACTGCATCCCCTCACAGCACCTGTGCCACTAAGTTTGTTCCCTGACATTCATGGACACTCACTGGTCGTACATTGGTGGCGTTTGAGTCTATGGACTAGGGGCGAGTTTTCATCCTCATGTAGCTGATCCCGAATTGTTGGTGCAAACAAGGGTTGCTCTTTCCACTCCTCCATTTGCTGCTTCCAGATAACATCAGACCTTCCGCATCATGCCCTGGAGGACACCTTCCACTGTCCTCCGCAACCCTCCGCAACATACACCTCGGAAATTGATGGGGACCCGCTCAGGTCGCATGGCCCAACTGACTGCACCGCAAGTCACCGTCCCGTGGCTGGGTGCCTGTGCCGGCCGCAGTGCATCCGGGGCCACTAACTCTGTGCTGCTCATGCCTGGGACTCCTTCTTCTGAGACATTGAATGGCCTCTGTAGCGATGGTCTTGGGGTCATCAACGCCATGTGTCTGTGGCCCTGCGCTGTCCGCCTCCTCCGGCCCAAACTGCGGGCCACCAGGGCCCACACATGGCATCGAGTCTTGACCGGCCCGGACGTCGCATCACCGCAGGAGGCACACGCCACCACCGCAAGGACCACCTCCAACCGCCATCTGCCAGAGTCGAAAGGGTGGTCCTGACAGACCTACGGAGTTGCTCAGACCTGTCATGGATGCCATCATCGGCCTGCTACCCTGCTCAGCACTCCAGGTTCCAGTGACTCAGTGCACCGCAAGCCATTGTCCGTTACTGATTGAGTTTTGTGCTGTTGTGAGGTTGCGCAGCAATGTCTCCCCATGCAGTGGGGAAGACCTGGGACTATGATGAGGAAGATGTGTCAAGTGTGTGTACGGGAGAAGGCACAGACAATGGGAGGGCAGGAGGCAACAGTCCCTAGGCAGAAATGCAGACTGGTGGTGGTAGTCAAGCTAAATACCCGGATCTATTACTGGGTATTGCGCTGTGGACTGCGGACGCAACTGTCACCTCAGGCAGTGTGGGGGACCTGGAACGTTGATGAGGAAGTTGATGCAGGTTTAACACACCCCACTGCATGTGCATCAGGACTAACCGGAAGGGACACAATCCTAGCAATTTCTTCACTTGAGCGCGCTCTTTTCTAGTGCCCCTACCTCAGTGCACTGCAACTCACGGAACCTACTGACTGAATATTGGGTGACCTCTGTCCTTACTCCGGATCCCTCCATGTTGCTCTGCAGTTGACTCTGTTATGCTGGTGTTTTCTGTTTCCATTACACTGGTGTCCACTATTCAGGTTGTTGCCAGCACCAAGCACTCCGTTTGGGCTGGCTTATACTCACCCCACACACATCCAGCACAGGCGTCACTGTACATGTGGCCCTGCCAATAAAGGGGCCGGGCGCACGTGCCCGTGGCCAGTTCAACATGATATGTGCATGTGTCCCTGTGGTCTTGTTGTATGCATGGGGGCCCTGGGCCCTACGACATTACATTGTGCTGTGTACAGCAGATGCAGACATGTCACCGCAGGCAGCGGGCTAGAACCTGGACATGTAGCTTTGTCGTCACCCACTCAAATCGTAAGGGGAGTATACTGTGCCATCATACGCTGAGCCAACGTGGGTGTGTGACTGATATGTGCATGCCCCTGGGTGTGGTTCTGTACTGGGTATGTGCATCTGCATGTGTCTCTATGGCAGTGTGTGTCTCCTCTGTGGGGTGTAGGTGGTCCCTGAAGGGTATTGGACACCCATGTATGTGTTCTAGTTCGCATTCCATGGGTTCAGCAACACCCGCACCTGTTGGGCCACCTCCTTTTGGCGTTCTGCCACCTGGCATTGGGGTGCCATGTGTGGGTCGGTGAAGTGTTGTGAGCCAGCCGTGATTGCGGGTGCTCCATGCTATGTGGTCTGTTGCAGGGGCTGGTTTCTCCTCTGAGTAGCTTGTCTTCCCTGGTCCTGGTGGTGGGTTGTGTGGGATGTCCATGGGCTGTTGTAGGGCATCGGTGTCGAAGGTGTGGTGTTCGTCTCAGGCATCACTGATGGGTTGTCTGTTCTGGCCTGCTGGAGGTGTTGTTTGTCCCTCTGCATTGTGAAGGGGAGGTGCATGTTGGCATTGTGTTGGCGCCTTGTTCTTGTCGACATGCAGACTGTGTGACAATGTACATTGTGACTGTTTGGGCGGTGGTGGCTATTTGAGTTGGGACAGTGTACATTTGGCCTACATGGCTGATGTGGGGTTGTAGGGGTAGATATGCATCTCACAGTTCCCTGCTCTGTCTAATGTGATTGTTCTGTTTCTGCGCCTGGAGGGACCCAGTTGTGTCCCCTGTTCTGCAGTGTGGGTGTTGCACTTTGTGCCACATTGTCATGGTATGTGCTGTGATTGCTATGTGTGTGTGCTGCAGTGTGCCACGGGGATGGGGGACATGTCCCTGGGTAATTGTGGGTGTGCAGTGTGCTACACCTCATTGTGCATGTGTGCCATTGTGCCCATCACCCCCCGTCCCCCCAGTCCCTGTTGGATCCTCACCCTGTTGTTGTGTCAGGTCCTGTCGAGCTGTGTCCGTACTCCCTACTCCTTGCACCGTCTCCACACTGATGACTGTGGCCTGGGTTTCCTCCAGCTCCTCCTGTGGTGCTGGACTGCCACCTCCTGTCGCCGTTGCTGCCTTCCTGTTGGCAGCGGGTTTGTGCCTGGTTTAGGTTGTCACGTCCTGGCGGAGCCTCTTGGCCTCCTGGATTGGCCTCCTGGGCACTCCGACTGCATTCCAGGTGGTCTGCTTGTGGGTCAGTTGCTGGTAGTGTTCTGTCACCTCCGTGACGCTGGGCTTGTTTTCCTGCGGTGTGCACCCCGTCTTCCTCTCCCTTTTCTCCTTGGCCTTCCCCGACCCAGTTGTTCCTTGCTGGTGGTCTGTGGGGGTTGTGGGGTTCGCGTTGACCTCTGCGCTGGGTCAGGGTGCATCCATGTTGCTACGTGCTGTGGCTTGTTTCTGGTGTGTTGTTTCTGTGGTTTTTATGGTGCAATTTCCCGCCAGACGCGTGGGATTTGCAGGCCTGTGGCTTTTCGCTGCTTTTTGTACCGCGATTGGCCTCATCGCATAATTTCTCGCGTTTCGCATTTTTCCGGCTTGGCGTTGATTTTTACGCTGACATTTGACGCGTTATCTGGTGACTTTCGCATGGTACCGCCTTGTTGTGAATTCCACGTTGACACGGGGTTATTTTCCCGCGATAGGCTGCGATATTGAAAGTTGCGTTACGCTACTCTTGCGGTAGTTCTCACACGTTCTTGTGATTATACCCCCTAATTTGTTGGAGTAGAAGTAGGTATTGAGCATTCAATATTTTTTTCTCCTAGCAGAATAAGCTATAGTAAAAGTTCAGAAGGAGGAGTTAAAAGCTTCCCAATTATTAAAATGGATGAGTCAATAGATTTGTTAAATTGAAAAAATACTTGTATAAAAACAGTGGCGACAGTTATGAATTATTTATTAGATAGGAGGGAATTATTGACTCTCCATCTGCCTGACCTGATTTGGGATCAAAATTAGAAAAATGAAAAGAGGACAAAACTGGTGCATGATCGGAAATAAAAAAAGAGCCTAATTCAAAGGAGTGTAAAATGGGGAGCACGGATTTTGAAATTAAAACATAATCAATTCTAGACATTGTATAGTGTACCTTGGAGAAGAAAGTAAATTAAAATGATCAGGATTGCAGGTTTGCCAGACATCAAATAATGGTTGAGAAGCTATGTCCGATTAGAATGCCTTGTAGGATTTGTCTGGGTTAAATATTGAATTAGACTTTCTGTCTGAGAAGGGATCTAACCATTGGTTGAAATTGCCTGCTATAATGATGTTAGGATTACAAATAATAGCAAGGCTTACTTTAATAGTGTGCCAAAAGTCCAGGTCAGGTTTAACAGGACCATAAATATTAAAGAGAGAAACATGTTGGTTATGTATAATGGCATCGACCAGTACCCATGGACCATCGGTATAACATTCGGTAGATATAACCTGTAATTTTCACCTTTTATGACAGAGAATAGCAAAACCACCTTTATGATCAATAGCAAGAAACAAAAAAAACCTAGCCAACCCATTGTTGTTTTGAATTTAATTGACTCTACAGCAAACCAATGAGTTTCTTGTATAAAGGCAATGTGAGAATTAAGCCTAGATAAATTAAAAAGTACCTTTTTCCTTTTAACCATATGCCCAAGTCCTAAAAACATTCCAAGAGACAACGTTAAACATATTGGATACATAAGGATATGGATAAAGGAATATGGGTAATGAGCTGCAAAAAAGGGAAACAAAATTACAACATTTAGAAAAAACAACAAGTATTGAGTAATCGCTTGAGACGTGTCAACACCAGAACAAGAATTACAGCAAAGAAGGGATAAAGTAAGTTATGCACAAAGAGCCATTATTCAACAGATTGGAAGAAATAGAAAGAACAAGCGCATGCAACAGTCTTAGGGTTTCTGAGTATAACTGTCCATAACATGAGATGTAATCGACTGAAGAAACAATTTTAATTTCACAGGATCCTCAAAAGATGTTGAAGTGCCCTCATAGGAAATCTTGCATAAGCAGGGGTGGAGAATGGCATATCGTATTTTCAATTGTCTTATCTGAGGTCGCAGGGCAAGGATTTCTTTTTGTCTAGCATTTGTTGCATTAGAGATGTCTTGGGTGATGAATATATTATGGCCACACCAGACCAGGCATCATTTTTCCTAGGCGACTTTCAGGACTCGAAGATGGTCTGGGAATTCAAACATACAAATTCCTAGAGGTTTAAACAAGTAAGGACTAAGTCTGCCCAACCAAACTGCACATTGCAAATTAAGATGGGGAGGAGTAGGGAGCCCCAGCAGTTCAGGAAGAAATTTTTTCAAGAAGTCAAACATGTTGGGACCCTCAAGAGCCTCTGGAAGGCCATACAGGCGGAGACTGTTAAGGCGATTTCTGTTCTCCAAATCTTCTGTATGAAGTTTGAGTTTCATAATCTCCTGTTCCAGCACAGGGATCCTAGCAGCCATATCCTGAAGCAAACCAACGTGTTGCTCCATTTACACCATCTTATCCTCCATAATAATCTATCAATCTTGAATCTGTTGAAGTTTCTTATTGGTGGCACACATAAAAGGTTCCAGTCCCCTCACTTCGTCAAGGATGGTGTCTAGAACTGGATTAGTGGAAGACATGATAGGTGAAGGAGGATCATTTTTCACCCTTTTAGACTTCGTAAGAGATGAGGTGAGCTTTACACCCGCTTGTAAATCACTGGCCATCTTGAAGTAATGTGTAGAAGTGTGTGGGGTTTTCTGGAAGGATTTAATTCTGCCAATAATGTGAGTTTAAGCAGGAAACAATAAGATTAGAGAAAACTGCTGGATGAAACACCTCTGTTGTAGGTTGTAGAAGAGCTTGCGTAGTAGCACCAAAATAAAATGGTGGCTGCAAATAAGACAGTAACACTGAGGGCCATATTTATGGCCCTGTTTGTGTCACTCGTGCACCACGCAACATCCTGCAAGAGTGACGCAAACCTTGAGTCAGATTTATGAAGCCATGCGAAGCCACTTTGCATGGCTTTGAGTGGCTCCAAAAATCTGGAGTACCATAATGCAGCATAAATCACTACATTGCGTTACTCTGCCCTGGGTAGGCATTCCATGTGCATTGCATTCCCATGCAACTCCCAAGGTTTTTAACACATTCCCAGATTTACAAGATACGCCTTCCCAGGAGAGGTGGAACAAGGAGAAATATCTTTATTTCTCCTTGTTACTTCCTCTTTCTATGTGTGCTGCATTCCGCAACACACATAGAAAGAGAATCTCCCTGAGATTCTCAGGATTGTTTTTGTGCAGGAACGTGTCCCTTCCTGCTCAAAAAACAATCATGCATGCAATGCAGCCACCCTTCCACATCGGTGCGCGCTTGCCTGTGTTGGTCCAAGGCAGCCCATTGTTCGCCAGCACAGGGGGAAAAGTCAGGAATGCACTGTATGCCTTAAATACAACACATTCCTGCCTTTTCCCAGTGATGCAGTGCAGCGCAGCAAGGTGACTTGCTGTGGTTCACTGTGCCACTGTTCTATAAATATGCCCTAAGTGTTTGGGATATTTAGGAGATGAGGCAACTTGTATCATCGACTTACCTAGGAACTAGCAATTGGTAAGGGCAAAATCGGTTTGCAAAAACCTCTGATTATCAGGAGAAGATAGGTATGTGTGGAAAATAGCGGTGTTAGAAGGTGGTTCTGACACTATGGGCCGCCCGGATTTTTTGCTTTTTGAGCACCTAGGTGTTGAGGTTTTACTGTGGGAGAGCCTCATAAATTGGGACTCATCCACAGTGAACTCATGATGAAAGAGACTGCATGTGGATTTTACTGGTGTCCCCCTAGCTTGACTAGGCCGCTGCGCAGCAGCTGGAGTAAGGGGCACCGGGCTGGTTACATGCAGACACCTGTGTACATGCATGTGCACACGTGTAGGGGCTGCGCAGGGGAGATTCTTGGCGTGCGCAGTCCGGGAGCAGCTACAATGTGAATGGTGTGGCAGGACTTATGCAGAATTGGGTGGTGACACGGAATAGGCCTTACACGCTAGGAAGGAACATGCCAGGGAAAGTCAGTGTGCTTTACTGTGTTTTTCACTTCATTATTCCCCTATGGGGATGTGCAGCCCATGTGCTAGATTAACTTCCATAAGGCCTACAGATTCCAGACACGCACTAAAGTCCCCTGTAGCGGATGTGAAAAGGAGTATTCTGCAGAGTCCCAAGTCATATTTGTACTGCTTTTGGGTCATCCAGAAATGTCATATTTCTCTGAGTCCCTGGCTGGGGTCTGGCCCTGGCAGGTTAGATTAATGACCTTTCTTCCCAGAGCGAAGATCTTCCCTCCAAGGAGAGAAGATAGGTGGAGCTACAGGCTAATCCATCAGCAGCTGTTGCTGGGTGCCAGGCACCAAGCTGAACCAAGGTGAAAGCAGCACTGGGGAAAGGGTCTTGTTTCAGAGACCATGTGGCCAGAGACCCTGGACGACGCCATTTTGAACAAACCCAAAGGCTGGACAAGGAGGAGGGAGCAGGGGCAGGGACGTGAGGTGTCGCTGTTTGATAGGACAAACAGAGACTTCCTGCCAGCCCCCTACTCAACTTTTAAAAACCACTGGAGGAGGAAGAGCTCTCTCTGGGGTGTGGTCTGCGGAGGCTGAAGGTGCTGGAGCCTGGCGCAATGGGCAGTTGGAAGGAGGAACCCCCTGACTGTCCCCCAGGGCCCTGCCAGCACCAGAAGAAGCGCCCAGGACCAATGCGCAGAAGCAGAGGCCTCTGCGCAGGGAGAAGAGAGGCCAAGGAGGAGAGACAGGCGAAAGGCTGGCGCAGGGAGCCAGTGAAGACAGCTCCCTGCCGAATCCCCCCTCTCAGAGACCCCGAGGGCGAAGGAGAGTGTTCCCCGTGGCTGGGGCTGGCGACCAGGAGCAAGAGGACGCGAAAATGGGGCAGATCGGACCCCCAGGGGCTGAGATATGGCCCCCGGAAGGTGAGCGACCTTTGACCCCTGGGGCGGAAGGGAAGCCGCGGAGCACCGTTGTGCTCCCCGTGAAGATGTCCCCCTACACGGGGTGCCAGGAGCCCACCCTGGCCCCCGCCGAGCAAGTGAGGACGGGGCGGGGGAGCGCCGTCGCAACCCCCCACGACGAAAGGAGGCGGGGGAGCGCCATCGCGCCCCCCCCGCGAAGAGTGGCCATAGGGGGCCCGGGACCCCATCCCCGGGCCCCAAAGTCAAGTCGGGGAGCGCCGTCGCGCTCCCCGTGAAGATATTCCCCCATGGGGGGCCAGGAGCCCACCCTGGCCCCCGCCGACAAAGAGCCGCTGGAGAGCGCCGTCGCACTCCCCGTTACGAGGAGGAGGGGCCCGGGACCCCATCTCCGGGCCCCGAAATGGCGGAATGAAGGGGAGCGCCGTTGCGCCCCCCCAAAGGTGTCCGGGGGCCCGGGACCCCATCCCCGGGCCCCGAAGTCGAGGAGGAGAAGGGGGAGTGCCGCTGCACTCCCCCAAGGCCAGCGGGAGCCGCGCTGGCCTCCGTGTCTGCCCAGAGCTGCAGGGCCGGCGGGGGCAGCCGGGGGTGGGCTCCCCGAGCTGCCCTCCAACGGAAACAGTTGCGGAGGGCCCGGGTGGGACCGGGCCCCCGCGAAGAAGACGGAAGAGGAGCCAGGGGCCCGGGTGGGATGGGGCCCCCGAGAAGCCACCAGGACAGCCGGGGGTGGGCTCCCCGAGCTGGGAACCCCTAGCTGGGGGTCCGGGTGGGACCGGGCCCCCCAACAGAGCCGGTGGAGAGGCGGTGAAACCACCGACATCGAGGTGGAGATCGCGGCTCCCTCCGAAGCAGCGGGGGAGCCGCTGCTCTAAAATGCAACAACGCCCATAATGCCTTGCAGGCCAGGACCGGCCTGCAAGGGCAAACATCGTGTTCTTTGCTTGTGGTGGCCCCAGGAGAACGGGGTCACCACCACCTGTGTGCTGAGGTGCAGGGGGAGCTGCAGGAGAGCGCAGCCTCCCCCAGCACGAAGAGTGAAAAGTCCCACCCTACGTTTCCTAGGGCTTTGAAAAGGATAACCCCTCAAGGGCTCAGCCGGCTTTATTACACCTTCTGGGCTGGAACTTTTGTTCTACAGCTGAGGGTGTATTGCTAAGTGCTTCATGGAGTGAAGGGCTGAGTTGGGGATGTCTGGAGAAGGGCATCCCCTGGAGGTGAAGAGGTGTAATTGCACCAGAACTGCATTTACTCGCGGTTATTCCTTTTTAGAGGGACTGAAGGTCACATATGTAATGTGAAGGTACCTGTGTAAGGTGATGTCATAAGCAAAGTGGGTTATGTTGCCAGACACTCCTGCTAGGGTGTCTGGCTGTATATGCGTAATCCTGTGATTTCATCTGTGATGCCTTTAGGGGCTGTAAATGCAATGCATTCTAATGATCCACAAAGGTGCTGAGTACTGTCATTCTAAAGTGTGCGTAAACATGTATTCTTGCTGCTGCGCTTAAGTGAGGAACAACCCAGACTGTTAGCCCTGAATATGTAGGGGTGCATACTGTATGGTCAATATAAGATGCTCAGTCAGGGTTATGTGTCATTAGGGCAGGTGAACCTATTTTTAATGCGTGTTGAGGTAATGTGGTGGGTCGCCACTGGGATGGTGCCAGTGCGGAGGGCCCTCACTCCAGGTTATGCTCAACACACTGCATTAGGGGGCAAGATGATGTGCATACATGGGAGTAGTGGTACTAGACCCCACCCCTCTTTTTGGGAGGGGTGGAGATGTTACGCAATGTCACAAAGTAATTCCAACAGCTTATGTATATTTGTAAATTGGTGCATAGTATTGAGTAGTGTGTGTGTTTAATAAATGTACTCTTACTTTTATAAAGCAAAGTACAGGCTGGACAATCAATTATTGAGTGTTATTTCTGCGCACCTGCAAATGGCGATTACTAGCCCACACCACCTCCCTTGAGTAAAGCCTCAGACTGCTCTGCAACGCTACCCTCTGAGAGTCAGGCGCTACAATTGGGTGTTTGGTTCCCAGTGAAGGACAAATGTAGTCATGTTATTTGTGCAGGCCTCACAGATACTGCCTCGTTTTCCAACATTGGTGTCTAGCGGCGGGAAACATAGTATCCCATTCTGGTGCGCATTTATAGCATTTGATAAGTCCAGTTTTGCCACACATTACCTATGCAGTAATGAGCAAATGGAAGAGCGCAAGGCTCTGAGAAGGGTTCAAAGTTTTGGTTATGTGAACTAAAGGTATGGGAAAGGAAAGCCCCGCGCACATATGTGTCATGTGAAGATATTATGGTTTAAATGTAAACTGTATTGATATGACCGCGCTATGTTGATTATCATGTGCTAGCGGGATGGTGCTTTCCAGGAAATGATTGCATACAAATGTTCTGAGCCATATTGTACACCTTTGAACCCCAACACTACATACACTACACCTGCATGAGGAGGGTGTATCCTCAAGAGATAGGGACAGCAACTGATACCTACATCACAGGTGGGGGTGTCGGGGTGGATTGACCTTTGTGGGGGACAGGAGAGAGAGGTGGTCCTGGGAGATCCCCGTGCTTTTTAAGGGCAGGGAGGGTTTCCATAGAAGGAGCTCCAGGTATTCTTCCCCCGCTGAGAGTTTACTTGCCATTGGCGCAGGCCAAAACCACTGGAAGGGTGGGGCAGGAGGTTTCTTTACCCCGGGTAGTAACGCCCCAGGGGTTCCCATGGTGGGGGACCCCCAGGAACTTTTCCCACGGTGGGAGAAGGGTGTGGTAGAGTTGGGTGTCCGGCAGGCCCCCAGGTTAACTGGTGGGGAGGTGAGCGATCCAGGGGTGGCCCCTGGTAGGGGGTGGCCCCAGAGGAGGGTAGTTCTTGAGTGATGGTGTGTAGTGGTAGCCCCTAGGTACCCTAGGTGGGCTAGGTAACTGACCCAGTGGAGATCGGAGTGGGGGTGATGTACTCCCTAGTTTCCAGGTGAAGGGTTAGTGGTGGAGCCTGAGGCGTCAGGGTCGGGTGGACGGTGACCAGTCCGGTAGGTCCTGTGGGTCTTGAACCCAAGGACCAGGAGCATGGGGGTGTTCCCCTAGCTTGGGGCAGGAGGTGGACTTCTGCAAGGTAGTACCACCCTGAACACAGGTGGGGCCTATCTTAAGTGACAGGACCCTGTGGTTCGCAAAGGGGTGGTGCAGGCCTAGCTGGGATCTTTAGGGTCCCTGGCTTGGTGTGGTCGTGCTACCCTGAAGGCAGGTGGGGCCTATCTTAAGGAGGGGACCCTGCTCTTCATAAGGGGTGGTGCAGGCCATCCTGGGACCATGTAGGTCCCTGGGCGGTCTCCCAAGGCGCTGCTGGGAGACCGGGAGGGCCATGAGAGGTGGGCCTGGGTCTAGCTAACTCGGGGCCCACAGGCTCTCTAAGGGTACTCCGGGAGGAGAGCGCGCCTCTCGGAGGGAAGGGTGCATAGGCCCTGTTCTCGCAGCAGAGAACAAGGAAGGGGTCTAGGTTCCCGGGGTAGTTTCCGTGTGGAGCTACTGACGGGGGGAATGAGCTGTAGGATGTCTGACGGGGCACCGTCAGTGTTCCTCCCTGGCACTGCCAGTGTGGTAGTGAGGCCGGTCTGAGGTCCTATCAGGGAGCCAGGCCAGTGGCCAAAGGGTGCTTTTCTGTGTGGGGAAAGCACGAGTGGCTGTGCTTTCTTTAGGGAAGCCAGTCGTCCCGAAAGGGTAGTGGCAGCAGAATGAACTCAGCGGCAGGCTGAGGGTGAGGGTCCAGAGAGGTTGCATCTTTGGGGTGCAAGGACCAAACGGAGAGAGGGTACTGGTTGGAACAAACTCCAGAAGGGAGACCAGCTAGTGACCCAGGGGATGGGATGTAGACCTGTCCCGGAAGACCGCAACGGTGCTGAGGCACTGGACCCTTGTCCAGAGAAGGGGTAGGCATAGTGTTGCATGCCCAAGGGCAAAGCTGGGCCTAGTGAGGCCAAGTCCATGTAGACCATGAGTGACCTAGAGGTATCTAACCTAGAGCCCGGAGGGTTCTTAGGGTAGTCTGGGATCCCTGTCATGGGTGGAGATTTCATGGATGGGAGGAGTAGGTGGTCTGAGCGGATAACTGGTGAGTAAGGGGGTCTGGTCAGAACCCCTTATAACTAGTTATCGCTGACTACGGGAAGAATACCCATGTAGGGTGGCTACTTCTTCCCTGTAGGAATCAGCTGGGCGCGGCGTGTGTTAGAAGGTGGTTCTGACACTATGGGCCGCCCAGATTTTTCGCTTTTGAGCACCTAGGTGTTGAGGTTTTATTGTGGGAGAGCCTCATAAATTGGGACTCATCCACAGTGAACTCATGATGAAAGAGACTGCATGTGGATTTTACTGGTGTCCCCCTAGCTTGACTAGCCGCTGCGCAGCAGCTGGAGTAAGGGGCACCGGGCTGGTTACATGCAGACACCTGTGTACATGCATGTGCACACATGTAGGGGCTGCGCAGGGGAGATTCTTGGCGTGCGCAGTCCGGGAGCAGCTACAAAGTGAATGGTGTGGCAGGACTTATGCAGAATTGGGTGGTGACACGGAATAGGCCTTACACGCTAGGAAGGAACATGCCAGGGAAAGTCAGTGTGCTTTACTGTGTTTTTCACTTCATTATTCCCCTATGGGGATGTGGAGCCCATGTGCTAGATTAACTTCCATAAGGCCTACAGATTCCAGACACGCACTAAAGTCCCCTGTAGCGGATGTGAAAAGGAGTATTCTGCAGAGTCCCAAGTCATATTTGTACTGCTTTTGGGTCATCCAGAAATGTCATATTTCTCTGAGTCCCTGGCTGGGGTCTGGCCCTGGCAGGTTAGATTAATGACCTTTCTTCCCAGAGCGAAGATCTTCCCTCCAAGGAGAGAAGATAGGTGGAGCTACAGGCTAATCCATCAGCAGCTGTCGCTGGGTGCCAGGCACCAAGCTGAACCAAGGTGAAGGCAGCACTGGGGAAAGGGTCTTGTTTCAGAGACCATGTGGCCAGAGACCCTGGACGACGCCATTTTGAACAAACCCAAAGGCTGGACAAGGAGGAGGGAGCAGGGGCAGGGACGTGAGGTGTCGCTGTTTGATAGGACAAACAGAGACTTCCTGCCAGCCCCCTACTCAACTTTTAAAAACCACTGGAGGAGGAAGAGAGCTCTCTCTGGGGTGTGGTCTGCGGAGGCTGAAGGTGCTGGAGCCTGGCGCAATGGGCAGTTGGAAGGAGGAACCCCCTGACTGTCCCCCAGGGCCCTGCCAGCACCAGAAGAAGAGCCCAGGACCAGTGCGCAGAAGCAGAGGCCTCTGCGCAGGGAGAAGAGAGGCCAAGGAGGAGAGACAGGCGAAAGGCTGGCGCAGGGAGCCAGTGAAGACAGCTCCCTGCCGAATCCCCCCTCTCAGAGACCCCAAGGGCGAAGGAGAGTGTTCCCCGTGGCTGGGGCTGGCGACCAGGAGCAAGAGGACGCAAAAATGGGGCAGATCGGACCCCCAGGGGCTGAGATATGGCCCCCGGAAGGTGAGCGACCTTTGACCCCTGGGGCGGAAGGGAAGCCGGGGAGCGCCGTCACGCTCCCCGTGAAGATGTCCCCCTAAACGGGGGCAAGGAGCCCACCCTGGTCCCCGCCGAGCAAGTGAAGACGGGGGCGGGGGGAGCGCCGTCGCGACCCCCACGACGAAAGGAGGCGGGGGAGCGCCGTCGCGCCCCCCGCGAAAAGTGGCCATAGGGGGCCCGGGACCCCATCCCCAGGCCCCAAAGTCAAGTCGGGGAGTGCCGTTGCGCTCCCCGTGAAGATATTCCCCCACGGGGGTCCAGGAGCCCACCCTGGCCCCCACCGAAGCTGGAGATGGGGGAGCACTGTCGCGCCCCCCCCGCGAAGAGGTCGGTAGGGGCCCGGGACCCCATCCCCGGGCCCCGAAGCAAAGTCGGGGAGCGTGAAGCTATCCCCCCATGGGGGGCCAGGAGCCCACCCTGGCCCCCGCCGACAAAGAGCCGCCGGGGAGCGCCGTCGCACTCCCCATTACGAGGAGGAGGGGCCCGGGACCCCATCTCCGGGCCCCGAAATGGCGGAATGAAGGGGAGCGCCGTCGCGCCCCCCCGAAGGTGTCCGGGGGCCCGGGACCCCATCCCCGGGCCCCGAAGTCAAGGAGGAGAAGGGGGGAGTGCCGCTGCACTCCCCCAAGGCCAGCGGGAGCCGCGCTGGCCTCCGTGTCTGCCCAGAGCTGCAGGGCCGGCGGGGGCAGCCGGGGGTGGGCTCCCCGAGCTGCCCTCCAACGGAAACAGTTGCGGAGGGCCCGGGTGGGACCGGGCCCCGCGAAGAAGACGGAAGAGGAGCCAGGGGCCCGGGTGGGACCGGGCCCCCGAGAAGCCACCAGGACAGCCGGGGGTGGGCTCCCCGAGCTGGGAACCCCTACCTGGGGGTCCGGGTGGGACCGGGCCCCCCAACAGAGCCGGTGGAGAGGCGGTGAAGCCACCGACATCGAGGTGGAGATCGCGGCTCCCTCCGAAGCAGCGGGTGAGCCGCTGCTCTAAAATGCAACAACGCCCATAATGCCTTGCAGGCCAGGACCGGCCTGCAAGGGCAAACATCGTGTTCTTTGCTTGTGGTGGCCCCAGGAGAACGGGGTCACCACCACCTGTGTGCTGAGGTGCAGGGGGAGCTGCAGGAGAGCGCAGCCTCCCCCAGCACGAAGAGTGAAACGTTCCACCCTACGTTTCCTAGGGCTTTGAAAAGGATAACCCCTCAAGGGCTCAGCCGGCTTTATTACACCTTCTGGGCTGGAACTTTTGTTCTACAGCTGAGGGTGTATTGCGAAGTGCTTCATGGAGTGAAGGGCTGAGTTGGGGATGTCTGGAGAAGGGCATCCCCTGGAGGTGAAGAGGTGTAATTGCACCAGAACTGCATTTACTCGCGGTTATTCCTTTTTAGAGGGACTGAAGGTCACATATGTAATGTGAAGGTACCTGTGTAAGGTGATGTCATAAGCAAAGTGGGTTGTGTTGCCAGACACTCCTGCTAGGGTGTCTGGCTGTATATGCGTAATCCTGTGATTTCATCTGTGATGCCTTTAGGGGCTGTAAATGCAATGCATTCTAATGATCCACAAAGGTGCTGAGTACTGTCATTCTAAAGTGTGCGTAAACATGTATTCTTGCTGCTGCGCTTAAGTGAGGAACAACCCAGACTGTTAGCCCTGAATATGTAGGGGTGCATACGGTATGGTCAATATAAGATGCTCAGTCAGGGTTATGTGTCACTAGGGCAGGTGAACCTATTTTTAATGCGTGTTGAGGTAATGGGGTGGGTCGCCACTGGGATGGTGCCAGTGCGCAGGGCCCTCACTCCAGGTTATGCTCAACACACTGCATTAGGGGGCAAGATGATGTGCATACATGGGAGTAGTGGTACTAGACCCCACCCCCTTTTGGGAGGGGTGGAGATGTTACGCAATGTCACAAAGTAATTCCAACAGCTTATGTATATTTGTAAATTGGTGCATAGTATTGAGTAGTGTGTGTGTTTAATAAATGTACTCTTACTTTTATAAAGCAAAGTACAGGCTGGACAATCAATTATTGAGTGTTATTTCTGCGCACCTGCAAATGGCGATTACTAGCCCACACCACCTCCCTTGAGTAAAGCCACAGACTGCTCTGCAACGCTACCCTCTGAGAGTCAGGCGCTACAATTGGGTGTTTGGTTCCCAGTGAAGGACAAATGTAGTCATGTTATTTGTGCAGGCCTCACAGATACTGCCTCGTTTTCCAACAAGCGGCTACTGCCAGATTACATCATAAAGAACCTCAAATGAGGAGGAAAAATAAGCTTACAGTTTTCATAGTAGAGAGGTAGAGCATGCCATGTTATGCTCCTAGAGTTGCCAGTAGAGGAACCATATTCATTTGGGCGAGAAAATGAAAAAAATAAAGATGAAGGAAAAATATGCTGCAAGCGTCACCCTAAGAAAATGGCAGCCACTCACGTTCCGAAAGTATTTCACTGCTGCGGCCGATATGTGAGGCCAAGAGAAGGCAACATCAGGCATCCTGTGACGAGAAGGTCAAGTGCCACCTGTAGGCATGAAGTTGAGCTGCTGCTGCGAGCTGTGAATGGTATTTTAATGAAAAATTCGCTCTGCTGGATGTCCGAGCTGATGGGCCTCCGCCATCTTGTATCTTCTTTGGTGCGGAAGTTGCTCCCACCTAACATGAATTTCAAGCAAGAGAGCAGTGGTTTTAGCTTGCTTATAAATACTTGTATATTTTTTCATAAAAATAAATACATTAATAAATAAATGGAGGGGCCTAGAATTTTCTTTGGCTCTTGCTGCTAGTTTTGTTCCATTATAATTTTATGCCTCTTTCTTCTACCAAACTACACTTCCTGCTGCTTTATTCTGGCAGGGATTTTTCATTTCTACTTTCTACCTTTGGTGCTGTTTTCCAATCTTTCTCTCTCTCCTTCTTTCTCCCTGTTCTGCCTTTCACTTTCTTGCTCTGTGCCAAAGTCTGATGATGAAAAAAAAAAATCACGGTCCTCAACGATTAATGCGATGCCCACCTTTTGCAACCACCAGCACAAATTCCTCACTACATACCATTTGTGTTAAATTGGTTGTTTCCCTACTATTTTCAGACCTTGGTTTAGTATAAATACATATTTCCTCTATATTACTCGGACTAAACTTAACCCATAGATGGGCAAGCTTTTTCGTTCAAGAGCCAGCCCTTCTCTAGTTCTGTGGCACTCCCTGCCAGAGGTGGCTCCTCCATGTGGGCAGAGGAGCATCGCCCCATTGCTTTCTTGCAGTGCGAGAAGCAGAAACATAGAATGGTATTATAAATACCATTTTATGTTCCTGCTTCTTGCACTCCGAGAAAGCAGAAAACTTTGGTTGGGGGCGGGCGGGTGGGCGGTCCTGCTCTAGGGCAGGGGAGGAGTGGCTTGCCCACTCTGAGGGCGCTGACTGTTTGGTCAGCTCCAGGGCCGACCAAACCAGTCATACGCAATCTGCATTTTCTCCATGTAGGCTGCATGCAGCCTACATGGAGAAAATGTCCTCCCCATAGATGCCTGTGTGGTCGGCGTCCCAGCCAATCACAATGCTGCCTTTGCAGCATTGTGATTGGCTTAGGGGAGGGGAGGGAGGCTGCCTGCTTCCTGTTCTGCGGTACCCGGCCAGGAGCTCAGATGGCGCGGGACCCGGGAAGGTAAGTTTATTTTATATTTTTTTAATTAACCCCCAGCATGCAAATTGCCGCACGACCCCCGCCCCAGCCCCCCCACGGCAAGTCATGCCGGTTCGACTACTCCCTGCCAGAGCATCATAGGTTGACTATGAGCTACCCTCTCTTCCACAAGCTCTAAAGACTTATTTCCTCTAAGTGATACAATGACAGATGCCAAAAAATTTCCTTGGAGGTTGTGTGCACCTTACAAATGGAATCATGCATCAATGCATACATACAGACATACATAAGTTTCTATCAACTATACAGAAAATTGACTCTTAAGTTGGACACCTAAATATGTGTGCATGGTGTACAGCATTGACACAACTACGTCAAAAGATAAAATTGTTCAAAGTCAATGTTTCTGATTCCTTTTTTTAAAAAACAAACTTGCAGCAATATTGAGACAACATGGCTATTGTTATATAAAATCCAGTTTATCTAGCTGTGTGAAATTTTCATGTTGTTGGGTGGAAAGACCATAGTTGAGCGGTATTAGAAAAAGTAAGGCTCCGTCAACCATAACGGGTATTTCTAAGGACAGTTCATCCATTTCGTAACTGCATTCCCATGGAGTTCAGAGTGGTAATAGTGTGCTGACAGAAAGGACCTGTGGGATGGACAACCAGGGGAGGGGGCCTCTATTTCCCCCTTTCTTTGAGCATGGAGAAGGTTAAATACCCACTCCTCAGGCAACCTGGCCGGTGCCCCGGCACATACATCACCCATATTGATGTGCACTCACTCTTATCACTGTTACGGTAATACCAATTTACCATTTGGCAGGAGTGCTGTGATGTTGGGTATATCATTTGCAGTGACACCTGCCAATTTAAATTAAGCCCCAACTATGCTATCTGGCAGCCTGTGAAAAGTGATGACTTCGACCAGCGTACATTTTCTGTCAGCAGGTTTCCTGCTGTATGTTGTTTAATATGGGGTTGCAACCGCAATTGTTAGCACTGTCTACCACCAGGAAGAAGCTGCTGCCTATTTTCATAGTGCTGGTCCACATTTGTAGGTATATGTTAGAAATTGAGTTACTGGTTGACTGGGGTGTGAGCCATGGCCAAGCAGCAACCACAATCCTAGTCAGGGTAAGGCACAAGCAATCCCAAATTAACCTGTGCTCAACCCCCTAGTAGCTTGGCACAGAGCAGTCAGGATTAACTTTGAGGCAATGTGTAAAGTATTTGAGCAACACTTCAAACAGTAAACCAGTGAAAACACCAAACAAAAGATCCCGCACCCGGTTAGAAACATCTAGCTTAATTTAATAAATGAAACAAGACCAAAATGACAAACATCCAATCAGTAGAAGCAGAGTTACGCATTTTTAAAGAATAAACTGCAATATAGCACCTAATAGCATAAAGCACCAACTGCAGCTGTCTGGTTGTGCTGGATTGGGTCAAAGTGAAAAGTTCAGGTCGACCGCGATGGAGCATTGGAGCGTTGGTCGGATACAGTCCCAGATTAGTCCTGCTGAATGAAGTTTTACCTTCTCAAGTTTTGTGCTAAGAGTCCCATTCACATTGGAGAGGGCTGTGAGGAGCAAGGAGAGCATAGTGGATGGCAGTCAGCATGGAGCAAAGAGCAGGCGGGGTGTTGCGAACAGGCGAGCTGAAGCTTCATGTTGGCGGTCCCTGGTGGGCTATCAATACTGCTGTGTGAAAAGACGTAATAGCAGCAGCTCACGTTTACTTTCTAAGTGAGCAGCACAGTTCAAGTGCGAACGGGCCTGTTGGCGGTTGCGAAGAGCCCAAAAGCTTGATTTCAACAAGATAGCCACACCAAAGCCCCAAGACCTGAGAGGCACCACTTGGGGCCAGGAACCAGCATAAGACAGGTCCAGGAGCTGTTGGGGAGTCTTTTATGTCCCTGAAGCTCAGATCAGGAGGCTAGCAGATCAGCCTTTTAAGTCTCTTTGGGTTCCTGCGTTCAAGATGAAGTTGCAGGTCCAGTTCTTCTTCCCCGTGCAAGAGAACAGCAGGTCAGGACAGCAGGGCAGCAGTTCCTTTAAAGCAGCAGTATAGCAGAGTGGCAGTCCTTGTAGCAGCAAAGCAGTCCTTCTTCCTGGCAAACTTTCTACAGGTCCAGAAGTGTACTGAAGTAGTGGTATCTGAGGTCCTTCCTTCATACACAGTTGTGCCTTTGAAGTGGGGAAAAGCTTCTAGAGGATGCCTTTGAATTGCACACATGCCCTGCCTTACTGGCACTGGTTCCAGACTACCTACAGGGGGTATGCAAACCTTTGTGTGGAGGCAGGACCCAGCCTTTTCAAGTGCAATTGGGGATGTGCCTACCGCCTCCTCTCATCCTGCCAGTGATGGCTCATCCAGTCATACCTAAGCTCCCATTGTGTGTGGCTCCTCAACTACACCCAGTCATGTGACCAGAGACAGGCTGCAGGCACCAAATAGCTAAGGTAAAAAAATGCCAACTTTCTAAAAGTGGCATTTTCCGAATTGTAATTTAAAATTGTACTTCACCATAAGTTAGGATTTTAAATTAGGGTTCCAGAGACACCAAACATGATCTTGTTATCTCTTCCCATTTAGAAATTACACATAAAATGTAATAATGCAACTCCAATGTTATCCTAAAGGAGAGATAGGCATTGCAGTAGTGAAAAATAAATGTAAGAGTTTTTCATTACCAGGACATGTAAAACCTAAAGTTCATGTCCTACCTTTTAAATACATTCCACCCTGCCCTGTCGGCTACCCAGGGCCTAACCTAGGGGTGACTTACATGTATTAGAAAGGAAGGTTTGGGCCTGGCAAATTGGTTACTTTGCCAGGTTGAAATGGCAGTTTAGAACTTCAAAGGCAGGCCTGAGACATGTTTAAAGGGCTACTTAAGTTGGTGGCACAACCAGTGTTGCAGGCCCACTAGTAGCATTTAATTTACATGCCCTGGGCACATGTGGTACCACTTTACTAGGAACGTATAAGTAAATTAAATATGCCACTTGGATACAAGCCAATTTCACCGTGTTTTAGTGAGAGAGCACAAGTACATTAGCACTGATTGGTAGTGGTAAAGAACACAGAGTCCTAAAGCCAACAAAAATGAATTCAGCAAAAAATGGAGGGCAAAGGTAAATGGTTTGGTGGGACCCTGCAAAATGGACCAGGTTCAAAACAACCTCCTCTATCCTAAAGCCATGAGAGACAAATAAATACCTTGATGGATGTCTCTACATATGCCATGGAACGTGGACAATGGCCCTTTACTGCATGGGCACTTGTCAGTTCTACCCCATTCTCAATTCAGTTTGACCCCTCTGTCTATACTCTCCTGAGCCACTGAACTGTCCCATGGGGAGCCCTTCCCCTCATCTGTGGACCCCATCTGTGCAGCGCCTAACCGTAACTTACTCGTAGATCTATACCAGTAGGCAGACAAGTTCACCATGGCCAACAAAGTGATGTGGCCCATTCCACCCATTGGACCAGACTTCTGTCCCCAAACCAAGCAAAATTCTGCCCATAAGGACAACAAACAGAGGCTACTGACAGCTGTCAATGTCAAGACCAGGCCCCAGGCCATCTAAGGCTCTCTGATGTATTGGGTTACTCAGGGGGGGTAGCCTGGGTGCTTTGCATTCCACTTCCACTCTCCCTCCCACCAGTCCAGGGGTGGTAGCCTATGACTGGTCATTGAGCCCAGGGTCTGTACCCTGAGGCCAAACATGTACCTGGCAAGCCAGGGCTTCTAGGGGGGAACCACCACCCCCCTCAAGGATGACACACTCTGTCTGAGTCATGCAAGACTCTGCCAGGTGTATTTTCCCAGCCCTCTGTCCCTGTGACAGTGCATGGAGCCCCCCGGTCAGATGTGGCCTCGCCAGGGTCAGTCTAGGGGTGTTCTGTTCTCAGAGCTGGCAGTCCTTGACCCACTGGTCCTCCCACTGTGGACTGTTTCCACCTCTTGCCTCACCGTCTGGGCCTTTGTACCCTCCGCAGTGGACAGGTACTCCCAGAAAACAAAACTGGAAGGGTGCATTGGGCTGCCACCCCACTCAGCTCCCCTGACTCTGTGGAGCGCCCACCAGTGTATAGTCTCCTGGTACAGAACAGGTCCCACTGCCTGTGCCCCAACTGGGAGCAATTCAATCGCTATGGCTGAAAATAGGGCGCCTTGGGCCTCTGCATACCAACACCTCCTCTCCTACACGTAGAAGAGACATCTGAACCCTTTCCCCCACACTATACTGGGACTTGTCTGGGTCACTGCATATCTCCCCATCAATCTGATGGGGAAAATCTGAGCCATCCTCCTTAGGATCACTCCCCAATGCCTTCCCACTCTGGTACGCACCCAGAGCTCTGCCTCCTTTGCAAAATCCTTGGCGTCAGTGAGCTTGCAATCAACCAGGTGTTGGCGTAGCTCTGGAAAACAGTTACTGAGCATGTGCTCTCTGGTGATCAAATTGTACAGCCCCTCATAGGTGTTTACCTCACTGCCCTTCTGTCTTGTGGATTGTTACCTGCCTTGTTATGTTGGCCTAGGCCTGGCTGCCATGCTGCTTTTCTTTGCGCACGTTACACTGAGCCGGGTCTCCCTCGCCCTTTGCTCGTGCCAAGTTCTTTTGCACTGTCTGCATTTTCTGTTGTTCACCTTTTTGGGCTCAGTCTGCACAAACATGTACAAGGTCACATAACAATGTATTTTGGTTCTTCCTGATATGGCCAGTCTCGCGCACCCAGACATAACATTAGGTGCAATTGCCATGAAGAATTTGGTGTGCTTTTAATACTGTGGTTTACTAGCGCTTAACACACTTGGAGAAATCCCTTTCAGTGAGAAGAGCTATGATGTCCTGCTGATGTAATTCTGCATCTAGAGACTGAGGTATGGGGTTCGCTAGTCAAAGCCCAGAGGTCTTCTATTATTATAATAAACTATCTTACTGCAAGGGGAGGGTGGTAATGTTATTTATACGTTTATCCACTGAGCTCTGAGATGCTTTCCCCGTTTGTATTCTATGGAATTGTAACCATGCTGCTTATATTAGTCATATGCATTATGCTATTAGTACTGACACGTGTACTGTACATTAGAGCACGTAAGTTGGAATAAACATTTTAACCTATCCAGTGTCTCTTCCTACGCACCTTGTGGACAAGTACGAGTGAGTGACGAAAGAGTGTTCTTGCTTCTGCGAGTCCTGAGATAAAGATACCGTGTTCTGGGTTGTCCAATCATTGGTACTTGGGTGCTAATGGGATGCTAAGCTAGTTGGGTTGGGGTTTTTGGGTGCTACGGTATATGGTGGCAAACCACTGTATTCCGGGGTCCCATTTTCCTGTGCATAGCTCTGTGTATGTGCAGAAACCTTATGACATGGCGCCCAACGCGGGGCAGCTTATCTGCGAGACGCTTGAGTAGTACTTGTGCTTGTCCACAAACCCCTCACGTACGCTTCCGGAGGCGTAAGTGACGGTGATACCTCCTATATTGAACGCTTTATAGGTTCTTTCAAGCTTGATGTTATTAAAAAAGGTTAGTTAACTGACCCATTTTTGTGCTCCCTGTTAGGTTGTCGAATATAACTGTTTAGTCATGGCTGGTGTGGCGATTGCTGCACATAGTCGAGGAGCACTCCGAGACCACTTAGCTGTGTATGGAGTGCCCGATACTGGGGTCGAGTTGGTCTTTGTGGTTCAAGCCGATGCGGCTTATCACTTTGAAGTGTTTTACACTTGGATCACTTTTGAGGCGGTGGATGCAGGTGATAAGCTGTTTCATGAATATAAACCCACCGCTATTCCTGCTGCCTATCGACCCTATACTAAACTTGAAGTACCTCTCACGGCTTGGCAGCACCGTGTTTGGTTTAATGGCGCCCTACCACAACCAACTACCGCAGTTCGTTTAGGCCCCTTATCCATTGAGGGGGCCACTTGGCCTATATTGGCCGGGTATACCCCGCATCCAAATTATCTGGCATTACCGCTTGCGGAACTGCGCACTATGCATACCGAATTGGTACGAGTGCATCGAGCCCTAGTGACATACGTTACAGGTAGCCTACATGGAGCTGCTCCTGTAGTCGCTGGCCAACCAGCTGTTGCAGCTGGAGTGACCATAAGTCCTGTCATGGTAAATTCTGTGATGGGCAAACGTCCACAGAGTAAGGATGATTATCCTTACTGGCTAGCCGAAAAGTTCGATCAGATAGAAGCAGTGTTTCCACATACATCCCCAGTAGATAAACACCGCATCCTAACGATAAGTTTGCCAAAAGACATAATCCCCGATTTGACATCATGTGAAAACTGGGGTAAGGTATTCGCAGCAGTTTATTCAAAATGTTTTGGAACTCCTTCCATGACGGTTCTACCCTCTGTAATTAAAAAGTACAGGATGAACATGGCCCTGAAGCGGCTGTGGAATTAGGGATGAGACTAGTGGGAGTGTTTGATGTAGTAGCTGAACTGATCCTTGGAAATGTCAAGGGCGATGCTATGAACTTTCAAGTAGCGAATGCTTTGGCTTTGGTCCCAGAGTTGGACAGGCCGCGCGAGTTACCGAAAATTATTGCCCGGGCTTATAAAACAATTGGAAGAAATAGCCTAGGCAACAAGCCTTTTGTAAAAATGCAAACTCAATCGCAAACACAAGTTACACAAACAAAAAGTACATCTGAGAAAGATGATAAACCAGTCTTCACTAAAAAGAGTTGGAGACAGAAAAAACAAGGTAAGCAACAAAAGAAGCCGGGGTCGAGAGGCGCTTCCCCAGTTTCGGTTTCTTCTGAACGTACTTATGATTTACGTGATAGGTCGAGGATTAAATCACCAGAAAGGTTTCAGAGCTCTGATACGCGTTCTCCTCGTTCTTCACAGGCCCAGACTTCGTCACAGGCTGGTGGAGGAGGACGGCAAGATAGAGGAAGGGGCCGAGAGGCTCCCCAGGAGCGAGACCAACCTCGACAACAAGTCAGAGGGAAAGCAGAAGACTTTCACCTTCCTCGACCACAATTTCAAAAGAAAAAAGTTGCCGCTGTAACAGCGAAATATGCCACAGACCGTGAGAACGAGACTCCAGAATTGGACGTGGGCAGTGACCCTCCTAGACAGCGCTGCGGAAGTTACCATAGTGCGGGAGGCGCTACGTCCTCATATGGAGGCGACAGCAACTGAAACATTCGTTACTGTAGAGACAGCTGACACGAGAGTGGCACCCCCTGACAGACTTTACAACATAGTCATACAAATTGAAGGTGACATACCGCATGAAATAAAAGGGATTTTTGGGGAAAATCTAACCTCTTCATATGACATTTTGTTAGCGGAGGTGGATTGGCCACCCCCATTCGTTTTAGCTGCACATAAAGGAGAGGAGGTAATCCTTCCAAGCTTTTCACGGCATGTCCCAAAAGACAAAGCTGAAGCACTTGCAGCTGAGTGGGCTGTGTACCTGGCACCAGCGTTATACCGCAACCATGTGGGATGGGATGAAGAATCACCTCCTCATGCAATACCTTTGCGGTCACTACCGCAGCCACAACCCCAATATCCCATCAAACGGCAGGCAAAAGGCCCCGTCTCCGAAATTCTGACACAGTTGGAATATCAGGGAGTAATTGAACCATGCGTATCACCTATGAACAATCCCCTTTTCGTGGTTTCTAAACCCGATGGATCGTACCGCTTAGTTTTGGATTACCGGCATTTAAATACTCATTGTCGGAACTTTGCGGTGCAAAATACACACAGTTCTGCGCTTGTAGACAGTCTTGTTCGTAAAAAATACAAAACGACACTTGACCTTTCAAACGGTTTCTACACGCACAACCTAGCCCCGGAGAGTGGTCAATGGACCGCATTCACTTCCGGTGGTAAATTATTCCAGTTCCGGCGTTTACCCATGGGCTACAAAAATAGTCCGGGTATATTCGCCGCCCGTGTTGTTTCTTTGTTAAATGACATTGATCAAGACGCATGTTCGTACGTAGATGACATCTATCTGACAGACGACGAATTATATCAGCATCTGTCCCGTGTGGACCGCATTATTCTTGAATTTGCGGAGCAGGGTTACAAATTTAACTTTGCTAAGTCACACATTGCTGAATTTACCGTTCTGTTCTTGGGCTATGAGCTCAACAACGAAGGTAAGGGCTTAGCCCCCATTTCTTGGAAAAATGTGCACATTTGTGCCTCCCAAATACTCTGAAGAAACTTCAGTCTTTGCTGGGTTTCCTGAATTTCGGGCGTACTTACATTCCCGAATATGCCCAGCGTATCAAGCCTTTGTATGCTTTGATACAACCTACTTATTCAAGGTCTTGCTGGCTGCCTGAGCATACCTCAATTCTGCAGTCTTTGCAGACAGACCTATTGGAGTCTAAATATCTTTTGACTCGTGATAACCACACAAACCTGGTGATTAGAATAATTCCGGGGCGGTGGGATTCACATACTTAACCTTTAATGAAGGTGATACAGTACCCATCGCATACAAGTCACATCTGTACACTTCCGCTGAATTGCGCTTTACATCTGTCGAAAAAGTTCTAACTGCAGTGCAAATGGCGATTCTAAAAGAACGCGCACTGGCACAGGGAAAGCGGATTCTAGTGGTAACACCCTGTCCTGCTCTAGAGGCAGTAACAAAGGCAAGTGTACCGAACTCAAAAGCAATGCATCCCCGTTGGATACAATGGGCTACATCCTTGACGTCTTCGGACGTCACTTTTGTTTTTGATTCTTCTCTGCAGACTCAGGAGTTTTTGCAGTATGAATTCGTTCATCCTCCTCCTTTGTTTTTACTACCGCTTGAGGATTACAAATGTGTGATCTACACCGATGGTTCGGCGCAACCGGCCACTGGGTCCAAGCACGCTTATTCAGCTGCATGTGCTATTGTTGCGGGTTCCTTTGTAAATGGAACGTTCAAATCCTCTGTAGTGCACACTCGCACACTTGGAGATAGTACCGCACAATTGGCCGAGCTGCATGCATTGCTACTTGCACTTGAGTTCGCTTCTCAGGATGAGACAACTCTTATTGTATGTGATTCCTTCTACTGTGTACAGTCTTACAATGACAATCTGTTTTTCTGGTCGAAAAACGACTACAAGGACGCAAAAGGGAGCACAATTAAGCATAAAATGCTTTGGGTTCGAGTGGCAGAATTGCAACAACGTCTGCCCCTCACACAGGTGGTTCACACCTTAGGCCATCAGCGGGTGGGCGCACACGCTATTGGTAACGATCTGGCAGATGAGGCTGCCCGTTCAGCAGTAGTCACGTGTTCAGTAGCAGCGGTTACCAGGTCCATGTCTAAAATAGACCCTGTTATATTAGCAGCTATTGCTGCAACCAAGGAAGGTAATAATTACCCTACAGGTTTCCCTTCCAAGTATTCTTACACATTAAGTCCCGATCAGGTTCCTTATGTAACTATACCTGACGTTGGAGATCGGCTGATCCCCAACGCGGACCGCAGGAGTGCCTTGATATCAGCTGCACACGAAGGCATGGCTTCTGCTCATGCAGGTGTGTCAGCTACGGTTTCCATCTTGCAGCAGCGTTATTGGTGGCGTGGGTTATATAAAGACACCCGTGCTTTTGTGCTTTCTTGCGACGTTTGTCAACAGATTAAGCCTTCCACGGTAACACGTCCACCACAAACACCGCTCTGCATTGCTAACAGACCCTTAGGGTGTGTTTACTTGGATCACTGCGGTCCATTTTCATCAGACACTGCCTATAAATACATCTTAGTGGCAGTGGACTCGTGCACACGGTTTCTCTGGGTCTGGCCACAACGGAGTGCTGACGCCCGAAATGTAATCAGGGATTTGCGTGTCTTTGTGGGAATTTTCGCATGCGGCACCTTCCATTCGGACCAAGGTCCAGCGTTTGCCTCTAGGGCTTACAAGGATGCAATGGCTTCGCTTGGGGTGCGGGTGAAATTTTCGTCTCCGTATAGGCCTGAGGGCAACTCTATCGTTGAACGAATGAACCGTGACTTAAAGCAATCCTTAACAGCTAGGGTTATAGGTACTGGCAGGAACTGGCTGACCCATTTGTATACCGTTCAGCGTGCACTTAATAATCTCCCTAGAAGACCTCTGGGTGGGCGGACCCCATACGAAATGCTCTTTGGCATAAGAATGTTTGTGCCTGACCTTGAGGGTCCAGACATCGCGGCGCAATCCGCCAAGTTTGATGTAGATAACCATTCTGCTATGTTACAGGACTTACAAGAAGCCCGAGACAAACTTGCAACTACACATTTGCCTTCAGCCACAGATCCTGCGTTGCAGATTCCGGTAGCCGGCTGGCTTCCGAAAGTTGGAGAACTGGTTCGAGAGAAGGTTGAAAACAAAAAAGAATTTGGCCCCTCTTTTCGTGCACCGGTTCCAGTTCTTGGCCTGAAGGGAACACGTACAGTCATTTTACCACCGCTTCCTGGTCGCAAAGAGAACAGATACATCTCAGTTGAAAATGTCAAGCTACAGCGCCTGGCCGATCCTGAATAGTGTCACACCAGCGGTCTCTTGTCCTGCCATTTATCGGACATATGTTCATAGTCCATCTGCGCGAACGATCGCTGATGCTGTACTTGAGATGGTTGATTTGCCTGAAACTACAATTGATCCCCAACTCTCCACCAACATCGACGAGGACGAGTATACTTATCCTGCATCTGAATCGGTGGCACATCACCCAATATCGCCACTAAGCCCGACTCGTTATTCCTTTGATTCGGATTCCACATCTTCAAAAGTTCCATCCAAGTTCAGTATTTTTATATCCTGGTTTAGAGACAATTTTTTGATTCCACCCTGGACATACATCTGGTTGGTACTTTTCTTGGTTTTTTTGTTCATGTCCATTGGCTTTGTCACAGTGTTTTTTCTACTAATCAATGGTCACTATTTACCTGAACGCTCTGCTGTGGACTATGTTTCTGGAACTTTGGCTCCTCATTCCTCGTCTCACATCATGAAGCGTGACCACACATTTGTGAACATTTCAGCTTTCCCAGTTGCTGATGGCATCGTATGGGATGCAGTGAACTATCAAATCCATGGTCCGACGGAAATTATTAATGTACCTAATGTCCTTCGTGTTTCAATGGGTGATGTAGTACAAAATAATATTCATTCTGATGATTGGGATGTGCATGCCGTTGAAGCATTGTTTGCCGATTTAAAATATTATGCATCTTTTAATGCTGAAGATTTATATATGAATTCTGCTAATTATGCCGATTTGTATTGTTACCAACATTGGGGTAATCATTTTCTCCATAAGCCCAGTGCCCTGCGTAGTTCTGTTAACTATACCCAATGGGAACATTGTCCAAACCCCTTGCCAGGTAGCTCTCAAACTCTTCGAAATAAGTTTAATTATTTTACTGATTTTAATCGGTCGAACCCTGCATCCTATTATTTTAGACTTAATAACACATCAACTCAGAAAATTATGTTAACACACACCAAATTGCTTTATTCAGGTTCCTTTCTAAGTGCCCTAGCTGTGGGTGGTTATGAGTACTGGGATAATACAGTGGATTTAAAATCTATTTGGGGCTCCAAGCCATGGCAGGTACAGGGAACCGAGGCATTACACCGTGCTTGCCTCATCCCTACACAAATTATGTTCCTCAATGTCTCCATCTATCAGACTACATGTTGGGGCTTAGCAACCACTAAACAATTGAATACTCCATCAATACCATCCCTGTCGAGTTTTCCCAATGAAAGCTCACAATTCAATATGTCCCTCGTGTCCCTGCAGGCTCTGTTACAAAATAATTCGTTTAATGTTTCTGAGCTAGTTCAGTCACCCTGGTTGGTATGGCCTACATCATCAAATGCATGTCAAATGCGTTTTCACGACTCAGGAGCTAGTTACACACAGGATAGGCCTGATCCGAGATTTACTGATTCCCGTACTGTCACTACATATTCTGTTGGTAAATTATGCAAACAATGGCTGCAACATTCGTCCCTTGATTCTGTTAAACAACATTTGTCCCTCCTTACAGGCAATATTGATCTGTCCGACTTTGTTTTGGGACCTCGTGGTCCCCGACCTAAGAGATTCATTTATGAAACGTATAATGAACTCTGGAAGCTATCACAAATTGAAGCTGCTTCCCGTCTTCGGGAAATAGATCAAGCAAATATGGAAAAGGTGCTTGCTGTTGTTGACAATAGTATTAATACCCTGTCTTCTCGCATTTACACTTTAGAGAATATTGTGTCCTCTGTTGTCGATATTGTACAAGATGATGTTTCTGTGTTATATCATGGTCAGAATCAATTGCGCTCAGTTATGCAGTTTGCATGGACTTTACAAACGCTTAAGTTAGGTAAAGTGCCTTGGCATTTTTGAACACCTCTGCCTTGTTTCTACCTTTTAACTTAACTGACAAACAGCAATTTATGTCCATGAAAGATGCAACTTACACTCTATTACATATCGAAAAGATGGATCCTTTGCCGTTCTCTGTTGCAGAACTCGATTCTGCTGTATGGCTAGTCCATGGGGTTATCGCTTTACCTTTTTCCTTGTTTGAATTTGACTCGTGCATGAAACATTATCCTGTGGGCCGTTACCGGCCCTTGGGCAGTGCTTTCCTGCATGAACTCTGGTCCTTGCCTTTCATGTAGAAATGCCTTCGGGACGGCAAGGAAGTCTTTCTCATGGGGGAGTACTGCGACTCGACTATGGGTCATTCGCTTATTTGTAAACACATTAAATTGCATGGCTCATGTAGCGTTTCCGCTCCTAATCTTGCTTGTGTGCTGAAAGGTATTCCTGCTCCTGTTATTTCTCCTACTTTCGCTCTCCTTTCCAATGGTAGTTATTTACTTTTAAATTACGAAAACTGTTGTGGCCTGCAGGCTGGCATTCCTTACATTGTAACAGTTTCGCACAGGGTTGTCTGCTGCAAAAATGTGCTTTTTCCTCCCCCTCATGGCAAGGTTGATATCTCTATTTGGCCTTCCATCCCTACCATGGAGGCAGATTTCAATAGACTGAGCAGAATAAAGGCACTATTATTGAACGAGGAAGTTATGCTCACGTCCGCCCGGTAGACATTCATTCTCCAGGTGGCGAGTACCCACAGTGAAATACAGGCCCTTTTAAACACTAATCTCCCCCAACATTTTGGGGAGTTAATACATCGTATTTTTAACGCATCTAACACTGAAGGCCTAGTACACTTTTTTAAGGTCGTGGGGTCGGGCTTGGTGTCCTCCTTCCAAACTATTTTTGGTGTCATCCCAGCATTCATACATTCTATTTTTTCCAGCGTCTTTGGCGGTTTCCCATTGATCCTCGCTTTAGCGGCTGGTGTCTTGCTCTTAATTTGCTTTCTGCGCAATGGCTGCTCCCCGATGGGACCTGCTCGATCCAGAACGCCTCCAGCTGCTCCGTGAGCGCCTTTTGGCTGGTTTTGGTGTCTTGCCATTGGCGACACTGAGTGTGTCATATACTCTTTCATTTCGCTTTGCGTATTTCACTTGCGTGCAACCTGTGATGACTTGTATCCGCTGTCCTTTCACCTGGACTCTGGATTATTGCCTCTCCAATTCGTCATTGTCTGATCCAGATTTTGTTCAGTTGATGGGTCCCTTAGAGGCCCATGAACAGGACTGTTCCGTTGCTGGCTGTATGGCGCGTGCGGCTGCACTGGGGATTTTGGCGCAATGGGATATCTGGGCGGCTGCCCAAGATCTCCTACAACGAAGCTGTTTCAATTATCACGCAAGCTGTCCCGCATTGCTTCTGGATGCTCCCCTTGCTGAGGAGCATTCCTGCTCTTTTGATCTCATGGATTGGATGGCATCTATGTTTTTGACGATTCCAATGATGAACTCTTGGAGGGTATGGCTTTTTTCTGCACTTACACTTTCATGGATTGACCTGCCCTTCGCCGTTTGGGCGCTCCCTGTGCTCCAACGGCTGTGTTGTCCTCTGATGGGCCTCTGTCCTGGCCGCCGGACTGACCAGGGGAGGGTGTCTTGTGGATTGTTACCTGCCTTGTTATGTTGGCCTAGGCCTGGCTGCCATGCTGCTTTTCTTTGCGCACGTTACACTGAGCCGGGTCTCCCTCGCCCTTTGCTCGTGCCAAGTTCTTTTGCACTGTCTGCATTTTCTGTTGTTCACCTTTTTGGGCTCAGTCTGCACAAACATGTACAAGGTCACATAACAATGTATTTTGGTTCTTCCTGATATGGCCAGTCTCGCGCACCCAGACATAACATTAGGTGCAATTGCCATGAAGAATTTGGTGTGCTTTTAATACTGTGGTTTACTAGCGCTTAACACACTTGGAGAAATCCCTTTCAGTGAGAAGAGCTATGATGTCCTGCTGATGTAATTCTGCATCTAGAGACTGAGGTATGGGGTTCGCTAGTCAAAGCCCAGAGGTCTTCTATTATTATAATAAACTATCTTACTGCAAGGGGAGGGTGGTAATGTTATTTATACGTTTATCCACTGAGCTCTGAGATGCTTTCCCCGTTTGTATTCTATGGAATTGTAACCATGCTGCTTATATTAGTCATATGCATTATGCTATTAGTACTGACACGTGTACTGTACATTAGAGCACGTAAGTTGGAATAAACATTTTAACCTATCCAGTGTCTCTTCCTACGCACCTTGTGGACAAGTACGAGTGAGTGACGAAAGAGTGTTCTTGCTTCTGCGAGTCCTGAGATAAAGATACCGTGTTCTGGGTTGTCCAATCATTGGTACTTGGGTGCTAATGGGATGCTAAGCTAGTTGGGTTGGGGTTTTTGGGTGCTACGGTATATGGTGGCAAACCACTGTATTCCGGGGTCCCATTTTCCTGTGCATAGCTCTGTGTATGTGCAGAAACCTTATGACACTTCACCCATCCATCCAGTGGCTTACAAACGTAATCCACACAATTCCCCCAGGACTGGTGAGACAGTTTCTTGCTGTCTCTGTACCTCAACCTGTACTCTTCTGCTGTGAATCCATATGTCCTGACAAGGATCAGGTTCATGGGCGGATACCTTATCTTGTTACCCTTCTTTAGCGCAAGTAGGGCGTCCCTCCCATCACTAGATAAATGCCAGCTCCTTAGATCCTCCTCAGGGATCCTGTGCATCTCTATCGCTACTTCATGTGCCTCAAAGCAGCTGTCTATGTCATCACCCACCTCAGAGTCAGGCACCAAGTCTCTGGGTATGTGGACCCTTCCTTTAGCACTGCCTTCCTGGCTTTGGCTCCAAGCTAACTACAGGGGGTATGCAAAGCTTTAAGTGGAGGCAGGCCCCAGCCTATTCAAGTGTAAGTGGGGCTGTGCCCAGCTACTCCTTCCCACGCTGCCAGTGATGGCTCATCCAGTCACACATAAGCTCCCATTGTATGTGACTGTCTAGGAGGAATACACAAAGCCCAAATGCCAAATACATCCAGTCATGTGACCAGAGACAGGCTGCAGGCACCAAATGGCTGAGGCAAGAAAATGCCATTGGCATTTGTGCAATTGTCATTTAAAATCCGACTTCACCATAAGTTAGGATTTTAGATTAGGAATCCAGAGACAACAAACATGACCCAGTTATCTCTTCCCATTTGAAAATTTCACTTATAAAATGCAATAATGCATCTCCAATGTTATCCTATGGGAGAGATAGGCCTTGCAGTAGAGTAGAATGAATTTAAGAGTTTTTCACTACCGGACATGTAAAACCTAAAGTACATGTCCTACCTTTTAACCCGTTAAGTGCTTCTGTCGGCCAACGGCCGTCGCGAGCACTACCTCGGTAGTGCTGCGCACGTCCGTTGGCCGACGCGGCCCCGCCCGCTTAATAGAACGTTCCACACTGGCGCGGAACGTTCTAAGCACTTAACCGGTTAAATACATTACATCCTGCCCTCTGGGCTATCCGGGACCTGTTCAAGGGTTGATTTATTTATATTAAAAAATAAGTCTTGGGCCTGGCAAAAGGTTTACTTTGCCAGGTCGAAATGGCCATTTGAACTGTACACACAGGCTCTGCAATGGCATTTTCTGAGAAGGATCAGTGACATAATATCGATCCAACAAATACCGAGAACAACAAATATCGGAAATTAAATATCTTTAACAAAAATATTGATTTTTACATATATCAGTAACAAAAATATCGGAAACACAAATATTGTTACCTCTAAATAAACATATACCATGTCAAAAATGTCGATTACCACAATCTCAACTACAAAAGTATCATCAAAATAACAAAAAAATTAAATAAAAACCACCAAAAACCCTCTTTTTACATTAACCAATTTCTTCAAAAAAACTCTTAAACTTATTAAAAACATCTATAATTAAATTAAAATATATTACATCACCCAAAAAGTAAACATTAGCGCCATAAAAATAGTACACCTATAAAATATACAATAAATAGAACTAAAACATTATTATTAACTATAAACATTTAACCCCTTGAGTGCCAAGGACATAATGGTTATGTCCTCGGCTGTGGCGCTGGTGCCAAGGACATAACCATTACGTCCTCTGCACACCACCGCCTAATCCCTCTGCTGTAAACAGCAGAGGGATATCCATTTTTTTTGCCTCGGGAGGTTGGGGAAAAGCTCCCCCAACCTCACAAGGTATGTTTTTTTCTCAATGTAATGACGATTGTGCGCATGGCGCACTGACATCATTACATTGAAACTGAAATTGAAATGAGCCAATCGGCTCATTTCAGTTTCACTGTTTGGGTGCTCTTGGGGCTATCTCATCCCCTGAGCACCAAAACACATGGAAGAGGTATCGTTGGAAAGGGTAGAATCTCCCCTTTCCAATGGTACCCTTTCCTAGTGGAGCCTTGCTTGGGGATTGTCGCAGGAGGGCGATCCCCAAGCAGGGATCCACCACTAGAAACCAGGGAGGGGGGAGCGGCCTCTTGGGCAAGAGCCTTTGCTCCCCCCATATTAAATTGGTCAAATTCAGTCTTTCTGCTGGGGCAGATGCCCCAATCTGCTCCCACTGGGGGGGCAGAAAGCAAACTAGACACCAGGGATTTTGTTTAGTACTTAGGGGTGGGGACTGCCTTAAATGGGCACTATAATGCCCCCACCCCTCCCCAAAAATTGCCACAGTCTTTATGCCCCCCCGGGGTACAGATGGGGGCAATGGCCCCCATCTTCCTCCCAGGTGGGGGGCAGAAAGCCCACTAGGCAAAAGGGACAGTCTTTCTGCCACCCCGGGAGGCACATGGGGGTTATTACCCCTGATTTGCCCCCCTTGGGGCAGAAGGCCCACTAGGCACCAGGGATTTGTTTTCTGAATATGTAAGGGTGGGGGCTGCCTGAAATGGACATGCCAATGCCCCCACCCCCAAACGAAAGAGGGAAAGTCTTTCTGACCACCCTGGAGGGTAGATGGGGGTTATTACCCCCAATCTGCCTGCGGGCGCGGAAAGCCCACTAGACAACAGGATCTTTTTTGTTTAATGAAAGAGGGGTGTGGGCCGCCCATAATGGATGATGCCAATCCCTCCCTCAAAAAATAGCCACAGTCTTTCTGCCCCCCTATGGGGCAGATGGAGCAATAGCCCCTGATCTGCCCCCCAGGGGGAGAAAGCCCACTAGACACCAGAGATATGTTTATAGGCATGTCAGGGAGCGGACCCTTAGGCAAGGGTTGCTCCCCTTTTTTTTGTGAACACATTTTGGCTGCTTCTGCCCCCTTTGGTGGCAGATCAGCAATATTTTTAGGCACATCTGCTTTCAAGGGGTGCAGAAAACCACTAGACACTAGCGAAAGGTTCTGTGTATGTGTGAACTGAAGTTCGGCTGATGGTCTGTGTTTACTGGCATTTGGCTGGCTGTGTGTGAACCTGCATTTTGCTGGTGGTGTGTGTAGGCTTGTGCTTAGCTGGCAGTGTGTGTGGACTAGCGCTTGACTAGCAGTGTGTGTGGACTGTTACTTGGCTGGTGACGTGCGTGGACTGTCGCTTGGCTTGTGATGTGTTTGGATGGTGCTTGGCTGGTGGTGTGAGTGGATGGCGCTTGACTGGTGGCATGCGTGGATGGCACTTGGCTGGTGGTGTGGCTTGCGTGGATACTCCAGCATTTTATTACATAGAATGAATGAATGAATGAATGAATGAATTGGCGATTTATAAAGCGCACGGCTACCCAACAAGGGTCTCCCAGTGCTGGACAAGGCACCAAGCAGAGCCGCCGCAGGCTGCTAACAACAACCCTGAGTAGCAGAAAATCAGGCATGGGAGCTAAAAGGCAATGTTTTCAGGTTCTTATGAAAGGTAAGCAAGGAGTGACAGTTCCTGTGAGCAACCGGGAGAGAATTCCAGAGTTTCTTGCCCAGGTAGTAAAACGAGCACCCTTTCATGCGAGCAAGACGAAACCTGGGCAATGTGAACAGTGAGAGGCTAGATGATCTCAACTGTCGGGAGGGCACATAGGGTTTCCCCAAGCCTTGGATGTAAGAAGGGGCCAAGCTGTGTCTGGCCCGGAACATATAGCATAAGGCCTTAAATTTGATTCGCTTGTCAGCTCTAAGCCAATGTAGTTTGTGAAGCAGTGGTGAAGCTGAGATGTATCTAGGCAGCCGAAAAAGAAGACGAGCTGCCACATTCTGGATGATCTGCAAGCGAAGGATTGAGGATTTGTCTGCGCCCAGGTATAATATATTGCTGTACTCCAATCTGGATGTCACCAGCGCCTGCATCACCGTTTTTTGGGCGGCCAGCGGAATTAGCCAGAGGATCTTTTTGAGCCATTTGAGAACAGAGAACCAGGTGGCCGTGACCTTAGACACCTGAGGCTTAAGGGAGAGGTTGTTATCGATGATGAAGCCGAGGTTCTTAACCTTAGTTACCGGAGTGGGAACTGGCCCCAGAGCAGCCAGCCAATGATTGACTCCACAAAGTTTGGGGTTGTTTCCCAGAACCAGGACCTCTGTTTTGTTGCCATTCAGCTTGAGTGCATTTCTATTCATCCAGATGGAGACATTCCTCAGACCAAGCTGGAGTAGCGAGGAATCTTGATGCTGAGCAATAGATATTGAGAAGATGATCTGAGTGTCGTCAGCATATCAAAAGATGGTGAGTCTAGACTTCTCAACCACGTCCGCCAAACGGCGAATGTAAATATTGAAGAGCATTGGGCTCAGAATAGATCCCTGAGGAACGCCGGAGGTCAGCGCTATGGTCTTCGATCTTATGTTGGCCGAGGAGACCTGAAAAGTGCGATCTTTTATAAAGGAGATCAACCACCTCAAGGTCAATCCCCTTCAAACCTAAAATTTAGCTAACAATTTACACTTTCCTCACATTTCTGTGTGGAAAATCTGTCAGATCACTGCGCTGGGACAAATTTTCCACCACCCAGGGTTTCCCTCAGTCTCCTGAAAAAAATGAAACCTCACTTGTGTGGGTGCCCAAAGCAGAGAACCTAAAAACTTATAAAATCAAAAACTGAAGGGGAACCAAAGTGGGTCCAAAAGGGCAGGTTTTTTTCAAACATTTTTAAGCTGACACTGCTTTGGGCACCCACACAAAAGAGGTATCATTTTTATTGGAGATCTGTGGGAATGACAGGAGGTAGGAAATTTGTGCGGGCCTGGTGATTCCACAACTTTCCCACACAGAACTGTGAGGAAAATTTGTTTTTTTAGCTATCATTGAGGTTTGCAGGGGATTTCAGGTAAAAAAATGTTGGGGGATCCACACAAGCCACACATACCTGGGCTCCCCTGGGTGAAGAGCTTTCAAAAATGTCTGGGTTTGGTAGGTTTCCCTAGATGGCCACCAAGCCCCGGACCAAAAACGCAGGTGCCCTCAACCTATGACAAAACAACATGTTTTTGAAAGGGAGGCAACTGCGTTTTTGGTCCCCGGCTCAGCGGCCATCTGGGGAACCCTACCAAACACAGACATTTCTGATAAGTAGACATCGGGGGGAGTCCAGGGAGGTGTGACTTGCATGGATCCCCCAACATTTTTTTATCGGAAATCCCCTGCAAACCTCAATTATAGCTAAAAAAAACACATTTTCCTCACAGTTCTGTGTGGGAAAGTTGTGGAATTCCCAGGCCCACACAAATTTCCTACCACCCAGCAATCCACAGGTCACCAAATAAAAATGCTACCTCACTTGTGTGGGTGGGCCAAGGGATCATGACAGGGAAGGGCCCAAAACATATTGTGGAGGCATCAAAACTATCGATCACAAAACGACCTGGTTTTGCAAGAGGGTCACCTGTGTTTTTGGTCCTGGGCTCGGTGGCCATTTTGGAAACCTACCAAATACGTTTCTGTGCGAGAAGGTTGTAGGATCAATTGGGAGACACAAAATTCCTACAACCCAGCATTCTCCCAGGTCTCCTGATAAAAATGGTACCTCACTTGTGCGGCTGGGTCAAGTACCCGTGACAGGGAAGAGCCCAAAACATATTGTGAAGATATCAAAATTATGTATCACAAAATGACCTGGTTTTGCAAGGGTGGCACCTGCGTTTTTAGTCCCAGGCTAGGCGGCCATCTAGGGAAAACTACCAAACCCAGACATTTCTCAAAACTAGACATCTGGGGAAGTCCAGGGAGGTGTGACTTGCATGGATCCCTCTGTGTTTTCCTACCCAGAATCCTCTGCAAACCTCAGATTTAGCTTAAAAAAAGTCAAATTTTCCTTACATTTCTGTCTGGGATCACCGCACCAGCACAAATTTCCTACCACCCCCTTCCAAAACCAAGTTGTTTTGTGATAGAAAATTCTGATGTCTCAACAATATGTTTTGGACCCTTCCCTGTCGCGGGCACTTGGCCCACCCAGACCAATCGGGAGACCTGAGAAAATGCTGGATGGTAGGAAATTCGTGTTGGCCTGGTGATCCCACAATTTTCCCACACAGAAATGTGAGGAAAATGTGATTTTTTAAGCTAAATTTGAGGTTTGCAAGGGATTCTGGGTAAGAAACATTGGGGGATCCATGCAATCTACACCTCCCTGGACTTTCCTGGGTGTCTAGTTTTCAGAAATGTCTGGATTTGGTATGTTTCCTTAGATGGCAGTCGAGCCCGGACCAAAAGTGCAGGTGACTCCCTTGCAAAACCAGGTTGTTTCATGAAAAATAATTTTGATGTCGCCACAATATGTTTTGGGCCATTGTTGCAAGCACTAGGCCTACCCACACAAGTGAGGTACCATTTTTTCAGCAGATTTGGGGGAACGGTGGGTGGATGGAAGTTTGTAGCTCCCCGCAGATTCCAGAACTTTCCATCACAGAAATATGAGGAAATTTATTTTTTGACAAAGTTTGAGGTTTGCAAGTGATTCTGGGTAACAAAACTTGGTGAGCACTCACAAGTCACCCCATCCTGGATTCCCCCGGGGTGTTTAGTTTTAAAAAATGTATAAGTTTGTTAGGTTTCCCTAGGTGTCAGCTAAGCTAGGGCCCAAATCCACAGCCAGGCACATTGCAAAAAAGGTGTCAGTTTTCAGTGGAAAAATGTGATGTGTCCACGTTGCATTTTGGGCCATTTCCTGTCACGGGCACTAGGTCTACCCACACAAGTGAGGTACCATTTTTATCTGGAGACTTAGGGTAATGCTGAGTGGGTGGAGGTTTGTGGCTCCCCACAGATTCCAGAACTTCCCACCACAGAAATGTGAGGAAAATGTGTTTATTTTGACAAAGTTTGAGGTGTGCAAGGGATTCTGGGTAAAAGATCCGGGTGAGAAAACACAAGTCACCCCATCCTGGATTCCCTGGATTCCCTGGTTGTCTAGTTTTAAAAAATGTACAGGTTTGCTAGATTTCCCTAGGTTCCGGCTGAGCTAGGTCCCAAAAGCTATAGCTAAGCAGATTGCAAAAAAAGGGTCAGTTTTAACTGTAAAAATGTAATGTGTCCACATTGCGTTTTGGGCTGTTTCCTGTCATAGGCACTAGGCCTACCCACACGAGTGAGGTACCATTTTTATCGGCAGACTTGGGGAAATTCTGGGTGGGTGGAAGTTTGTGGCTCCCAACAGATGCCAGAACTTTCCATCACCGAAATATGAGGAAAATATGTTTTTTGACAATGTTTGAGCTTTGCAAGGGATTCTGGGTATTAGTACCTACTGAGAGCCACATATGTCACCCCATCCTGGAATTCGCTGGGAGTTTAGATTTAAAAAATGTACAGGTTTTATACGTTTCCCTAGGTGCCGGCTGTGCTAGGGCCTACAATTCACTGCTAGGCACTTTGCTAAATAAGGCTCCGTTTTCTGTGGAAAAATGTGATAGGTCCATGTTGTGTTTTGGGCCGTCTTCTGTTGTGGGCACTAGGCCTACCCACACAGTGAGGTACCATTTTTATCAGGAAACTTGGGGGAATGCTAGGTGGGTGGAAGTTTGTGGCTCCCCACAGATGCCACCCTTGCAAAACCAGGTCGTTTTGTGATACAAAATTTTGATGTCTTCACAATATGTTTTGGGCCCTTCCCTGTTGCGGGTACTTAACCCACTCCCACAAGTGGGGTCCCATTTGTATCAGGAGACTTTGGGGAGTGCGGGGTGGATGCATTTTGTGGATACACGCAGATTCCAGAACTTTCCATCACAGAAATGTTAGGAAAATGTGTTTTATTTTACAAAGTTTGAGGTTTGTAAGGGATTATGGGTATTAGTACCTGGTGAGAGCCACACAAGTCACCTCATACTTTAATCCCCTGGGTGTCTACTTTTAAAAAATGTACAGGTTTGCTAGGTTTACCATGGTGCCGGCTGAGTTGGGGCCTAAAATCCACAGCTAGGGACTTTGCTAAAAAAGGGTCAGTTTGCTGTGGAAAATGTGATTGGGCCGTTTCCTGTCGAGGGCACTATTCCTACCAGTGGGGTACCATTTTTGTTGGGAGACCTAGGGGAACACTGAATAGTAGAGCAAGTGTTATTATCAGTTGTCTTTCTATGCATTTCTACCTTCCAAATGTAAGACAGTGGGTAAAAAGAAACATTTTGAAAAATGCCCTCTAATTCACATGCTAGTATGGCTACCCACAAATTCAGAGATGTGCAAATAACCACTACTTCTAAACTCCATATCTTGTTCCCATTTCGGAAATACATAGGTTTCCTTGGTGCCTATTTTTCATTCATAATATTGTACCAAATGAATTGCTATATACAGGGTACACAATGAAAAACCATTGCAAGGTGCAGCTCAGTTATTGGCCCTGGATACCTCAGGCTCTTGGTGAACCTGCAATCCCTATATATCCCGCCACCTTTTTTGCAAAGTGCCTAGCTGTGGATTTCAAACCCTGGCTCAGCTGGCACCCAGAGAAACCTAGCAAACATATACATTTTTGAAAACTAGACACCCAGGGAAATCCAGGATGGGGTGACTTGTGTGGCTCTCACCAGGTTCTGTTACCCAGAATCCCTTGCAAACCTCAAACTTTGTAAAAAAACACATTTTCCTCACATTTTTGTGATGGAAAGTTCTGGAATCTGCGTGGATCCACAAAATTTAATCCACCCCGCATTCCCCAAAGTCTCCTGAGAAAAATTGTACCTCACTGCCCACGACAGGAAACGTGCCAAAATGCAATGTGGACACACCACATTTTTACAGTGAAAACTAACCCTTTTTTTGCAAAGTGCCTAGCTGTGTATTTTGAATCCTAGCTCTGTCGGCACCAAAGGAAACCTAGAAAACCTATACATTTTTAAAACTAGACACCCAAGGAAATCCAGGATGGGGTGACTTGTTTGGCTCTCCCCAGGTTATGTTACCCAGAATCCCTTGCAAATCTCAAACTTTCTTAAAAAAAACACATTTTCCTCACATTTCTGTGATGGAAAGTTCTGAAATCTGTGTGGATCCACAAAATTCCACCCAGGATGCATTCCCCAAAGTCTCCCAATAAAAATGGTGCCTCAATTGTGTGGGTAGGTCTAGTGCCCGTGATAGGAAACAGCCCACAATGCCACATGGACACATCACATTTTCCAGTCACAACTGACCCTTGTTTTACAAATTGCCTGGCTGTGGATTTTGAACCCTAGCTCAGCTGGCGCCTAAGGAAACCTAGAAAACATATACATTTTGGAAAAGTAGATACCCAGGGGAATCCAGAATGGGGGTACTTGTGTGGCTCTCACCAGGTTCTGTTACCCAGAATCCCTGGCAACCCTCAAACTTTGTAAAAAAAACAAATTTTTCTGGAATCTGCGTGGATCCACAAAATTCCACCGACCCCGCATTCTCCAAAGTCTTCCGAGAAAAATGGTACCTCACTTGTGTGGGTAGGCCTAGTGCCCGCTACAGGAAAGGGCCCAAAACGCAACGTGGACACACCACATTTTCACAGTGAAACGGACCCTTTTTTTGCAAAGTGCCTAGCTGTAGATTTTGAACCCTACCTCTGCCGGCACCAAGGGAAACCTAGCAAACCTATACATTTTTGAAAACTAGACACCCAGGGAAATCCAGGATGGGGTGACTTGTCTGGCTCTCACCAGGTTCTGTTACCCAGAATCCCTTGCAAATCTCATACTTTGTAAAAAAAAAAACATTTATCTCACATTTCTGTAGTCGAACGTTCTGGAATCTACGTGGATCCACAAAATTCCACGCACCCCGCATTCCACAAAGACTCCCAATAAAAATGGTACCTCACTTGTGTGGGTAGGCCTTGTGCCCCAACAGGAAACGGCCCAAAACGCAACGTGGACACACTACATTTTTACAGGGAAAACTGACCCTTTTCTTGCAAAGTGCCTAGCTGTGGATTTTGAACCCTAGCTCTGCCGGCACCTAGGGAAACCTAGCAAACCTATACATTTTCAAAAACTAGACACCCAGGGGACTCCAGTATGGGGTTACTTGTTTGACTCTCACCAGGTTATGTTACCCAAAATCCCTTGCAAACCTCAAACTTTGTAAAAAAAACACATTTCCCTCATATTTCTGTGCTGGAAAGACTGGGAATCTGCGTGGATCCACAAATTTCCACCCAACCCGCTTCTCCAAAGTCTCTCGATAAAAAATGGTACCTCACTTGTGTGGGTAGGCCAAGTGCCATCGGCAGGGAAGGGCCCAAAACGTATTTTGGAGATCCAAATTACCTATCACAAAATGACCTGGTTTTGCAAATGGGCTCACCTGGGTTTTTGGCCCCTGGCTTGGCGGCCATTTAGGGAAACCTGGCAAACCCAGATATTTTTTGAAACTAGACACCCAGGGGAGTCCAGGGAGGTATGGCTTGTGTGGACCCCTCAAGGTTTTACTACCCAGAATCCCCTGCAAACCTCAAATGTAGCTGGAAAAACTCAAATTTTTCTCAAATCTCTGTGTGGGAAAGTTGTGGGATCATCAGGCTGACGCAAATTTCCTACAACCCAGCGTTCCACCAGGTCTCCTGATAAAAATGGCACCTCACTTGTGTTGGTGGGTCAAGTACCAGCAACAGGCAAGGGCCCAAAATGTATTGTGGAGACATCAAAATTACCTATCAAAAAACGACCTGGTTTTGCAAGGAGGGTCACCTGGGTTTTTGACCCTGGGCTCGGCGGCCATCTAGGGAAACTTACCAAACCTACATATTTCTGAAGACTATATGCCTGGGGGAGTCCAGGGAGGTATAGCTTGCATGGACCTCCCAACGTTTTCCTACCTAGAATCCCCTGCAAACCTCAAATTTAGCTGAAAAATCAAATTTTTCTCAAATTTCTGTGTGGGAAGGTTGTGGGATCACCGGGCTGACACAAATTTCCTACCACCCAGAATTCCACCAGGTCTCCTGATAAAAAGTTCTTGCGACATGCAAGGGCCCAAAACGTATTGTGGAGACATCAAAATTACCTATCACAAAACGACCTGGTTTTGCAAAGGAGGATCAGCTGGGTTTTTTGCCCCAGGCTCGGCGACCATCTAGGGAAACCTACCACACCCACACATTTCTGAAAACTAGACAACTGGGGGAGTCCAGGGAGGTATGGCTTGCATGCACCCTCCCCAATGTTTTCCTACCCAGAATCCACGGCAATCCTCAAATTTAGCTGAAAAAATCGAATTTTTCTCAAATTTTTGTGTGGGAAAGTTGTGGGATCACTGGGCTGACACAAATTTCCTACCACCCAGCATTCCCCTCGGTCTCCTGATACAAATGGTACCTCACTCGTGGGGGTGGGGCAAGTATCCGTTACAGGCAAGGGCCCAAAACGGATTGTGGAGACATCAAAATTACCTATCACAAAATGACCTAGTTTTGCAAGGGGGATCACCTGGGTTTTTGGCCCCTGGCACGACCGCCATCTAGGGAAACCTACCAAATCCACACATTTCTGAAAACTAGACACCCGGGGGAGTCATGGCTTGCATGGATCCCCCAATGTTTTCCTACCCAGAATCCCCTGCAAACCTCAAATTTAGCTGAAAAAAAATCACATTTTTCACACATTTCTGCATGGGATCACTGTGCCGGCACAAATGTCCTACCGCACAGCATTCCCCTCATCTCCTGAGTAAAATGATACCCCACTTGTGTGGCTGGGCCTCGGCCTGTGACTGGGAAGGGCCAAAAACATAGGGATTAAGGGTATAGCACAGCGAACTCTAAGCGCTACATTTAAAAAAAATAAGTTTATAGGTGATTCTGCATTGGACACCCACACAAGTGAGGTATCATTTTACTCGGGAGACCAAGGGGATCACTGGGTAACTCTACAGGTAACGCCCCTTGCTTTGCACAAAAACAAACATCTATCCGTGTTCCTCTGGACCACCGGACTTCGAAGTAATTTTCTGCTCCACTTACTGCTGCCAAGGCTTGTTGGTTATCAGTCCAGCAACCAACCCCTTCACTTGACGCTGCACCTAGAGGAAAATCCATCCGACCTTTGACTGACATCAGCAACCTCCCTGTTGCATCTTTTCCACGCAGCACCGTTTCAGAGCTAAAAGCAGCTCTTCTGCTGCTTCTGTTCAGCGCCAGGGACAGGCAGGACAACAGGCCAGGTAAAATTGAACTGACTGTCATGGCTTGGTCCTGGGACCCTCATTACCTTTACCCTGTAAGGAACCACACAGCTCCACCTGCAAGTGATCGATTATCACTAGTGGTTTTTCCATTGACCGCATTGATAAAGTTTTACTGTATTATTTTGCACTGATTTTATATTGCTTCAAAAATCTATAACTTCAGTTACATATATGCTGTTCTGTTTGTTTTGGTGTCTAAATTACGATACAAATACTCTCTATTTTTATAAATTGGTGTTGGATTTCTCTTGAGTCGTGTCAATTACTTATCGTCCATGAAGCATTCTGAAACTCTCAACATATGTTCCTCTAATAAAGCCTGACTGCTCTTTGCCACGCTACCAGGACTGAGCTAATGATTTATTAGTCTGAATCCAAGGCCCATCTTTGGGGTTTGTGACAATATTGCATGGTGAAGCCTAACTAGCATCACCACATAGTACTCCATCTTCTTACATTGGTGTTACAGTGGTGGGGATCCTGAACCTGTATTTTGAAGTACCACTTGGTCATAAGCAATTTTGCACAAGAAATCCAATTAATTTACTTTCGCATCCCCTCAAAAACTTTCTGAATTTTTTCGATGTTTTAAATTGGATCGTTAGGGCCCTGTGTAGACACCCATTCCAATAGTACATTTAAAAAGGTTTTAATGTTTTTTCTCAATTTTTAAAAAGATCCCAACTTCCAATAAAAATTTAGGCACAATGGCAGCAGGTAAGGTTCTCGACTTGTCAGTCATCCAGTCCTGAAGATCAGTGATCTGAGGGTTTTGTGCAAAGCAAGGGGCGTTAGATGTAGAGTTACAACTGTTGGAGCTGAGCCTTTTTGCAGGGTTATCCCCAGAAAGTTTGCCTTCCTCCTGTATTTTTTCTGACCTGTTTTTTTGGTTTTACGACTCTGGGCACTTTACCACTGCTAATGAGTGCTAACGTGCATGTGTTCCCTCTTGTAAACTTGGTAAGATTGGTCTACACTTGTTTTTCAAATTTAATTTACCTGTAAGTCCCTTGAACAGTGGCATCCCATATACCCAGGGCCTGTAGAGTAAATGCTACTAGTGGGCCTGCAGCGCTGCTTGCCTCACCCACAGAATAACCTTTAAAATCTATCTCAGGCCTCTGCCGCTGCAGTGCCTGCGTGTGCAGATTATTGCTGCAGTGACATGGCACTTAAAGTGTTCGCCACATCTAAAACTCCCCGTTTACTACATATAAGTCATCCCTAAGGTAGGCCCTAGGTAGCCCTAAGGGCAGGGTGCTGGGTAGGTAAAAGGTAGGACATGTGCCTTTGTTGTGTGGTATGACCTGGTAGTGACAAATAGCCTACTTGGGTTCTCACTGCTGTGAGGCTGCTCCTCTGATAGGTTTAATTTCTGATATGAAAGAGTTAGCGTGGCCATGTTTGGTATGTTTGGAATAGTAGAAATAAATCCTGCTTATTGGTGAAAGCGGATTTGTGTCTACTACTTTAGAAATTCCACTTTTAGGAGTGGGCATTTCTGTATGCTTATGACTTTTTGTGCCCTGCCTGGTTATGTATTCAACGTCTGGTTTAGACTGACTGCAGGGAATGTGCATTCACTCTAGACAGTCACAAGGGGGGTTGAGGATTTGTCCTGCCTTTCCTGGGTGACTCAGCCCTGGGCTGAATAGACCTTGGCTGCATTTAGAATGGTGGGAGGTGTTTCCCTTGCACCTGAATAGGCCTAGCCTGCATTTAGAGTGGTGGGAGGAGTTGCACCTGCACCTGAATAGGGCTGTGACTGCCTTTCACAATGCTGTTCCGCCCCCCAGTAGTGTTTCTGGAGCCAGGGCTTGGGAGTGAATGGGGGTATTGTGCACTTCTAAAAAGTAGTTGAAGTGCCCCCAGAACAATGACTTGTGGAGTATAAGTACGGGGGCTGTGACCCCATGATTTTAGACACTGCGTGGGACTTGTAACCAGCTGCTGCTGGCTCTACAGATGGCACCTGGCCAGAAGGAACTGGTATGCTGCCAGAAGAAACCGCCATTGAACTCCCTTGTCTGTTGTGCTGACCTCTGGCCTGCTGGGCTTCAAGAAGGACTGCCTGCTTCCTACAAGGACCCTGTGTGCTTTCCTGCTGCATCTATCTTTGCTTGGTGCCCCCAGTGATCTCCCAGGGCTTGGTGGCCTGCCCTGTGGTTGTGAAAAAGATAAGCATGTGGTGAATGCTTTACTTCAGGCCTAAGTTGAGCCGACAGGCTTGGGCCCACAGGAGGGGAGAACGTAAGCGTTGAAGTGCCCCCCTCCTTCGCCGCCAGCACATGTGCATTTACTGAGCTCCCTGCACCGTACATGTTTGGAAGTTCCTGGTGCCGGGCGTACTGCAGGTTCCTGGTGTTTGCCTGCTGTGGAAGATTGCTGTGGCACGATTGCACGGCCGACTCCTGCTGTCATCCTGACATGCAGCAAACAAGGCCGGGTTGTGTCGTGGGGTCCCCGGATGGGGAGGGATCGGTGAATGGAGCGCAGCTGCCCACCAGCTGTCCGAGCACCACGAGTCCCTAGGCGTTGCCTGGCGACCCACACTGCAGCGAGGCCTCCAGCAACACCCGGAAGCGGCCTTGTCAGCCATTGCCCCAGCAACCACCTGGAAACTCCAAGAGGAGTGCCTGGTGTGGGGCGGTGCTAGGCACTCCCCATGTGACTGGGAAGGAGCCCAGCCTTCACCGCACTAACCTCCCAGGCCCAGAGACCAACGCTGGCTGACTGGCTCTGCTCCCCTCCCACCCCAAGACCCAGTGAGAAGCTCCCCTTGCAGCAGCTGTGAGTCCTCTGGCGGCCTTGTTGAGGATTCAGCGAGATTGTCAGCAGCTGTTGGGGGGCACATGAGTTCATACGCTCCCCTCCCCCTCTGTGGAGTTTGGCTGGGGCACTTGCATAGTGGCTGCACTTGCTGTGTGCAAGAAGCATGCAGCCAGATAACCTGCCACAGCAGCATTGCACCGCAACAATGCACTTGGGAGGCTGATGAGAGCACTGTAATCTTGTTACTTATCGCTCACTGTCCGCTTTACTCAAGGGAGTGGTGGGTGGGTGACGGCTGCAGCGCTTGAATAAGAGCAGCTGGATCTCGGGGGGAGGACCAGGTGAGGTTTCCCCCGCATTCCTTGGGAATTATAAAACCTTCCTTGGCCGGCAGCAGCTGCACCGCGTGCTCAAGGGCAGCTGCACTTCCCTAAAATGTACATATGAGGGAGGCCAAGTGAGGTCTCCCACCCTCCCCGCAGTATGGGCGATGTGTATTAAAAGCACAGAAGTGCTATGCTCTATTCATATGATGACAGGTTGCTTCCTTGCAAGGTGGCATGTGCATATACAACCCGTTCTTTTAGTGCACACATTGTAATGTTTTGACTATTGCCTAGGGCCAAGTGAGTTCTGACCTGTGCTACTTATGAATAATCACTCAGGGCACTATATGTTATGTTTATGTACCATGATGTGTGGCAACCCATGCGTTTTCCCTTCCTGACCTACCTGCAGCATTTTGTGTGCTGATACGGATGTATGACGTTTTTGATGCCTTCTACTGGCCAGAATAAAGAGCACTATCTCAGGAACTGCAGGATATGTGCTCAGTGGTGGTGTTTTTATAACGTGTGCAATCTATTAGTATTTACCCTATTGCACTACCTATGATGTAATGACCAATGCTGGTTGGCAAAGTGATTTTATGATCTATGTGACCTCATGGCAAGTGCCGAGTGGCAGCGTGATTTATGTGATTATGGTCTAAAGTGTTTTATGTACAATACAGAGGATATCTTTATATAACCTTGTGTGGAGTCTCTTTTTGTGGTGTGCTTAGTGTGTAACTAGTGTGTGTGTGTGTTGCGCAAACACTTTACACATTGCTTCTGGGATAAGTCTGACTGCTCTGACAACCTACCAAGGGGGTGAGCAGGGAATATCTTGTGTGTGTAACTCCCTTACCCCGACTAGAGTGGTGGGTTCTGCCTGGCTCAGGTGCATACCCTAGCCAACCAGAAACCCCAATTCTAACAACAGCTAAAAAGGATGAACCTGAAAAAGCTCTCAGCTCCTATGAGAAACAGAGGTTAGAGAGGGAGGGAACTCCCTCAGAAAAAGACTCTGAAGAGGGTGAGGCTTAAGCAATAGTCCAAAGTGATAATGATGGGAAGGAGGGTAAAGACCTCAACTCTCCACCCTTTCCCAGACCCCCTCCACCTGTGGGAAGTGACAGGAGTCACTTTAGTAGACACCCCAATGGTAAGGTGACAGGAACCTTTGAGGAAGAGCTTGACCTACTCTTCCTGTAGGAGAAAAAGCTTGAACTTGAGGAGAGGAGACTAGCCCTTGAGGAAAGAAGGGTTAAGGTGGGCTTGAAGCCCAGAGATGGTGGCAGCAATACTAACAAAGTGAAGGAGGAATCCTTTGACCCTAAAATCCCAGAAGGGATTGTCCCGAAGTTTAGTGATGGTGAGGACATTGATAAGTAGTTTGCGGCCTTTGAGAAGGCCTGTAAAATGAGAAGGGTAGGTGGTCAACACTGGGGGAATTATCTTCAGTAAAGGGCAGAGACAGACTGCTGACTTTTAATGAGGAGGTAGCTGAGCCCTGCCATATGAAGGAGACCTTGATAGAAGGATTTGCTTTCACTACTGAGGAATACAGATTCAAGTTTAGGGACACCCAAAAATTTCAAACCCAGACATGGGTGGGCTTAGTAGACTCTTCAGTCAAAGTACTAGAAGGCTGCGCAAAAAGGCAATGAGGTGGACACTACTGTGCCTGTACTCACGAGGTGAGTCACGCCACAGGTAATGGAGGGGTGAGTGTACAGAACTGAGTGTGGATAAATATGAGATAAAGGGCTACTTTTGTACAGGGAGGGTTCTTGAAACACTGCTACACATGTTGCTGTGCAGCAGCAGACCCAGTGACAAGTCACCTTTCCTTTGCCTATTGCTGCATGTAGGTGTTAATTAACCTTATCCCAATGAGATGAAAAGTATTTCCTCTGCCCAAACAGTTTTAACAGTGTACAAATGTTAGAATAGTGAAGTAATGCTGACACAATATGTTCTGCACGAATCTGAAGTTTATGCATAATTTAATTAACCATGCCACATAATTTTTTCCTCTTCTGCCACATAATTCCAGTGGGCTTGCTCATAGGCAATCATGTTTGGCAATGGTAGAACGACTAATGTATTATTTACACGTGATTCCTAAAATAAAATATCGATCTGGCTAAAAGTGACAGATAATGTGTGCCCTTGCCTGAATGCATACATTATGTCCGATGCACGATGCAGACACATTGTCCCCTGCTATGTGTCTTTGAACTGTATAGTAACTTGTCTTTAAATGCCAAAACTAGACTTGGCTTAGCTTGCTCTTGATTCAGGCCCTGTTTAAAGGTGCTTTTTCCTGAGGCGAGCGACCCCACCTGTATAAGACAAATGAGCAAAGCTGTATTTTATGATACATGCCTGGGTATCTGTGAGCCTTCTGAAGTGTGGAGTGCAGGGAGAGGGGGACACATTTGAAGACAGAAAGCAGCCACACCCCATTGGCCTCCTCCTCAGATCAGATGCTAGTTCAGGACAGGTACACCACGCATATGATGTTCTGCTCCTGAGACAATTAGAGGAACCGGAGCAGACTGGAGCTGAATGGCCTTGAGCCCAGTGCTGACTCAGAGCATGGCCCCGGTGGACTCTATACTCTGGGTGCAGCTGCTGCTGGCAGCCATCCTCTCCGCATGCAAGGGCCGCACTCAAGAGTGCTGAGGAAAGAGGGGAGCACAGCAGGTATTAGCTCATGCCTCTGTATTAAGGAGACCTCTGCACATACCAGTCTCCTTAAACTATGCTTAGATCAGTATACAGGCAAAAAGCCTTACTCCTCTTGCCCACGGAACTCTGTGGAATTCCGCAATGTCAAACTTTGTGAGCTCCAGCCAGGCCTAGTCAAAACCAGTCAAGGGTGGACTTTGTGGACTCTTCAATCATAGCATTAGAAGGCTGGGAAAAAGGCAATGAGTGGACATTTAAGATGGGCTGTATATTTGAATTATTAAGGAGCACATTTTAACTAATGGTACCACAGAGAAATTGCATCAGCATTTGCTGGATCCCAGGTTGTCTTCTCCCTGAGAGCTGGAGAGGATAGCTGACAAATGGGTCAGAACCAGGGTATCCAGGAAGACCCAGGGTGGGAGTGACCACAAGAAGCGTTCTCTGACTTCCCAGCAGGGGAAGAAGGTGAACAACAAACAAGATAAAAAGAAGGAGTTCTCTAAAGCTCCCAAAATTCTCCTCAGGAGGTTGGGCCCGAAGACTTCTCCCAGACTAAAGACAAAGGGTATCAGGGTAAAAACTGGGATCCAGCAAAGGCTTCTGGGTTGTGCCATGACTGTCCCCAGGCAGTTCTTAAGAAAGGAGATGCAGCATGCTCCAAAACGTCCCCCAGTGGTTGAAAATACAAAGGATTGGCTAGTATAGGAGTGGGGGTGGAAGTGTACTCTGGAGAGGCCAGAGGATACACTGAGGCTACTTAAGTTTCCCTGGGTGGGTTGGATATTGAAGCCCTGGCTGTCTTACCTCGAAGCCTGGAGAGATATAGACAAAGGCCTAAAATCAATGGGACTGATATTGAGGCTCTGAGGGATACAGGTGTCAGTGTCACCATGGTGGCAGCTATACTGTTTTCCCAGACCAAATGATATCTGGTGTTAGTCACCAGGTGACCAATGCTGACAATGAGACAAAGCTTCATCCAATTTCCTTGGTAAGCTTAGAGTGGGAAGTGGTTACTGGCCCAAAGAGAATGGTTGTATCCCCTGCCATCCCAGTGGAGTTTCTGTTGGGAAATGATCTGGAAACTTCTTCATGGACAGAAGTGGAAATGAAGGCTCATGCAGAAATGCTGGGTCTCCCTGAGTGGTTGTGTGTTACCACAAGAGCACAAGCAGCACGCAAGGGAATTCAGGGTAGCTTGGATTCTGAAATAGTGGACCAAGCTCCCAAAGACAAGGTAAAGGGCAAGAAGTGTGCTAATATAACTTCTAAGAGGTCACAGAACCAGGGGGAGAGTTCTCCTGAGGGAGAGGCCCTGTCGCCTTAAGAGGGAACTGCAGCTGATGGAGTCTGGTCTGACCTGGCAGAACTCTTAAGTGGAGATGCGAAGTTGTGAAGAGTGGCATGTTTTTGTTTTGTTTGAGTCTGTTTAGGGTGGAAGGTGTGTCGGTTCGGAGTAGTAATGGAGCATGTGGGTCATAATTTAAATCTCTGAATTGTGCAAAGGATGAGAGGCGGGTGAATGAGAGTTGTTCAGTTAAAGTATTTGTGGTAGGTGTTGGTGAAGATGGAGAATTTGGGAGTAAAGATGGTTTAGGATGTGCCTTATTAGTGTGGTCGTGAGTGTGGGTGTATGTTTCCAATTTGTTACGGAATGTATTATGAAATTGTGTGTGTGTTTGATTTTGTTGTGCTGGTGTGTGTGTTATGCAGCCGCGGCTGCTGCAGGTAAGAGCTGTGGGGCGGTGGGGCCGGCTGGGGGGATTTCGAGAGACGACCATGAGGGAAAATTATTTATTTATTTAATTTTCCCTTGTGGTCGCATCTCGAAATCTCCCCAGCCAGCCCACCACCCCACCGCTCTTACCTGCAGCAGCCGCGACTGGTGTTATGTTTTGTTTTTATGAAGTAGTGAGAGGAGATGTCGAAGTAGTGGTTTTGAAGGATTTGTATGTAAAGTACTGTTGGTAAGTGGAAGGTGAATGGTAAAGGGAGTAGTGATATGTTTTGAAAAAGAGTGTAAGTGGTGTGTGAGAGGGGATGGACAAGAGTTATGAGTGTTTGTGTTCGATTTGATAGCTGGAAGAGGTAATATGTGTGGTGGAGTGGAGTGTAAATATTGTTTGGTTGTATGTTTTTGGTAAAAAATGGAGAAGGGTGTTGGTGGATGATATGATGGAAGGCTGAGTATAGGTTTGGTGGTGACAGAAAGGAGTCTGTTAGGAGTAAGTAGAGGGTGGAGCTGGTGTTTTGTATGAACAGGGAGTATGTGCCTGGATAGATTAAAGTTATGTATAGCGTGGCTTTGTATTGTGTTGGTGATGTGTGGATTTGTAAGTGGTATAGGGTAGAGTAGTGTTTTGTGTGAGAGTGAAGTGCCATTGTGTAGTAGTTTGGGTAGAATGGTGTATAGGTGTGGTTTGTGGGGTTTTGTAGTGATTGTTGAGACATTGAAACGTGGTTAGGATTTATTTGTAGTAAATGTATAGAGTGCATTTGCTGTTGGTGTGTTACTATGATTGTGGACATGGATGGGTTAAGGTGTTAGTTGGGGAATGGAACAAATGGGCAGCATTTCTGGCCCTAGGCCCGACCTGTCCCAAACAGGCTCAAGCAGGCAACTGCCCTTGTTCTCTCCTCCCTTAGCCTTGATCCCCTGGCTGAGACATCCTGAACCCTAAGCTTAAATAGCCCTAGGTCAGGTGACCTTTGGCTAACTCTAGCCCTAACCCTAACCAATCAGAAGTCTAGCCTTAAGCCCTAGAGGCAATGAGAGACCTAGTCCTATGAACCGCCAATCACAGCCCTAACCTTAATAGCCAATCAAAACCCAAACCTTAAGCCCTAAGTCCAATAGAAACCCTAGCCCAAGGAACCAATTAGAACACTAGCCCTAACAGCCAATCAGAACTCTTACCATAAGCCCTAAGTCCTATAGAAACCCTAGCCCCAGGAACCAATCAGAACCCCAAACCTATCAGCCAATCAGAACTCTAACCCCAAGTCCTAAATCCAATAAAAACCCTAGACGTAGGAATCAATTAGAGCACAGATGTAACAACCAATAGGAAACACATATAAGCGGCATGTGACCATAAGCACAGGCTGATGGGCAGGGGGCTGTGAGCTGCTCCTGAAGTCAGAATCTCCTCGGAGACAGACAGGCTCAATCCACACTCTCTAATTCCTGTTCATCTCTGCAGGTAAGGGACAAATCTGAAGCCACTAAAAATACTGCTTTTTGCACACTTAAACAAATCAGTCTTCTAACTACAAATGAGTGCTACATACACTTTCCAACCACAGGTTAAACCCTAAAATCAGCTTAAGTAGTCCCCAAAAACACACTCTGCTTACCCTCTGAGGTGTATTTTGCCTTTTTACCTTGTTAAAACAAAAGGCAGGTGGAAGCGTATTGCCTACAATTAGGCCATAGCACATTATAAGGAAAAACTAGGAGAGAAATGTAAACAGTCATGGGCAGAAAAAAACTGCAGTTTAAAGGACAAAGCACACAAACCAAGAGGTCAGTTTAAAAATTCACAGGCAGAAAAAACATCTGTTTTAACATGCAAAGCACACAAACCAAGAGGTAAATTTAAAACAGTCACAGGTAGAGGAAAACGCACTTTTAAAATTGGAGAATACACAGCACCAAATCTGTGTTCTTACCACGTTTTTGTCTTTTGCTCACTGGACTGTTAGGGCACAGAGGTGCTGGGGCTACAAAATGGAGGTGGCTGTCTTGGGGTTCCCTCCACAAACTTTAACGGGACTGTGCAAGTGTGAGAGGAGGGCTCAGGGTTGCTTGGGAGCTAGAGGGCCAACCAGGCAGCGCAGGCTACTGGGCACGGGGCTGTGAGCTGCTCCTGAAGCCAGAATTTCCTTGGAGACAGACAAGCTCAATCCACACTCTCTAGTTCCTGTTCAGCGTTGCAGGCAAGGGCTAAATCTGAAGATATTAAGAATATTGCTTTTCACACACTTAAACAAACCACTCTTCTAACCAAAAAACAAGTGTTACATCTGTGGGCCCCATTGCTAACCAATGTTTTTAATAGCATAACTATAGTTGGTCCGCCGCCTTCCTGGAAGAAGCACAGCGTGATTGTCCCGATATACAAAAAAGGGGATAGGGGAAGCCCACAAAACTATAGGCCCATTTCCCTGTTAGATACAGCTTATGGGCCGGCTTCTTTTATTCAGGCTGGAAGGGTGGGCCCAAGATAAGAATATTTTAATGCAGGCGCAATATGGGTTACAAAGGGGAAAAGGCACTATAGACCAGTGTCTGAATCTATCGTTAACGATGGATAAATATACCAGAGCGAAGGGTGGTAAAATCTACATGGCCTTTATGGACCTGTCAGCCACATTTGACTGCGTGAGCCACCCTAAGCATTGGTATATAATGGAGAGGATGGGGATCGAGCCACCCATAATTAACTTCATTCGTCAACTATACGCCAATGCCACTGCTTGCGTCCGATACGGGAAAAATGGGGAATGTACCCGCCCCTTTAAAATTGCCAGGGGGGTTAGGCAGGGACGTTTCCTCGCCCCGTTCCTTTTTTACATCTACACAAACGGGGTTGAGGCAGCCCTTTAGGATTCATCCCCGGATGTCCTTGTATTTGACACCTGCCGCTTGCCAATACTAGCCTATGCCGAAGACGCGGTGCTGATCGCTAGAAGGGTGATAGCCCTCCAACGACTTATAACAGCTTATGCTTCCTTCATGGCCATGCTGGATTTGAAAGTCAATGAAATTAAATCTTTCGTTATCATAGCAGGGGCCGGCAAATGTGATAAACCACCACATTTCCATATGGACGGTCGTGAAATAGAAGTGGTAGAGTCCTTCCCATATCTGGGTGTTTTATTTGACAAAAAACAAACTTGGTCGAACCTGGTTGCGGAAGAGCTTTAGGAATATAGAGGAGTTTGATAGCGATCAAGACCTTTTGCAAACAGCTAGGTGCAAGGCTCTTTGACCCAATAAGAAACATTTACCAGGCCAAGACGAAGTCAGCAGTCACATATGGGGCTGGGGTTTGGGGAATGGCGCCTATTGATTCTCTTCAAATACTTGAAGATAGATTTTTTAAGTCCCTAGTGTCCCTCCCGTCTTCTTATTTTAACTATATTTTACACATAGAACTGGGGTTACCCTATATGTTAGACTCCATCAGATTAGCGCCGATTTTACTGTGGTTCTCTATATGGCGCAGGGACTCAGTAAATTTAACTCAAAACATAATTAAAAATTGTTTAAAACTGGATCACTACAATAAGTTCAGATGGCTGAGATATGTAAAGTCAGAATTGATTGCAATTGGGCTAGGTGAACTATTTAAGGAACAAAATGCGTGCAGGAGTATTTCAAAGAAGAATCTGATTGACACCTTTATGCTGAGGGCACATTATGGTCGTAGGCAAAGGAATTATACTAAACAGGCAGTCCTTGCATACCATCAGACCCCTTCTAGGCTTGAGGGCGGATATTCCTACCTTGCACGCATCTCAATAGTACAGCACAGATATATATTATTGAGATTCCGTTTGAACCTTCTACCACTGATGTTAGGATACCCTGAGAGAAGGTTCAAACACTCAGATCTGATTCTGTGCCCTTGTGACAAACACTCCTTCCAATCAGACCTGCACCTTGTCCTGTTTTGTGGGCTATATAAAAAAGAAAGAGATGATCTCATTCTACTGATCCTAAGGCGCTACAACTTTAGACAATGTAGGGTGGCACTTTATTTTTTCAAATCTTTGCCTGATCCTTATGTCTGTTTTTCGGTAGCCACATTTCTGTGGGCCTGCATAAAAAGGAGAAAGATGCAAGAACGATAGTTGGCATAAGGGTTTTTACTGAATAATCAAATATCAAGTCAAGTCAAGAGATACTTTATTTCGGCCTCACAAGACCATAAAAGCGCAAATAACACATTTAAAAATTCAGTGCAATTTATCAGTATAAAAGTTTTTTTATTTAAAGTTTTTTTTATACACATTAAAATATGAGAACAATAAAATGTTAAAAAGAGTATTAAATATCCTGAGGCACTAAGTATCTCGAGCATATGGTACAAAATCATGTGATTAAAAAACACATTAGAATACAGAGTCCCAAGTAATAGTAAAGGCATAGAGTGGGTGATTTAAACTTGATCTATCTTTAAAACTGCACGGCGTGCACACCACATTGAAAACAGGTAACGGGAAACTGAATATACAATTGGCATACCGGTATCATATTTCAGGATCCTATAAGCCTGTGAGCAGTGGGAAGTTCCAAAGTTCCTACAAAGCTGTCGTAACCAACGATTCCTTATTGCCTTGTAGGTGGGACAGAAAAACAACACATGCAGGTCAGTCTCCATACAGCTTTTACATGACGGACAATCTTTCGTAGCACTACCACCCCCCCATTTATAAGTAACAGCACATAAAGGAAGAACACTGTACCTAAACTGCAAGTAGAGTTTTTTAGCAAGAGAAGGCTGTATGTCATCTATGCTAGATTCTAAGGTGTATTGCGGTTTAACTTCTAAAAAGGATGATGTAAGTGTGCCTGTCCTGGGGCCCCTCAGTAATAAGTTGAGATGGTGATCCTTAAAGTTTTTTTATCAGAGCCTTTCTTGATGTTGACAAAGATCTTTCTTCCGCGCTATCCCATAGATCTCCCATTCCAGTGGATAAGAAGGAATTCTTGATATAGGTGAGCCAAGGTATTTTGCTTGCTCCACTGAGATTTGCCACCTCCCTCAATTCCTCCTTATACATAGATAATTCTGGAGTGCTCCATAGGCGGCGCCAGTAAAGCAGAGGTCTAAGCGCAACCTCCAGTGCCATTGGGCTGACTCCCAGATCCATTCGGAGCGGAGTTAATGGGGTACTATTGGGGAGTCCCAACAGTTGTCTAAGAAATTAATTTTCAATCTTGGCAAGTTGTTCAGATGGCCTGTGGCCCCATAGTTCTGCTCCATATGGGGCAGCCCCTCTGGCTTGCGCCTTATATATTTCCAGCACCGGGCCCAGCATCTTGTGTACACACTTCCTCTGCTGTTTCGCAAGGCCCGCTGATGTTTGCGCCAGCTTAAGACAAGCCTTCTTAATTTGGTCACCCCATTCCATTTTCTCATTGAGGGATAATCCCAAATATTCACATACAGGGACTTTCTCTAAACATTCCCCAGCTAATTGTGGGTTGGGTCGTTTTGAGTGACCTGCATTGAACACCATGTATTTTGTTTTCTGGGTATTGATTTCCAGACCCTTGTTCTTACAAAATAAATAAAAGATGTCCAAGACCCTTTTAATACCCATCGGTGATCTTGACAGCAGGAGGGTATCATCTGCGAACATCAAGGCAGGTACCTTGCGGCCCGCTAGCTTTGGAGCATCTATGTCCCCTCCCGCTGTCAAGGCTCCCACTAGGCCATTGATAAAAATACAAAAGAGGGTTGGAGCCAAAACGCACCCCTGTCTTACACCTCTCTCTATGGGTATGCGGTCAGTGGGGTCTCCATTCTTCCCATATCTAATTTGGGCGTAATTATTCACATGTAATCTTTTCAAGATCTCGCATAAATACGGGGGCGCACCCAGATCAAATAAAATAGCCCATAGTTTTTCCCTAGGAACTAAATCAAAGGCCGATTTTAAGTCCACAAAGATCATGTAGAGACTGCCACCCTCCAGAATCACTGTTTTCCAGTGCAATAACTGCAACCTGAAAACTTGATCGATTGTGGACATTTTTGTTCGGAAACCGGCCTGATAAGGGCTGAGAATGGAAAACTCCTCCATCCAATTCTGTAATCGGTCCAGGAGCAATCGAGCAAAAAATATTTGTGCAACATCGATAAGGCTAATGGGCCGATAATTCGCAGGATGGAGGGGTGAGCCCTTCTTAAAGATAGGGATGATTTCCGCCCCTAGCCATGTTATGGGGATCTCCATTCCCTGTAAAATAGCGTTGAATATGCTCCAAAAGTACGGCGCCCAAACGCTAGGTTCAGTGCGATATAGATCTCCAGGGATCTTATCTAGGCCCGGAGCCTTTGCAGGTATTACTCGAGCAATTGCAGCCGTTACCTCTTTAAGAGAAATTGCAGGAGTTTCCGGGCAGGCACGGTGTGGCTGGGGGCAGTGAATAATCAAATATGGATAACGTGTAACCTTATGTATATGTATGTGGGACAAAATGTACACAATACTCCGGGTCCTCTTTTCTTATTGTATGTTTTAAAACTTTTAAATAATTACTTATCTATGTAACTTTTAGGTAATTTTAGCTGTTACAGGGCCCACGTTTTTATGAATTGGAGTTTTTCTGGAGCCCGACGTTCTTAATTATGCTTTTATGATCTGTACTTAATAGATCGAATAAAGATTTTATTGATTGGTTGATTGAGTGCTACATACACTTTCCAAACATAGTTTAAACCCTAAAAGCAGCTTAAGTTGTCTCCAAAAACACACTTTGCTTAGCCTCTGAGGTTTATTTTGCCTTTTTACCTTGTTAAAACAAAAGGTGGAGGTGGATTGCCTACAAACAGGACTTATCACAGTATAGGGAAAAACTAGAAGAGAAATTAAACAGACAAGGGCAGAAAAAAACAGCAGTTTTAAAGGACAAAGCACACAAGCAAAGAGGTCAATTTAAACAGTGAGGGGCAGAAAAAATAGCAGTTTTAATGTGCAAAGCACACAAACCAAGAGGTAAATTTAAACAGTAGTAGTAGAGGAAAAAACGCATTTAAAGTTTCAGGAATACACAGCACAGCGTCTGTGTTCTTACCACCTTTTTGTCTTTTGCTCACTGGGCTGTTAAGGCAAATCTACTACTCTAAAATCCATGCAAGTGGAGATGCATTGATTTGTCCTGTAAAAGAAAAAGCACCAGGCTTAAACAAAAGGTAAGTTGGCACCACTTTTCCAAATAAATTATGAAGTATTTTTAGTAGCCATTTATCTTTTTTTTAGTGTATGTAATATTGGCATGAATGGCACAGACAGTGGGGCATATTAGCAAGGGCACTATCGCCGCTTTTGCGGCACTTTTTGCCGCTAAAGCGGCGATATTCTTATCGCCCTATCAGCAAACTGTCTCTAACAGCAGTTAGCGACAGTTTTCGGGCATTAGCGCCCGTGTTTTTACCGCTTTGCATGTGAGCGATATTTATCGCTATTGACATGCAAAGTGGGCGTTCCCGACGAACAAACCTGGGAAACACCCGCTAACAGGCCTATCGCCTATTAGCAAGGTGGCCATGGCCCCAGTTAGCGACGTGAAAAATCGCGCTAACCGGGGTCATCGCCATTTATTTAACACCTGCAATTAGCAGGTGTTAGCCATATCTAACATGGGGGGGTGGATTATGCTGATATGACCACAGGGCCGTATCAGCTGGAAAACCAGCGATGTTTCATGGAAAACACCGCTATGGCTGGAATAATTATCGCCATAGCGCTAAATGTCGCTAATACAGCGTTAGCATGGCAAATTATTCCGACGATAGCTGGCGATAAAAAAGTGCTCGCTAAACACGCTTTGCGATGTTTAGCCCACTTTTTAGATAATATGCCCCAGTGTTTTTCTCCAAAACGTGTATATTATAGGTTTTAAAATCAGCAATCGACTTAAACAAGGGAAAATGCGGTTTGTAAATAAGGTTCAACGTTAGGAAGAGGCAAGTAAACCTTTGCTTAGTTTTTGAAGTTTATTTTGTATCACTTTTCTTTGTGCCAAAGGCCTTTCGCTTGTCTTGTGACCCTGATAAATATATTGCTTATCACTGACTGTAAATTAGAAACAAAATTGTATGTCAAAAACTGAAGATCTCCCAAACTAAACAAAATATCACAGGCTAAGTAGATCACATTCAATTTGCAGGTTTATGAGTTCAAGTAAAATGAGTGAAAAACTTATTGTCACCATTACACAGTGTCTGTATGTGGTTCTTAGGAAAATCCAGAATTTCTAAAACCTTAATCAACCTCATGGCGCAGAGGATCATTACTCATGGTATCCTATGTTTAGATGCTGTGTCATGTCGAGACACTGGTTTGGGACCCAAACATATATTCTGGATATTATATCTATCTGCTGCATTTGATATATAGAACTGCAATATGTTTCTTAAATTCCTTTCGACTCCAGACAGGTTTAGTTTCTTTTTCTTTCTTTGATGGGCTTACTTCATTTCTGCCACATCTACTCAAAGTCGAGAATTGACCTCTCAACCTCTTAATTTACATTTCATTTGCGGTTCAATCTAGGCTGCATTCTTTGTACCTGATACTTTTCTGGTTGTACGTCAGAACATTGATAATAAAAAAGTCTGACATAAATATCAAGGCCCAAGTATTGTTTACAAAAATATCTCTCCATTGGGTGAAGATTTCAACTCAATGGAGTCATATATTTGCTAACGATGTTTAGCATATTATAATTTTGTCAGGTGAAATTTAGGCCATGACATCCTGGTACCATACTCTCTATTCTGTCTACAGTGTCCAAATTGCTGAAATCATCAATGTTTTCTCACTCTTGTTACACATTTTTTGATTAGTGGGAAATGTTAATTTATTTTCCCAGTCATTAACAGACTCTCAAAAAATGCTTTCTCTTTACCTCTCAGCTATTAATACACGCGTGGGCGCTCAATCCTTTCACAAAAATCTATATAAGTTGACATCTTCCGTTACACTTTTCCAGTATTTATGTAGCAAGCAACTACCTTTGATTTTCCTAAACCTGCTTTCTCTCTCTTCTGCTTCCATTCCCTGCGCCATCTTTTCCTCTTTCCTAACTTTTCTCATCCAGTCTGTTTTTGCTGTTCATATAGTAGCATGTGTCAACTCTACAACAGCTGCAAAATCATCACTTTCTCGCATTTCATTGGATTAAGCTGCAATTCTTCTCCCATGACTATTGCGCATAGCTTCTCATCATCCTATACTCTTGTATTTTTGTCCCTCGCCAGTCTGTCTGCAATGCTTCCATTCAACTAATTTCAACTAAGCCACACACACTTAAATCTCTTAACAGGCTTCAGTTTCCCTTCCATCAAGCAATACAGCTTCCTATGCATTGTAGGTAGATGTATCCCTGTTCTTTATGTTTATTTAGCCACTTCATTTGTACTGTGATCTCATTCTAGCTGGATCTCACTTGAGTATTGTGACCTGCCAACATCAACCCCCTTATATAGTGACATCCTTCAATTTACTTCCCAACACCTGTCTCCCAAATGTTAAGGTAGTCATTTGGAGGTGGACGGTAAAACAATGTTTGCCAACAAAATGTGGATGTCTTAACCACCTACCTTTGACTTCCCAGCCTCATCTAAAGCTTATCCAGTGCAGATGGAAATGTCATCAGAGAGCCCCTCCAATTTAGTCACTCGTCCAGTGTCATATTCACCAGCAATCTTTCTGCCTGGTATTGCTATGTAAACCATGGTGGTCTTGTACAAGATAACCCTAGAAATGCACTCACACACTGGGAGAAAACTCCCAGTGCTTGATGGTTATTAATTATATTATTCCTGAAAGTAGAATCCTGCTTTGGATATCTACTTTCAGGAACACCAGAAGTGATATTCCATTCAATGAATCATGATTATTCACATTTAATACTAGAAAATTGAGGGGTATATTCACAAGAACGTGTGATAACTACCGCAAGAATAGCGTAACGCAACTTTCAATAACGCAGCCTATCACGGGAAAATAACCCCGTGTCAACGTGGAATTCACAACAAGGCGGTACCATGCGATAGTCACCAGATAACACGTCAAATGTCATCGTGAAAATCCACGCCACGCCGAAAAAATGCGATACGCGAGAAATCATGCGATGAGGCCAATCGCGGTACAAAAAGTAGCGAAAAGCAGCCTCAGGCCTGCAAATCCCACGCGTCTGGCGGGAAATTGCACCATAAAAACCACAGACACAACAACCAGAAACAAGCCAAAGCACGTAGCAACATGGATGCACCCATACCCAGCGCAGAGGGCAACGCGAACCCCACAACTCCCACAGACCACCAGCAAGGAACAACTGTCTCGGGGAAGGCCAAGGAGAAAAGGGAGAGGAAGACGGGGTGCAGACCGCAGGAAAACAAGACCAAGGCCACGGAGGCGACAGAACACTACCAGCAACTGACCCACAAGCAGACCACCTGGAATGCAGTCGGAGTGCCCAGGAGGCCAATCCAGGAGGCCAAGAGGTGCCGGCAGGACGTGACAACCTAAACCAGGTACAAACCCGCTGCCAACAGGAAGGCAGCAACGGCAACAGGAAGTGGCAGTCCAGCGCCACAGGAGGAGCTGGAGGAAACCCAGGCCACAGTCATCAGTGTGGAGAGGGTGCAAGGAGTAGGGAGTACGGACACAGCTCGACAGGTCCTGACGCAACAACAACAGGGTGAGGATCCAACAGGGACTGGGGGGACGGGGGGTGATGGGCACAATGCCACACATGCACAATGAGGTGTAACACACTGCACACCCACAATTACCCAGGGACATGTCCCCCATCCCCGTGGCACACTGCAGCACACACACATAGCAATCACAGCACATACCATGACAATGTGGCACAAAGTGCAACACCCACACTGCAGAACAGGGGACACAACTGGGTCCACCCAGGCGCAGAAACAGAACAATCACATTGGACAGAGCAGGGAACTGTGAGATGCACATCTACCCCTACAACCCCACATCAGCCATGTACGCCAAGTGTACACTGTCCCAACTCAAATAGCCACCATCGCCCAAACAGTCACAATGTACATTGTCACACAGTCTGCATGTCGACAAGAACAAGGCGCCAACACAATGCTAACATGCACCTCCCCTTCACAATGCAGAGGGACAAACAACACCTCCAGCAGGTCAGAACAGACAACCCATCAGTGATGCCCGAGACGAACACCACACCCCCGACACCGACGCCCTACAACAGCCCATGGACATCCCACACAACCCACCAACAGGACCAGGGCAGACAAGCTACTCAGAGGAGAACCCAGCCCCTGCAACAGACCACACAGCATGAAGCACCCGCAATCACGGCTGCCTCACAACACTTCACCCACCGACACATGGCACCCCAATGCCAGGTGTCAGAACGCCAAAAGGAAGTGGCCCAACAGGTGAGGGTGTTGCTGAACCCATGGAATGCGAACTAGAACACATACGTGGGTGTCCAATACCCTTCAGGGACTACCTACACCCCACAAAGGAGACCCACACCTCCACAGAGACACAAGCACATATCATGTTGAACTGGCTATGGGCAAGTGCGCCCGGCCCCTTTATTGGCAGAGCCACATGTACAGTGACGCCTGTGCTGGATGTGTGTGGGGTGAGTATAAGCCAGCCCGCACGGAGTGCTTGGTGCTGCCAACAACCTGAACAGTGGACACCAGTGTAATGGAAACAGAAAACACCAGCATAACAGAGTCAAATGCCGAGCAACATGGAGGGATCCGGAGTAAGGACAGAGGTCACCCAATATTCAGTCTGGAGGTTCCGTGAGTTGCAGTGCACTGAGGTAGGGGCACTAGAGAAGAGCGCTCATGTGAAGAAATTGCTAGGATTGTGTCCCTTCGGGTTAGTCCTGATGCAGATGCAGTGGGGCGTGTTACACCTGCATCAACTTCCTCATCAATGTCCCAGGTCTCCCACACTGCCTGAGGTAACAGTTGCGTCCGCAGTCCACAGCGCAATACCCAGTATTAGATCCGGGTGTGTAGCTTGACTACCGCCACCAGTCTGCATTCCTGCCTTGGGGCTGTTGCCACCTGCCCTCCCATTGTCTGTGCCTTCTCCTGTCCGCACACTTGACACATCCTCCTCCTCATGGTCCCAGTTCTTCCCCACTGCATGAGGTGACATTGCTGCGCAACCTCACAACAGCACAAAACTCAATCAGTAACGGACAATGGCTTGCGGTGCACTGAGTCACTGCCACCTGGAGTGCTGAGCAGGGTATCAGGCCGATGATGACATCCACAACAGGTCTGAGCAACTCCGTAGGTCTGTCAGGACCACCCTTTCAACTCTGGCAGATGGCGGTTGGAAGTGGTTCTTGCGGTGGTGGCGTGTGCCTCCTGCGGTGATGCGACTTCTGGGCCAGTCAAGACTCCATGCCATGTGTGGGCCCTGGTGGCCCCCAGTTGGGGCCGGATGAGGCGGACAGCGCAGGGCCACAGACACATGGCGTTGATGACCCCAAGACCATCGCTACAGAGGCCATTCAATGTCTCAGAAGAAGGGGTCCCAGGCCTGAGCAGCACAGAGTTAGTGGCCCCGGATGCACTGCGGCCGGCACAGGCACCCAGCCACGGGACGGTGACTTGCGGTGCAGTCAGATGGGCCATGCGACCTGAGCGGGTCCCCATCAATGTCCGAGGTGTATGTTGCGGAGGGTTTCGGGGGACAGTGGAAGGTGTCCTCCAGGGCATGATGCGGAAGGTCTGATGTTATCTGGAAGCAGCAAATGGAGCAGTGGAAAGCGCAACCCTCGTTTGCACCAACAATTCGGGATCAGCTACATGAGGATGAAAACTAGCCCCTAGTCCATAGACACAAACGCCACCAATGTACGACCAGTGAGTGTCCATGAATGTCGGGGAACAAACTTAGTGGCACAGGTGCTGTGAGGGGATGCAGTCTGTGATGATGCCGGTACACATATGTGAACTCTAAGAATGCCAAATCAAGGCTCTGTGACCTACTGGACCACAGTGTAGGCCGGAGGCAGCGGTCAGCAGTGGCCCACAGCCACGGGTCGTTGGCTCGCGAGGCACAGAGTTAGTGACACAGTGGCAGTTGTTGGTAGTGTTCAATCACCTCCGTGACGCTGATCCTGTTCCCTCCGGACTGCAACGTGTCATCCTCTTACGCCCCTCAGTGCGTGCGAAGAAATATATTCTGCCTTTTGAATTACCGATGTTCAGTTCCAAATCTGTGATCCCACTCGTGCGCAGCGTAGGCTGAGGGCAGTGGTCCGCGTATGCCCACAGACACGTGTGGTTGTGATGCCATGCACAGACTTGTTGCCACCACATCAAAGAGTGTATTGTGAATTGTTCTCTGCCTTAAATAATGTTCACTGCCATGGTGTAATCAAGACTCAGTTCCAAATGTGTGACCTACCTGACCGTGGTGTAGGCCTGAGGCAGCGGTCATCACGGCCCATTCACCGAGTGTCTCCGGCATGGGTTGGATGGCCCCACCGTCCTGCGAAGTTCAGGTTCAGTTGCACCACGTATTAAGGTCACCTCCGTGTATGTGACCCGGCATTCGTCCGGACTGAGCCGCATCTTCCTCTTACACCTCTCCATGCGACCACTGGTGTGGACTCCGCCATTCGTGCTTTGCGACTAGGTGCTGGATGTGTGACCTACTGGTCAGCAGGGTAGTCCTGGTCCCTCATCCACGTGTAGCCGGCTGGCATTGAACAGGGTTAGTGGCACCACGTGTAGCAGGCTGGCATTAAACAGGGTTAGGGGCACCACGTGTAGCAGGCTGGCTTTGAACAGGGTTAGTGGCACCACGTGTCGCAAGATGCCCATATGGAACTATGCCTCACTGATCAGGGGGGTCTGGTGCTGTGGCCGCTGGCCCGGATTTGGGGTCACTGCCATTCATGACTCAGGACACAGTTTCACATATGGGACCTACTGGTCCGAAGAGTAGTCCGGGGGCGGCAGTGGAGTACGTCAACGAAAAAGGAATAAAGGGGGCCTGTGTCGTGGAGGCCGTGATGGTCTGAGGTGGCTGCCAAGGTCTCGGGCCTCGGGCTTGGGGCTTGCGCCGGCACATGGTGGGCCCTCCTTGACACACGGACGTGTCGGAAGGTGATCAGTGTGGCCTGGCTGCGCAGGGGCTGGCCTGACGGGTTCGTGGTCCAGCGTGCCGGGGTCCGGCAGGCGCACGGCATCGCAGGCAACTCCACTCATGAGGATGGCGTCTGCCTCGTGGCGAGGTGGGAGGCGCCGCCCTGGCAGAGACATGGGTCTTTCCGGAAGAGGCCAAAATTCACACAAAGAGAGAACTCTACCTATTACAATTTAAAATATGCTGTAAGTCATATATTGTGTTGACCACTCTGATTAGACCATTGTCATAAACAGTAAAGACATTCAAGGTCTTGTATTCATTAGTTTATCATTTTTATTTCTTTGTCTTTTCAATGTAAAATTATTAATGAATTCATACAAAAATAACCTAACTGCAGCATTTCTTTAGAAAATACAGATCCCACTGCACAACTTTCACTCAAAAAGCACACAGTCACATTCAAAAAACATACTCACGCAAAACCACAAATACATACATCCCATATATACAAACAAGCTTAATGTGCTTCAAGTCCCCTGAACATATTATATGAATACTCAAGAAACAGGTTATTTCCCAGCAGTACAATAAATCATAAATTGGATTTACACAATTAATATAATGTCATTTTAACAGAACTTAAAAAATGAGTGTGGTCAACTACAGATGTTGACACAATAATGGAAGACCTATCAATATAATTCTTCGATTTTCAAAATACAAAATGAATCCAATGTACTCATGGAGGGAACTAATTTAAAGCGCTGACGCGCGTTTCGGTGAACCACCCTTGAGTTGGGGTATCACCTTCTTCAGGGCGCACATAATGTGTATAGCAGAAGCAATGGGACCTGTCAAAGGTAAAACATGAATTATAACATATTCTTTTTTATGTACATACATAACTACTGCAAGAGAGTTGTTCTAATAAGTTAAATGCATTAAAGGGCAATGGTCAAAATCACAGAAGGTCACAATCTAAAAAGGATATTTTGCTCAAATAAACCATAAAAAGGCTTGAAAGAAAGAAAAGAGACATGTGCACATCATGATAAAGAAAAGATGACAAACAAAATCAAGACAAAAATGACAATACATCTAAATTCATTTAAATAACCTAAACTGAATAGTTCTAAACAGTGGTTAAAGTTGTTATCCAGATATCCTACCATTGAATGAAAACGCCAAGGTTGGTTAAATAGACAGTTAAATCTATAGCATATCCCAGTTCTATAGGAACTGAAAAAGTGTGTAGCAACCAAACAATCTATAAGGAAGCTGAAAGCTTAGTAATGAAGATCAAAATCGCATAAGTGCCTCATTTTAGAAGTTTCATGTAATTGTAGCCATCGGTACATACCTATCCTGCTGCGGCACATAAAGCTAGATCATAGTACTAGTCTTCTAAAGGCAAGAATGCGGGGCCGCTACTTGTTTTCAAACGAGTCTGACCTGAGGATAGAAACAGATTTATAATATCGAGCGCTGGGTCAGTCACAATGGATCACTAAAAAGACCAGAATACTGCCCTCCTATTAAAATTACCACCTTACCCGTAAAAATGGGGGCTGTGGTTCAACGGGTTGGCACGCAAACTAGTTAGAACGGCTAGTTGAAATCAATATATGAGTCGTGAACACTTGGGTTGCCGTATGTGAAGGCTTGTCTTCAGCAGAATTAAATATCAAAGCGTGTCACGCCAAGGATCTGAAATGACAGAAACAGCGTCGTAACAAAGTATCCTGGTCGGAGATAAAACACAAACTTTCATTTCAATCAAACGCGTGTTTGAACTCACTGGAATAAAAATACAGATGCAGTGCCATAATAGTATGTCCTGATCCGCCAAAGATTTTTTCAAAACGCGAGAGCGAACTAACTGCCTAAAATGAACAAAGCGGTCACTCACTTTCTTTCCATCACACGTGGAAAACTAGCCGTCATCGATCGAAGGGAATTCTCGGTGCTAATGCACCAAAAAGCAAGAAAACTTTAAAGAAAAAAAGAAAAAGAGGTTTAACTATAATTTGACGCCCCATAAAGCAAACGATTATAAAGTCGTTACGCGGAATAAATATAGAGATCAATACCTCGTGTAAGTAACTTCATAGTAGAGAAACCCGCTCCATATTGTTTGTTTTGCTGATGGGGTCTAGCACGATATCCTGATCTATATGGGCAATTTAAAAAAGAAAGAAACAAAATAATTAAGGAATCTTTTCATAAGCAGAGTCTATTCGTTAAACTACTGAGTTTAACAGACGTCGTGGCAGGAAAAATAGATTACCTGAATAATGCACTGCTAACGGCTGAAAGGCGATAAAGCGTCTCGTGGACTGAAAAAGCGGCTCGGATAAAGGTTGAGTTGATTGAGGCATTTAAATAGTCCAATGAGTTCACGCGTCGAAGTCCGCATAACAGCTGCGTACGTAAATGTCTCCGATCGGCGCTGCGTGAATGGTTCCCTGAAGGTTCTTAAAGGGAAAACAGCTCCCTGTGGAAGATGGATGTGTGGGTGGGACACCAAGATTCTAAACTGATGGTGACCCTGTACACCAAACCCACAGCCAGGAACACACTCCTTCATTTTAGCAGCTTCCACCCGAGAAGCCAGAAGGATGGAATCCCTTTCAGTCAGTTTCTACATCTTCGTAGAAACTGTACCTCCATCAAGGATTATCTACATCATGCCGAGATGATGAAGGAGAAATTTATACAAAGAGGGTACCCATGTAGGCTGATTAGAGATGCCTTGAAGAGAGCACGCTATTACAATCGGGAGGCCATGTTCCAACCGAAACAACAGGAACAGACAGACAAATTAGTCTGTGTTACGAAACATTCATCAATTGATAACAAAATTCGACAAATCGTGAATTCACAATGGCATCTCCTCAATTTGGATAGCCAAGCAGCACGGTTGCCCAAACCACTCTTTGCGTTTCGGAGAAATAAAAATCTGAGGAACCTATTGGTCAAAGCTAAATCTCCGGAACAAAAAATATTCAGCCAAAAATCGATCACAGGGGACTGCCCCAAAAAGGGAAACCATAAGTGCGGCACATGCCACGCATGCGCGAATGCCATCGAGAGTGATCAGATCTGTATAAATAACCGTACCATACAACTGAAAGAAATGACAAATTGCAGGACGTCAAACTGCATTTATGTCATCTTATGCCCCTGCAATTTAACCTATGTAGGGGAAACAGCTAGAGAATGCAGGATCAGGATGGGATAACATAAGTCCAACATTAGAAGATCCAAACCTGCCGCACCTCTAGTTGGCCATTGGTTGGAAGCCAACCATACGGAGGAGGATCTTCGTTGGACAATTCTGGAAAAGATATGTCCCCAGAAAGGCTTGGACTGTACAAATATACACCGTAAGCGCGAAGTATATTGGATATTTTTACTTGACTCAAAGGAGAAGGGACTGAATGAATCCCTTCCATGGGAAAATGCGATTTTTGAACTCTCGCATTAGTTATCCACTTAGGCCCATTTGGGTTTATTGTTAGGTCGTTTACCATTTACCCAATTGCATCTGCATTCGTGTTTGAAATTGTCATCTGATTTCCTTTTAAGTCAGGCTTCTACACTCTTTGCTAGTGTCCTCTTTCACTTATACCTCCATGAGTACGCAATATGGATATGGTAGCCCATGGCTAAGACTTAGCTTTTATATCAGACATTTGTTTTTGGAACGTTGGAAGTCAGACAACTAAAACATTTTCTAACTCTATTTAAACTTATATTATGACAATTCTATTTTTCTTTTTTCATTCTTGATTTTTTATCTCCTATTTGACATCATTTATTATATATTTTTTTGCTTACTCATGAGTTTACACCTTGTACATGAGACTAGTGTGTTGGCAGCTCTAAGTCATTGAGCCATTTGCTATCTTCAGAGCTTGATCGTTTTTATCTTGATTTAACCTCCAGAATTTTTATGGACAAGAAGATGTGATACATGCGCAGTTTTTCTTTTTCGCTATTCGTTTGCCCCATTTTCCACAGGGAGCTGTTTTCCCTTTAAGAACCTTCAGGGAACCATTCACGCAGCGCCGATCGGAGACATTTACGTACGCAGCTGTTATGCGGACTTCGACGCGTGAACTCATTGGACTATTTAAATGCCTCAATCAACTCGACCTTTATCCGAGCCGCTTTTTCAGTCTGAGGGACGCTTTATCGCCTTCCAGCCGTTAGCAGTGCATTATTCAGATAATCTATTTTTCCTGCCACGACGTCTGTTAAACTCAGTAGTTTAACGAATAGACTCTGCTTATGAAAAGATTCCTTAATTATTTTGTTTCTTTCTTTTTTAAATTGCCCATATAGATCAGGATATCGTGCTGGACCCCATCAGCAAAACAAACAATATGGAGCGGGTTTCTCTACTATGAAGTTACTTACACGAGGTATTAATCTCTATATTTATTCCGCGTAACGACTTTATAATCGTTTGCTTTATGGGGCGTCAAATTATAGTTAAACCTCTTTTTCTTTTTTTCTTTAAAGTTTTCTTGCCTTTTGATGCATTAGCACCGAGAATTTCCTTCGATCGATGATGGCTAGTTTTCCACGTGTGATGGAAAGAAAGTGAGTGACCGCTTTGTTCATTTTAGGAAGTTAGTCCGTACTCGCGTTTTTGCAAAAACTTCATAGTAGAGAAACCCGCTCCATATTGTTTGTTTTGCTGATGGGGTCTAGCACGATATCCTGATCTATATGGGCAATTTAAAAAAGAAAGAAACAAAATAATTAAGGAATCTTTTCATAAGCAGAGTCTATTCGTTAAACTACTGAGTTTAACAGACGTCGTGGCAGGAAAAATAGATTACCTGAATAATGCACTGCTAACGGCTGAAAGGCGATAAAGCGTCTCGTGGACTGAAAAAGCGGCTCGGATAAAGGTTGAGTTGATTGAGGCATTTAAATAGTCCAATGAGTTCACGCGTCGAAGTCCGCATAACCGCTGCGTACGTAAATGTCTCCGATCGGCGCTGCGTGAATGGTTCCCTGAAGGTTCTTAAAGGGAAAACAGCTCCCTGTGGAAGATGGATGTGTGGGTGGGACACCAAGATTCTAAACTGATGGTGACCCTGTACACCAAACCCACAGCCAGGAACACACTCCTTCATTTTAGCAGCTTCCACCCGAGAAGCCAGAAGGATGGAATCCCTTTCAGTCAGTTTCTACATCTTCGTAGAAACTGTACCTCCATCAAGGATTATCTACATCATGCCGAGATGATGAAGGAGAAATTTATACAAAGAGGGTACCCATGTAGGCTGATTAGAGATGCCTTGAAGAGAGCACGCTATTACAATCGGGAGGCCATGTTCCAACCGAAACAACAGGAACAGACAGACAAATTAGTCTGTGTTACGAAACATTCATCAATTGATAACAAAATTCGACAAATCGTGAATTCACAATGGCATCTCCTCAATTTGGATAGCCAAGCAGCACGGTTGCCCAAACCACTCTTTGCGTTTCGGAGAAATAAAAATCTGAGGAACCTATTGGTCAAAGCTAAATCTCCGGAACAAAAAATATTCAGCCAAAAATCGATCACAGGGGACTGCCCCAAAAGGGAAACCATAAGTGCGGCACATGCCACGCATGCGCGAATGCCATCGAGAGTGATCAGATCTGTATAAATAACCGTACCATACAACTGAAAGAAATGACAAATTGCAGGACGTCAAACTGCATTTATGTCATCTTATGCCCCTGCAATTTAACCTATGTAGGGGAAACAGCTAGAGAATGCAGGATCAGGATGGGATAACATAAGTCCAACATTAGAAGATCCAAACCTGCCGCACCTCTAGTTGGCCATTGGTTGGAAGCCAACCATACGGAGGAGGATCTTCGTTGGACAATTCTGGAAAAGATATGTCCCCAGAAAGGCTTGGACTGTACAAATATACACCGTAAGCGCGAAGTATATTGGATATTTTTACTTGACTCAAAGGAGAAGGGACTGAATGAATCCCTTCCATGGGAAAATGCGATTTTTGAACTCTCGCATTAGTTATCCACTTAGGCCCATTTGGGTTTATTGTTAGGTCGTTTACCATTTACCCAATTGCATCTGCATTCGTGTTTGAAATTGTCATCTGATTTCCTTTTAAGTCAGGCTTCTACACTCTTTGCTAGTGTCCTCTTTCACTTATACCTCCATGAGTACGCAATATGGATATGGTAGCCCATGGCTAAGACTTAGCTTTTATATCAGACATTTGTTTTTGGAACGTTGGAAGTCAGACAACTAAAACATTTTCTAACTCTATTTAAACTTATATTATGACAATTCTATTTTTCTTTTTTCATTCTTGATTTTTTATCTCCTATTTGACATCATTTATTATATATTTTTTTGCTTACTCATGAGTTTACACCTTGTACATGAGACTAGTGTGTTGGCAGCTCTAAGTCATTGAGCCATTTGCTATCTTCAGAGCTTGATCGTTTTTATCTTGATTTATCCTCCAGAATTTTTTATGGACAAGAAGATGTGATACATGCGCAGTTTTTTCTTTTTCGCTATTCGTTTGCCCCATTTTCCACAGGGAGCTGTTTTCCCTTTAAGAACCTTCAGGGAACCATTCACGCAGCGCCGATCGGAGACATTTACGTACGCAGCTGTTATGCGGACTTCGACGCGTGAACTCATTGGACTATTTAAATGCCTCAATCAACTCGACCTTTATCCGAGCCGCTTTTTCAGTCTGAGGGACGCTTTATCGCCTTCCAGCCGTTAGCAGTGCATTATTCAGATAATCTATTTTTCCTGCCACGACGTCTGTTAAACTCAGTAGTTTAACGAATAGACTCTGCTTATGAAAAGATTCCTTAATTATTTTGTTTCTTTCTTTTTAAATTGCCCATATAGATCAGGATATCGTGCTGGACCCCATCAGCAAAACAAACAATATGGAGCGGGTTTCTCTACTATGAAGTTACTTACACGAGGTATTAATCTCTATATTTATTCCGCGTAACGACTTTATAATCGTTTGCTTTATGGGGCGTCAAATTATAGTTAAACCTCTTTTTCTTTTTTTCTTTAAAGTTTTCTTGCCTTTTGATGCATTAGCACCGAGAATTTCCTTCGATCGATGATGGCTAGTTTTCCACGTGTGATGGAAAGAAAGTGAGTGACCGCTTTGTTCATTTTAGGAAGTTAGTCCGTACTCGCGTTTTTGCAAAAATCTTTGGCGGATCAGGACATACTATTATGGCACTGCATCTGTATTTTTATTCCAGTGAGTTCAAACACGCGTTTGATAGAAATGAAAGTTTGTGTTTTATCTCCGACCAGGATACTTTGTCACAACGCTGTTTCTGTCATTTCAGATCCTTGGCGTGACACGCTTTGATATTTAATTCTGCTGATGACAAGCCTTCACATACGGCAACCCAAGTGTTCACGACTCATATATTGATTTCAACTAGCCGTTCTAACTAGTTTGCGTGCCAACCCGTTGAACCACAGCCCCCATTTTTACGGGTAAGGTGGTAATTTTAATAGGAAGGCAGTATTCTGGTCTTTTTAGTGATCCATTGTGACTGACCCAGCGCTCGATATTATAAATCTGTTTCTATCCTCAGGTCAGACTCGTTTGAAAACAAGTAGCGGCCCCACATTCTTGCCTTTAGAAGACTAGTACTATGATCTAGCTTTATGTGCCTCAGCAGGATAGGTATGTACCAATGACTACAATTACATGAAACTTCTAAAATGAGGCACTTATGCGATTTTGATCTTCATCACTAAGCTTTCAGCTTCCTTATAGATTGTTTGGTTGCTACACACTTTTTCAGTTCCTATAGAACTGGGATATGCTATAGATTTAACTGTCTATTTAACCAACCTTGGCGTTTTCATTCAATGGTAGGATATCTGGATAACAACTTTAACCACTGTTTAGAACTATTCAGTTTAGGTTATTTAAATGAATTTAGATGTATTGTCATTTTTGTCTTGATTTTGTTTGTCATCTTTTCTTTATCATGATGTGCACATGTCTCTTTTCTTTCTTTCAAGCCTTTTTATGGTTTATTTGAGCAAAATATCCTTTTTAGATTGTGACCCTCTGTGATTTTGACCATTGCCCTTTAATGCATTTAACTTATTAGAACAACTCTCTTGCAGTAGTTATGTATGTACATAAAAGAATATGTTATAATTCATGTTTTACCTTTGACAGGTCCCATTGCTTCTGCTATACACATTATGTGGGCCCTGAAGAAGGTGATACCCCAACTCAAGGGTGGTTCACCGAAACGCGCGTCGGCGCTTTGAATTAGTTCCCTCCATGAGTACATTGGATTCATTTTGTATTTTGAAAATCGAAGAATTATATTGATAGGTCTTCCATTATTGTGTCAACATCTGTAGTTGACCACACTCATTTTTTAAGTTCTGTTAAAATGACATTATATTAATTGTGTAAATCCAATTTATGATTTATTGTACTGCTGGGAAATAACCTGTTTCTTGAGTATTCATATAATATGTTGAGGGGACTTGAAGCACATTAAGCTTTTTTGTATATATGGGATGTATGTATTTGTGGTTTCACGTGAGTATGTTTTTTGAATGTGACTGTGTGCTTTTTGAGTGAAAGTTGTGCAGTGGGATCTGTATTTTCTAAAGAAATGCTGCAGTTAGGTTATTTTTGTATGAATTCATTAATAATTTTGCATTGAAAAGACAAAGAAATAAAAATGATAAACTAATGAATACAATACCTTGAATGTCTTTACTATTTATGACAATGGTCTAACCAGAGTGGTCAACACAATATATGACGTACAGCATATTTTAAATTGTAATAGGTAGAGTTCTCTCTTTTTATGAATTTTGGTCTTTTCCCCTGCTTCTCTACCTACATTTCTCTTCAGGGGTCCCCCTCTATTATAGTGGTGGTTTCTTTCCGGAAGAGGACCACACCCAGGCCTACGTGCTTTTTATTCACACCCCTACGCTGGCATGGCGTACGCCGGGCCATCCCACCCCGCTGACGCTTAGGGGGGGCGTAACAGGCCCCCACTGGCTGGGGTGACATGGTGGCGTCCACTGGCCACTACACTCCATACGCAAGCGGTGTATGTCGCCATGGATATGGGTGTGTTATGCATACTGCGAGGTGTCCAGCACATCTCCGGCACTCTTGGCATTGTGTACTTTCCCAATCATGGTTCTACTGCATCCTTCACACATGCCTGGTTGCCACCTCTCCCCACATTCGGCTATTATGTGGCTGAGGTGCCATGCCGTTGCTGGCTCATATTCAGGGCTTGCCCATGTGCACATTGTAAGTTGTTCTGTCGTGTCTGGTGGGTGGGCATATTGTTGTGCCTGTTGTATGTGATTTTGTGACTTGTGCATTGCCAGCGTTGTGAGTTGCATGGTTGTGGAGTTGAGGTGCGTGGGGTGTTCATTTGTATATTGCCAAGGGGCTGTGCATTTCCCTTGTTGCCATCCTGGGAACGCTGGTTGATGATGGACTGTCGGGGGATGAAGGTATCATGCACACTGGCTGTGTATTTGAAGGCGACATTGTTGGGTGTTCCACAGTGTTCTGTTGTTGCCTGATCATTGGTGTGAGACGTGTGCTTCCTGTTGCGGTGATTGTGTGCTGTGTCACCAGGGGACACAGGTAGTACATGTGTGCTGTGTATTACCCCCAACACGTGTGTGCATCCTGCTATGGCGTATGGTCCTTGCTTGGTCTCCAGCGGATCCTGCACCTTGTGTTGTACGTATGGGGACTGGGGTACCAGGGTGATGGTGATGTCCAGGACAGGTGTGGGGGACTTGGATGTGGCTGGCTGTGAGACTCCTCCGACTCTGGCGGGTGTTGGATGGGGGGTCCCATGTGCCAACAGGTACAGCCATGCCATCAGCTTTGTGTGGGGTGGGATGTTGGTTGTCCGCTGTGTTGTTGCCGTAGGCCTGTTAGGCGATGATGGTCAGGATGTGTAGATTGGTTGTCCCTTTCAGCCTGTAGTGGACGGTGACATTGTCAGATGTTGGGTCTGTGCGGCTGGTACTTTTCCTGGGGTTCCGCTGTCTTTGTCTGCGCTGCGTCTGTGGTGGTCCGGGGGGGGTGTTCCGGGTGTGGGTTGAGGTCCTGGGGTGGTGGAGGTGGGTGTTGTGGCCCTCTTGAGTGTCCGGGCCGCATGATGGGTGGCTCCATGGCATCTGTTGCCCTTCGGATGTGGCCCTGGGCTGTGCTCCCTTTTGTGGTGCTGGCTGCCGTCCGATTTTACACCAGGTCAGAGCAGGTGTAGATTTCCTGGTGCTAACGCGCCTTATCGCCTGTTTTGTGTTTTTATCGCGGATGTGGCTGGTCGTTGTGAATGTTGAGGTGTGCTGTTGTCTCGGCTTTTGTCACAGGAACGCCTACTCTGCATCTCATTAGCGATATTTGCGGGGGTCCTCTGTGGCGATGTTTTTTGCGGCTGCTATCACAGGTAAACTGGTGCTGTGGGCTGTTTACACCGGCTTGTGAATGGGGGGGTAAATTTATCACGACTTTGGCTGCGATAAAGTGCCGTTAATTCGGCGATAGCTCCTTGCGAATATGCCCCTGAATCGTTCACTTTCGTGTTTTTTTTCAGCCTGGCTGTATACTTATTGATAGCTCCTGTTCATCTTTCAGTTGGCACTAGAACCTTTCCATGCTTCCGGTGGAGGAGAGCTGGCGTCTGATTAAAACCGTTCTGTTTCATATTGTCATACAAGGGTGTTCCTGTAGCCCTTTTATGCCTCTTAGGATAATGCTTTCTACCACGCTCTTTTTTATTCCCTCCTTTTTTGCTTGCTTGTTTTTGATAAACTAATCTCTCATCACACAGCAGCTCTTCTCACTGTAATGTGTTCTTCTACTTCCTTTCAATATTATTTTACATTCAATAATTCATAAATTTATGTCCAATTATCCTTTTAATTTCTTGTCTAGTTTGACACTTTGGGGCATATTCTCAAGGAGTCATCGACGATTTATCGGCACTTTAACGCCGCAAAAGTGGCGGTAGATTTATCGCCCCATTCACAAGCTGGCGCAAACTGCCGACATTGCCAGTTTTCCTGCGATAGCAACCGCACAAAACATCACCATGGATGAGTGCGACAACTAACGCTAATGATATGCAGAGTAGGCGTTCCCGTGCAAAAACACACTTCACGAGATTCTCAACGACCAGTCAGATCTGCGATGCGAACCAAGAACAGGCGATAAGGCGCGTTAGCAGCAGGGATTTAACACCTTCCTTTTGCTGGTGTTAAGCAGGATGACTACCTGCAGTATGAAAGGGAGCCCAGCCCAGAGCCACATCTGAAGACCAACAGATGCCATGGAGCTACTGATCATGCAGCTCAGAGAACCAAGAGGGTCACAACACCCACCGCCACCACTCCCAGGCCCCCCCGGACCACTCCCCCAGATTACCACCTAGGCAGTGCAGGACAGCGGAGGACCCTAAAACGCACCAGCCCCAGAGACTCAACGCCAGAGGAAGCCATTGGCCAACACAGGCTCAAAAGGACAACCATCCTCCGCATCCTAACCCACATTGCCCACAGGCTGACGGTACCAACACAGCGGACAACCTACATCCCCCCGCAGACAAAGCTGCTGGCTGTGCTGCACCTGTTGGCCCCTGGTACCTTCCAACTAGCAACTGCCAGAGTCGGAGGAGTCTCACAGCCAGCCCCATCAAACTCCCTCACACATGTCATGGATGCATGTCCACAAAAGCAACGGCAGGACCCTGTATCCGCACCACATGATAGTTCCAATTCGTAGTGTACCTGCGCAACCAACCCCAACGCCAGCCGTGCTAGACGCCTCCGTGCCCCAGACCCAAGATCGTAGTAACCGAAATGTGGGTGCGCCAGGTCATGAAGTCCAGTAGTCAATAGTAGTGTAAAAACAGTACTTTATTACAAATACACAAACAAACAAAACAAAAAGCTCAGCCAACGCGTTCCATTCCCAATGGGGAACTTCAACAGGGCAACGTGTCTTCAGAAACCTGTGGGAGAAATGGTGACAATGGTCAAACTTCCGTATAGTCACATGCCTAATCTGGTACAGTGTACTGCACTTGGACAAACCGGAATGCTCACAGGCATGATAAACCATGCATGAGAAGACCGTAACAGAAGTTCGTATGGCCGTAACCGTCGTAGGAATGAAGAGGAAGGTAATGACCACACGAACTGTTGTTACGGTCACATCATGCAGGACTCATCATACCTGAAAGCATAACGGTGTGTGTCAGCTCGATACCCCTGCCCCTCACTCCCCCCACACTGCGCAGGATCATCTTGAGACCACGCAAGGGAACTACGCCATAGCTGGCGTCATGCACGTGTTGGGGGCAATTCACAACACACCTGTACGACTTGTGCCCCCTGCCGACACTGCACACAATCACTGCAACAGCAACCACACGCATGCCATCACTGTGCATACAAAAGTGGACCACCGTGGCCTGTCCACCAATGTTGTCGCAAACTCCCCAGGCAGTGTGCATGATTCCCACATGTCCGCAAGTCCGCCACCAACCAGCGCTTTGAGGATGGCCCCCATGGAAATGCACTGCCCATTGGCAAGTACCAACTGAACACATCACACACCTCAACTCCACAATCCCCCAACTCACAACTGTGGGAATGCACACGTCACAAATCCACCACCAAAGTGACTACTGCGTGTGTCTCAGTCTCCGCCACAACCTGTCCATAGGCCTACACGTCCCAAACCAACCCGCCCACATCACGTCATCGCATGCAGGGTCGTGTCAGCAAGGGCGGCGCCCCCACCCAGCCACGAGTCCGCTGCCGTGACCGGTGGTGCCTGTGCGATCCTGTGCGCCTGCTGCACCCCAGCCCTGGTCCCCAGACCGGTCCTTCGCCCAGCGATGACTGGCCGTCCCTGCGCACCCCGTCCTCAATGCTCACCTGCCGCCACCGGCGTGTCTCCAAGAGGGCCCACCACGTGCCGGTGTATCCTCCTCAGCCAATCACTGGATTCCGTGCCACAGGCCCCCAGCGCACCCTGCGGCACTGCACCGTGGAGTCATGTGGGTGCTGACTGCTGCCTTTGGCGTGCACTGCGGTCCAGCAGGACTCACAATTCAAATCGAACCAAGATTAGCAGGACGGCTCATCGAGGCCTACGCATCATCGCAGGCTGCACACCCACTCAGCTCTTCAGGTGCCACTAACCCTGTGCAACGCAAGTCATCGTCTTGTGGCGGTAGGCCCCTGCCAGCTGCAGTGCAGCGGGTGCCACTAACCCTGTGCACCACAAGTCATTGTCCCGTGGCAGTTGGCCCGTGCCAGCCGCAGTGCATCGGGTGCCACTAACCCTGTGCGCCACAAGTCATCGTCCTGTGGCAGTAGGCCTGTGCCAGCCACAGTGCATTGGGTGCCACTAACCCAGTGCGCCACAAGTCATGGACCCTTTATGACTGAGTCTCGTGGTGCGGACACCATCATGTCATCTCCGGCAGTGGGGAATGTAATGTGCTAGGCCCCTTTTATTGGCAGGGTCACATGTCCTGTGATGCCTGTGCTGGATGGGTGTGGTGTGTGTGTTAACCAGCCCTCAGGGAGTGGCTGTGGCATGCTGACAACTAGACCAGTGATCAGCAGATCACTACATGGAAGACCTGGGACATGTAGCTTTATCGTCCCCCCTCTGAGCGTAAGCGGAGTGGACTGGCCTGGCGTATGGCAGGCCAGCGTAGGGGTGGGAACAATGAGCCCGGGGCTCTGGGCGTGCTTCAGTTCTGGGCTGGACAAGGAAGTAACTGATGCTTGTGTCTCTGGTGTAGTGTCTATGCCACCCGGACCGCAATCGGCAATGTTGCACCCTGTGACTCAAGTCCCACGACATGAGCAACATGGACGTAAGGGGGAATCACTGACCCTACATTCATCCATACTCTCATACTTGAATGATCAAAGACATGAAACATCTGTGCGATTCTGAATGTTTAATTCACATCCAGTGGAGTGTTGCAGCTGGAGCAGCATTCATCTGCGCAAGGCCTTGAGGCAGCAATGCCATGACGATGTGCTGCAGGGCATGGAAGGTCCAAGCCACATCTCACTGGTGTGCAGCCATGACAGCCATTCTTTCCGCCGTCATCCTCTCCATGTTCTCCATGAGCCCCCGCATCTGTCCCAACTCCCGGCTGACATAGCTGGAGCCACTATGACTGGACAGTTGTTCTTGTCTCAGTATCATGACTCCAGCGATGTCAGCCATGGATCGTTGGAGAGCATGGAGCGGACTGTGGATGTCCGTTAGGGACTGTAAATGGTCCCTGATGGGAATCAGACAGCCATGTATGGCATCAAGTTTGGCTGCCATGAGGTCGAACCCCACCCCACCCGCACCTGATCAGCCATCTTCTCCTGGACCTCTAACACACGGTGTTGGAAGGCCATGTGTTGTTCGTGGGGGTCCTGGGAGACAGCCGCGGTGGTAGGTGCTTCCTGCTGTGTGGTCTGTGCAGGGGGTGGGGTCTCCTCGATGCAGCTGGGCTGCCCTTCTCCTGGAGGTGGGGTGCCGAAGCTGTCAATGAGAGTTTGGAGGGCTTCGGTGTCGATGTTGGGGATGTCCTCATCATCATCAGTGAAGAGTTGTTGGGGCTGCTCTGCAGGAGGTGTTGATGCTCCCTCTGCAATGTGAAGGGGAGATGCAGTATTACATTGTGTTCACATGCATGTTGTCGTATTGTACAAGTTCACATGCAGACTGCATGACAATGTACATTGTGACTGTTTAGGAGGAGCTGCCTATTTGATGTGGGACAGTGGACATTTCATCAACATCACGGATATGTGTTTGTAATTGTACATTGACATCTCACATTTCCCTGCTATGCCAAATGGGATTGGCCAGTTTCTACACACAAGCGGCACCTGTTGTGTCCTCTGTCCTGTTGTAAACGTGTTGCAGTTTGTACCACATTGTTGTCAATGCTGATGTGCTCTGAATGTCATGTGTGTGTGCTGCATTTTGGGAGAGTCGCCCCTGCAGCTCTGATTTTGCTGCCCCTTGTCCCTTTCAGGCGGTGTGCCTTTGACTTCTGTGCCCATACAGTACTGAGATGTTGCAGACTTGGGTGAATTTGGGTCTTGGTGGGAGTTGGGACTCTGGGGCATGGTTTGTCCGCAGATGTGTTGTTGACGTCAGGGGTTGTTTGTGCAGGTGGATGTGTCAGAGTGTGACCTGCTCCTTTACGGATGTGGTCCACACTCAGCCACCTCAGTGTGGTGGCGTGCACCATGTCATGATGATCGGACTGCAGCCCTGCTAATCGTCATGCAGTGTCACTTGCATTGTCAGTGTGGCTCACGGACCCGCAGCTTTGCTGGGTTCAGCACATGTGCATAGGTTGGTTGTGAGACAAGTGATGTGTGGGCGGGCCTCCTCTGGGCACATAGTCGACGGGGGCCTATGTGCTGTTTCTATGTGTGCTGCAGTGTGCCAAGGGGATCAGGGACATGATCCAGAGTCATTGTGGGTGTGCACTGTGCTCCGCTTGATTGTGCATGTGTGCCATTGTGCCCATCTCCCCCGTCCCCCCAGTCCCTGGTCGTTACTCACCCTGTTGCTATTGTGTCAGGTCATGTTGAGCAGTGTCCGGTCCCCCAACTCCTGCCACCGTCTCCCCACTGATGACTGTGGACACCATTTCCTCCATCTCATCCAGCTCCTCCTGTGGTGCTGGACTCCCACCTCCAGTCTGCATTGCTGCCTTCTGGTTGTTGGCGAGTTTCTGCTTGGTCTTGCGCTTCACATCATTCCAGCGCCTCTTGAGCTCTTCCATTGTCCTCCTCAGCACTCCGACTGCATTCACCTTGTCCACGAATGACTGCCATGTTGCATTTTTTGTTGCCAATGACACAGTGGAGGTGACGAACAGTTGTTGATGGTGTTCTATCACCTCTGTGATCAGGATCCTGTTTTCCTGCGGACTGAACCACGTCTTCCTTTTCTTCTTGTCCTTGCCCTTCCCTGTCCCCGAGGTCCCAGGCTGCTCCTCCGGGGGGCTTGTGGGGTTCTGGCCGTCCTCTGTACCTGCTCCGGCTGCCTCCATTGTGCTTCGCTGTAGTTTGGTTTTTGTTTGTGTTTTTTTTTCTGCTTTTGTAGTGATTTTTCCCGCCTGACATGTGTGACTTGCAGGCCTGGCACTGCTTTTCGCTTATTGTCTTATCGCGGTTGGGCCCATCGCAACTTTTTCCGCGTTCAGGTTTGGATTTTCATCGCCGTCCCGGTAATGTTATCGCAGACATTTGACGCGTTATCGGGAAACTATCGCATGTTACCGCCGTGTTGAAAATACGACGTTAACACAGAGTTATTTTCCCGCGATAGACGGCGATATGAAAACTTGCGTTAACCTATTTTGGCGATGTTTATCGCACGTTCTTGAGAATATCCCCCTTTATCTTATAAGTTCTGAACTGAATCCCAAGCAGGGACTGTCCTCACCTCAGAGTGGAATGACATCAACTATGTTCTTTAAGAACAGTTTCTAGATGTATAGCTCCCTTGCTCCATACCCATGTGGAAGCTACTCCTGCCTCTGCCCATGTTTCTATTACTTATGATAAGATGCTCCAGCACCTGTCCTGTGTGGCTGCTTCTTGAAGGTGAGCCACTTCAGCCTTCACCTCTTACATTCACCTTTTGAGGATGACTTTGCCAGCCCCTAACTCTAATAGTCTTCAGGTCTGAGCCACGAAGGGATCTAGACCTGTGCAGCCGCACTTTCCCTAGACCTCAATGCCCTTAGTTTTGTCAGTACTTATTCCCCACTGAATATAGTCTTTTACTGTGCCACATGGATCTAGCTCCTCCTAAGAAGTGCCTTAACCTGGCCAAAGTCATACAGTTTGGGATAATTCCCTCTTCTTTCTAGTGATAAGTAATGGGAATTACTGCAGCTCTCTTTCTCAGGGAGCTTGCAATTCACATCTCCTTCCTCTTTTGCCTACTGGTGTCTCTTTCTGCCCCCCCACGAGGCAGTTTACCTTGGTCACTGTTCCGAGGGTTAGACATAAGTGTCCATGTGCCTGTGGCAGGAAAGGCAGTAGGTACTACATGGGCACTACCATAATGAGTCTCAGGGATCCCTCAGTAGTTCATCTGTGTGCAATGTACAAAAACCTTCCTGAAACACATTAAGCAGACATGGAGAACAAGAGCATTGCAAACTTAACTTACTCCCTCCACTGTCATGTGCCTTCACTTTACCACTTCATCAGCAAGGGGTGCACATAAGACAACATTCGAGTAAGAGCTCCCACAATCCCCAGGGACCTAGAGGAAGAATCAGGGGACATTCTCATCTTTTGATAATTAAATTGACTGCTAAATATATATGGACTAGCTACATTTTTATCTTATTTGGAAATGAGACAATGTGGGGTTAACTGAAATACGACTGCAGGGCCTCATTTATGAGGTTTTGACGTAGGGCAGCGCAGCAGGCCTTCCTGCTGCGCTTCCTTACGGCAAAGGAAAAGGGCAGGAATGCGCCATATCTATAAGATACCAAAGGGGATGATGGACGGAGCGTTAGAGCAAATCAAACACTCAACCCCAGTCCCTTGCTCACTTTGCCACTGGATTCAAGATAGCCTGGCTGATGAGGGTTTTGAACCCGAAACCGGTCCCAGGATGCTTGTTTCCGGTCCAGGGAAGACATGGCTTGGCAGTTCGGGCTGGACTGTTCCCATGAGGCACAGGGTCAGACTGATTTGCATATGGCCATGTCTGAACTGGGGTGGTGGAGTGAGCTAAAGAATGATGATGGATTAAACCCAGATCAGTTGACTGGGGGTGAGTGTTTGATTTGCTCTAACGCTCCGTCCATCATTCCCTTTGGTATCGCTTTGTTCGCCCTAAGTTGGCAGGGTATGCCCAGACGTGGGTCCCTTGCTCACTTTGCCACTGGATTCAAGATAGCCTGGCTGATGAGGGTTTTGAACCCGAAACCGGTCCCAGGATTCTTGTTTCCGGTCCAGGGAAGACATGGCTTGGCAGTTCGGGCTGCACTGTTCCCATGAGGCACAGGGTCAGACTGATTTGCATATGGCCATGTCTGAACTGGGAGTGGTGGAGTGAGCTAAAGAATGATGATGGATTAAACCCAGATCAGTTGACTGGGGGTGAGTGTTTGATTTGCTCTAGCGCTCCGTCCATCATTCCCTTTGGTATCGCTTTGTTCGCCCTAAGTTGGCAGGGTATGCCCAGACGTGGGTCCCTTGCTCACTTTGCCACTGGATTCAAGATAGCCTGGCTGATGAGGGTTTTGAACCCGAAACCGGTCCCAGGATTCTTGTTTCCGGTCCAGGGAAGACATGGCTTGGCAGTTCGGGCTGCACTGTTCCCATGAGGCACAGGGTCAGACTGATTTGCATATGGCCATGTCTGAACTGGGGTGGTGGAGTGAGCTAAAGAATGATGATGGATTAAACCCAGATCAGTTGACTGGGGGTGAGTGTTTGATTTGCTCTAACGCTCCGTCCATCATCCCCTTTGGTATCGCTTTGTTCGCCCTAAGTTGGCAGGGTATGCCCAGACGTGGGTCCCTTGCTCACTTTGCCACTGGATTCAAGATAGCCTGGCTGATGAGGGTTTTGAACCTGAAACCGGTCCCAGGATGCTTGTTTCCGGTCCAGGGAAGAAATGGATTGGCAGTTCGGGCTGGACTGTTCCCATGAGGCACAGGGTCAGACTGATTTGCATATGGCCATGTCTGAACTGGGGTGGTGGAGTGAGCTAAAGAATGATGATGGATTAAACCCAGATCAGTTGACTGGGGGTGAGTGTTTGATTTGCTCTAACGCTCCGTCCATCATCCCCTTTGGTGCTCGCTTTGTTCGCCCTAAGTTGGCAGGGTATGCCCAGACGTGGGTCCCTTGCTCACTTTGCCACTGGATTCAAGATAGCCTGGCTGATGAGGGTTTTGAACCCGAAACCGGTCCCAGGATGCTTGTTTCCGGTCCAGGGAAGACATGGCTTGGCAGTTCGGGCTGGACTGTTCCCATGAGGCACAGGGTCAGACTGATTTGAATATGGCCATGTCTGAACTGGGGTGGTGGAGTGAGCTAAAGAATGATGATGGATTAAACCCAGATCAGTTGACTGGGGGTGAGTGTTTGATTTGCTCTAACGCTCCGTCCATCATCCCCTTTGGTATCGTTATATCTATAAGATACGGCGCATTCCTGTCTTTTTCCCCTGCGCCGGCGCACAATGGGCTGCCGTGCGCCAACGCAGGCACCTTTGCACCATGGTGCAAGGGTGCCTGCATTGCAGGGATGATTATTTTTCTACAGGAAGGGAAACCTTTCTGTACAAAAATAATCACAAGAGGCTTCTTTCTCTTTCTATGTGTGCTGCAGAATGCAGCACGCATAGAAAAAGGAAAAACGAGGAGAAATAACGATATTTCTCCTCGTTGTGCCTCCCTTACGCCTCCCCTGGGGAAGCGTAAGCTTTTGGCGCTGCCTCAGATTTACGATTTCTCGTAAATCTGGGGCAGTGTCAAAAGGCCATGGATGTTGCTGGGAACGCCCCCAGCAACACTCATTGCACGCCCCTTTAACGTAGAACACTGCGTTAAAGGGACTGATATTTATCAGGCAGCATTAAGCCAAAAAAGTGGCTTAGTGCTACCTGATAAATATTACGCCGGCTTCTGCGCCACGGAACGTCAAAAAAAGTGACGTTCCAGAGGCGCAAGGAGTCTCATAAATGAGGCCCACAGTCTTTGATTTAAAGCTTCATTTTTAAAATTAGGAATCTTTGCTTACTAACATAAGAGACAAAAAAACTATAATTGAAGTAAAAAAAATTAAGAACAGCAAAAGGTTGTTAGAAACAGATGGAAAGAATCACGTGGCCCATATTTATCAGATTTTCATCCAGCACAATGCAGCAAGCCACCTTGCTGCCCTGCATGAAAGGGACAGGACAAGAATGTGCCATATTTAACATTCCTGTCCTTTCCTAGTGCTGGCACACTTTTGTCTGCCTAGTGCCAACGTAGGCCCCCTGGCACCATGGTGCAAGGGTTTTCTGCATTGTAGGCATGATTATTTTTGTTCAGGAAGGGAATCTTTCCTGCACAAAAACAATCCTTAGAGGCATTTTCTCCTTGTTATGTGTGCTACATGATGCAGCACATGTAGAAAGAGGGAAAACAAGGAGAACTAAAGATATTTCTCCTCTTTACACATCACCTGGGAAGGCGAAGCATTTTGAAGCATTCCCATGTGTAACACTAATGGCAAATATGGGAATGCGCCAAAATCCATGGGTGGATGCGTGGGAGCACCCACGCTCCACCCATGGAACGCCTCCTTGGGGCAGAGTAACGCGAGGCAGTGATTTGCACTGCCTTGCGTTACTCTATATTCATCAAGCCACCAGTCGCGGCCGGCATGACAGTGGGGGTGTAGGGGGGTCGCGCAGGGAGGGGGGGGGTTAATTTAAAAAGAAATTAAAACTTACCTCCGGTCCCGCGTCGCGTCTCCTCTCTCTGCTCCTCACGGGAAGCAGGCAGCCTCCCTCTCCTCCCCTAAGCCAATCACAACGCTGCAATGGCAGAGTTGTGATTGGCTGGGACGCCAACCACACAGGCATCTATGGGGAGGCCGTTTTCTCCATGCAGGCTGCATGCAGTCTACATGGAGAAAATGGGAGAGTGCCTATGACTGGTTTGGTCGGCCCTGGGGCCGACCAAACAGTTAGCGTCCCACAACAGTGGGCAAGCCAATACCCCCCTGCCTAGAGCAGGACCGCCCACCCTCCCACCCCCAACCAAACCCTTCTGCTTTCTCTCAGTGCGAGAAGCAGAAACATAAAATAGTATTCATAATACCATTTTATGTTTCTGCTTCTTGCACTGCGAGCACAGTGAGGCGACGCTCCTCCGCCCACATGGAGGAGCTGCCCCTGCAAGCCACGCAGGGCTATGCAAGGTGCCCTTGTATGGTTTGTTAAATCTCACTTAGGTTTTGCGTCGCCCTTGCACTACCTAAATGTGGCCCCCTGTGTATGCTTGTTAGTGTTTGTGTGTATTTTTGTAAGAGAAACCTACAAAATACCAGGAGCTAACATTTAAAAAAAATGTTCATTGTGTGGAAAGGGAGCCGCCTGACAAGAGTAAGTGGAAGAGACATTTTCCATTACTCCCTCTCATACCGGCTGGAGAATAATTTGCAAAGGCTGGATAAATTGCATTTTAAGAAGTGTAATGACGTGTAATAATTTCCTGTCACCATGTCAGTTACTGGCAGACTAAGCTTGGTTCTCTCGATTTTTTCTCAGCGTGTGTACATGAAGATTGAGAGACAAACTTGTGGGAAAACGAAATGCCCCTTTGTAGGATGATCCGCAGCAAAAACTAATGAAAGCATATTTGTAAAAAAGCAGGTGGAGCTCAAGATAAAAGCCGGTTCTTCTCAGTAACCCGCCCAGAAACTAATTCACTTTTGCTTTCCCATTAATCTTGCATAAAAGACTCTTCAGGAGGTCAGAGGTCTAACTGCGGGGAGTTGCACTTTAGGGAAAGGAGATGTAAAAACACTCAGAAACCAAGTAAAAGAGCGTTCAAAAGAAAATATTGTTTTTGTGGTATTCTGGATAAATTTGCACTGCCACATACCGACAAACACTGGCGCATATTGTAATCTCACGCTTGTCTGAACCCCTCAAACAAACAAAAAATAGCATAGTGAATTCAGACTCAAATGAGATGGCTTGCACACTCTCTCTTTTTCCCCGCTTTTCTACTGTACAGTCGAGATTATGAATACCATAATATATCATTCCCTCTTAAATGAGTTAACTCGGTAATGGGTGGCATTCTTGTAAACTGGAACACATCGTATTCAGTCATTCCTGTCTTTTTGTTATATTTTATTAAATAGATTAGATCGTAAAACCTTTTAGGAAGAAAGGACAGTAGAAAAATATGTAAGAGCAAAGAAGTTAGGACTAATGGAAGGAAGGCAGAGAAGAAAGGAGTGAGGGAGGGAAGGAAGCAACACAGTACTAAGGGCAATGCACATTAATAATAAACAAACATGGATGAAGCCCATTGTTCTTGCCCCTGAAAATCATCAGTCTATGTATATGCTTCAGAGTGTTGAACTGTGTTGCCAGAAACTTTACAAATCTTATTTCTAAGCACCTATAAGATGCACATCTCTGCTACACTTCCTATGCTTCTTTTTGGAACAACATTGGACAGAGTTAGAAACCTAGATGGAACTTCAGGTGTTTGATCGATGATGGGACAAAGGTCAATCTGTTATTAATTGGGGATCCCAGGCTGAGAAGTGAGATGGACCTGGTGCTTTGCATAATTCAATACATAAGTATCCACTCACTCACTGTGTCTCTTAGACTCTCACTTCACTACATCTGCTAAGTCACTCCTACCATAGTGGAAGCCTTCTTTCTACTGTGCTACAATAGGCATTTTTCAAATTTTTAGGAGCCAAAGAACATTATTCATTGACATCTGTCGCCATTAGCACCAGCAGGTGTCAGTTAAGTGGTACCAGGGTTTTCCACAAAGTTAGGTTGATAGAGATGCTGAGGCTGCGCTGAACAAGTCAAAAACTGCATCATCTACTCCAAAAAGGAAAGCAAAATAAAGGGCCAGAGTTATCAAGGTTTTGTGTCACCCTTGCACCACGCAAGTGCGATTTTTCACCTTGTGTGGCCCTGCAATGCTTGATAAATGTAGCAAATGCAGCGCAAATCCCTGCCATGCATCACTCAGCCCCAGAGAGGCATTCCATGGGTGGAGGTGTGTTCCCATGTATCCCCCCATGGATTTTGGCGCATTACCAGATTTACCATTAGTTGTCATCCTGGGAATGCATCAGAAAGCTACACCTCCCCAGGTGAGGCACAATGAGGAGAAATATCTTTATTTCTACTAGTTTTTTTCCTCTTTCTACATGTGGTGCATTCTGCAGCACACATAAAAAAGGAAAATGCCTCTCAGGATTATTTTTATGAAGGAAGGTGTCCTTTCTAGCACAAAAAAAATCTTGCCTACAAGGCAGGAACCCTTGCACCATGACGCAAAGGTGCCTGCATTGGCGCTAGGCAGCCAAAAGTATGCCAGGCATTAGGAAAGGACAGGAATGCGCCGCATAATGTTCACACAGCGCAGCAAGGTGGCTTGCTGTGCTGCATGAAAAAATGATAAATATGGGCCTAAATGTCAACCCAATACCCGAGGGCCTTATAGCAAGTGCACAGATTTCAAATGAGTGCTGCTGGGATGTATGTAATTGCATTTTTTATTAAATGTTTTTCAAACCACACTAATTTGCACAAAATGTGTTTGCCAGTATCTTCTGTGAGTTTATTTTTTAATACTAGGGCAAACCTTGAGTAAAAAAGTAATGCACAATACCAGCAGGAGACGGGTTCTAGCAGAAAATATCTCTCAGCTAGACATTTTCTGCTCAAACCAGTCTTTCACGGGCACAACAAATACACAAAATTGCAGAATGAGACATTATAATTTCACAAGGGCCTACTGCTCAATACACAGTCACTATCACTATCACAATCAACATCACCATCACAGCTATCTATAAATTCACCAAAAGCATATTCAAAAATCCTTGCTTATCAACATTAGTACATACTCACCATGGGAAGCAGGGAGGACAGTTGACCGAGGCAATGCAGTTTCTGGGGTCAAAGCAAGCATTTTCTCTCACAGTAAAGAAGTATTCTTGTCCTTTGCACCAGAATTCCAATGTCTTTCTGAACTTTTGTCATAAGAGAAAATAATACTGAAAACTTATCCAGGCAAAAGAGGATTTGGTTTTGCAAAGGTACAATGTGGGCAAAGATTAGAATCTGATTCTGAGACGTTGGCTTGGATACCAACTTCCACGTACAAGAGGGCAATTTATAGGGTTTGGAATAAAAACAACCTTATCAAGGATATATGACCACTTTTCTAGGGTTGCTTTGACATGTAGCATTGTGCCATTACTCACCCATCATCTTCTTTAACTATAAGATAACATGGTACCTTATGATCCTGCGGGCATTTCATTTTCCACTAGTATTCTTCTCTAGAAGATTATGGGCTTGATCTAAATTTGGCGAAGGTGGATGTCCTATCAAAAAACAAAAACAGCGGTTCAACCATTCACAGTCATGCAGTTCTGTCCAAAGTATTTAGATTTAGGCAGTTTGATGGGCGAAGGTCCATCATACTGCAACCTTTGCACCATTTTCTTTACTCTGGCAACTGTGCTATACACTACACACGGCAAATGACCCAACAGAAAATCATTGCTCCATCTGCTATATTTAGAATATCATTTCAATTGATGGACACTTGGTGGTTCATCCTCCACACTTGTTTTTGGTGAAAAAGGCCATAAATAGCCAAACCCCACCCACAACCCCCACACAACCAACTCAATCACCATGCACATTCTACTACAATTGATGGGACTCTGTGTGGCAGTGATGGAGGAAAAACAATACAATGCACTACAAATTAGGTAAGGTAAGTACAACACTTCTAACTTTTTAAATGAACTATGTTTACTACAAATCTCATTAAACATAACTTTATGTACACCAATGCATATCTGCCAACAATAGGCCTTCTCTCCGTCTGTCTAGATAGCTCACATTACCTGCCCATAAAAAATACTCATTATTAGCATTTAATTTACAGACCCTGGGTACATGTAGTACAATTAACTAGGGACTGAAAAGTAAATTAAATGTAATGGTGCTTGCACCAGTATTAGGTTTGGTATATAATGGTACCTATACCATCTTGGCAAAAATATTATATTCAATACATACTCTATGCATATCAAAAGTGGTTCAGATCACCATTTTTCCACTATTTGCTTGAGACATTGTTAAACACATCTTGGATTATTCCACAGTGGTATTTTATCTTCATGTCTTTCTGTCAGCTTTGATGTGTTGTTTTGCTTTTAATGGGATGCATGAGGATCTATTTTATATACATAAAAGCAGACTCTATCCTCACACCTTAAATGTTTAACTCCTTCAAAGCAATTTTTTTTAGGACTCGAGCTGTAATTTTTATTTGTTTTTGGCATCGAACGACTAGGGGATATGAGTCTCTACAGAACCCAAAAATGTAAACGGTTGGTCCTCCTCTTACCCAAAGTGCCATAAGGTTGCTACTGGAATCCAAGGTAAGACCAGGAAAGCTGCAGTTATGCCATACAGCCAACAGATTTCCTCAGAGGGAAATATAATTGCTTGAAAGTTAAAGCTGCACTACATAGCCAAGAGATATCCTCACAGACAAATAAAATGGAGATGGAAAGCTGCAGTTGTGCTGTCTTACCTACAGATGTTCTCACAGAAGATGAAGGAATTTTGTTGTACTAAAGGGAAGACAAATATGCTCAATGTGGAGGGAAGACCTACATTGCCTCTTGCTAGAAATGGGGGTCTCTAGTTGGCAGTGGCTTGCACCCTGTCCAAGTAGGGAACCTTATTCTAGTCAGGATAAGGGAGTTACACACCCAAGATAACCCCCTGCTCACCCCCTTGGTGGCTTGGCATAAGCAGTCAGGCTTATCTCAGAGGCAATGTGTAAAGCATTTGTACATAAACACACAGTCACACAGTGTAAACACTATATGGACTCCACATCAGTTTAGAAAAATAACCAATCTTTATATAAATAAAACGAGACCAAAATGACAAAAATCCAACATACACAAGCAAAGAGATCACTTTTAAAAGGTTCAAAACAGTTCATTAGATAGGAAACTATGGATGCATCACTTTTTAGTTCAAAGTACCTGGGATGTGTCAAAATCAAAATACAAAAACAGGCGCAGGGGAGATGAGGCGCTAAAAACGGTGCACAGACATAATATCGAGTTTTTTATTTTGACCTACATTAATATTGAGTTTTAAATATCGTAGGGACAGAATATCGACATCAAGAATATCGTTGACCAGAATATCGACCTGAAGGTAAGAAATATCGTTTTTGTTAATATCGAAGTTAGTAATATCGATAGCAAAAATATCGATGTTAATAATATCGATGTTTATGTTAGTGTTATGTATTTTAGTATGTATTTTATATGTATGTGTTCCACATGTTTTGTTATGTTTTGTATTTTTTTTTAAATATATGTATTAATTGTTTAGAAGTTAGTAATTTGTTTTTAAAGTAAATTTTGCGTTTTAGTACCGTAGCGGGTTGTGGGTTTATAGGGGAATAGGGTGGGAAGTAATTTAATTATAGTAAATTAAATCATAATTTTTAGAAATTATTAATTATTTTTAAATAAATTTTGCATTTTAGTTCTGTAGCGGGTTGTGGGTTTATAGGGAAATAGGGTGTGAAGTAATTTAATTGTAATTAAGTAATTATTAATTTTAATTTATTGGCATTGATAATTAATTTATTGTTAATTAATTATTAATTGGTAATTAATTGTTATTAATTGATTAATTGATAATTATATTAATTGTGTTAATTTTTTATTGGAAAGTGTTGTGGGTTTATAGGAGAATAGGGTCGGAAGTAAATAATTATAATAAATGAATTAACAATTTTTATTTTTTGGTATTGATAATTAATTTATTGTTTATTAATTATTAATTGGTAATTAATTTGTATTAATTGATAAATATATTAATTGTGTTAATTTAGTTTAGGAGCGGGTTGTGTGTTTATAGGGGAATAGGGTGGGAAGTAATTTATTATAATTAAGTAATTATTTATTCATATGTATTGGTATTGATAATTAATTTATTGTTAATTAATTATTAATTGGTAATTCATTTTTATTAATTATTATTTTTGGGTATTGATAATTACTTATTGTTTATTAATTATTAATTGGTAATTAAGTTTTATTAATACATTAATTGATACATATATTAATTGTGTTAATTTAGTTTAGGTGCGGGTTGAGTGTTTATAGGGGAATAGGGTGGGTAGTAATTTATTATAATTAAGTAATTATTTATTAATATTTATTGGTATTGATAATTAATGTATTGTTAATTAATTATTAATTGCTAATTAATTTTTATTAATTATTATTTTTGGGTATTGATAATGAATGTATTGTTTATTAATCATTAATTGCTAATTAATTTTTATTAATTGATTAATTGATAATTATATTAATTGTGTTACATTTTATGCGGAGTGTGTTGTGTGTTTATTGGGGAATAGTGTGGGAAGTAATTTCATGTTATTAAAGTAATTATTAATTTTAATTTATTGGTATTTATAATTAATTTATTAATAAATCATTATTTAATTTAAATAATTATTTAATTGATAAGTATGTTATTTTTAACCCCTACGCTATCCAACACTTTCCCTACTGTTGCCCTCTCTGGAGTTGGGATAGCAATTATAACCCCTACGCTATCCAACACTTTCCCTACTGTTGCACTCTTTGGAGTGGGAATAGTAATTTTTACCCCTACGCTATCCAACACTTTCCCTACTGTTGCACTCTCTGGAGTTGGAATAGTAATTTTTACCCCTACTCTATCCAACACTTTCCCTACTGTTGCACTCACTGGAGTTGGAATAGTAATTTTAACCCTTTTACTATCCAACACTTTCCCTACTGTTGCACTCTCTGGGGTGGGAATAGTAATTTTTACCCCTACGCTATCCAACACTTTCCCTACTGCTGCACTCTCTGGAGTGGGAATAGTAATTTTTACCCCTACGCTATCCAACACTTTCCCTACTGTTGCACTCTCTGGAGTGGGAATAGTAATTTTTACCCCTACGCTATCCAACACTTTCCCTACTGTTGCACTCTCTGGAGAGGGAATAGTAATTTTTGCCCCTACGCTATCCAACACTTTCCCTACTGTTGCACTCTCGGGAGTTGGAATAGTAATTTTTACCCCTACTCTATCCAACACTTTCCCTACTGTTGCACTTTCTGGAGTTGGAATAGCAATTATAACCCCTACGCTATCCAACACTTGCCCTACTGTTGCACTCTCTGGAGTGGGAATAGTAATTTTTACCTCTACGCTATCCAACACTTTCCCTACTGTTGCGCTCTCTGGAGTTGGAATAGTAATTTTTACCCCTACGCTATCCAACACTTTCCCTACTGTTGCACTCTCTGGAGTGGGAAAAGTAATTTTTGCCCCTACGCTATCCAACACTTTCCCTACTGTTGCACTCTTGGGAGTTGGAATAGTAATTTTTACCCCTACTCTATCCAACACTTTCCCTACTGTTGCACTTTCTGGAGTTGGAATAGCAATTATAACCCCTACGCTATCCAACACTTTCCCTACTGTTGCACTCTCTGGAGTGGGAATAGTAATTTTTACCTCTACGCTATCCAACACTTTCCCTACTGTTGCACTCACTGAAGTGGGAATAGTAATTTTTACCCCTACGCTATCCAACACTTTCCCTACTGTTGCACTCTCTGGAGTTGGAATAGTAATTTTAACCCCTTTGCTATCCAACACTTTCGCTACTGTTGCACTCTTTGGAGTGGGAATAGTAATTTTTACCCCTACGCTATCCAACACTTTCCCTACTGTTGCACTCTCTGGAGTGGGAATAGTAATTTTTACCTCTGCGCTATCCAACACTTTCCCTACTGTTGCACTCTTTGGAGTGGGAATAGTAATTTTTTTCCCTCCGCTATTCAATATTTTTCTGTTTTGTTTTAGTTAATGTTGTGTATAATTTATTTTTAAAACATTAAAAATATTGTAGTTTTTTAATTTGTTATATATATTTTTTTTAATTTTATTTATATTATTTTTGTATGTGTATATATGTATTTATAATTTCTAAAATGTTTTTAACAATTTATAAGTTATTAAAATAATTATTTATGATTATTATTAAGTAAGTATATACATGATATTTTATATGTATATGTTTAATTTATTTTAACATTATATGTATTAGTTATTATTTTTAAACATTTTTAAATATTTGTAACTATGTTTCTTTTAATTATATGTATTATTTACTTTATTTTACATAATTTTTTTAACATTTGAAAAAAACGATATTTTTTACGACGATATTTTTGACCGATATTTTTTTCTCGATATTTTTGTACTTACCATGATGTAGATAGAATGTCGATATTCTTGACTTCGATATTTTTGTCACGATATTTTTGTACCTCGATATTGTTGTAGTCGATATTTTGTCAGTGATTCGCTAAAAACAAAGCGATGCTTCGATTCCTTACTCTCAGGGGCAGTGATGCAGCGATTTCTTACTGCCAGAGGAGGTGATGAATTGATTCTTTGCTGCGGTGCAGAGGAAGTGATCCATTGATTCATTGCTGTCAGGGGAGGTGGTGTGTCAATTCCCTTCTGCGAAGGGAGGAGGTGTATTGCATTTCAGATATGAGGCCTTGGTTTCTTACTGCTGGGCAACTTCGATGTAGACTTGGCTCACATGAGCGATGTGTGTAAAATCTGGGCGCACTGGGTTTGATGTGGCGAACTGGCACAGCGTCCATTTTCCCAACTGCGAGCAGGTGATGCGTCAAATATTCAGCCGCACAGCAGGGCCTGCATTGGAGTCAGAGTGGGTGCCTCGGATGTCGGAGGCACGGTGCTCAGAGCTCGGGATGCAGCAAACTTAGAGCCGCAAGACAGGTGCTGCGATGATTCTTTGGCCGCGGCGATGTGTTGGATTTTCAATGGCATGATAGGCTTGTGGTGAGAAAAACAGTAGGTGAAGACCGGTGCATAGATTTTCTTCTTTTCTTGCAGCAGAAGCCACCTCCAAGTGCCCAGAACTGGAATTGGCAACAATTGGCATGTCAGAACTCCCAGGAGAGGAGTTCAGGGGCTATAGAGTTCTTAACAGCAGATAAGCACACACAAGCCCTTGGAGAACCCTGGCAAGCAGGTTGATGAAAATAAAGTCAGTCTTTTCACTCTCCAAGACAGAAACAGAAAGCAGCAGGCCAGCACAACACAGCAACAAGCAGAGTGGAAGTTCCCCTCCTACAGCTTCTCCAGCTCTTCTTCTTGGCAGAATCTCCTCTTAGTCCAGAAGTGTTCTCAAAATGTGGGGTCAGAGTTCCAATACTTATACCCCTTTCTACCTTTGAAGTAGGCATGCTTCAAAGGATAGTCTTTGTAGTGCACAAGATCCTGTCTTGCCCTGACCTGGCTCCAGACACACTACGGGGGGTGGAGACAGCTTTCTGTGAGGACAGGCACAGCCTTATTCAGGTATCAATGGCAACTCCTCCCACCACTCTAGCTCAGGAAGGCCCATCAGTCTGGTGATGGGCTATCAGGATAGACAGTTCACACCTCAGCTCCCTGCGTGTGACTGTCTAGAGGGAATGCAAAAACAGCCCAACTGTCAGTCTAAACAAGACGAGGAATCCACATGCAGGCAGAGACAGAGAATGGTAAAGCAAGAAAAACGGCCACTTTCTAAAAATATATGAATTATCGAAATCAATTGCAATAATCAAAAAAGTGGAATATATCTAAATAACAATAGCGGGTGTATACTTTTTTTGTAGAAATTTATATAATTAAATAATTTGCAGGGTACAAAACAACATTCACATAAACAAAAATTACAGAGATTGAGAGTTTTTCAAGTAGAATTGTCTCACAGTCACTTTTGTAGATAACCCATTTCTCCAGCCTATTTACAAATAGAAATTATTATTCAACTTTCAATAATTAATTCCTATATAACAACTTTTTTGTTGAAAGTTGGTTAAATATGTCGACGTTTCGGTCTTGTACCGTGATACATTTAGTAGACCATCTTCAGGACAAAGAAATTCATATATGGACTGAAGACCCTCAAGATAGGATCAAAGTAAGGGCTTTGAAGCAATTAGTCCAGATGAATAAATGCATCAAAACGATGCTTGCCTATTGGTATACTATAATTTTCATGCGCGGTCTTGGTATGGTTTTGCCGTTAACCATTTGGCGAATCGATACTTGTGCTGTCGAGTACGTTAAACACCATCAGAGATCGTTGCCGTTAACCCTTTGGCAAATCGATACTTGCGTTGTTGAGTAAGTTAAACACTGTCCGAGATCGGCATCCTGGCAGCTGTTTCCCTGTGGCCAGGACGCCGATCTCGGATGGTGTTTAACTTACTCTGCAACGCAAGTATCGATTCGCCAAATGATTAACAGCAACAATCTCTGATGGTCAAGGTGGAGAGACTATGTCCAAGAACATAGAACTGCAGCAACAAGTAAGTGAAAAGGGGAATGAATCAACAGGATGCATTGAAGCTATGTTGAGGAGTATATCAGAGGAAAGCAGTTTTGCAATTTCATAGATCAACCAGAAAGACATTTGCGATACATGTCAAAACCTTAGTGACAAATTAGATGAGTTGCATGAAAGAACTGCAATATTGGAAGAGCATATCGTGAGTACTAGTAAGGTGGTGGAGGAAAATACTAAAGAGTTGGCTCTCTTAAAGCACAGGGATAAAAGCACCCAAGAGGCTTTGGAGAGAATAGAAAATCAAGGCAGGAGGAATAATATTAAGATTACAAAGATACCAGAAGCTGCAGAGACAGGTGATATAAAGGCTTTCGTTATAAGTCCGATAAGATAGAGTGTGTTCAATGGAAGAAGTGACCCCATGCTAGAAGACCTAGAGCAAGATATTCAGAGGTTCCATAGGGATCAATACAGTCTTCACCCCAAAAAAAGCAGCTGAATTTTTGCAATTTCTTTGTGAAGGATTTTATATTAAATACGTCTCTGAAGAATAAGGGCTTTATTACGAGTTTGGCGGTCTTGCAGCAGGCCGCCACACCAGCGCCCGGCTACAAGACCACCAAACCCATAGTCAAACCTACCACGGGAATAAGATTTAATCCTGTGTGGGTGGTCCTGCTGTGGCAGGCCTATGCTGGTGCATATCTAAGGCACATAGGTGTGCATTAGACATACACTGCTGTGAGACAGCCGCAGTCTGTTCCTGCACGGAAAGAAATGCACAACGTTGTGCATTTCTTTCCGTGGAGGAACAGGGGATGCAAAAATACACTGGGGCACAACATGTGCCCCCCTGCATGCATTCCCAGAGACAATAGGAGCCCCACCACCATCCTTTCCATGGCAGGCTCACCGCAATGAAAATGATGGCGGTGAGACAACTCATAATATGCTTGGCGGTGCTGCAGCGGCATAGCAAAAAATACGGACATAGCTCATGCATCGACTTTTGGATAGAGGATAGACTTCTGGTACACTAGGTTAAGAGAATCAAGTATATTCCATCTTTTCTTTCAGACCATGTCTTGGTTAGTTTGGAGATAATAGTGAGTAAGGAAGATGGACCTCATAGGTGGACAGAGAAAGAAGACTTCTTGCTAAGCCTATGTTAATAGTGAAGCTAAAAGCTGAGTCTAAATGGCAGGCTGAAATAAATGTAGGCATTGTGCCCATAAGTATGGCATGGGATGCTTATAAAGCAGATGTAAAGGGAGTCATTACTGAATGGGCTAAGAGATACTCTAAGGAAGATCGAGCAGAAGAACTGGCATGGGTAGATAAAATGGCAAGGCTGGAGAGACAGCTAGTAGATACTGCACTGTCTACTGTGGAGCTCAGGTTGCAGGAAGAAATAGAAAGTTGTAAAGAGTCAAGGATTCAAGCAGAACTTAAGCCACATGGGAGATGGTAGTCCGGCAGTCTGCAGAAATTCGAGTATGGCAAAAAAGTGGGGAACGTTTTAGCATGGAATGTTAGGAGGCAAAGAATGAGGAATAACATACCTGTTGCCAGGATATCTCGAGGGAGATGTGTTCAGGAAATGCAGAGACATGCAAAGTATTTTGGTCTTTTTTTCAGAAACTATATGCTAAACAGGGAGGGGTGACTAAGCAGGAAATAGAAGCTTGGCTAGATACATTGACTCTTCCGAAATCAGACTGTCTAGAGTGGGTAGATTTCGTACGGGAAATCTCAGAAGAGGAGATCAGGGCAGCCATAGCTGGAATAAAAAAGGGGAAAGCAGCAGGCCCTGATGGGTTGCCAGGAGAATTATACAAAAATTAGTTTATGAAATAATACCCATGAGACTGGAACTGTTCAACGGTATCCTTTGTAAGGGAATGGATCCACCACGCTCATGGGGGGAGACAACAATTGTAGTTATCCATAAGCCTAATAAACCCCAACATAAGTGCAAGCCTTACCAACCAATTTCTTTGCTGAATTGTGACTATAAAGTCTTTGCTACAATTCTGGCCAGGAGACTTGCTGGTGTGGTGGGAAAATTGGTGTGGGGCAATCAGAAGGGGTTTATACCAGACAGACAATTGAACGTGCGAGTCGATCAAATAATAGAAGAGATCGATTTGGCCTACACGTTGCAGGCCCCATTACCCCTGATTACTTGTGTGCAGCTAAGGCATTTGACCAGGTTAATTTGGAGTTTTTATGGTCTTGTCTGAAGAACTCTGGCATCCTGTTTGAGTTTATTCAGGCAGTTAGGGCTTAGTATCAGAAACCCTAGGTCAAAATCTTGGTTAATAATTCACTTACAGAGAGAGTGGAGATTGAGAGGGGTACAAGACAGGGTTGCCCTCTGTCCCCGATTCTTTTTGACCGTTTTATTGAGCCTTCGGCCTAAGCAATTAGAGTGGAGAAAGGATGTAAGCCATTCGATGTGGCAGGTATAGGAGAAAGATCACTCTATATGCATATGATCTGATAATATTTACTAGTGAACCAGAATCAGCAATTAACATCTTTTCCCTAGGAGTATATGTACTCTAAAACAGCAGGGAGTCAACCTAGATTCAAATATTGGCAACTCAGCTCCTGGGTGGGGGCATTAAAACAAGGAAGAGGTATGGAGGACTCGACACTGGAGAGAGACTTACACAAGTCTGGTGCACATAAAATGGAATTGGCGAAATGGTGCCAATTACTGTGTGACACAGAGGATAAAGGAAACCTCCACTCTATCAGAAGTAGAGCAGATGCTTGCTAGATGGAGAGCTGGAGAATTTTTGGCAAGTATCCTTTGAGCTTCTATACGTCATTGTCATTCCTGCTTTCCCTTAAAAGAGACCATCTTTTTACTCTACATAGGGCCTACTGGACTACTCAGAAAATGGCAAGAGTGGCGAAATCAAGTGAAAACTCCTGTAGAAAGTATGGTGACCCAGACGTGGACGATATACAGAACAGGACCTTGCGCTCGAATTGACAGCTTCTTCTCTGCTCTCCTTCTTACCGTAAAGCTAGGATTGGAGGGCGCGCCTTTGCAGTAAGAACCGCCGTCCTATGGAATGCTATGCCTCTCTACTTACGCAGAGCTGAATCTGAATCCACTTTTAGGAGTGCCTTGAAAACTTGGCTTTTTGATCTACCTTAGTTTGTCTTTTTTTCCTTTCTCCTTTTCTCTTTGTCTCTTTGTAGCGCCGGGACACCGCCGTTGGTGGTAGCCGAGCGCTTTATAAATGTCTTGGTATGGTATACCTATGTTTGTTTCATGTCCACTTTTTAAGCCATTCTGGATGACGTAAATAGGTTAATAAGGGCGATTACAGGAATAGACTATAAGGTAAGCCCTAACTTTATTTTGTTTTGTTGTTGGGACAGGGGATATTGGAGAACAAGAACGAGATCATAAAAAAACTGTTCCTTTATTTAATGATGCTCATGCGGCATTTGATATGAAGAAGATGGGTGGATAATAATCCCCCCATTGCCAAAAAGTGGCTGCAGTTGATTGAAAGGACTATCAAGTTTGACAGAACATGCTTTAAAGAAAAGAGAATTACATTTTTGTTACCAGTCTTGTGTTGGATAAGTTCTGATTAGGGAAATTAAGGAATATTATGAGGGAAACTGTCCGATAATGACACCATAAAAGGGCCATAGGTATTTACCCTGGTGGCCAATTCCGAGTGTCCGACAACAGGGTGGCTTGATGGGCCAGAGAAAGGAAGGTAAATACAACCAGCCCATGTCAGGAGCAGTGTGTTAAGAGGGTAAAGCAGGTCCAAGGTCATGAGGACTGTTAGGGAAAAAAAAGAAGAAGTGTGCAATGTAGATGGAAGACCTGTTGCACTCTACTACAAACAAATGTCTTCACAGAAGAGTACAATGGAAATGGAAAGTTGCAGTTGTACTATGCTAGCAACAGAGGTCATTACAGAAGAGTGCAATGGAGATGGAATGCTGCAGCTGCACTACTCTACCTGCAGAGACTTCTCACACAAGAGTGCAATGGAGATGGAGATGGAATGCTGCTGTTGTGCTACACTAACCACCAGAGGTCCTCCCAAAAGAGTACAATTTAGATGAAAAACTTGTTGCACTCTGCTATCAACAGAGGTCCTCACAGAAAAGTACAATGGAGATGAAAAGCTGCAAATGTGTTATACTGCCAACATAAGTTCTCACAGAAGTGGTGTACTAGTTCTTCCTGGATGCATACTTACAGAGCAAGTTTGGCAAATGGTACTTTGGGGCCAAATCATGTGTTGTATGACATTTCCTTTCTTGTTATGAATTAGGATGTACATCCCAATGGAGAATGTCAACTGCCCAACTACTCCAGGATGACTCTAGCATCCTTGAGGTTGTGTACCCAATGAATACATGTAACTGCAACACAAGAGTATGGGGGAAAAGTACAAGGGCTGCAAAGCTGCTACAGTTCTTCGAACCGTTACTAGAGGTTCCTCTCAAATTAGATGTATTGACTTGAAATATCAATTGCAAACTTGAGGGGTGTGTGGCTACAAACTAGAAATTCACGTATACACTCTTGCTACTCTAATGCTGTTTGCTTGTTTTTCTAAAGGATAAATAAATACACCAAAGCTGGTTGATAGAGATGAGTCAACATTGCAACTTACAATAAATGTCTTGAACGTTATGGAAATAGTTGACTATTATTACTATTATACATAGGGACAAGCATTGACTGGGAAGTACAATTGTCTAAAATATTCTATTCTTGAGGAACTATTTTTTAAGTAGATGTATACACGTGCAAGGGTGAAATGTAGGGACTTACAGTGAAGGCATCCAATGCTGAAGTGGGCTGAGCAATTGACTTATATTTGTCCTGTGCTGGGAGAGAGCATTATTTGAGTGGCATCTTAACAGACCAATGAATAAAGAGTGTTGATTTATATGATATGTTTTACAAAACATGAGGCTGGCAAACCTAAAGAAGCTGGGGCAGATTTACAAGCCCCTTGCGCCACTTTTGCGCCGCCGTTGCGTCACTTTTGTGACGCAGCGACGACGCAAACCATGCGCCACGTTGCGCATTATTTACAACGTGACGCATCTAGGGAGATGCGTCACGTTGTAAAGCCCTGCGCCACATGAAACCTGCGTTAGGTTTCTTGTGGGCGTTCCGGCGCAGGGTGGGCGTTCTGTCGCAGGAACGCCTCGTAAAAGTGACGCAGTGAAATCTACAAGATTTCACTGAGTCACTTTTACGTCCATGCTGCGTCAATACCCTGCGCCTGCTTGAAGCAGGCGTAAGGAGTGACGCAGCATGTTAGGCATAGGGCGCCCCTGAGAATTGCTGGAGCCGCGTCGCGCTTGCGACACGACTCCAGCAATGCGCCGCCCTTACGCCACAGGATGCGACACGCATCGCCCTATCCTTGCGCCACGGTGCGCCGCATTATAAATGCGACGCATTTGTGGTGGCGCAGGGAGGGAATTGCATGCCACATCTGTTCTGGCGCATCACTGCTGATTTGCAGAGATGCGCCAGAACTCGTAAAACTGCCCCGCTGTCTTTAGGCCACACCTAAAAGAGATAGGTAATATGCAGGTGTGATTCAAAGACATTTAGGGTTGCTGAGACCCAGAGATTCAACCCACCCCCCATTGTAGTGGTAGCTCTTTGAGGGAAGATACACAGTGCAGGTGTAGCACTGCCCCTTAGTTCTTACATAGTATCTGTGACTGTATTTGTACAACAGACTCTCAACTAAATTCTGGGCATCACCAGGCTATGGTGTTACTTCCACTTGCAGTCTGTTGTATGGTGTGCCTCAGCTTAGTGACCCAGATCTACCACTAGGGTCAGCAGGCACAGGCCACCTTACATTTCCTGTAGAGAATTACATTTGCATCACTCTATTTCCGGTACAGTGTAGATGAGGAGATGGGTGGGGGTTATTTTTGTTTTTAAACTGAGGAGTCATTGCACTTTTCAAGTGCCACAGTTGTTTGTTACTTAGTTGACAAGATGGATCCATATTACTGTGACACCACTTTTCCATTTCTTACTTTTTATTTTATGTACCATTAAAAGCGTGTGTTCAATAGGCTAAATAATTCTTTTTAAAAGGCCAGAATGCAGTGATATGGTAAAAAATAAATCTGACCTGGAAAACTTTAGTCCCATTGACATGGATTTTTCAGGTCACCCTTGTAATACTGGCTATTTTAATATGGTATTGCAGCAACTCTTGAGAGCTACTATGTGCTATCTGAATATAATCCACCTTACAGTGAGTGGGGCATAACATGCCATAACATGAGTGAGGGTGTGAGTTGCGGTCAAAATGTGATGTTACAGCTATTTTAATTGGGTTGTATTAGGGGGAATTGTGTGACAGAGTGAGCAAATTGTACATAGGGACCACATTTGGACTGTAATGAGTTGTGAAAAATATCAGCAATATACTTGTCTGAATAGGTTGGCATTAGTGCTGGGATTTGCATGAGGGCTTGTGATGCTAGAATGCAGAGAGGGTGAATTTATTAGTGAGAGAGAGCTAGTGTTTGTACTTACTAGTCTCTTCCTGGAAATCCCACAATGCCTTCAATATGGATTATGGGCTATACCTTCTCCTCCTAGGGCATGGGTTGCGAGGTTTGGGAAACTCGCCTCCAGTTGCCAAGCCGTCTTGGTGTGTCCTGAAATAGAGGGAAGTGAGTCTCTATGCAAGGCATTCCACCGCTTGTGGGTATCCTCCATTGATTATCAGCTTATCCACCATTCTGGCCCACATTTCCCTTCTGTCCTCACCCTTATTAATACTCAGGTGTGATAGGCCAAAATCTGCCAGAAAATCCTCTAGATACCCTCCTTGCTGCGTGTGCTCAAAGTGCAAATTTGAGCAGTTCTCGGGCCAAGATTATCGCTGATCTGGCAGTCCTTTGTGCACAAGTGTATATTAAAATCCCCTAAAATTATCATCGAGTAGGGAGTGTTTTGTTTATTTCTATATGACTCAAGAAAATATTTTAGATTACATAGATGTTCATTTACTGAGTTTCCCTCGAAGGAATTATAAAAGTTCACAATCAGTAATTTCGGCACATTAACAGGTGTTATTTGAACCACTAAGCTGTTGCAGGAACCAGAATGAAGTTTGCAATGAGTACCTAAATTATTTAGGGAGACTAAGATTGATAAACCTCCCTTAGCTCTTCCCGCTAAAGAGGGCCATGCGGGTTCGGAATAGGTCACGTAACCGTCCACCCAGAACGTGTTTTCAGTTTCTCATGTTTCTTGTAGGCCCACTACATCATACTCCTTTAACATATCAACCCACCTTGAAACATTTCTTATATTTTTTAAGCCCGCTATATTCCAGCTGAGGACATTTAGGTCTTTATATATTCTAAGTGCCTTCTTTATGGTAGGGCAAGGTTTAACAGCTCTTACAATAACCTGACTATGTTTTAGGGAGGTGAGAGATGTAGTGAGTCAATCGTTATAATCCAGCTCGCTCAGTGGGAAGAATTTATTAAAAGATTCCATTCTCTTTTCAGATGTCCGCCCTCCATAAACTTCAGCTGATCTTAAAGGGAGTGTAGAGGAACCAAAAGCAAGTGGTAGACCATCTGTATTTCTTAATCGATTATTTAACAGCCCCCCTACTTGTGCATGAACTGATCTGCATGCAACTCTGATGTCCCCAGCCTGGGTTACCTCGCTAGGGGGGTAGAAAAGCCAAGAGGCAGTGCTTTAATACCCCCTGGGCCCTGATTCGTGCTACCATTAAACAAACACGTGGCTATATCAGCCTGGTCAAAATTGACAATAATGCAGTCACCTTCTCCTAGTTTAGCTCTCCAACCTACCCGTCTCACCATGATAATATGCATAGATGCCTGTGCCCCATCATCTGACAAATTTTGTTTTGCTGATGAGCTCTGATGTGGATTCAGTTGTTTTATCTTTTAACAGGGGTACCCCTGTAAGAACTGCTACCAAAGGGGTAGCCTCAGGGCGTAGGTGTAATCTGCATCTACTACCAACCCTATGTATTGGCGTAGTGCTGCATTATAACTGGGGTGGGTTCTCTTGCTGAGAGGAAGGATGGGCTCCCGAATGGTTTGCACTAGATTTTGTTATCCTTGGGACCGATTCCATTCTAAACTTGGCCTTTTCAATGTTAGGGACACCAGAATACAGGGTGTTATCTCGCACCCCTCCTGCAGGCCCCTCCCTCTGACTACATTGAGTAGTGTTTGCCACATTATTCATATCGTAAAAAAATTTGTCCACACATCTATTAGCCAGATCCATCAATAGAGACTCAATTCGGGATATTTTCCGCTCCAGCCCTTCAACCGTGGACACAATAAGTTTGGCTAAGTTCTCCTGGAGCGTTGCAAATAGAGGTTCCAAATGTGCCTGCATTAGGTCACCCACAAATTTTCTCACAGATGGGTGCACCAAGTGATCGCCGTCCAGGGGCCTTCCAAGATCCTGCCATGATAATGGTTCGGCTGTGACAGAACCAGCTTTTAAGCCTCTTTTCGGCGGGGGCCATTCTTGGAGGAGAAAATGTGTCTGCTACGGGAATACCCCCCTGACTGATCCTGGGCCCACCATACTTGATGGGATAATGCTTTGTGTGGGGGCACCCTGCTCTATTTCCTTACCAGCTGCCCCCCAAAACTACATTCAGTTAGCTTCAGCGGTTAACATGTTAGATGCTATTTTTGCTACCCTAACTCTTCCTCTGCACTTTGGATCTCCTCTGTCAGGGCTCCCACAGCTGTTGTTAAATACGATATAATGGAGGACCAGTTCTGAGGTACTTAGGCTTTGACCAAGTCTGAGTTACGTGGTAGTTTGTACTTACACATCATCTTTTCCAGATGGTAAACGAAAGAGGGGAGGCCCAGCCCAGCCTCTGTCAGGCGCTGATGGACACAGATAGGCCTACCCTTGGCCCGGGCTAAGCACGGGATCGCCCGCGCACGTCCCGCGCTGCCGGAGTGCTGCTGCGCCTTAGTGGTGCCAGGAGGACTGGCTCCGCTTCCCTCCACCAGTGAGGAATGCTGGGGGACTGAGTCCCACCCCAGCCAACTGCCGCCACAAATAGGTATGTACCTGGACCTCGGACAGCCCCTCTAGTGATCCCGCGCTGCAAGAGTGCTGCTGCGCCTTTGTGGCACTGGTAGGACTGGCTGCGCCTCCCTGCACCAGTGGGGAATGCTGGGGGACCGAGTCCCACCCCAGCCGACTGCTGCCACAAACAGGTATGTACCTGGGCCTCGGACGGCCCCTCTAGTGATAAAAGAGAGTCTATTTTCTTGAAATAATGATCAGGAATATGAACTGGAATCATGGCAATAGTGTATAATATCACAGGCATGAGCATCGTCTTGATAGAGTCAATACTACCCCATCAAGAGAGAAAAAGTGGATGTCAGCAAGCAATGTTATCATCCAACGTCTTGATAATAACATCAAAATGTAATTTTAAAGTGTCCTTGATAGTCTGCAAAAAATACAACCCTGAATATTTTATTTTAGAGGGTTGAAACCTGTATGTTTAAAAAGGTGTGTGTCAAGACATTTAAACACCTCAAATTTGTCAGTGTTGAGACGATATCCTGACAGATGGGGAAAAGTAGTAACTTGTTGAAAGAAAGGAGGAAGAGAAAGTGTAGGGTTAGAGCAATAAAGGAGAATATCATCAGCATATTCAGACATCTCAATTTGTTGCGACACAATTTGAAAGCCTGAGATACGTGTGTCTTGTCTGATTTTAGTTAGAAAGGGTTCCAGTGCAATAATAAACAAAAGAGGTGTTAGCGGGCAGCCTTGACGCACTCCTCTAAACAAGGGGAAATACTTTAAAAAGAATACCATTAACAAAAATTGCCCCCTTAGGACCAGAATATAGCAGAGAAATTAAAGTAACACATTTAGGTGGAAAACCAATCCACTTTAGTGTCTGAAGCATAAAATCCCACCCAGTCCTATTGAAAGATTTTTCTGCATCTAATGCAATAACAGTAATTAGGATGGTTCAGTGTGTGGGCTTTACTTAAAATGTTAAAAAAGACTTGAGCATTGTCAGAGGCCAATCTGCCCTTAATGAAACCTGATTGCTCAGGGCCTCTAAGGTCAGGCACAATAGGGTCAATTAGCAGTGCCAAAAGGTTTGCAAATATTTTATAATCAGTTTTAATTAGTGAAATGGGACAATAGTTCTTACACTGTGAAAGATCTTTATTATCCTGGAAGGAGCCTTGAGATGCACCATTGGTAATAAATGAGTTCAACAAAAGGAAGAGATTGGGCAGGAGAAGATTTCTGAAATTAATATAAAATTCAATAGTAATAATATAAAATTCAATTGTAAACCCATCAGCTCCAAGGAGGGAGAAAGGGGGAGTAGTAAGGAAAACAGGGAAACAGAGAAGACAGAATAGAACCATAAAAAGAAACAACAGTGGAATTTAGGGAAACAGAAAATACAAAAACAGTACAAGTCATACAAATGATGACCAAAAAACATACCTACAAAACACAGAAAGAGAGGGAGCATGGCGACACCAGAAGACAATGGCGAGAACATCTGAATCTCATAGGATGGCAGGGCTGCGTTGACTTGGATGAAAACATCACACAAAAGTGAGCCATTAAGGGAATGAGACGTGAAGACATATACCTAAGGAGAAAGACATTAAGAAATTAAGCTATGTTATCATCATAGCAATAAGCCATAGGAGAAATTCATAAGAAAACAGGCAAAAGAACAAGCTAAATTCAAGTAATTTTTGTAGTGTCCATATCTTCTCTTCCATGCTGGTAAAGAAATGTGTTAAGTGCAACAGGCTCTGTATAAGTGGTTGTCTTATCTTTGTACGTCACCTTTAACAAGCATGGATAAATTAGGCCAAATCTAGCGTTTATAACTCGCAACTAAAGACGCATATCCAGGAATTGTTTTCGGTGTTCTGCAGTGACTTTAGTCACTTCTTCGAAGAAAAATAGTCTATGGCTGGACCAGATAATTTGCTTTTTATCTTTGACGGCAGACATTACTTGCAAAAGGTCTCTATATTGCAGGAAGAACAAGATAACTCCTTGTGTCTTGGCAGAAACTATGGGGCCAAGTCTATGGGCCTTCTGTATGTTGAGGGGAGAGGTGGTCCAGGAGTTTTGGGAGAAAAGATTGAAAATAGACTGTTGGGTCGGATCCCTCTGTGTTTTCAGGGAGTCCATATATACGAAGGCTATTCCTGAGATTTTGGTTTTCAAGATCATCAGTGTGCTGTTTAAGTAGAGAGATCTCTGACTCCAGATAAGAAATATGTGTAGCAGCAAGTTGAGGTTTATCAGGTTTTTTACTCTACTAGTAAAACTGGTGCCTTCAGTGAGGACTATTTATTGTCAAAATGCTGTAACATTTTGGTAGTCACTTCCAGAATCGGTTTCAGTGCATGGATTTCCCCAAGAATCACCTCCATGGAGGCTTGTGACTATTTTGCTGGGGAAGGAGGGTCTATTTTTGGTCTTTTTATTTGATCCCATCGGCATCTTACTTAATGAAGAAGTTTTCGGGATGGTACCTGACAGAGATTCAAGTTTCTGTAAATTACCGTCGTCCATATAGATATGAGTTGAGTCGAAGTCTGAAAGTGTAGTAGTATTGGAGACACCAGCGAGTTTAATATTCCTTGCTTTCCCCATATGAGAGAAGAACCAGAAAAGGGGGGAAGAATCCATCCAAATGTTGAGTCTTAGCAAGTACAAGAAGCAGGAAATTTAGCAGAGCACACTGGAGGTACCAAAGTTGTGTTAGGATCTTACACACAAACACTGTGGAGAGATGACTTATAAAAAGTAAGATATGAAATATATAATGTTAACCATCTCCCTGCTTATAAAGCCATTTAAAGGAGGTCACTGGTCCAGAAGGCTGGTAAACATGAGGCACAATTCAGCAAAAACATATAGAGAGCTTAGGAGCATTTTATGTTGTTACATATTTGAGAACTGCAGGACAAAAACAGTTTCCCTGGATCAATAATGCAGAATGAGTGATAAGCTGAGAAAGAGCAATATCTGGCAGTGTGTTGAGAAGCTTGACACAAAATAAAAGGGGGAGGAGGAAATGGCCTTACTTCGACCTCCTCAGGGTAAACCTCATAACACGTAAAGAAGTAAGGATTATGAAATCGCAATTTTTAGATAAGATACAAAGTGTAGCAAAGTGCAATGCTTTGTAAAAACTGCCCTCACCCACAACGAATTGTGGCATGCTTCATCATAGGGCTGCTGCGACACCCCTGCGCAGACCAACGCTAGAGGTGTAGCAATAGGGTGGGGAAGACAACACAAACACAGAGAAAAGGAAAAGGATCCAAAAAATAATAAGTGCAGATTTAAAGTCTAAAACTAACTAAGGGATATCCTCATAATAATTTTATTCCTGGACTCCCTTAATTAGGGTTAAAAAGGTATCTCCCTACCTAAGGATGGTGGTGAGGTAAGTGTATTTAAGTACCCATCACCCCTCCGTTCTGCATTACGGTCGACAAGTTTCAGCCGGATTGTGTTACTCCCCCGGCTTTCAACAGGACTGTCGGATCCCTGTACTCAATACCTTTCTGTTTATATACGAATTGTATATCTAATTACTCCACCTGTTAATTTTAAGTGTGGTGGGTTCCGTACTCATACTCCTGATAGGATCGAGTTTCACTTAATGTGCCGCCTGAACTGGCATGAGGGGAGAGAGCGACCCCCTGTAGTCACACATTCGTCAAGGGTGGTGCGCCTCCACACAGGTGTCCCTCCTGGTGCCCTAATTAAGGGAGTACAGGAATAAAATTATTATGAGGATATCCCTTAGTTAGTTTTAGACTTTAAATCTGCACTTATTATTTTTTGGATCCTTTTCCTTTTCTCTGTGTTTGTATTGTCTTCCCCACCCTATTGCTCCACCTCTAGCGTTGGTCTGCACAGAGGTGTCGCAGCAGCCCTATGATGAAGCATGCCACAATTCGTTGTGGGTGAGGGCAGTTTTACAAAGCATTGCACTTTGCTACACTTTGTATCTTATCTAAAAATTGCGATTTCATAATCCTTACTTCTTTACGTGTTATGGAGTATATTGAGAAGACTGTGGAGCTCACCAGGTCCTTTCATTTGAAGAAACTTTTTTTTAAATTAAAAATATGTAAACATAGTAGAGGGGCACCATCATTGTGTAGAAATGGCACACTTATTTAGGGAGCATGCCCACTCCAAACTGCAGCATTCACAAAGAAAAACTCTCACCACCGTTCAAAATGGTGGGCGCAACTTTGTTTCATGAGGCAAATTCCCCCGGAGCCAGCTTTCATCAAAGACAAGAGGTATCAGGGGTTAAAAGGGTTCCGAGGACTCACCAGGCATTCCGGAGGAGATGTAGCATTGAATCCTCTGAGAGGCAAGTCTCAGAGCGGTCTCGGTATGGAGAAGCGTCCCACATACGTCGGAGCTTCAGAGAGGCGCCACAATCTTGGTTGGTGCTGTAACCACGCCTCCCCCTCATTATCTAATATATCAATTTACCTCACCATTCATTAGCTGCTACTTTACCTTTCTTCTTCCACTTTCTTCTGTTCTACATCTATTTCCTCTACCTCACCTCTCTTTATACCTGGCTATTGTCTTTCTGACTTCCTCTCTATCACGAACTCTTTTATCTATCATTATCTCCTCTGTTTCATCTCCCTGCGAACCTCCTTTTCAGTCTCAACTCACTCTTTCTTCTACACCTCACCTCTTTCTCTCTGCCACAAAACTCTTTCTTTCTCAACCTCTCACTTTCTCTACCTCCGTATCAATCTGGCTTCTCTTTCTCTTTCTCGCCTCTGTCTCTCTACTTCTTCTGATTCCTCTATATGATTAATCTCTCTTTCGCCTTCGACCCTTCACTCATCTCGCTCTAGTTTTTTCTTTAATTGCCTCAACATTTTCTTTACCTGACCTGCCTTTCTTTGCCTTGTCTCATTTTCCCACTCTCGCTATTTCATTACTCTCTCTAATTTGTACCTTGTACATCTCTACACATTTCTCACTACCTTAAGGCACAGGCCAATAGAATATCTGTATATCCTTCATTTATAATGCACATCCATCCAACTGATTCAGATTGTCCTGCTAGTGAGGTGTGTGCGTGCTACGTGTAAGGATCCTTTAGGAACATTGGGACATGTAATATAGTTAACCCACATTACCAGCATTTTGAAAAGGAACATTCTCTTTAATAGAATTGGTGTCTAGTTTTACAATTTTCCAGGAGACAAGAACCTCGGATTGTGATGTTGTGATGTAGAGCAAATACTTTGGCAAAATAAATGGGCAGTGTGCGATCCGTATTACCATTTTGGTAGAATTTCTCATTTATTGCTTAGTACTGGATATTATAAGAAAATCCCACCTTGGCGAAAAGAAAATCGAAAAGGAAATTGATTCTGCAATTAGAAAAGTTGTTCTACCAATAGAATGAATCAGAGTTTGAAGTTCTTTTGTTTGCTTTATAATGAAAATGGAGGTAAGATACGTGCAGGCATGAGAACATTTGATCGCCTGTTTTCCAACTACAATTAATAAATGTTTCAGAACATTCATTTCAGGGTTTTAGATTTTTTTTTTTTATGGGGAGAAGATAGAAACTACCACTTTTTCTATTTTTATATGCAGGTGAAAGCCCTTGTTATTTGGGCTTTTTAGTTTTTGGCTACATATCAGTCATAAACTTCCAAAAACAAAGTTGGATGTCGTTATTATGATGCACTCTGGGGCATAATAATGTGTTGTATGACATTCGATTGACATTGCGTACATGTGACTGCTTTATGTTGGCCTTCTACAATGTAATAAAACATGACTAACCGATCAGCCTGAAGGACAGAAACTATTTTACTTGAACAACGTTTTTTAGGCTTTCAAATCTCTGCCGGATGTATCACAGTTTACAGTAAAATTGCGATACTGTGGGTTGAATATGGGATGTTTACACTTTTTAAAGCTTCCATATTTTGGTTTACTTAAAGGGACTCTTTAGAGAAATTTGCTCCCTTTTAAATGTAAGCACACAAAACTGCCCTTCCAGACCAAATAGGTCTCCTTCTTTGGACTAGTAGGTGAAGGTCCAATTTCTGTGGAAAAATGGTCTCTCATTTCCTTGGTAGAGTTGTTGTGCTCTCGGTACCCACAAGAAGTCAGTTAAATATAAACAGCACATGTACAAATGCACATTAAAGGCCTGCTTTAGAAATGTGCGCAGATATAACTGTCGTGTGTGCCTGAAAATCATCCTTGTTTAAAATAAATACGCATCACCCTTACCTTGCAAAGCACCGAATATTGGAAAAATGCATATATGCTCTAAGATCATGTTAGGAAAAGACAAGGAAAGCTGAAAGTCGTGATTCCTTTCTCTAAAATGTGAATGAAAAAAAGATTCTTGTTTAAAATGGTAAGCAAAGCAATTCCAGCATAGATTGCAAGCCAGAGTTCAGAAACATATGTAACCACAATGTCTCATTTGTACGGTACAAAGGGACTGCTAGCAGTTCAGTGACCCTCCTAATGGCATCAACCTTAGTACACAACGGGAACAATGGTGTATATTTCTGCCATTTGTGACAGATTTATTTGTTAGGTCACTTTTTTACAAAGTAATAGTTATTGATGAGATAATCAAAAGGGAACATATAACATACTCACTTCCTAACAGACTTGCATCAGGGATGTATAAAAAGCAATTTGCATGGTGCATTCATCGAGGATATAGGGCCCTGTGTAAGGGAAAAAGACCAACAGGATATTAATCAGATTAAGACCTTACTCCAAATTAACGTTATCTCTTAAGAGTATGCCCATCATTGCTTAATTTGTGCCGTTCGTTGGAGGTGGTGAGCACAAGCTCTCATTTGTATAGACTGGCTAGAGCATCTGAGGCCCCTGTGGTGCTAGAGGGCCCCTATTGAAACGAGGCCTATGAATAGCAGTGAGGTATGGGGGTGTCAGTGGCCTCTCACAGCATTCTGACGACGACCTCCATAATTTTGCATTACACCATTGTGGGACAGAATTTATTTTTCAAGATGAAACGCTGTCCAGCGAAGAGAGACAATGGCAGAAAAGGAAGAAGCAAAGGAGAAAGAGAAAGATATGAGAACAGTGATGAAGGGAGAGGAGCAGGAATAAAAAAAGCGCTGCTAGAGTGGGAATACCCCAGAATATCAAGGTAGGAATCTCAATGGCACCAATTACCGTGAACACAATATTGAAGGACAAAATATCGAAAGGTAAATAAGTAAAGATTTTCTATACCAATCTCCACACATATGTACCTTGATGAGATATATAAATGTATACTCACTGAAAAAACCACAGGTTTCAGGGACGTTATAGTTAGTTGGACATTGCACTCGTACAAAACCCGTGAAATTCCCCCGTTATAGTTAGTTCAGCTAACTATAACTCGCGCCCCCGCAATGCACTGCTGATGACGTCACATATTACATCACTCATGACATGGTCAGTGACATCACTGATGACATCACTGATGACATCTCACATGACATCACTGATGACATCATCTAGTGACTGTGTGTTTCTGTAAAGTTTAAATATTTTTAATATATATAGGGAAAGGCGTATTGAAGAATGAGTGGGTGTATAAGTGTCTGTATGGATGATTTAGTAGGTGCGTGACTAACTCTATAAGTGAGTGATTAAACATATCTAACTGAATGCATGGGTTAGTGACTAAACTGGGTGAATGTCTGTATCCGTCTGTCTGTTGCTGTGTAAGTGGCTGCATGGGTTTGTGAATAGCTACATGAGTGTCTATATGAGTTATTGATTGGTTGTCTGAGTATCTGTATGGGTGCCTGAGTGTTTGTGTGGGTGGGGTGTGTGCGACTCTATGCATAGATGTTTGAGTGGGTGATTCACTGGGTGGATGGTTTCAAGAGTGCATCTGTGATAGACTGTATGGGTGGGTAAGTATGTGTAAGAGTGTGTTAGTGATTGAATGTATGTCCCAGTGGTACATGTGTGAGTAACTACATATGTGAAAGGCAGTATATATGTGTGTTGGAGTATATAAATAGCTATAAGCGAGAGTGTGTGATTGTGTTAGTGACTGTATGGATGAGTGTGTGCTTGTATCAGTGATTGTATAAGAGCGTAAGAATGTGATAGTATTTGTATGAGTAAGTGAGCTGGTGTGTGTATAACTGTATAGGTGAGTAAATGGCAGTGTGTTTAATTATTTGCATGACTGACTAGGTGTGTGAGTACCTCTATGGATGAGTGGTGGTGTTTGAGTATCTATATAGGAGTATGAGTGCATATGATAGTCCTGTACTGAGTGACCGTAAGTATGAGTGACTGTACGGGTGAGTGAGTGGATGTGTGTGTAGACCTAAGAATCAGTGAGTGGGTATGTAGTTATTGGTGTTGGAGTGTCTATGGTTTTGCGAATGGCAGTCTGTAATTTAGAGTGGGTGTATCAAAGGTTATATTAGGGTGTGAGGAGGTGCATCAGATTATCACGTGGATGATGTCATCAGTGATGTCATCAGTGATGTCATTTGAGATGTCATCAGTGATGTCATCAGTGATGTCACTGACCATGTCATGAGTGATGTAATATGTGACGTCATCAGCAGTGCATTGCGGGGGCGCGAGTTATAGTTAGCTGAACTAACTATAACGGGGGAATTTCACGGGTTTTGTACCAGTGCAATGTCCAACTAACTATAACTGTCCCTAAAACCTATGGTTTTTTCAGTGAATTTGTAAGGTTTTTAAATGCTAATTTCTAACTATAACGTGCCTGAAACCTATGGTTTTTTCAGTGAATTTCAAAGGTTTTTTAAATGCTAATTCCTAACTATAACATGTCTGAAACCTATGGTTTTTTACAGTGAATTTCAAAGGTTTTGTAAATGACAATTTTTAAATGTATTAATTGTTATATTTATTTTTTTGATACTGATTTACTACATTTTTTTAAACTATTTATTTTTAGATATTTTATTTTTAAATTACATTGTAATTACATTATACATTACATTACAAAATATACTTTCTCAGAATGAATTACTTTAGTTTAAATACTTTGCAAATAGGCAATAGACTTTTAAGTACAGTAGTTACAGTTGTTGCAATGTGCAACACAATTTCAAACACAATGCAACATTGAGCTCAATGTGAATTTCTAGTTAAATGCAATTAGTTACTTTATGGATTACTTTTCTAACCACAGGACTGGATCCTAGATTCAGTCCTGAGACATCTCCTGTAAACAGTTCAGTAAAAGCGTTTTGGTTACAGTAGTGATTTTTAAGGAATATTATTGTATTTTAAAAGTTGACAGAAACTTCTTCACATAGAATCACCAATGTTATCCTATGGGAGGAAATTCACTTGGCAGGTAAGTAGTGTTATCGTTACTTTTTCTTACTCAGTGGTGGATCCTGGATGCAGCACTGGTGCATCTCCTGTAAACAGTTGAAAGAATGCGTTTAAGTCATACAGGCGATTTTTAAGGAATATTTGTAGTTTGTGAAAATCGACACTGAAACTTTTCTGCTGAAAACCAGACAATGGATTCCTATGGAAGGAAATACAAGTTACTGGTAAGTACGGTTAGAATTATTTTTCAGGGTCAGTGCTGGGATAAAAGATGCAGCACTGGGTTCTCTCCTGATAACAGGTGAGTAAATCGGAATTCGTAGTTCGGCTGATTTTAGAGGAATATTATAAAGTTCCAAAACTCCACACTTAGAAGAATTTCCAAGTGAAACCAGTCAATGTTAGCCTATGGAAGGAAATTCAAGTTACTGGTAAGTACGGTTAGAATTACTTTTCAGGATCTGTACTGGGCTCAAAGATGCAGCACTGAGGTCTCTCCTGATAACAGGTGAGTAAATTGGAATTCGTAGTTCAGCTGATTTTAGAGGAATATTATAAAGTTCCAAAACTCCACACTTAGAAGAATTTCCAAGTGAAACCAGTCAATGTTAGCCTATGGAAGGAAATTCAAGTTACTGGTAAGTAAGGTTAGAATTACTTTTCAGGATCTGTACTGGGCTCAAAGATGCAGCACTGAGGTCTCTCCTGATAACAGGTGAGTAAATTGGAATTCGTAGTTCAGCTGATTTTAGAGGAATATTTGTATGTTTCAAAAATCGACACTTAGAAACTTTTTCAGCATTAAGCAGGCAATGATATCCTATGGAAGGAAATTCAAGTTACTGGTAAGTACGGTTAAAATTACTTTTCAGGATCAGTACTGGGCTCAAAGATGCAGCACTGAGTTCTCTCCTGATAACAGGTGAGTAAATCGGAATTCGTAGTTCGGCTGATTTTAGAGGAATATTATAAAGTTCCAAAACTCCACACTTAGAAGAATTTCCAAGTGAAACCAGTCAATGTTAGCCTATGGAAGGAAATTCAAGTTACTGGTAAGTACGGTTAAAATTACTTTTCAGGATCAGTACTGGGCTCAAAGATGCAGCACTGAGGTCTCTCCTGATAACAGGAGAGTAAATCGGAATTCGTAGTTCGGCTGATTTTAGAGGAATATTTGCACAATGGTGAAGGAAGGGGGAGGGGCCTGAGGTGACATGTCTGCAAACACGCCCTGTGGCTCGTTTTAAGTTGGAGAATTAATTCCTCCTCAATCGCGAGGGTCCCTAGGGGCCAACTAGCCCACCAAGTACCTCCAGTATGCGCCAGAGAGCTGCGTTGCAGAGAGGTGTTCAGAGGCCACGCCCCTTTTTACAACACTCTGCAACGCAGCTCCGTGGCGCTTACTGGAGGTACCTGGTGAGCTAGTTGGACCCCAGGGACCCTCAGGATTCAAGGGGACTTAATACCCAAACTTAAAACATGCCACGGGGCCTGTTTGCACAAATGTCACCTCAGGCCCCGCCCCCTCCCTTCACCACTGTGCAAACGCGCCCCGTGGCGCGTTTTAAGTTACGGGATTAGGTCACCTTGAATACTGAGGGTCCCTGGGGCCCAACTAGCCCACCAGGTACTTCCAGTAAGCACCACAGCCCTGCGTTGCAGAGAGGTGGTCCGAGGCCACGCCCCTTTTTACACCTCTCTGCACTGCAGCTCTGTGGCGCTTACTGGAGGTACCTGGTGGGCTAGTTGGACCCCAGGGACCCTCAGGATTCAAGGGGACTTAATCCCCCAACTTAAAACACGCCACAGGGCGTGTTTGCACATATGTCACCTCAGGCTCCGCCCCTCCCTTCACCACTGTGCAAACGCACCCCGTGGCGTGTTTTAAGTCGGGGATTAACTCCCTTGAATCCTGAGGGTCCCTGGGGTGCAACTAGCCCACCAGCTACCTCCATTAAGCGCCACAGAGCTGCGTTGCAGAGAGGTGTAAAAAGGGGCATGGCCTCAGAACACCTCTCTGCAACGCAGCACCCTGGCGCATACTGGAGGTTCCTGGTGGGCTAGTTGGCCCCCAGGGACCCACAGTCTTCAAGGGGAATTCGTTCCCCCTCTGCAAACGCGCCAGGGGGCGCGTTTGCGAGTGCTGCCAAGGAGGGGGCGTGGCCTCCGGCGCGATGCCGGATTTTTTTTTTTTTTTTTTTTTTTAAAAGGGGGCTGTGTGGCCCCCCTTCTTTTTAATAATTTTGGGTCCTGGGGACCCCATCCCCCAGGGCCTTACCCCCTTTTGTTTTTTTGGTAAAAAAGGAACGGGAAGGGGACCGCGTGGGCCCCCCTCCTGTGGCCAATTTTGACCCGGGGACCCCATCCCCCGGATCATTGCCACCTTTTTAAAAAAAAAAAATTGTCATGGAGGGGGGCTGCGTTGCCCCCTTCCTCAGGCCTCCTTAGGCCCCGGGGTCCCCATCCCCCGGGTCCGGCCTTTTTTTAATTAATTTTTTTACTTAATTTGGGGGAGGGGGGCCGCGTGGCCCCCCTCCCGGGCCACTACTTGCCCCGGGGACCCCATCCCCCGGGGCTGGCCCTATCCTTTGGGGACTGTGGGGGGACCCCAACTCCCCCACGGTCCCGCCGGCTCCCCGCGTCCTGCGGGAGCCGGCATTGCTTTCCACATGGGGAGCTGCTAACATGCAGCTCCCCATGTGGAAAAGCAATCTGCTTTGAATTTTGGACGAAGAGCAGGTTTCCTGCTCTCTCTTCCAAAATTCAAAGCAGTTTGCTATGACAGGACGGGAGCCGCGAGGCTCCCGTCCTGTCATAGCAAACTACAGTGTCCCGGGGGTAGGCACCCCGGGACACTGCAGGAGCCAGCCCTGGGGGGTGGCGGTCCCCTGGGCCATCAAGGGCTCCAAGAGGGGGGCCACGCGGCCCCCCTCCCAACATCGTGAAAGCCCCGGGATGGTGGTGGTCCCCGGGGTTTCGGGGGTCTGAAACGGACCCCCACATTTGTTTAATTAGTGCCCCGGGGAGGTGGCAGTCCCCGGGGCGTGTGGGGGTCTTGAGCCCCCCCACACAGGTAATTTAATTTTTTTTAAAAGAAGCCCCGGGGGGTGGCAGTCCCCGGGGCTGCAGGAGGGCCCAGTGCCCTCCTGCACAATTTAAAATTCAAAGCCCCAGGGCTGGCGGTCCCCGGGGCTTGGGGGGCCTTAGAGGCCCCCCAAACCATTTTTTATTAACCCCCGCATGCCCCCGGGACTTGGCCCACCCGGGGGCCAAATAACAAAGAAGCGCTGGAGCCCACGCTTCATTTTTTTTTTTTATCGGCAGGATCCGCGCACCCAGCCTTATAGGACCCCTGAGCAGGCCTAGGGGGTCAGGGTGTTTCTACCCTGCCCCCTTTTTGCGTTTTACGCAGTTGTTTTACTGCTTTCTTGTTCCTCGGTTCTACCGAGGAACAAGATGGCTGCCAACACTTCCAGGTTTGGAGTGTTGACAGCCAATTAGCATGCAGCTCGTGATCGGGAGGATGTGCGGATCCACCGCGGCCATAGATAATGAAACTTTTATTTTGGATTTTCTCAGCAACTACTGAACGGATTTACACCATTTTTAAAAAAGGTGCTTTCTGAACCAAGCACTACCTTTTTGCCAAATTTGGTGTAATTCCGTTCAGCAGTTTTTGCTGTAGCCTTGCATAAAGTTTCCTATGGGAAATTGATTTTTTCACTCTTATTTTTGAATTTCTCCGCAACTACTGAACGGATTTACACCATTTTTAAAAAGGTCGCTTTCTGAACCAAGCGCTACCTTTTTGCAAAATTTGGTGTAATTCCGTTCAGCAGTTCGGGCTGTAGCCGTGTCTAAAATTTCCTATGGGAATTAACATGGAGAAAACAGGTTTTGGGACCCCCTTTTTCTCGGCTCCCGCTTGATGAATCACCACGAAACTTTCAAGACAGGAGTGGACCGGAGCGCCCCACTAGTTTTGAAAATTTTGCAATGATTCGTCAAACGACGCCAAAGTTATTGGGAATAGAATGTTACAAATTTCCTATGGATAATAGGTCCTAACTATAACTATCTACTGGCGACCGCCAGTAGATAATATATATATATATATCAAAGCTGCACAAATGCAGAACACTCACGGGACACTTTCAATTCGATTTTAATTGAGCAAATGCATTTCGGCGTTCTGCCTTCTTCAGTGCTCATCCACTCAGCCCCAAACATAACGCACGTTTAAATGCCATCAAGAGTAATCTCATTGGGGAAACACAGAAACATGGCCAGCGACGAAGGACTAACAAAGTCATGGTCCCAATATCAGTCTCACTGGCTGCCATGTTGGTGTGTGTTTTCTTGCTTCCAACCTTATGGTAAACATTTCATTTTTCATATTCCCAGTCTCTCATAGACAATTGAAACATTCCCTCTTGTATAGAGTGAAGAAACTGAAATGCCTGATGTCACTCACACACAGCATGATCCATGTAGTCCTTCGTTTAAAACGGCCACTGTGTCTCCAAATGATGGTGCTGATGTTAGCTGTATTTCAGTCCCTCGCCACTGCCAAGGTTTCAAATGTTAACCACTCCTACAGGTTTGGGTCTGTATCACTCCGAGCCTCCAATTCAATAATTGACAGCATATGCAGGCTGATAGGAAAAGTTTTTCGTTTGGGCAGCTTTGCTTTTTACGTGATGTCACCCTAACGCTAGTGGATTACAGCACCCGCCCGTGAGTTCGGCAGTTGGGGCGATACTTGGAGCAGTTATTTGAATTCCTGCCAGAACCGTCAAGGCCAAACGAAAAACTTTTCCTATCAGCCTGCATATGCTGTCAATTATTTGAGGGCTTTGAACTGTGCAAAAAACAGCGGATACAAGTGCACCCATATAGGGTTTGATGGCAAGGCACACTACGAGATCCAGAAGTCTTTGCCCATTGGAGGGCGTGGTATCATCATAAAAGAAGGTGTGTCTGTGAAATGCACGTGGTTGTCGAGCCTTCAAGAAAGAAGCATTACAGCTTTGAAACGCGTCAGGCAAAACCAACGACTTTTGCTGTGTAAGCTATCTGCACATCGGAGGCAATTTGACCAATAAAGGAATCATTTCCAATCAGTGTGTGAGTGCGTTCCTGCCGAGAGGGGCAATTGGAGCTTGAATACAAAACGCGGCAGCCCTTGCCGCGAGGCACGCACCAACCCATGATGCTTGGGTGCCATGGGGCTTGGTATTTGACATGGCTCCGTATGTGGAACACTGACTATGGATTTAATTGTCCCCATCTGCGGAGGCCCATTTGAGGGCTTTGAACTGTGCGAAAAACAGTGGATACAAGTGCACCCATATAGGGTTTGATGGCAAGGCACACTACGAGATCCAGAAGTCTTTGCCCATTGGAGGGCGTGGTATCATCATAAAATAAGGTGTGTCTGTGAAATACACGTGGTTGTCGAGCCTTTGAGAAAGAAGCATTACAGCTTTGAAACGCGTCAGGCAAAATCGACGACTTTTGCTGTGTAAGCTATCTGCACATCGGCAGCAATTTGACCAATAAAGGAATCATTTCCGATCAGTGTGTGAGTGCGTTCCTACCGAGAGGGGCAATTGGAGCTTGAATACAAAACGTGGCAGCCCTTGCCGCGAGGCACGCACCAACCCGTGATGCTTGGATGCTATGGGGCTTGGTATTGGACCTGGCTCCGTATGTGGAACACTGACTATGGATTTAATTGTCCCCATGTGCGGAGGCCCATTTGAGGGCTTTGAACTGTGCGAAAAACAGTGGATACAAGTGCACTCATATAGGGTTTGATGGCAAGGCACACTACGAGATCCAGAAGTCTTTGCCCATTGGAGGGCGTGGTATCATCATAAAAGAAGGTGTGTCTGTGAAATGCACGTGGTTGTCAAGCCTTTGAGAAAGAAGCATTACAGCTTTGAAACGCGTCAGGCAAAACCGACGACTTTTGCTGTGTAAGCTATCTGCACATCGGAGGCAATTTGACCAATAAAGGAATCATTTCCGATCAGTGTGTGAGTGCGTTTCTGCCAAGAGGGGAAGTTGGAGCTTGAATATATATATATATATATATATATATATATATATATATATATATATATCGTCAAAGTGCAGAGATGCGGCGTTAAGAACAGTAAATCTATACTTCCTCTAGATGCACTTACCTGTCAATATTTTGGGTATTGGCATTCTGTCCATGACATTAGTGTATTACAATATTCCTAGCCTCGATATTTCATGGTACAATGCGAAATTGAGATAAAGATACAGGGGGCCCGCACGATTCACAAAGGGACTTACGACTCCTAAAGTTATGAGCAAAGAGTCTCTGCACTCAGTGGGGAGTCTACACACCCATGGCGGAATCTCCACACTCATGGCAAAATGTCAGCATTGCAGTGCAGAGATTCCGCCCGAGTGCTGAGAGTCTGCCATGAGAGTGTAGAATCTGCCCCAACTGCAGACATTGCTCACTCTTAACTTTAAGAGTCGTAAGTCCCTTGGTAAATAGGGCCCAGGAGTCTAAGACAGCAGAAGGAAGAGGTTGGAATTAAAACTAGGCAGCACTAGGTATTCGGCAAACCCAGCATTCGAAACACCGAGGTGACTCCTTTCAATACTTTGAACCCTTGAGCTTTTCTTTTTATATTCCACAAATTAAGCACTGACAAATAAGTTGTAAATATTTTGCTTCATCAAAGCATTTGTCTCGCTGCATAGACCGGAATATCAATTTGTATAAGGTATACCAGATGTACCCATGAACACGAGGTAAAGCCTAGTCTGGTGCAGCAAACGATTTAAGTATTTAAATATTTGGTAGCCGACAGTGTCTATTGTGGTGCACAGACAATTACAATATTAATGGAGCCTGGCTAGTAATATATGAAATAGGCTCTTGGAAAAATTAGAGGAAGTTGCAGGCTCCAGGCACTATTTGCCAGGCACCCCTTATAAAAGCAATGAATTGTAGATTCTTCCATCTCCTGGAAGTTTCAGACTTCATCTAACCTCTTATTAGCAAAGTTGCATCCTTATTAATTTTCTACTGATCTATATCAAACCTCTATAGTGACGCCAACTACTGTTATTAGAAAAAACAGACAAAAGCATCAAATATAGTTTCACATTGTACATAAACTAAAGCAAAAGAAGATGCCAAAGCATGTGCAAAATATTATTCCCCTGAAACTCACAAGTTTTCTGTTATGTGAAGTACCGCAAATTTTGTGGCTGCAAAATGTTGCACAATTTTGTAATTGTTTTTATCTGGAGTCTAGTTAGGGCACAAAATGTCTTGGGATTCATTGAATTGGTCTCTTTGCTTATATCTCATGTGACTATTCAATGTGAGATATGGCCTCATTTAATTTTCACTCAAGATACTGTAAATTTCAATTTGAAAAAGTTCATGTCATTTAACGCAATTTTTGAGAGTTTTTGTGAAATGAAATTTCACAATTTCGCATAAGCTAAAATATGACCAGCAAATATTCATTCAGCATTAAATTAACCTGTAAGATATTCATTTATTGGTTGAGGGGACTTTAGGCTCCATGTTGGCAACAACCACAATCCTTGTCAGGGTGAACCACAAAAGTCACTAAATGAATCGTGCTCAACGCTCTGGTAGCTGGCATAAAGCAGTAAGGCTTAACTTAGAGGCAATGTGTATAGTATTTGTGCAGCACACAAACAGTAATGAAGTAAAAACACAACACAAGAAAAACATCAACCAATTTAGAAAAATAGAGTACATTTTAATAAATAAACTTATACCAGAACAACAAGATTCCTTTTGACAGGGCAAGGGATGCACATATGATTGATTTTACCCTGGAAGAAACCTAGATGGCACTTGCTAAAATGAAGAATGGTAAAGCCGCAGGGTTAGATAAAATTCCAGGCGACTTATATCTCTCCGAACCTAAGATTTGGAGCGTGATTCTTAATCTTAGTTTTAATGCGATCTTAAAGGGCGCAGTTGTCCCAGATTCCTGGTTGGGGGCGGAAGTCATACCAATATTTTAAAAAGGGAATAAAAGTGATCCAGCAAATTATTGGCCTATTAGCCTGATTGACATGGCACAGAAATTATTCTGTAGGCACTTACTGGAGAGGCTCCAAGACTGGATAAGGGAAGGGCAAATATTATCTCCCCTACAAGCTGGTTTTAGAGACAAACACGAGCACTTTAGATCAACTGTTCAGGTTTTTATTGATTCTGTGGAAATATGTGACCATTAAGAAGGAACATGTATATGTTGTGTTCGTGGACTTGTGAGCTGCTTTTGATCTAATCCCCCGGAAAAATCTGTGGGAAGTCATACATAAAACAGGGTTCCCACGGTATTTGCTAGAGATTATCATTAGACTACACAGGGATAAGTACACCCAAGTGAGATGGGGGAAGAATGGTGAACTGACCAATAAGATAAGGGTGAACAGAGGAGTTTGACAAGGGTGTGCATTGGGGCCCACTCTGTTCACCCGATATATTAATGGATTATTCAAAACAATGTCAGATTGCAGAGGTGATCCTCCTAAACTAGCTGGCCAAGCAGTGCCATCTCTGCTTTTTGCTGATGACACCCTACTTATTTCTAGGATGCCAATGGGGCTCCAAAATGTACTGGATCGCTTCTTAGAAGCATGCAGGAAATTTGGCTTGGAAATTAATGTAACGAAAACCAAATTTATGGCCTTCAATCCTCACAAGTCGTTTAGGGGGACAGTTAAAATGGGGGAAACTCCACTAGAGCGGGTGATGCAATTTGACTATCTGGGTGTCAGGTTGACGAACTCATTAACATGGCCCCCGCAAGTTGCAAAAAGCCATTTAATACTGCAACATGTGAGTTCTGCACTAATAAAAAAAATGAAAATGTCAGCCTACAGGCATACTGCCCCAGTTATTAAAGTTTATCAAGCCAAGGGCGTAGGAGCCGTAGCATATGGTGCGGTGCTATGGGGACACAATAATGTCAAGGAGATCGAAAAAACTGAGAATGTTTTTATGAGATCAGTCGTGGAACTTCCACGGAATGCTCCTTTGATTCCCATGCGCCTGGATCTGGGACTCAAGAATGTAGTCCAGGTGATTGGCTTTAGGGCATAAGCCTTTTGGATCCGAGTGTGGTCTAACAATTCCCCACTCCCCCTGAGAGAGTCACTGTTTGATGTGTTGGCATTAAACACGAAAGGGAACATCCAGTGGCTAAAGTATATTAAGAGCTGGATGCTTAAACTGGGTCTGAGCGAGCTCTGGACCAATTCGGAGAGCATTGATGAAAGATCTCTGATGTATTTAAAAAATAAATATTGGGATCATATTAATAATTTATGGATAATTGGGGGAAGAACAGCGGATCTAACAAGGAGGTTTCTGGATTTTAAAGATTATATGTACCAAGAGGAGTTTTTAAATAGCATGAACCTCTGCTTCAAAATCATTGTTTTTAAAATTTAGATATGGCATTTTGCCAGTCAAATTTTTCAGCCACTGGACTGGCGCTAATATCTCGCTGATTTGTCGCATCTGCTTGGTAGCCTTCAAGAGAATGAAGTACACTTCTGAGTATCGCAGACAGACATTGCTGTAGCATGAAGAGCAGGTTGGGCATTGCTATAGCTTCCTGTTGGCAGTTGTCGCATGTTGTTGTTGCTTTAGCTCGTAATGCTAGTCTCGTGTTGTTGGTCGCCACGGACTTTCATCGACTAAAAGACTAAAAGAGCAGGCTTCACTGGAGCTTTGTATTGGCAGTCATCATGGCGGCAGTTTCAGCGTGAAAGGTCCATTTGTGGTCGTGGGGAGCCCAAACTTCAGGATGTTCTCCTTTTCTTCAGGAGGACTACACTCTGATGCCAGCCAAGGGTGTAGAACGTGGGGGGTGCACCTCCTGGGGATCAGGGACTCACTCCAGCAGAGGACAGCAGGCTCAGGCAGGTCCAGTTGCATGTCCAGGCAGGTCCATTTGCAGCAGGTGAGCTGGGCAGTTGCAGGGAGGCATCTGAAGCTTGTTGTGTCCCCATAGCACAGACAGAGGGTCAGCTAACTGACCCTTTTTGTCACTCAGGTTAGCCTAGGATGAAGGGAGCATGTCCTTCCTTCTAAGAGAGCAAGGGAGTCTTCAAGTAGCATGGCAGCCCTCTGGTAGCAGCAGGGCAGTCCTCAAGGGGGCAAGGCAGTCCTTCTTCTGTAATATCCACAGGTCCAAGAGTGTACTGAAGAGGTGTTCTGAGGGTCCAACATTTATTCCCGGTGCCAGCCTTTGTGCGTGGGCGGAACACCTTGTCTTACCCCCATGTCCGGTGCTAGAAAGTTCTTTCCTTCTCCTGTCAAGCCTCCAAGAAGTCTGGGGTGACAAAAGACTCTTGTCAGGTTCCTCATGTGTGTGCTGGAGGCCACCCCCTTTGAAGTGCAAGTATGGTTGTGCCCCAGCCATCCTGGCAGGATGGCCCATTATGTCCAAACCTAATCCCCTCTGTGTCTGAGAGAAATACACAAACCCAAAAAGCAGAGCAATTGATAGTCATGTGTGGTATATAGGGATTGTGGTGAGTTACAGAGACCTGAAAATTATTTTGTTAGAAGATTACTGTTAATCCCACAATCAGTCGCACCTTTTATAGTGCATGAAGAACTGGGGTTGGAGTATATTGCGGACAGATTGGCTCTTTCACCTCTAGCTCGTTGGTTTACAATTTGGTCAAGTACCGAGCTAGGGCTGAACCAGGCTATCATAAAATATTGTATTTCCCTGGATAAAGGTCATTCCATCCCGCGGCTGCACTATATTAAAGTCTGGCTGGAAAAACTGGGCTATCCAGAGTTATATGGGGCACCATAGAGGATCACCAAAAAAGATCGGTCATGGATTAGAAAGCAATTTATGGCAAGAGTTAAAGCAAATAGAGAGGAAAGAGAAGTTTTAAAATCCACAGTTAGGGCCCATATACTCATAAAAACAGATGTTTTTATGAACCCTACTTAATTACGGTTATATCACCCCATCACTGCTTCCTTTTAACCCATTTTAGATTGAATCTTTCGCACTGGCTTTTAGCAGAACCCCAGGGGCAGCATTAGGTGGAAGACCAAGGGCCATGCTCATGTGATACAATATACAGTGCACTTTATATTTTTTTGTGATCATTACCAGACCCTAAGACAATGTTATATTTTACCGTTGCTCAGTGGGAAGGGATTTTAGCAGGTAAAACCAGCCCTGATCCACCTTCAAATTTTAAAGTCCCCCAAATTTTGCTTTAACGTGTCAAGCTTTTTGATGGGTGCTCTCAGAAGTAGGAAAAAACGTTTGAGGAGCTAAAATTATGCAAAGGCCTTTTTAAATTGAATCCTTTTATAGTACTTAAATATTGAAGATATGTCTTTATGATGAAATGTACTTTTTATCTTTGTTTTTATGCATGTGATGTACTTTTGTGTTTTTTATTTAACCAAATAAAGTATCTATTGATTGATTGATTGATCACAATCATGTGACCCAGGACACTGGCAGAAGGCAGGACTGGTTAGGACAAGAAAATGCCAACTTTTTAAAAGTGGCATTTTCACAATTGTGGCTTAAAATCTGGCTTTACCATTAAATAGGATTTGAAATGACAATGCATTTGAGTGTAAACACCATATCTCTATCTGATCCAATTAAAAGTTATCACTTATTGAATGTAAAAAGTAACTAAGTATTAGTCAATGGGAGAGGCAGGCCTTATAAACAGTGAAAAGTGACTTTGGGAGTTTTTCAGTGCTAGGACATATAAAATTCAAAACCACATGTCCCACTTTTTAAATACAATGTAGCCTGTCCTATGAGCATTTAGGACCTACTATAGGCGCTATTTTTGTGTATTAAAAAGGAAGGTTTAGGCCTAGCGAAAGGTTTATTTTGACAGGTTGAAATGGCAGTTTCAAATTGCACTGCAGGCTGCAGTAGCAGGTCTGGGATGTTTTAAAAGACTACTCTGGTGGTTGGCACAATCAGTGGGTTGGTTCAATTAGTGCTTCTGGCCAGTAGTAGCTCTTAATTTACAAGGCCTGGTACAATTATTAGCACCACTTACTAGGTCCTTGCATGTGAATTAACAGTACCTATAAGGTATATGACAATTGTACCATGTTTTTGGGAGAAAGCACAAGCTTTTTCCACTGGTTATCAGGGAAAAAGTGCACAGAGTCCTAATGGCAACAAAAACGAGTTTAGCAACAGAAGGGGAAAATCTGGGGAAGACACTCCAAAAAGGGCAAGGTCCAACAGTAAAATATAAAAATTTGCCAGGTAGGCAGTGCATGTCCACACAGAAATACTAATGCTGTGATTAAAGGTTTCCATTTTAGGAACAGAGTTCTACTTCTTTATTCCATCAAGTAAAACATACGGGCATAAAGAAGTTAACGACTAAGCCCCATAATTTAAAGACTAGACCATACCCTAATGTACAGGTTCAACTTGACTTTTTTAAGTAAAGATTTATTTTAAAATATTAAAGGCAGCCACATGTTTTACATATAAATATCTATTTATAATTCTAAGTGAGTAAAATGCGAATGTTTTAATTATTTTAAGGACCAACAATACTCATAGAAAGAATGTAAACACATCCCCATGAATATAAGATGAAGAGACATCTGCCAACCTCTTGGTACTTCAAGAGAAGGTCTGCACTCGTGCTGGGATGACTGAAGAGAAACGACTGGTGAAAAAAAACAGTAGGAACTTTGCAAGCTGTAATATAAACGAAATATTGTGCCTAGTTCTAAAAGCAGTCATTCTTTCGTGTTTGAATTATTTGCTCATGTATGACATTACATTTGATCATACAAAAGTGCTTACATGATAAAACAGCATATGTTGTTAAAGGTTATCTGAGCTTCCACTTGATTTATTGAATTTATCTGTTTGCTATATACACCGTAAATGAGTCTATTTCCTGATTTCCGGTATTTATAGAGATACTCCATACTCATGGGAGCCACAATAGTGAATGATTTTATTTCCTGCGGTGCTTTATTCTGCATGTAATGTGTTGTGAAGTGTAAACCACTCAGCCAACAGGCTCAGTAAAGATGAGTGCATCAGAAGAGTTGCAGCTTGTCTCTATTTTTTCATTCACTCAACTAGAAAATCCTGACGGAAAACGCATTAGAGGGAATGATTTCGAAGCAATTCATGAGGCTGGCGGTGATACAGAATCTGAAATGAACAGTGGCTACAATATGGAGTCAATGTGAAGTCTCTGGTCAGTCAGAGACAATTTCCAAGAGAAACTGATTTAAAAAACAAAACGCCGAGGCCAATTTTAGGGTACTTACAATGCACCACGAGTGCACACCTCAGGACAAACAGAATTACATTTTAGGGAATCTTATGAACGTCACACCAGTGTCCATAGGAGAGATAATCAAACTGAAATTTAAAGTTCAGTCCTTCAGGCCTCGGGTTCATTATGGGTGTATGGCTGAGTCTTTCAAGTGGATGAGTTACTTAGGTATAATATCACATCAAGCAGAAATACATTTTAATCAAGCAAAGGAGAAAAGAAGGCACATATTCTTGGCGATTTTCCAAAATAATGGCGAAAGAGGTGCTTAAGGGTATGGTGGGTACAACATTTTTGCATTACTATTTTTAAAATGCATTAATCTGAAGAGAAAGACAGTATCGAGAAAATGTCCCTTTCATTGTTTGAGTAATAGAAAGAACCAGTAATTTACGTGGATACATACGGTTATTTATAGTTCTTAGACAGGAAATCTGACACTCTTCTTTTGTGCACTGTGCTTAAATTCTGAATTCAGTCATCTGTATCGAAGAAGTGGTACTGAATAGTGGACGTTTGGCGAGTCCATACTGCCCGGTAGTAGGTCAGCCTTTCCTTTGTTGTGGACAGGACGTTAATCGCTGTCCAACGACAGTCAGGGGCATATGTACAAGCCCCTTTCGCCACGGGAACGTCACTTTTTAGGACGTTCCTGTGGTGATAGGGGCTTTGCCTTAGTTACAAGGCAGCTTTAAGCCACTTAACGCTGCCTTGTAAATAATGCCCTCTTTCACGCTATGCTTAGCGCGAAGGGGGAGGAGAATGGGTGTTGCTGTGGGCATTCCACCGCAACACCCATTGATTCTGACACTTCCTTCTATTTACAAGGGAGGCATAAATAGGAGGCAGCACCAGAATTAAGACCAGGGAAAACCTGGTCTTACCCTTGTGCAACGAGGAGAAATGTTTCATTTCTCCTCGTTTTGCTGTTTTCATGTGTGCTGTGTTGTGCAACAGAAAACAGCAAAAGGCCAATGATTGTTTATGTACAGGAATGTCCCCCTTCCTGCACGTGAACAATCATTTTTTTTTTAAATGCTGTTTTGCAACTTCTGTGTGTTCTGCATTAAGCAGCACACATAGAAGTTACAAAGCAGCATTTAAAGACTGTTTATGTGCAGGAAGGGGGACCTTCCTGTACATAAACAATCCTACCCTGCACGCAGACACCCTTTCACTATGGTGCAAGGGGGCCTGCGTTGGTGCTAGGCTGCTAAACTTAGCGCCAGCGCAGGGAGAAATGCAGCGCTGCACCATATTCTTGTAAATATGGTGAAGTCCTGCGTTTCTGAAGTGGCGGAAAGGGGCGTTAAGTCAGGAAGGCTAATGCCTCTCTCCGCCACTTCCCTTGTACATATGCCCCTCAGTGTCTACTGCTGGCAGGAAATCTCAGTCAGAAGCTGCCGGTCATCTCCAACAAGAGATGGATAGCAGCAAGGACCACATGCGCATAGAGTCATTACCTATGCATATCCACTCCTGTCGCTGATTTCAAATGATGAATGAAAATTATGAAGCTGACTAGAGAAGGGCAACCAACCTATAAGATTGTACAAAACGTTTTTGCTGGTCAAATTCTGGGAAAGTGAAGATCTTCCAACTTCTAGCCAAAACCCATGAGGCTCCATTAAGGTAACTACCTGGCAAGGAGGCAAATTCTGGGCAGTGGCTGTGCAAATTCAGAACAAAGGGTCAAAATTCAGGACAAAAATTCAGGTACATTTTATGGACCAATCTGAGGTGGTCATACCAGTATAAAATTGATGGCTCACACAACTACAAGTCAAAATGGCTTTATGAATTTTGATTTGCATAATACATGTCAGTATTGATGAAACATTCACATGTAGAAAAATACTTATTTAATGATTAAATAACTAGTAAACATTGACACACTAAGCTGAATTTGACAGCCAACATCAGGGAGATTTCACAATTCTTCCCCAGTATCGTGGGTGATAGTTCCACAAGCAGCACATTGTTGCTGAACCTGCACTTCAAGTTCAGAGGCAGTAGCATTCTTAGTATAATAATAATACTTGGATTTGTATGGCGAGCTAATCACCCTGACGGCCTCTAGGCGCTATCCATGGGCATGGGGAGATTAAATGATCTTCCCAGAATCACAGGATGTTGAACCGAGGCCTAGACTCGATCACGGATCCCCAGCTCCCAACTCGGCACCTCTGGCCGTTACCGCACCCTCTCCATTAGTTTAGATTTTCTTTTTCAAAGTGTATTTTTTTATCAGAGCCAGTAGGGGTAGGAGGTTCTTTGTTCCCACGAGCAAATGAAGAGAAGACTAAGCAGACATGTTTCAAATTAACCTGGAACTGAAGTTCTGCTTTAACAAGTAGTATCGGGCTGCGGCTCCATCTTGGAACCATTGGGCCAATATGTGAACTTTTTCATTAAGGATTTTGTACCTGAGACTGAATGCTACATACGTGACAGTATGGCTATGATCAATTTAGTTGATGAACACCCATTCGACCCCACATCCGACACCCTTTGCACATTGGATGTGGAGTCGCTCTACACCAATATTCCTCAAATTGATTCCCTCCTCGTCATTGAACGAGTCCTCAACAGACGACCAAGGCCCCATGCTGTACCCACGGTCTTTATACTTCAACTTTTGGAGATTTGCCTCACTAGGAATTTTTTCCTTTTTGATGAACAATATTATCAGCAGGTGAAGGGTACTTCTATGGGGGCCGTTTTGCCCCAAACCTAGCCATACTTTACATGGACGACCTCGAGACCAGTCGCATACTGTCACCTATGAACCCATTCCGCACTGGGATCTCGGTGTGGAGAAGGTACATAGATGACGTTTTTATGATTTGGCAGGACTCTGACACCACCATGAGACAATTTCTCCACTGGCTCAATAACAATTGTGACGGACTCAACTTTACTTTGACACATAGTAAGACCACCATCCCATTCCTTGATTTGAACATTCAGCATAAGGACGGGGTACTGATTACAAGTTTATTCAGGAAGCCTACAGAGCGGAACACACTCCTCAGATATGACAGTCACCATCCTCGTGCCCTGAGGGATTCACTCCCTTACTCACAGTTTCTCCGCATCAGGAGGAATTGCTCACTAAAAGAGGATTATTTTCGCGAGGCAAAAGTCCTCAGCAATAAACTGACATCAAGGGGATACCCACGTAGGCTAGTTCGTAACTCCCTTAAAAGAGCCTGGTACTGTCCCAGGGATGCACTTTTGGAACCTAAAGAAAAACAACCACAGAACCGTATGGTCTGTGTGACCACTTTTTCACCAGTATCACACACCATCCGGAAGAGCATTATCAAACACTGGGAGGTTCTGAATGCAGGGGTACTTAATTTAGAACGCCCCTGTTCGCATTCCGTAAAGCAAAAAACATAAAAGATCACCTAGTACGTGCTGCCCTACCATCTACCAAAAACACAGGAACACTTAATGAACTCTGGGGTCTGCCGCCCCTGACAGGACATGCTAAATGTGGTGATTGTATTGTTTACCAGTTTACAATTGAGGGGAAAGAATTTGTCTTTGATAAAATCAGGATTGAACTGAAAACCTTTTCGAATTGCAACACTAATAATGTTATTTATGCTATTTTTTGTCCTTGTAATAAAATCTACATTGGACAAACTACACAAAAGGCACGGATACGGATCTGCCAGCACCGCAGCAGAATACGCTGCAATACTCCAAATGCTCCTTCTTGTCGAACATTTTCAGGCAGCAGGTCACACTGAAAATGACATACGGTGGACAATCATTAGCGTGATAAAGCCACCGCCAAGGGGTGCGGACATGGCGCAGCTCCTTAACAAGGAGGAACTGAAATGGATCTTGAGGACTGGAAGTATTCATACAGGCCTCAATCTTCTGCAGGACTGGACTTCATTGATCTAACTGTGACTGCTTTTGAGTATCTATGCGCTCTTGGTCCTAAACATAGACAATTACTCTTTGAACTGCCCTGCTATGTCATTTTAAATGTCCAATGTGCTTCTCTCTATTGATGCCTCTTGTAGGTCCTTTTACCGATTTTGTCGCTCCAGAAATGTACAGAGTATCATGTTGCTCTATGCTATTCTAAGGTGGCCAGATTTGCCACTCCTGTTAACTTTCCTTTTTGCCTATATTCGGTTTTTTAGCCACTTTAAGTATGTGCACATAAATTCTTTCATGTTCCAAGATGGCCGCTGGTTTGGCAACCACCAGTCTCTCCTCCATTTTTACTATTCTTGGTCACCTGACCCACTTCTCCCAATTGGAGGGCCCCATATATAATGCTCCCTCCCGGTTCACTCAATTCTGTGACCGGAAACACCCAGGCTGTGACGGACCCTAGATTACATACGGTAAGCGTGATAGCCCTGCACGCCGTTTTCCTCTACCACCATTGACACTTGCATTATCCTAATTTCCTCCTTGCTCCTTCCTTCTAGCACTGGCCTGTATTACGGCTCAAGACCGCAAATGCGGCTTGCTTTTCATTGGAATTATGTCCACAATGGAACTCCCTTAACCGGTAAGCGCGCTCGCCTTGCACCCCGCGGTTACCTTTCCATACCCAACCCCCTCCTCCCCCTCAATAACCTCAATTGCTCAATTGCCCCATTCTACCTACTGCAGGAACCTTGACTCCGGTGCATACTCCCCAGGATTATAACTAAGACCACCATCCCTACAGATCCTATGCCGGTGGCCTTCCGTTCTTCTTGATTCTCAAGACCTTTTGTCACAGCTCCATTCTTCACGTTGGGTAAGCCATAGCTCACCTTACGTGCCCAATCTGTCCTCTAACTCCCCCTGTGCCATTGTGTACTGTAGCACTACCTCCCCTTATGATACGTACATAGATTCTAGCGCCCCCTCACCCTTCAGTACTTTCAGCTCTGTCTTTTCCTTTTGCCGGCCACCCACTACACGGCTACTGTTAGAGATATCTCACTTTTCCAACACCAACGCCAGATCTCGCTTCCATCTTGATCGTCGGCCTAACTTCCCTCTCTTTTTCTATCCCTTCGCTTCACCTTTTTTATATATATTTTTCACTGCACGTTAAATCCACGTGCATGTTCTCATGTTCAGGAGCGCCTCGCATCACGTCGGACAGCACATTAGAGACAATCTCACGAGCACTTCGGATATACGGCACTTTCATTTGTCTAATTTTAACTTATTTTTTTCCCTTTTCCTTCCCTCCATTTTTTCCATGGTTCTAGCAATTTAAGCCATATGAAAACAGGCATGTTATTTATAATGTCCTAAGGATGATCCCAGTATTCTTTTAAGGGATCGAAACGCCGTCGACACCTTGTACACCATATACACCCTGTGAAAATGTTCTAATTTCTATGTAATGGTGTCTCATGTATATTCTGTTTGTTCTATTAGAAATGTGCTTGAAACAAACAATTCCCTTTGCCTGAACCCCTTACTTTATGTTGTACGTCTTTCTTGCTAAGTTGGATGCAGGCTTGTGTCCCACTTAAACTGTTCCGTGTTTATTGTCTGTAAACATTATTTGACTGCATATTAAATATCTGTCCGGCTGGACAGATGTCTACAATATAGTACTGATTGGGTCTATATTTATTGATTTATAACTTATTTTCTGTCTGGGGACCACTGTCTTTAGAAATAGTTCAATTACCCAAAGGTCCCTGACCAATTGTATTTGGGTCTCCTTGTTTTTTCATAGCATTAACAAGTTGCATATCACACCTATTTTGGGTATCAGTCCAGGTGAACATTTGGGAACACACCCTCTCGGTTGCTGCATTGCTGCCAAGCAGAGAAATCATAAACATCAGTTCCATTTACATTAAGAACTTCACCAGGCAACCTGCACTCACTCCCTCTAGGAGGTTTGTGTAGGTATGAGCCTGCTGGGAGTGTGCATTTCATGATATGCAGGTCTCAAGCCCCCACAGGGCATGTATGATATTTGTTATGATGTCTGAGTACCTGCGTGTGGCACAGTACTCGTGTAAGGTGCGCATATGCCCACAGCTTTTCTCAGGAGCTGTGCATACTTATGGCAGGGCAGTCTTGATATTAGAGACCTCACTTGCAGAGGCCGCCCCCGAAGGGGGCCTCGAGGGCCGGCGCCATAATAGACACCAGGGCCCTGCAAGGAGCCGGTTTCAGCCGCCTAGAAGCCCCCCGAAGCAGAAGGGGCGCTTCCCTCACGGCAAACTTGCGCCAGAGAGGCGCCCAGTGACCTGGCCAATGGGGAGGCCAGGTGATGTCTGAACCCCCCCCAATCACTATGCGACCCCAGTATCGGCGGGGAAAATTGTGGGCGGGATATAAGGCGCTGCTCCCCACACTATAGCTCACTACTACATCGTGGAGCTGGGGAGCGGCGCCAAAGGAGTTTCTAGATCGTGGAGCTGAGGATCGCTGAGGGTTTCACCATTATGAATTTTGCAGGGCCTCAGAGCAAACCTGCATGCAGTCCCCACCGCCCTGGCCGTACCTGGTCGTCGAACTGTCTCCTCTGTACCGAGTCTGCCGAGCGTCGTTGACCACAGCCTGACTCGCTGCGCTCCCCCATCGGCGGTCATCGAAGTTTTCCATAGCTCCGCAGCCAGGCAAGCAAGCCGCCCGAGTAGAGTACAGAGCCCAAGGGATAACGCGGCACAGAGACTTGGACGGCAATGGCCACCAGAGAAGTTCAACCCTACCAAACATCATAGCGTGGCGCAGAGGAAGAGGACACTTCAGCAAACTGTGAGGTCCGAGGATTCCACTCAGAGGCCGTTAAGAGTTCAAGAGCGGCAGTAAATGCTTCACTCAGTTACGGTGAGCCCGGGCCGGAAGTGTGGAGGTGAGTGAGCATTCAGCCAGATGCAGGTTTGGGAGATAATATTCCGCCCTGCGCCACGTTTGCAAACGGCAGTCGACAAAGGTGGGGATTGGAAATAAGATGCCAGGTCCCTTAAAGGCAGGGGTTCAAAATGATTTATGACACCTGATTTATGATGTAATGATTTATTACCCTGGCCAGAAAAGTATGTCCAGGGGATTACAAAATGAGGATGTCTATAATGGAAATAAAACTGTGGCCAACAACGACCACAAAAAACTACAACGACTGTTGGCTGTACTTTGGTAATACATCTATAATAAGGTTTGCACGACATCCTGGAATGGGCACAGTGCAAGTGTTATTGCATAGGCCTCGAGGGCCGGCACCATAACAGATGCCAGGGCCCTGCAAGGAGCCGGTTTCAGCCGCCTGGAAGCGCCCGAAGCAGAAGGGGCGCTTCCCTCACAGCAAACTGGCGCCAGAGAGGCACCCAGTCACCTGGCCAATGGGGAGGCCAGGTGATGTCTGAACCCCCCAATCACTATGCGACCCCAGTATCGGCGGGGAAATCGTGGGGGGGATATAAGGCACCGCTCCCCACACTATAGTTCACTGCTACATCGTGGAGCTGGGGAGAGGTGCCAAAGGATTTTCTAGACCCACCCACACCTACGCAGCAGCAGTGTCGCAGTGCTGGCAGATAAGAGGGGTACATTGGCGGAAAAGAGGAGTACATTTGATTGGTTATGGAGGCACACCGACAGGGCAGTGTGTAGAAGGAGGACCGCTCACTTTGGGATGGCTTACGGCAGGGTGAGTAGGCCTGACAAAAGGGGGTAGCAAACAGAGATGGCGCACGCAGCCCAGACCCCGCCAGACGGCAGGGCACAAAAAGGATAATAGGAAGGTAGCGAGCTGGGGCCTAACTCCGAAGAGAGGCTACCCCCCCCACACACAAAGGGGCGTGGAAACCAACAGAACAATGTTTGACCCCAAAAGTGGCAATGAAGGTGATACGCCTGCAAAACAGCAGAATAACGAACTGTCAGGGTGATTTATGACTCTATGATATGCAAATGTGTTATGACAAGCAAATGATTTATGACCAACGAATGATTTATGGCAAATGATTTATGACCAACAATGCAGAATGATTTATGACCCCACTTTTGACTGTTCGTGACACAAATGATTTACGATCCACAAATGATTTATGACACATGAATTATGATGAGCGCCAAAATGATTTAAGACACCTAATTTATGATGTAATGATTTATGACCCTGGCCAGAATAGTATGTCCAGGGGATTACAAAATGAGGATGTCTATAAGGGTAATAAAACTGGGGCCAACAACGACCACAAAAAACTACAACGACTGTTGGCTGTACTTTGGTAATACATCTATAATAAGGTTTGCATGATATCCTGGAATGGGCACAGTGCGAGGGTTATGGGCTGAATCCAAGTGTATCACCGGTCCTTGAGCTCTGCAGCCTTGTCTGAGTGAATGATGTATCGCGTGTAACGTAGCTCATGCAATCCAGTGATTCACACATGCGATCTCTTGAGGCGGACCTGTCCTCTTTCGCCAACAAGTACACATGATCTGCAGTCTTTCACAACTTTCCCTATGCCAGATATGTCTTTGTTGTTTAATGGTACCCATCAATTATGCTTCCCTTATTGAGATGCTAAATCAAATATGCTGAGATAACCCACAACTAGCAACCCTGGGTGTCACATATATCACAGGCTGAGGGCCCGCATACCAGATACTGCTCATAGGTTACTTCTGTCTTACATGTGCAGGCTTCAAACATCAGTGATAACCCTTGAGCAGCACTGTTCTTGTAGGCATAGACCTCAGACAGCAGAGATATTATACCCCTTAGACAAGTCTAGGACTGAGATACCAATCAGGTTACAAGTGTTTTCCAGGTTGAGGCTTTAGCATGACTAACTCTAATGAAAGACAGCTTACATGCCCTGGCCTCAGAAAGCAGAGATAGCCATCAGGTTTCACATATTGTACAGGTGTAGGTTTAACAGCAGAACTATCCCTTACCTTTAAATGTAGATTTAATTTTATCCCACAGATTTAAAGGCCTAGGTCCCTACAATAGCACTTAAGCAAAGCAGTACACACATATTATAGGCCTGGATAGCAGAATTTTCCCTTTGGTTTCAGCTATCTTGTAGGCTAATAGTACACTACAAAAAGTGTGCAGGCACAAAATGTGATGCACATCCCAGGATACACAAAAGTTAAAGGCCCAGGGTTCAAGTGATATACCCTTACATTAACACACAAACTACAAACATATAGCTCAGATGACAGTGCAATCTTTCACTGTGCACAGATCTTACAAGGCTGCATATCAAGTATGATTGGGTCAGGGATGGGCCCCACAAGACTCCTGAGCACTGGCCACAGCATAGTGGGGATGCATTTGGTGCATCAGGGTATTGAAGCACTTGGTAATTCTGCAATATAGGTTTGCACTGGTCAGAGCAAAGTAGGTACTCCATGTTCAACAGGGCATCTGTAATTGAACCAGTTACTGGATTCTGAACCATTCGAGAGGTTCCTGGGTCTCAGTTTAAGCTGAAGATTTAGTAATGGATTAGAAAATATGTGAACGAGAATAAATGTAAGCAGTCAACACGAAATTACAGCAGCATTTCATAATATGTGGTGCTCGGTTTCTAATTTCATCAGTGTATTATAAATAATCACCGCTGCAAACAAAAAAAGTATTGATCACATATGGAAACATTTGAAATTTATAAAAGGGGGCAGGGGGCCTAGGACAGAGGTACAATAAAGAGAAAGGTGGCCAGGACAGACAAGATAAAGAAGAGCCGGGATGAGAGAGAAACAGGACTCTGGGGGAGACACAAGAAGTGGGGGATTTAGAGTGATGAGTTGAGTCATGAGAAGGAAAGTTGACATCAAGAGTAGTGTAGTGAAGGGGCGTGGCTTGATGCATGGCTAAGATGGCGTCTCCCTCCTGAGCTCTGTGAAGCCACCTATATGTAAGCTGGGCCAGATGCTGCTATAGCCACTAATTCATCAAATTTCATGCGGCGCAAGGTGTGCTGATTGTGTGGAAGTGCATGACATGCCTGGGAAACAGTCCAACAAGGTGTTTTGGGGCAAGAGATGCCCGCAACTCCAGTGACAGTAATATACAAAATGGCGACACCCCTGTACTACCTCAGACTCACAATGAATGATCGACAACTGTGAGGAAAATACAGTGGGACCCTGATGACATGGCGGAACACATCTCATCTTTAACCCTAGGTGCAGCTCCTCCGTTATGGTGGAGGAGCGTCGCCCCCCCGGCTGAAAGCCTGCAGGGGCAAAGAACAAAAATAAAATGATAATAAAACATTTTTATTATCATTTTATTTTTAGTCCTGCTGGCTGTAACTGCGAGCCGAGGGAGGGGCATGGCCATCTACACAGACGCTGAAGTTGCAGCACCAGGGAAGAGTGGTGGGCACTGCCAAGTGCTCATGACGGTTTGGCCGGCCCTATGGGACTGGCCATAGCGGACACCGGGCATTTTCCCGGTGGGCCGGAAGGGTGGGGGCCAGTTGTCAAGGGGTGGGAGCCGGTTTTGTTCTGGGGGGCCGGTTTTCCACTCCCCGTGTCGGTCCGGCAGAATTGGCAGGGCTGGTTGGTGTTCCCAGTCCGGCACCAGGGTGCGGTTCACTTTATAACTTCCAAAATATTACTATAACACCCTTAACTAGCATTGCTGGATGTGGTGAGGTTATTTCAGTAGGTCTCATATCTCAAACCAGTCATAAGTTTGCTGTTTGTGCAGGTCTAAAGCTCCAATATTGGCCTGTTTTTCCTTTTGCATATCATACCATATCAAATGTCATATCATATCTGCTGCTTTCTCTGTGTATGAGGCCTTGTATGATGTCTAATGTTTGTTTCAATGGTACTTACAGTCAGTCTGTTTCATGCAGGATACTCAATCTGATTGGGACCTGTTCAAGTTAGGTTTTCTCCTGTTGCTTATTACTATGTGCATCCACAGGACCATAGTGCTCTTTTCCACGTTACCAGAACTAAGTCACACTTCCCATAATCACACGCTTACTGAATTTTCTGCCCATGTACTCGCTGGTTTCTTGCTGCTTCTCCAGTTCTTCACTACAGTTCCCCAAGCATTCTATCTCTTACAGACTTTCCCTGGTGAGTAGAGTCTCTAGCAGTGATTCGGGTGACCCCGGGTACTGTGGGGCCTCACATGGCTTTTCTTTTTTTTCCCCAGTTTTCCTCCCAGCCCCACTATTTCCTAACTCTCCATCCAGGTAGGATGATGTTATTACATAGCTTATACTACCTAATCTACATGATATCCGCTATAGCCTCTTTTCGATGGCTCCATACCCCAGATAACATATCAGAGACCAGACTCCTCTACTATGTCCTCCTTAAATGTAATCTCCCTCAATGTCAAAAGACTAAACCACCCAGTAAAGAGGTCCAAAATTCATGACTATTAGAAAAGCCTGGTGGGGATACAGTTCTCCTCCAGGAAACCAAGATAGGCTTTAAAGAGGCCCTAATGATGAGCAAAGGCTGGGTTTCGGACATTATCTGCTCCAAAGCGCATAGTAAGAAGAATCGGGTTCTCACCCTTTTGTCCAGAAGGTTTGGCCTAACAGTTATTGCATCAGAGCACAATTTCAACGGCAGATGGCTTTTATCTAGATTAAATAACGGGGAACAGGCTCTGTATGTGATGAATGTGTACACTCCCAAAATTGATGACCCAACATTTTGGCTCTCTCTTAATAAAAACTAAATGACATTCCACTATAGGGAAAGCTAATTCTGAGGGGATTTTAACCTGTCAATGGAACACATTTTTGGATAGACATCCGGCCTTCAGCTTCAGAACATCCAGTGCCCACAAACATGATCAACCTGTGCTCTACACACCGACTCCTAGATCCGTGGAGATTGCATAGCCCAACTGGTAATGACTTTTCCTTATTTTTGTCTCCCCACTCAAACTTTTCCCTTATAGATTATCTCCTGGTAGATGGCTCTCTTCTTAAAGTCACTTCTGACGTCAAAATCCACCCTATTCTCATCTCGGACCACGCCGCAATTTCCCTATCTATTCTAAATCACCCAAATAAAAGAGAAAATAGATTATAGCGGTTAAACTTGGATATCATGGATAACGAAACAGATGTTGAGGAACTAAAGAGCGAAATTGAGGGCCGTATTTATGAGAAGTGATGCATCGCTGCATGAAAACAACGATGCATCACTTCTCAGTGTGCCCTCCTTGCGACATGATGGATGCGTCATATTTACTGTATGACGCATCATGTCGCAAGGACTGACAGATACGTCAGTATTACTGATGTATCTGTCGGCGCAAAACTGACGCATTTCTGGAGTTGTGTCGGAAGCGTGACGCAACTCTAGCAATGTTCCTTTCACATGGGGCAAGCCCCATGCAAAAGGACCTGCATCAGTCTTACCCCTACAATGAGGCAGGCGTAAGATATTGACGCAGTAGCGTTCTAGAAGTGGCGCACTGAAATCTTATAGATTTTAATGCACCACTTCTATGAGGCTTGGATGCGGGGGAATGCCCCCCCTGCGTACATTATACCTGACGCAGGTATAATGTGGCGCAGGGGTTTACAAAGTGAAGCATCTGCCTAGATGCGTCACTTTGTAAATAGGGCGCAACATGGCGCATTTTTTACGCCGCCGGTGCGTCACAAAAAGTGATACACCGGCGGCCCAAAAGTGTTGCAAGGGCTCATAAATGAGCCCCTGAATTTTTTTTTAGGGACAACGAAAAACTCGGTTTCTTCCCCTGTGACACTTTGGGACAGATTTTAATGTGTCATGAGGGATGATATTATTAAATGAATGGCAAAGAAAATCAGAGACATTAAAGAATCCTTACAGTCTCCAGGCATTAACATCAAAAGAAAGGAAGAAGACTTCAGACATTCGGTGACAAATCCATACTGAAGGACATTAAGCAACTAAAATACACATATAATACCATTATTAGTAAGAGAACTCATCTCTTCATTCAAGCCTATAAGTCCGAACATCTTCTATTCCGTAATAGAGTGGGTAAAGCTTTGGCCAATACACTCAAATCTAAGAATCCAAACACACAAATTACACATATTAAGGTGCTGGATGGAGCACAGAAAGATAAAACTGAGGAAATACTGGAGGTGTTTAGAGAGTTTTACAAAAAGCTGTATACACCCCATAATACACAGGACAAATCCAAATATTTGGAGTTTCTAAAGTCCCCTCCTATTGATTTGGTCTCCGACCTAGAGAGAGAACATCTGAACGCACCTTTTACTTCTGAAGAGGTTATTATAGCAATAAAATGAATTGCTCTGGTAAGGCTCCTGGTCCCAAAGGGTTTTACATCAGCTTTTATAAAACGTTTACACACATGATCAAGGCAAGGTGACTGGAATGCCTTCTGAGGCCACGATTGATGTTATCCCCAAAGAGTTGAAAGACCATTCTAACCTGAAACATTTTCGCCTAATTTCAATATTAAATATGGAAGCAAAAATATTTCTAGCTGATTGGAGCTGTCCATCTCTGAGCTAACCTGTTCGGAGGGGCACGGAGGATACGTGTGGATTCTCATGCTAGAGGAAAGTGTGACTACAGGAGAGACCCACCCCGAACAGACCATGCAGCAAATAGCGCAAAAAAACTAGGTTATTCTTAAAACGAACAAACCTTCTGCGAGAGGTAGGTCCTCTCCAAACACACATTCCTTTTCTATGGGTACTCTGTACTGACTACTTACAGTATATGGACTCATAGAGACAGCCCTGACAAATGCCATTGGCAAACAGGCCAACCAAAGGCAGAAACATGTTGGTGTGAATATTTACTCATAATACAGATACATAAATACTTTTTCATATACAGAGACGCATAGTGGGCATTACACCCATATATGCCTCCTGTAGTTACTCCTTTAGTAACTTTTTAGTATACCTAGGATACCACCTGAATAAAAGGACACTTTTGTGGTCTATCTGAAGGTGTTTTTAACCAGTCAGCTGGATCATAGTATTATCCAGATAAGATAAGTAATATCTAAGAACGCCCTCGGGTAAGCCCCAGCCTGAGGTCGAGTCCCCCTGGTAGTACCACCTTACAAGGATGGGACGAGGTGGCAAATGATGAAGCATGTCACATTACGGGAGCCATCCTCATCCAATTCTTGGAATTGCCAAAAAAACTGAGAGAAAAGTAGGTAGCGACAGTCTCTTTCTCATGTTTCGCTAAATAGCGTACTGAATGAAACACTGGGGTGTCATGCCAATTTTGTGATTTGATCAGTAACTAAGGGCTGGCATGAACCCACTAGTACCCTGTATCTCTCTTCTTGTGTGATATAATACATCCCTAAGCAGATTCATAATTCCCAAACAGGGTTTGTCAAGGGGAGGCCCGGCAGAGACAACATACGCACTTTTTGCCACATCATCAAAAAATCCTGTTTCTCTTCCACGCCATCAACGGAAATAGCCCTTGACTCAGAAAAGGTGTTCGATAAAGTCTCTTGGCCTTTTCTCCAAGCAGTCTTTGAAGCTCATAATCTATGCAACTCATTTATTAACATGGTCATGGCCTTTTATGCTAGCCCCAAAAATAATATTAGAATTAATGACGCCACCTCTACCTCCTTCACCAAGTTACAAGACATGGCTGCCCCTGTCCCCGCTGCTTTTTTTGTATTTCCATTGATCCCTTACTTGCACTTCTCAATTAATCCTCTGAAATGAAAGGGCTTAAATTTGGCTCCAGTTCTTATAAGACCACAGCATATGTGGATGATATTCTGATTTTTACAGAGGACTTTGAAAAGGTGATTCCAAACATCACCAATATCATCCATCAGTTGTCAAGGGTTTCTGGGTACATTTTAAATAAAGACAAAACTGAGGTCTTTCCTCTGAACCCTATATGTGTCTCCTCACACTTAGGCGACTCTGGTCTTAAGTGTCAGCCCAAACATCCTAAATACTTAGGAATATGGTTGTGCAAAAATCATGCTGAAACGTTACAATACAATGAAGCTCAGACTATCTTCAAAGTTAAAGACCTTCTGTCATCCTGGGCTCCCAAGTATATTACATGGTGGGGTAGGCTCCAGACCCTCAAGATGATGATAACCCCAGTCCTATGTTTTGTGTCTGCTATGCTACTGATGAAACTATCTCCCTCCTTTTTTCAGGAGATCGACAGATTAAACTCTAAAGTTTTGTGGAGCGACAAAAGAGCAAGGATCTCATATAAGTCACTTCGCAAAAGTTTTGCCCATGGGGGACACAATCTTCCAAATTGGAGCCTCTATCAGTCAGCATTTCTAGCAGTGCAGAGAGCCTCCTGGCTTGTCCCAAATCCCCAGAAACCCCCACGATGGGTAGATATTGAACATGCTATCTGCCCTCTCTTTCATCAATCTACCATAATCACAATGTCAAATTTCAAAGCCCTGCAGTCTCAGACTATTTTTGCAGATACCATGGCTGCTCTGAATTTATTAAATAAACATATGCCGGACTTCATTTATAAATCTAGACTAGCCTCACTTTAGTACAATCCTAAAACATACACCAATGTGCCTAGGAATATCCCTCACACATGGGCCTCCAAGGGTATTAATCAAATTAAAGTTTTATATGATGATAATAACTCTCCTCTGCCCTTCTCACTCTTGGCACACATATATGACCTTCCCAACTTGGACTTCTATTCTTTCCTGAAAATCAAGGTAAAGCTGTCCAAGTTCAAACATGTTATCTGGCTGTCCCTGTTGGATTGTCAAGCACATGGCTGCAGTTAGGTCACATTGTCTCCAAGATCTACAAAACCATGGCAAATCCTCCCCACACACAGTCTACGATTTTATACGCCAAATGAGCTAGCCACTTTGATTTTCATGTCTTTGACCACATCTCAGAGGACAATTGGCAAAACATTAGCAAGCTATCTCTGTGCAATAAAACAGGTCATTCTCTCCTTCAATCCAAGTTCTTTACAATGAACTTACTACACTGGACCCCAGCTATGTTACATAAACTAAATCTGCTGGAGAAGGACTCCTGTTGGAATTGCGACAAGGAGTTTGGTTCTGACCAACACATGTTCTTTCAATGTCCACTTCTTGATTACTATTGGGCTGCAATACAAACCTATCTCTCAGCTATTTTTAATACTTGAATTAATTTAGATTTTGCCATGGTGGCGTTGGGTCCCTGGGCTTTGAAGACTAGCTTGAACCTAACAGCCATTGACATGGCTCTGCTTGACCTCCTTTGGTGATCCGTGTAAAAGTAATCCTGTCTGAATGGAAATCATTTAACCATCTTTCTTCCCACACATGGTGGGCCTGGGTCACTTTTTTGAGAAGAGCCCATGGCTCTCATTCTACACACCAGTCCTATCCTCAAATTGCTAGTAAAGTCTGGAAATCCCTTGACATGTTTGTGTAGTCCGAAAAGACCACCCCACACCCTTACCAATATCAATCTTCAGAATCTAGACTCTTTCTCATACTGTCTCATGTGTAGTAATCAGAGATCTCACTCCCCCACCCCCTGGTTTCCCTCCTCCCTCTTCTACTGCCCCTTAAAGTTCTATGTTGCCCTGGGATACTCTTTCTCAATAATGATCTCAGACTCCCCCTGATTATATGACACAGTTTCCACACTACATTATCTCCTACAACCCCACATAGTTCTTCCTCATAATGCTTCCAGTTGCTACAAATATCTCAATTTTGCATTTCTGTATCTTACCTGGAAGATGGTTGTTACCTACCAAGCTTACTAATGTATGTGTTACTCCAATCCCATATTTTATGGTTTCTTGAGTTGTACAGCCTCTGTTTTCATCACAGAGTCTCTGCAAGATTGGTCTGTTTGTATGTGGTTTCTTATTAAATACCAATAAAATGTATAGAACAAAAAAAAGTAGTGTGGTGAAAAACAGAAGGAAGGTAGAAAATGGGAGTAAGGGGAGGCAGTCGGCACACAGGGAGAAGCAAAGGGAAGGTAGAATGAGGCGAAAAGTGGGAGACCGGTGGGGCCGATAAGGAGGGAGTGTGAGAGAGAGAAATAGGGCTGAGAGGGTCCTGACCTGGGCTTGATCAGGCCCTACTAAATTAATCATGTGCTTGGCTTTGCTGGTAAGGTCGAGACAATCAAAATGTCAGTGCTGGGCTTGGGATGTCCCAAAATAATTCCAAGGTGGGCCAATGAACAAAGGTATGTTATGTGTATAGGGCTAGGATTGGCTGGGTGATGTGTGAGCCATTAGAGACTTTTATGTTGTATGCATTACATGGCTTAAGCATCTCAGGTTCATGAGTATACCGCAGACTGGAATGAATCCGCATTAATCTTCCTGCACTATGGTCTCAACTACTCCCAGCAGTATACTTGCTAGTGTTTTGTAGAGCACTTTTGTGCCCATGTTTAACATGAACAATGGCCTACATAAGCTGTCATTGCTTGGTCCTTATCTGGCTTGGGCACCATGACTATACAGACTTCCTCATTCATGGTCTCCAGCAATTTGTCTCCTGTCCGGACTTTGGCATAGACTTCTTCTGGGAGTACATCTCTCCACTCCATGAGTTTTCTTAGGGTGTAGCTCAAGTACAGCCGCCATGAGCTCCTCTCTTCAGAGGTCCAATTCTAGCTCTGCTACTTATTCTTTGGCATGCCTCAGGCGTTTAACCTTTTCGAGAAATTCCTTCATAGTTGAACCGCAATACGATACTGGTCAGTTTTACAGGTTTGCTAAGTACTCCAAGAGGGTGTCATTGATTCTGGCTTGTGTGATCACTACTGTTTTGCCCGGTTTATGTAGACTCATATTAGGAAGGCAGAGTTTTCTCTTTTTAACACCCAGGCTTGAGCCTTCATTGGAATTCTGTTAATATATGCCTGTCCAACGCATTTGTTGTCTTTTCTATATCTTATTTGGCTTCTAACAGTTCCCTTGCTAGTCCTGGGTGTTTTACTTCATGTGCTTGTAGCCATGCTAATCTGCACTCCTGTTGGGTCAGATTTTGTTGTAGTTGTCATTTCATGCCATAGATTTTACTCATGCGTTCTCCTCTTGCCATCAGTGCCCCCATTCCATTGCTCTTGCTCTTGTGTCTCTTGCCCCACACTTATGCTCCAGGTAGGATCCTAATGCTACCCATATGTCTGTTTAGAAGGTCACATCTTGCAGAGCCTCTGGCTTTAATCACCAAGATGGAGCACATAGACGTGTCCTTCCTCCGTCATATTCCGTCATAAGTGTGGAGCAGTCAGAGAGGAATCAGTTTAAATACTGTGCATTCTGTATCGTTGGGTTAAAGTTCTGTGGCACTAGAATGAGGTTCAGCCCAGTTTATAAGCAGTGCATCACCAAGTGATACCAGTATCACCTCTGTATGGGGTGCATAGTGCTCCAGATTTTAATGCAGCCATTGCTTTGGATTACATCTGATAATGCACCAGTCATTGTTGGCTTAATATGGGGTGGGTTAGGATGTCTATTCATGCCCCTTTCTAGTGTACAGTTCAAGTCTAGTAGTGCCAAGTAGTAAGCTCTGTTGTCTGGTTTTCGGGCAATTGAGTTTAAAAGGTATATTATAACCACATCCAGGAAACCATACATCATTACATGTCAGCCCTGTACGTCAGCTTGTGAGTACCTGTACAGCAACAGCATCCCCAATGCCAGCCAAATTGACACCCATCTGGCATACAAAGAATATGTGGAGGAGGGCATGTGGCCCCTCCATTTTTTCCGTATTTCCACTTCCTCGTTCGTCAAATGCAACTCTAGAAGGAAGGCAATTTTAATGTTGTGTCATCTAAGGAAAGTGTGTGCTCTATACCTATTCACAAAGCAATTGAGGACTCATACATTTCATGTAGCCATTTTTACTGTTCTGGTTATAGTTCCAGTCTTCTGTGTGGCAGTATATGGGTGTCGTGTATCTGCCATGTGTGGATCCCAAACTGCTTCTATTTTTGTGGAACAGGTTTGTGTTGTGTCACTGTGACTATCTACATGTTAATATGTTGCTCGCCCTTCAAACCATGTGTATGAAATAACCATCCTTTCCCCCTTCCCCGCTCACTTCCCTGGAGTAAACAGTCTTCCAGCCAATTAACTGGTGTCTCCCCATTCTGCTCCTCAACCATGGGTCTCTAAACTCTTCAAAACATTCTGGGTTTGTTAAGCACACTGAAATGTGCTAACCCTAAGCTATGCAAAATGTAATGTTTTGTTGCGTAAACTGGGACTCTGGCCTAGTCCTACTACTTGGCTTTCCCACGCATGGGTGCCTAAACTAAGCTCAGTGCACCAAAGCTTGAGCATGAAAGTCCAGGTTATTGTAGCCCCACATAGCCCACTGAGCATACCTGCCGATGTGGGTCTGTTATTTCTGGGCTACTAACAGGGACCAATTGTAGGAAGGTGGAAACTGACTGCATGGTTGCCCCCACTTTTTTCCTGGTGTTTTGCTGGTTTTCGACTTAGTTTGGCTGGGATCCAGCTATTCAGGACCCCACCTATCTGCTTTCCCCTTTAAATTGATTGCATGTACTTTAGGTACACTCCAGATTGGATTCTGGGGTACCCTTATGAGTCCCTAGTATATGGTATACTATGTACCCAGGGCTTAGGTACCCCAGAGGCCTCCCAGGGGCTGCAGCACGTATTATGCCACCCCTGAGAGGCCATTCAAACTGTCACCACAGGTCTGCTACTGCAGCCTGTGTAAGGTGGTGCATGCACCCCTTACTTAGATATAGGTTCACTATATCTATCCTGATCACTGCACATATAAACCTATCAGTCACCCCTATGGCAGGCCTTATCAATCCTGAAGGCAGGGTGCTGGGTTTTATGTGAGAGGGTGCCCATGCATGAGCAGAGCCCCTCTGCAGCCTTCAGAACCACTATTCCGGGGTTGTCTGTGATGCAGCCAACCATATACTCTTAAGTGCATTATAACCTTGCGGTAAATGCTAACTTTAAAATGGCTGCAAGGAATTATGCCGTGTTTGGTGTCAAGCACCTTGGAATCATACCTCCACACCAGTAACTGGTGTGGGAGGTATGATTCCTCCCTCCTAGAGGGACAAATATGACAGAACCGGTACACCCGGTACCAGCTTCACAGAGCCCTGGCATCACAAAATGGATGCTGCCAGCCACAGACACAAGTCTGCCCTCCTGCTGCTGGACGAAACTCCGGCAGGGGAAGGCTTGACAATAGGTTTCCTGTCACAGGGAGGTGTGACCACCTCCCAGACAGGCTTTAGTGTATTGGGGCTGGGACGGTGCACTCCAAGAGTGCTTTGATGTCTGCACTGGGGGCACATTTGGTGTCCCTGTGCATAGTCCCGCTCAAACCGGTTGCAGGGGCACTCAGCCCCTGCTCTGGCGCGAAACTGGACAAAGGACATGGGTGTAGCCACCCCTCTGTCCTGACCCTCCCATAGGTGGGTCCCCAGAGTTTGTCCCACCCCTTCCTTGGATATAAAGTAGGAACCCCTGGCTTCAGAACTTTAGATTTTACCTGGACTAAACTCTGCAACAGAAACCAAGTACTTTGACGATCTACACTACGCTGGATGACTGAAGAATCTCCCTTGGAGTAAAGGAGTTACTCCCCTGCAAGGCAGGCACCTTTAACGCATCTGACCAGTTTGCATCTCCAAAGCTCCTGAGGACTCTGAAGAATATTGCAACACAGGAGGTGGGTTCCCAAAGTTGTAGAGGTCGATCTGTGTTCACAGCAAGTCTGAGGCCCGTATCCCCCGTGGTGACTGTGCAACCCGAACCCCTGGACAACGTGTCTATTTGCAGAAGCATCAGCTTTCCGGCAACCCCTGAGGCTGAGCTTTGGGTTACTTGTAGCCCTGACCCCGAGCAGTAATTACACAAAAGATTACTGGCCTACACTCAACGAGTGTTCCGTGGGCTGCCATTTTGTGATTCCTCTTGAGGTCCCTTTGTGATCCCTGGTCCGTTGACCTGTGGGTCCCTAAGAAGGCAACTCTAACTTTCAACGGGCTTCCCTAGTTGCTCTATACGTGCCCTGACACTCCATTGCTTGGGGAGTCCCCAGGACCTTGCTGTTCCTCACAGAAGCATCTTTTCTCTGACCATGTGGGTTGCAGTTGCCAAGGCTTGTTGGTATCTAATCTGGAAACTGACCCCTCAGCACTCGACATCCTTTGTGGGACAGCTCGCCTGTGGATCCTGGTCATCATTGACGTCTCCTGGCCCCCGGGGCTGCAGAGTCAAGCTTCACCTCTTCGCACCTGAGGCACCCAACATCGGTGGGCATTTGATTGCTCCGCTCCTGGTCACGTGAAGCGACCCAGACTTTGTCCCCTCTGCTTTCAGGTTCTTCACATCTTCGATCCAGGCTTGGATCACACTGGACACTTTTCTTCTCCACGGCAGCAGCTCTTCTTCACACCACGCCATAGAAAACGACGAGGGTTTCAGACACCACTTGACCCCTATGCACCCGGCTTCCCTGGGCTAGGTAACACAGGTACCTCGGTACTCACAAGGGTGCTGGCCTTTGAACCTTCTAAGTTTAGCTGGGTTTGCTTGAAGTCCTCTCCGAAGTGTCCTTAAACTCTAAAATTCCAACCGCGACTTTCCCATAGAGTTGTACGGAGCTCGCGTCTGTGTTCCCACACTGCACCCGTCCTCCGTGGGTCCCCTGTGTCACTACCTTGGGTGGTTCCTTGGGGTCCCAGTGATTCTACGTGCTCTAGGCACTGTGTCTAGTCAAGTCATGGTTCTTATACCACTTTCTTAGTATATGGTTCTGTCTCCCCCTGGAGCCCACTGTGTATTGTGCTATTATCTGTCGTTCTAGTACTGTAATATTGTGTGCCTTGTTCTCTAATCTCATGAAGAGGTTAGTAGAGAGTGTTTAGTAATAAATACATATATTTTATATATACCTTGTGTGGTTCTCCTTTCATTTGGTCATTCAAGAGGTTATATACTGGTAAAACAAGCTGCTTTACATTCCTTCAAGACTTAGCCTGAAGGCTGCTCTCCACAGCTACCACTAGGACAGCTTTCTATAAAGGTTGTCTTTAACCTAATCATCAATAAGGGTCGTTTGGACTGGTGCAAGGTGTCCACTTTAATTAGTGGACAGCATATACCGGGCCAACTTCTCACATTGGTGTGCAGCGGTTGGGATTCAAGCTTGCTATTGTTTTACCAGATAATCTCAGTGAGTGACTAACTGAAAACCACTAAAGGTACTTAGGTACATATAAATCAAGTCTAGAATAAAGTAAGTTCTACTGAACTTAGAGTTGGGTGTCAAGGGCCCAGCACACCCTTTCTCCAACTCAAGAGAGTTTAGTAGTTCCCACTAGAGTAGGTAGGTGCATACACCACACCACACTAGAATGTCTTCAAGGCCTGAAGTCAGTGACTCCTTGCCAACTAAGTATGACGCTCTCACATTCCAAGAATTGAGAAACATGTGTGCATCAAGGAAACTGAAGACAGGGAAAACCCAAACACCCAAAAGCTCATAGTGACTTTGCTTTTAGATGACCTCAGAAAGACCCCAGGGTCTGATGAGGCAGGCAAAGAGGGTGGGACAGCAGAAGAGGAAAGGCCAGGGAGTGAAAACCTCAATGACCAGGACTCTGATGCTGGCCAGGAGGATCAAAATGATTCTAACCTGGAAAATCCAATTCTTCCTGAAGGTGAGGAAGGAGACCCCAGTGGGGCTCTCTTTACCCCCTGGAAGGGTTAACAGTTTACCAAGAAGATCTAGATCTCCTTCTGTGGAATCTAATCGTTCTGGTACATCTGTAGGGAGCTCTGTTTCTCATAGGACTTCTTCTCATAAAAGGAGTACTCTTATGAGAAGAAGTGCCAACTGCTTGAGTTTGAGAGAGCTAAGCTCAGGATCAAGAGAGAGCAATTGGCCTTAGACAGGGAATCCCTGGAGCTTCAGAGAGCTTCTCAGAAGCTGGGACTAGAGTCCCATGTGGCAGCCACAGTGTCCCTAGACGTAGAGATCATACTCATGACCATAGGAACCTGAACAAGATTGTCCCTCCCTACCAGAGTGGGGATGACATCCACAAATGGATAACTGCACTTGAGAGGGCCTGTAAGGTACAGAGGGTCCCTCAGGAGCAGTGGGCAGCAATCTTGTGGCTCTCCTTTGCAGACAAAGGTAGAGACAAGCTCCTCACTGTAAGATAAGAGGATGCTGATAATTACAAAGTCCTGAAGAGTGCTCTGATTGATGGGTTTGGCCTAACCACTGAACAATACAGGTTAAAGTTCAGAGATACCCAAAAGGCACAGACTCAGGACTGGGTTGACTTTGTAGATTGTGCTACTAAGGCTCTGGAAGGTTGGATACATGGCAGCAAGGTGCATGACTTTTTAGGATTGTACAATTTGATTATGAGGGAGCAGATCCTTAATAATTGTCAAAACCAGCTTTTACACCAGTACCTGGTGGACTCTGATCTGACCTCTCCCCAAGAATTGGGAAAGAAGGCAGACAAATGGGTCAGAACCAGAGTAAAGCCAAAGAATCAGGGTGGTGACCAGAGGAAAGATTCTTCCAAAAACCAAGAGAAAGGTGGGGATAAATCAAAAGATAAATCCACTACAGGGCCCCAAAATTCCTCTTCGGGGGGGGTCCCAAACTCCTTCCTCCCCTGAAAAGAAACCTTATTGCCATATATGTAAGAAGCCTGGCCACTGGAAAAATGACCCCAGTTGCCCTAAGGCCAGCAATAAGGAAAATGTTCCTCCCAGCAATACTACCACTCCTCCTGGTACTACAAGTAGTAATCCCCCAGGTGGTAGTAATGCACCCAAAAAGGTAGGTGCATTCTCATGGGGAACTGAGGTAGACCCCAGCTTATCAAGGTCCTCCTCACAGGCCTCCTTAGTCTGTGATGGTGGCATGGGATTTGCCACTTTTACTATGAGTCCCAATACTTTGGGCAAGTACAGACAGGAGCCCTTAATAAATGGTCAGAGAGCTGTGGCACTCAGGGACACAGGGGCTAGTTTCACCATGGTGACAGGGAAACTAGTCCCCCCTCAACAGCTTTTACCTGAGTTCAAGTACCAGGTGACCAACATTGATGGTATCAGAACAGATCATCCCATGGCCATAGTCAATCTCAGCTGGGGAGGGGTCACTGGCCCAAAGAGAGTGGCAGTGTCCCCAAACTTGCCTGTAGATTGCCTGTTGGGCAATGATCTAGAGGTTTCAGCCTGGGCTGAAGTTGAATACCAGGCCCATTTAAAAATGTTGGGCCTCTCCGAGAAGGTTGGTGGGGCTGTTAGGGCCTCAGCCCCATCCCAGGGAAATTTTGGAGAAGTGGAGCCTAAAAGAATGGCCCACTCTACTCCCCAAGAGAGCAGAAGAGTTGAAGAAAAGTCTTCTTCCCCCCAGACTATAGGTAAGGCTCAGCTTCCTCAGGGAACTGATCCTACCCCTAGTGAAGGAACTGCCCCAGAGGTGGGCAGGCCTGGCCTGGCAACACCCCTGATGGCAAGGGACCCTTCCAAGGTGGTACCCAGTCTGGAGCAGGTAACCTGCCCCTCTCTACCCTCCCTCTGTCAGCCCAGGGCTGCAGAGGTCAGGGAGGTCAGTGGACCCCTAAGGGCTCCCTGTCCAGAGGAACCCCCTCATCCACAGATTAGGGGCACCCAGTCTAGTAGCCTTAGCCAGGTTAAAATTCCTCAGCACACTGAGGGATCCCTCTTACCATTGTGTAGGGACCTCCCCCAGATGGACTCTGTTGGGCAAAGGCAAAGCTGGGACCAAGTGGTTCCAAACCTACCATGTCCCTCCATTGTTCCAACCAAAGGGACCCAACCCCCAGCTGTAGGCTGCCAGAGGTTGACCCTTAGGGCCAGATACAACTCAGTCCTGGAAAGAAAGGCCTCCATGGTGACCAGTGATCTGAGGAAGCTGAGACCAACTTTATTAGGGCCCCACTTCTCCACTCAGACACCCCACCAGCCTTTTACTTTGCAAAAACACACTACAGGTAGTAATTCCAAATGGTGGAGATCATCCAATACCCTTGGGGTTAGGAATTGCTTAGTGGACAATAAGACAGGGGGTAACCATGCTAGTGCAGGTTCTTCCTTATATGGCCACTTAGTCAATAAAGGCTCAACTGGGCAAGGTTAGCCTTATCTCCTTTCGTTTGGGGGGGTTATGTAGGAAGGTGGAATCTGACTGCATGGTTGCCCTCACTTTTTTCCTGGTGTTTTGCTGGTTTTCGACTTAGTTTGGCTGGGATCCTGCTATTCAGGACCCCAGCCTATCTGCTTTCCCCTCTAAATTAATTGCATGTACTTTAGGTACACTCCAGATTGGATTCTGGGGTACCCTTATGAGTCCCTAGTATATGGTCTACTATGTACCCAGGGCATAGGTACCCCAGAGGCCTCCCAGGGGCTGCAGCACGTATTATGCCACCCCTGAGAGCCCATTCAAAATGACACCACAGGTCTGCTACTGAAGCCTGTGTAAGGTAGTGCATGCACCCCTTACTTAGATATAGGTTCACTATATCTATCCTGATCACTGCACATATAAACCTATTCCGGGGTTGTCTGTGATGCAGCCAACCATATACTCTTAAGTGCATTATAACCTCGCGGTAAATGCTAACTTTAAAATGGCTGCAAGGAATTATGCCGTGTTTGGTGTCAAACACCTTGGAATCATACCTCCACACCAGTAACTGGTGTGGGAGGTATAATTCCTCCCTCCTAGAGGGAGAAATATGACAGCACCCCTACACCCGGTACCAGCTTCACAGAGCCCTGGCATCACAAAATGGATGCTGCCAGGCACAGACACGAGTCTGCCCTCCTGCTGCTGGATGAAACTCCGGCAGGGGAAGGCTTGACAATAGGTTTCCTGTCACACCTCCCAGACAGGCTTTAGTGTATTGGGGCTGGGTGGGTGCACTCCAAGAGTGCTTTGATGTCTGCACTGGGGGCACATTTGGTGTCCCTGTGCATAGTCCAGCTCAAACCGGTTGCAGGAGCACTCAGCCCCTGCTCTGGCACAAAACTGGACAAAGGACATGGGTGTAGCCACCCCTCTGTCCTGACCCACCCATAGGTGGGTCCCCAGAGTTTGTCCCACCCCTTCCTTGGGTATAAAGTAGGAACCCCTGGCTGCAGGACTTTAGATTTTACCTGGAGTAAACTCTGCAACAGAAACCAAGTACTTCTACGATCTACACTATGCTGGATGACTGAAGAATCTCCCTTTGAGTAAAGGAGTTACTCCCCTGCAAGGCAGCCACCTTTAACGCATCTGACCGGTTTGCATCTCCAAAGCTCCTGACAACTCTGAAGAATATTGCAACACAGGAGGTGGGTTCCCAAGTTCTTAGAGGTCGATCTGTGTCCACAGCAAGTCTGAGGCCCGTATCCCTCGTGGTGACCGTGCAACCTGAACCCCTGGACACAGCGTTTATTTGCAGAAGCATCAGCTTTCCGGTGACCCCTGAGGCTGAGCTTTGGGTTTCTTGTAGACCTGACCCAGAGCAGTAATTACACCGAAGATTCCTGGCCTACACTAACGAGTGTTTCGTGGGCCACCATTTTGTGATTCCTCTTGAGGTCCCTTTGCGATCCCTGGTCCATTGACCTGTGGGTCCCTAAGAAGGCAACTCTAACTTTCAATAGGCTTCCCTGATTGCTCCAGACGTGCCCTGACTCTCCATTGCATGGAGAGTCCCCAGGACCTTGCTGGTCCTCACAGAAGCATCTTTTCTCTGACCATGTGGGTTGCAGTTGCCAAGGCTTGTTGGTCTCCAATCCGGAAACTGACCCCTCAGCACTCGACATCCTTTGTGGGACAGCTTGCCTGCGGATCCTGGTCATCGTCGACATCTCCTGGTCCCCAGGGCTGCAGAGTCAAGCTTCAACTCTTCGCACCTGAGGCACCCGACATCGGTGGGCATTTGATTGCTCCGCTCCTGGTCACGTGAAGTGACCCAGACTTTGTCCCCTCTGCTTTCAGTTTCTTCACATCTTCGATCCAGGCTTGGATCACACCGGACACTTTTCTTGTCTACGGCAGCAGCTCTTCTTCGCAACATGCCATAGAAAACGATGAGGGTTTCCGACACCACTTGACCCCTATGCACCCGGCTTCCCTGGGCTAGGTAACACGGGTACCTCAGTACTCACAAGGGTGCTGGCCTTTGAACCTTCTAAGTTTAGCTGGGTTTGCTTGAAGTCCTCTCCGAAGTGTCCTTAAACTCCTTGGGGTCCCAGCTATTCTACATGCTCTAGGCACTATGTCTTGTCAAGTAGTGGTTCTTATACCACTTTCTTAGTATATGGTTTGGTCTCCCCCTGGAGCCCACTGTGTATTGTGCTATTTACTGTCGTTCTAGTACTGTAATATTGTGTGCCTTGTTCTCTAATTTCATAAAGAGGTTAGTAGAGAGAGTTTAGTAATAAATACATATATTTTATATATACCTTGTGTGGTTCTCCTTTCATTTGGTCATTCAAGAGGTTATATACTGGTGAAACAAGCTGCTTTACATTCCTTCAAGACTTAGCCTGAAGGCTGCTCTCCACAGCTACCTCTAGGGTAGCTTTCTATAAAGGTTGTCTTTAACCTAATCATCAATAAGGGTCGTTTGGACTGGTGCAAGGTGCCCACTTTAATTAGTGGACAGCATATACCAGGCCAACTTCTCATACCAATGCTAATCCAAATGATATTAGAGATACAATAAGCATGCAGATCATGTGATGATGGAAAAAATAGAACAATGCAAAATTAGTCATCCTCATAATACAGCAATAACATCGCACTAGATCAAAAATAGCTCAAATTCCTTATCATCAGTCGGCAGTAGGTAGTTATATTTAGGAATTTGTTTCCATAGGAAGAGCGTTTTTCATTTGTCAATAACTTTTGCGTCTTTGATGAATCCTCACGAAATGTTCAAAACTAATGACTGAGCCACTTTAGGTGCTGTGTTGAAAATTTTGGGGTGATCACTCAACGGGGCCAAGAAAAATTTCCATAGGAAACTTTAGACACAGCTACAAACTGCTGAACTAAATTACACCAAATTTGGCAGAAAGGTAGCTCTTGGTCCAGAAAGCGCCCTTTTTGTTAACTGGTGTAAATCTGTTCAGTAGTTGCTGAGAAATTTAAAGATTTCTCAGATATACAATTAAGGCCACTGTGGATCGGCGACCCCTCCTGATCTTCTGACTGAGATCTGATTGGCTGCCAGAACACTTAAAACCAGGAAGTGTTGGCAGCAATAGGCCTCTTGGAGGAATTCCACAGGGGCCCTCCTAGGGCCAAAAAAGCATTAAAAAAAATTATAATTTGGGACTCCCACTGAAAATGAAATTAAAAAATGAAGCACGGACTCCCAAGCTTTGTTTAATTTAGGCCCCCTGATGGGCCAGGTCCCAGGGGCAATTGAAAATAATGAGGGGGCCGCGTGGGCCCCCTGCCCCCCCGGGGACCGCCACCTCCCCAGGACTAGATACAAGAGAAATGTAGGGGGCCATGCACCCCCACAGTACCGGGGACCGCCACCGCCCTGGGGCTACACTAAATAATAATGCATGGGGGGCTCTGCCACCTCCCCAGGGCTAATTAAAACAAATGCAGGGGGCCATGTGGCCCCCGCAGCCCCAGGGACCCCCACCTCCCGAGGGCAAATTCAGACAAATGTAGGGGGCCATGCGGCCCTCCCCACGAAGTCCCATGGACCGCCACCTCCCAGGGGCAACTCTGTTAATTTACATAAGGGGGCCACAGCCCCGCAGTCCCGGGGACCACCACCTCACTGGTGCTTTATTAAAGTTGGAGGGGGGGCCGCGTGGCCCCCCTCTTGGAGCCGTAGATGGCCCTGGGGACCGCCGTCCCCAGGGCCAGTTCCAGCAATGTCACGGGGTGTACACCCCAGGGACATTGCTGTTTGCTATGGCATGTCTTGCCATAGTAAACAGTGCTCCAATTTCATCAAGCGAGAGCAGAAAATGCTCTCTCTTGTTGAAAGCGGAGCATGTCTGTTTCCCTGCTCGCTGTCAAGTGAGCAGGTAAACAGACACTGCTTTGGGACCCAGGGAGCTGCATATTCTGCAGCTACCTGGGTCTCAAACCAATGCTGGCTCCCGCAGGAGGCGAGAAGCTGGCAGGGACTGCGAGGGCTTTCATGCTCCACCTGCGGTACCATTGATGAGGGAAGGAAGCTTGCCTATGTGTTTTACTAATGAATAACGCTTGTCTGTAATCTAAAATGGCCGCTATGCGCGGGAAAACTCAGTGCGCATGTCATAACCAGATCACATGGTGTGACGTCTTTCTTTGCTTGGGGGGAAATTTCTGCTTCTGCGCAGTGTGTAGTAAAATGGCTGCTTGATGTTTTCACATGCTTCAGCTTGCTCTCATGTCATTACTAAATTGTCGTTTCCTAATGCTACTAACGCGGGATAGAATTTATAATTAAATGGGAATAGAGTAGAAAAAGTGGGCATACAGTGAAACATTTTATTCTGTGATTTTAATATTTGCTTCTTGCACTTTTATTAGTTCGTAAACTTGGGCCTGGGTTGGTGACCTGAAACTCGAGAGGCAAATGGTTCTGCGCATGTGTCCTGTGTGCCTGCCAAATGAAGTCAATCTGGACGTCGTCCAAGGCCGCGACCCGATGGCCGAAGATGCTGTACTCTTGCCTTTCCTGTTTCATATTGATACATTGTCTATGAAAATTGGTTTACATTTTGTCATGAGACGGGTGGGAAATAAAGCGAATGTATTAATTTGAAGGGGTGGGAATGTAAAGACAATAGGCTTTACAATTTAGGCCAAATCGATATGGTGCGACAATCCACCCCCTGTCCCTGTCCAATCAGAAGTAGTGGTCCCATATTTTAGCAACATTAAGGGGAGGTACATGGGCGTAGAAGGGTATAATAGAATATAGCATTAGTTAATTAGTTAGAAGGAGATGCTGCAGAGAACAGGCGTCCATGCTGCCAGAGCGCTCTTAGCTCCAGACTGCCAAGCTGATCGATTGCAGACTGAATCCCTGTCCAGAAGAGGTCCTGAGGAGGGGGCGGCGGAGTCCATTAGAAGGAAGGCACGGGAGAATCGAGGAGAAGCCGAGTATCAGAGAGGGGAACGACGCAGGCGTCGTTGTAGAGAGGTCACCGGTCCTGTCCTGATCCTGGAGGAGGTCTTTGCTCTTCATCCTTCCTGGGTCCTATTCTTTCCAACTCCTTGGCCAAGGGGTTTGGTTCTCGCACTTAGGTAAATATAAATGCAACCTTTAGTTGCGCTGCTGTCTCTATCTTCTCCTTTCTGAGGGACCGTCATTAATTAATAATTGATTTCTTGCACTTCATCTTGGGTATTTCGATTAAGTACCATGTGTTTTCTGTAATTTACTCTGCTAAATCTTTAGATAAACATTTTAAAACTTCCTGACTCAGTGGTTATTTCAGGATTATGTACTATAATGAATGTCACTCATTTTAAATTTCCCAATTAGCAAAGGATTCATTGGTAAGTCATTACTCTTCAATCAGAAGGTAATTGGTAGCAGGGATTTTGATAGAGAGTAACAACTGATAAAACCCAGCGTAAGTATTAGCGTAGTATGAATGTATGGGCCCAAGTGAGTATCTGATGTATGAATGCTGTTTGCTAATATCGCGCTGGATCAGTTTTCTGGTAATCAGAGGATGGTTACTCTTTGTTAATTGGGTAATGAGAATTTTATTTTTATGAACTAACATCCGTATATTCGAAGTTTTGTTTTATGTTGTCTAGAAACCCCGGGGTAAAAGGAATAGCGGATGGTAAGTGGAAGCCATACTGCAGTGAGGTTATCTGCCAGGCAGAAATAGTACTGAAAAGTTAAGCAGGACTTTCAGTATTTGTTAGGGACTCTATGCGTGTGAGTGATAGCAAAAGAGTACGCTGGTGAAAATTTGATGTTATATCACCTAGAAAGGGTAACATTGGAGAAGTAACAGGTACTTCTGGAGCTTGTGTGAAGAGTAGATGGAAGTGTTTTACTCGTATTATATGTTAGTAAACGGAAAGGTTTTACTAAAGTGTGGAAGAAACTATCTTTTTCGAAATTAGAAGAAACTGGCACGATAGCGAATGTTTTATGTTGTTACTGAAATTAAGAATTGTAGAGAAAATAAGTTTGTGTAAATTTTTGTAAAGGGAGGGTCAGTTGCCGGAGAGGGAGCTGATGTCACAAAACGCCGCGCTGGGATTGGTTGAACCAGCAAGGACAGGAAAGAGCAGATTGTAAAGGAGGGGTTGACAGATAAACGTCACCAAAAGGCCGCGCAAGGATTGGCTCGGAAATAAAGATAGCAAACATTTGATTGGTCAAAATTATAGAAGCGAAATTCTTAGTGGATAAGGATTGCATGTTAAAACGCGATCCGACTTTAACGGGAATTCGTCAGGATAGGAGATATTTAGGCTTTGCAGAATATAATTTTATACATCAGTACTTACCCAAGATGTACGGAGAAAGGAGAAAAATGTCATTTTTACAAAAGATCAAGAATTATTTTAAAAAGGACAAACCAATCAAAACTAGAGAAGGAATTATTATTCCACCAGCTAAAACGCCCGCTTCATTCATGATGATGGAGAGAGGTTATCATACTTGTGTATGGATGGAGAATTGGATAGAATGTACCAAAAATGATGGAAAACTAGCGTTTCCCTAGAATGGCACTTTCAATGGGCGAATTCTACAAAACTTGAGATTGAGGATGAATGACTTAGAACCCAGACCTAGATTAACTCAGTACAAAGCTCTAGAGGAATGGGAAACTGAGGCATTTGAGCGGGACCGATCTAGGAGTAATAGGGGTTATCCAGGATTTTTCCCCAGATACCTACATGAGTCTAGGAACGGTCAGATGAAACAATGGAGAAGGGCAATGATAACAGGATTATATCCATTGTTCTCAGCAGAGGAGAAATTAGGAAGTAAATGCACAGAAAAGACAAAACATTTAATGAGAAATGAGGAGTCTGAAGACGAATTTATGGAGGAAATGTTAAGAAAACCCCCACCATATCAAGAAGGGACAAGTGGATGCACCCCAAGTGCACCACCAAAAACTCCATTAGTGCCACAGGTAATGCATGAATTCACCCCGAGTAGAATACTTCATGACAAAGAAAAATAAGCCCTAGAAAAGACCAGAACAGAATTAATACAGAAAATAACTCAGATAAAAGTACATCCTGATTCGTTGACCATACCTGTAACAATTGGTCCAGTAGTTCCATTATATGGTACTCAGGGAAGCTGTCCTCCACCGATACTTGCACCTACTCCTGTGAATAATTCCAAACCTGAAGCTCCAGTTATAATTGAGGATCAATTTAGTGACTGTGAATCCACAATATCACTCATGGACTTGTCTATTCGAGGTACTGTAAATAGCACTCCCAGAAAAGATGTACCTGGATGTTCAAAAGATGTAAGTTTAATAACTTCATCGGGAGCAAAAAGTGCCACCATAGTAACACCTGAAGATTTAGAAAAATGGGTACAAGGGTCAGTTAAACAGTGCACACCTCCGAAAATAATAGACATTCATAAATTGAAAGTCGAATTAGAAGAAATAATAGCAGGAAATGTAGGTCTAGAACGCTTACATACCTATGATGAAGAAGAATTATTGTTCCTGTGCAGGAGTATCACCAGAAATGTAAGGATATTCCATGAAAAATTATCCAATTTAGCACTAGAGATGGGAATAGAAATAGGGAGATCAAAGGTACTACAGAAACCCTATAGAGCAGAATTTTCAGACAAAGATTTAGAAAATATGAATGCCTCTGGAAGAAGATTACAAATAAGAGAATTAATGTTAGTTTTGCAAAAATGGGGAGACCTAGATAAATGGAGAACTAGGTGGGCCAAGAAAAAGGAAGAAGCACGAACAAGTAGAACAGCATCTGAATATGTGATGAAGGAAACAGGGAAAGCAGATCAAATGTATCCAATGCGAGAAGTTGCGGGAGGAGGATATGTACATGTCCCATGGAGCAGACAGGATATTTTGTCATTTACAAATGATTTTCCAAAGTTGAGAGAAAAACCAATTGAATGGTACAAGCAGGTTGACAGGTTTGTGAAGGTGTCGAAGGTATTGTTGAAGGATTTGGATGGTTTGTTTGACATAGTGGTACCTGCCGATTTATGGACAGATTGCAAAATAACAGTGGATTGGCCAAGTGACAAATATCCTAGAGATCCGAAAACAGGTGCCCCGTCAAATGATGTGATGAAAAAGTATCAGCAGGTGATAACTTACCTGAAGGGCAAAATACCACCGAAAGAAACAGATTGGGTAAAAATAGATCGAACTACCCAAGAAGCTAATGAATCAGTACATTCCTACTATGAGCGTCTATTGCAGGTATTTAAACAGTATAGTGGATTTGAGGACATTGGAGACAAGAACATGAGTCAGTTTGTGTTTCGATTTGTTTACGGTTTGAAGCCAGAGATTTGTCAGATGATTAAACAACACATGCTGTGTTGGCAGGGAAAGCCCATTGATGAGATTTTGAAGTATGCAAAATATTGTGGAGACAATATTGAGGATAGACACAAGAAATTGCAGGAAAAAGTGATGTGGGCTCAGGTGAAAATGGCTGAGAAACAGGGAATTAATTTGGAAAATCCAAGTGAAAATCAAGGAAAAGATTCTGGAACGAATGGTGATACTGGGAATGGTGGAAAATTTAGAAGACGAATGAGTAGAGAAGAAGCTAAAAAGAAATTTCCTTGTCATGGATGCGGAAAATTGGGGCATTGGAAGGATGAATGTAAAAAGATCCGGAATAATAATAGCCCAAATCAAAATTTAAATCCACAGACGCAGAATGACTCACAGCAGGGTGTAAATCCTCAGAGTCAGTTGCCACCTGCACCTATTCAGGGTACTGTAAGCAGAGCAAAGCATGGTACAGACATCGGATATCAAGGAGGAAGTGGTAAGAATGATTATATGACATCACAATTTCTTTTGCAGGACGATTTCTGTCAATTCAGTCCATGACGGTGCCTAGGAGAGGGGAAGAAGGAGTGCATACTTGGCGCATCCTTACAGGTAGATCAGTCAGGTCCATATGTTGAAGGGAATGTGAAAGGTAATAATATTACTTTCCTTTTGGACACTGGTGCTACCCGGTCTACTGTGAGAACAGCAGACATTCCAGACCTTCCTCTCTCTGGTGAAGATATCCAAGTAGTGGGGGTAGCTAATCAGCGGATTAGAACACCTCTTACCGAACCCATGGAAGTTAAAATCGGAAATTTCAGAGAAATGCATCAATTTGTAGTGTGTGATTCTAGTCCAGTAAACTTATTAGGTAGGGATTTGTTGTGCAAGATGAATTGTACAATTTTCTGCACACCGGATGGTGTGGCAGTTCAGACACCAGATGAAGATCATGTATATAAAATTATGATTGCAAAACAAGGTACAGAAGTAGATGAGATGTTTTCGTTAATAACAAAAGATGAGTTGGCAGAAGAATTAAAAGGTACAGTAAACCCCATAGTATGGGATTTAACCGGAAAGTAAGTAGGACTTATGGCTAAAATAGATCCAGTTAAAATTACTGTAAAAGAAGGTGCAATTTTCCCAAATACCAGACAGTACAAAATGAGTGCAGAAGTAAAAGCAGGAGTCATTGAAGAAATAAATCGAATGATAGAACAAAATATCCTAAAAGAAGTAATGAGTAGCCCATGTAATTCACCTATAATGGGGTTAAAGAAACCTAGTGGAAAATATAGGATTGTTCAGGACCTGAGAAAAATAAATAAGATTGTGGAACCATGTTGTCCCATAGTGCCAAAACCTGCAGTAATTCTATACCAGATCCCTTGGAGTGCAGGATGGTTCACAGTAATTGATTTGTGTCAAGCGTTCTTTTCAATACCATTACATCCAGATAGCCAGTATCTTTTCTCATTTAAATTTGAGAACAAGGTTTATGTGTGGAATCGTGTTCCTCAGGGGTACACAGAAAGTCCTTCTATTTTCAACCAGATACTGAAAAAGTGCCTTGAAAAACTAGTGATGCCAGGAAGCTCAGTCTTAGTCCAATATATCGACGACTTATTGGTGGCATCAAAAACCAGAGAGGACTGTGTTGTTGATTCCATAGCATTATTAAATCTTTTGGCAGAAGAAGGACATAAAGTCTCACCTGAAAAATTGCAATTCTGTACAACAGCTGTTAAGTATCTGGGACACCAAATTGAGAGGGGAAAAAGAAGAGTAACAGCTGAAAGGGTAACTTTAATAAAGAAAATGCAAATGCCTGTAACACAAAGACAAGTGAGAATGTTCCTAGGAATAGTAGGTTACTGTCGACAATGGATACCAGGATTTTCCATGTTAGCTAAGCCCTTAATTAACATGACAAAAAAGAAAGCAAAGGACCCTGTTGAATGGGAGGATGAAAGTGTAGAAGCCTTTGTAAAATTGAGAAATGCCCTATGTTCAGCACCTGCCTTAGGCATGCCTGATTATAAAAGAGAATTTGCATTGTTCTGTCATGAGAGAGAAAATTGTGCACTTTCTGTCTTAACTCAGAGACATGGATTAGAAAGACGTCCTATAGCATATTTTTCTGCTACATTGGACCCAGTAGCAGCCGCGTTGCCAGGATGCTTAAAAGCAGTGGCGGCTAATTGTTTGAGCATTGAACAAAGTGAGTCAATTGTGATGGGACATCCTGTAAAGGTGTATGTTCCACATGCGGTTGTGATTCTCTTGACAAGAACCCGAACTCAGCATCTTACTCCTAGTCGGCTGACTAAATACGAAAGAATCATAATGGGTGCTGAAAATGTGACCATGGTAAGGTGTACTATAATAAATCCAGCAACCTTACTACCAGACCCATATCATGAGAGAACTAAAGATGATGAAGACGATGAACATGATTGTATACAAATTACAGAATTATGCACAAAACCACGCCCAGATATAGAGGAACAACCTCTTAAAAAGCCAGACAGGGAGCTATTTGTTGATGGTTCATGTCAAAGACATGAAGACGGTAAACTAACTGCTGCCTATGCGGTATGTGAATTAACTGGAATAGTTAAAGCATCTTATTTACCAGGAGTCAAATCTGCACAAGTAGCTAAATTGATTGCGTTGATAAAAGCATGCAAAATTGGGAGGAATCAAAAAGTAACTATATTTACCGATAGTCAATATGGTTACGGGGTTGTGCATGATTTTGGCCAACTATGGAAGCAGAGGGATTTCCTGACTTCTTCAGGATCCCCCATTAAAAATGGACAGTTTGTAAGGGAATTGCTAGAAGCAATACAATCACCAAAAGAATTGGCTGTGGTGAAATGTGCCGCACATCAGTCAGGAGATGACTGGGTGGTAGTCGGCAACAGATATGCAGATCTGGTGGCTCAACATTGTGCCAAAACCAGAATGTCAGTCAATAAGAGGGTGGAAAGAATGGGAATCAGCTGCCAACTTATGCTGTATATGCCACCTGAAACTTGGAATGACGTCAAGAAATTGCAAGATGAGGTTGATGAAAGTGAGAAGAATTTGTGGATCAAAGTGGGTTGTTCCCAAAGAGGAGATGATGAAGTGTGGATCAGTGCTGATGGCAGACCAGTCATGCCAGACTGTTTACTCTCACAAATGGCTAGGATGTATCATGGAGACACACACATAGGGAGAGATGCAATGATTAGGCTGTTCAGACAAAATTGGTACAATCCCAAATTCAGGGCTGTTGCAGAGAGTCTTTGCCAGAGATGTCTAACTTGCCAGATGCATAATCCGGGAGGAAGACAGTAATTGGATTTGGAAAAATTGGAAAGGCAGAGGGTCCATTTATGAGACTTCAGTTTGATTTCATACAGTTACCACCATGTAGAGGGCTGAAATATGTACTAGTCATAGTGTGTCTGTTTTCAAAGTGGGTGGAGGCTTACCCTACTAGGAGAAATGACAGCATCACAGTTGCAAAACTGTTGCTACGAGAGCTTATTCCTAGGTTTGGTTTCCCAGTAACTTTGGAATCAGATAGAGGAAAACATTTTAACAGTGAAGTGATTCAAATAATCTGTGAAGCATTTCAAATCAAACAGAAACTACACTGTGCATATCGTCCAGAAGCTTCTGGAGTGGTTGAACAATTGAATGGCACTATAAAGTCAAGACTGGGAAAAATGTGTGCATCAACATCATTAGAGTGGCCAGATGCATTGCCACTCGTTTTAATGGGACTCAGAAGTATACCTGACAGAACCACAGGATTGAGCCCACATGAAATAATGATGGGAAGAGCAATGAGACAAACACATGTTCCCACAAACAAACTGGTGAATATATCTGATGATATGGTTCTGGACTATTGCAAAGGATTGGCTGACCTAGTGCGTTCTGTCTCTCATCAGGTTGGAGAAGACGCAGTTTCCAGGCAGCCCAAGCAAGAACATGATCTGAATCCTGGTGACTGGGTGGTAGTGAAGAATCACACCAGAGAAAAGTGTCTATCACCTAGATGGGGCAGACCGTGTCAAGTCATACTGACAACGAATACAGCAGTGAAGTGTGCCGGATTTCCTCATTGGATTCATGTAAGTCACACCAAGAGTGTACCAGATCCCGAGGAAGAGAATCCTCAGACAACGCCAATCACTGAAGAAGCTGAAGGTTGCCCAGCTGAAGGATCTCAGGTTCGAGATTCCAGAGAAGCTGAAGAAGAACAACCGAGCACAAGTCAGGATTGGATACCAGTGGTAGAAGTTCCTGAAGTATATCACAGAACAAGAAGTCAAGCGAAATTGGAAGAAATTGAAGAAGACCAGATAGGTGAAGAAGAAGCAGTTCAGGAACAAGAAGAAAAGACATTAAGAAATCCTGAACAAGAGCAGATAGGGAAAGGAAACTGGGCTCAAAGCAACGAAGATCTGATAAACTTTGAGCAGGGACAGACAGGTCTAGAAGAATCCGGTCAGGCTGCAGAAGTTCACAGTGCAATAAGCCCTGATCAGAACAAGTCAGATCAAGAAGAGCACAAAGAAGAAGAAAATTTTGAAAGACATGAACTTGAAGAATTAAATCAAGAACAAAGTCAAAAATTGGAAACTCATAGTGGAGCTGCTGAAGAGAAACCAATCAGACCTGAAAAAGAGCAAACAGAAGAAACAGTAATAGAAGAAAATGAAGCAGTACTAAGCAGTGAAAATAACGAGATCTCTGAAGACGAAAATAAAGAAACATTGCCAACAAAGAAAACAAGAAAAGGAGATCATTGGCCGAGTGTCATTAAAAGAGTAAAGTACCACTTAACAACCAGAAGTGAAGATCCAGATCAAGTACCTGAAGTAACAAGTCAAACTGATCAAGAGAAAAAGTCAGAGAAAAGAAAAAGTAAAAGACTGAAACTTGTGAATAACAAATTCAAGGGTCCTGACTGGACTTATATAATTCTTGAAGATTTTGAAAGCTCAGAGTCAAGTGACAGTGGTGGCGAAGGAACAAGTGCAGAACTGACGTACGAAAAAGAAACAAGACCACCCTGACTAAGCAAAAGAATAAGCTAAAGAAAAGAAGAAAAGATAAGAAGATCAATCTTCCTTGTCGAAAAATGCCTGACGATAGAGTTGCTGGGAGACCAAAACAGAGATGTTGTAGAAGATGCTGTGCAATATGCATATGTAGTCTAGTAATGGTGCTTATAGTATGGTTAGTCCTGATTGTAGCAGTTCCTTACCTTATGATAATGGATAAAAAGATTAATAATGAAACTAAGGAGAGGACAGCAAACATGAAGGGCAATAGAGTAGAACTAATGGCAGAGAATGAACCAGAAATTCATCATGAAATAGCTGACAACGACACTAGTTTAAACGTTTTCACAAAGTTATTGTTTCAATATGTAGACACAATGGAAGTTAGTAATTGTTATGTCTGTATGAAGTTACCTGAATCAGTAGCAGAAGGATTAACATACCATCACTTACCACTGACATATGGCATATCATGTAGTGTTTTGTCTAGTTTATTTTATAGAACAGGGAGACTTCAGTATTATTATTCAAACTTAGATGTGATATTTTCTGAGGTTCCGATTCGCAAGAGTATGAATCCAGTGCATAGTAGTCAAGACGCACAGTTTATGGGAGAATTTTTCTTAACAATGAAATCAATAGACATAACACATGCACATAGACACAATCTAACATGTTCTTTATTTGAAGAAGAAAAGATATTTTTGAATTTAGTAGAAGATAGAAGACAAGATTTTCAAAAGAGAGCTTCTGAGCATAAGGCTCATTTACCACCTTGGGCTGAGAAAGAAGGGAGTTACACACCTAGCAAGGCTCAAGCTGCTATGGCTCTGGATTTCTGTAAAGACAGGGAAAATTTGTCTTCATAGGTTAAAGACGGATTATAACAATGTTTTCATCGGTACCAGTGAATGTGAACACAATTTTTTAATTCTTGGAGGTTGGGGACTCAAAGGAGGAACAGATTCAGTTTTTCCTGGAATCTATTATGTGTGTGGGAATAAGGCTTACTTTAGGCTTCCTGCACGGTGGTATGGAAGTTGTTATTTTGGAATAGTATTTCCAAAGATATACCACGTAAAAAGAAACACTGGGAGCAATGAAAACAATAGCGAATTAATACATAGTAAAAGAGCTAGTTTTTCAGAAATTGTAGGCAATATATTTGGTGCATTGATACCTTCAGTGGGAATAATTCTGAACTCAAGGAAAATATGTAAATTGTCTACAGTGGTTGATCGTTTATCAACGGATACTGCTGGAGGATTTCTAATGATTAATGCAGAAATGATTGCGATTAGGTCTATGGTTATGCAAAATCGACTTGCTCTTGATATAATATTGGCAAAAGAGGGTGGAGTCTGTAAATTATTGAAGACGAAACATTGTTGCACTTATATTCCTGATAAGAGTGCATAAATTGGAACATATATACAGAATATAACTAAACTTGAGAAAGAACTTAAACCACTGGAAGTTGATAGTGTATGGGAAAGATTGACAAATAGTATCTCGTCAATTGGAACCTGGTTTGCTAATATAGGAAAAGGACTTATAGGTCAAATATTAGTACCCTTAGCAGGGATAGCAATAATAATCTTGGCAATAACAATATGGTGCAAATACTGTAAAAAGAATGGAACATATAAGGTGACAGGAAGAGGAAAGAAACGAAAGGTAGATGAAATTGAACTTGAAGAGTGGAGAAGTGAATTATACAAGAAATTAAAAGGAGATTGTAAAAATGGAAAGTGTAAAGATGAGAATGAAGTAATTTCCTAGAAGTTGGCATCTGATTGAGGGTAGTGTTTTGATGGCTCAGAAACACCATCAAAGAGGGGATTGATGGATCCCAGCCAAACTAAGTCGAAAACCAGCAAAACACCAGGAAAAAAGTGGGGGCAACCATGCAGTCAGATTCCACCTTCCTACATAACCCCCCCCAAACGAAAGGAGATAAGGCTAACCTTGCCCAGTTGAGCCTTTATTGACTAAGTGGCCATATAAGGAAGAACCTGCACTAGCATGGTTACCCCCTGTCTTATGGTCCACTAAGCAATTCCTAACCCCAAGGGTATTGGATGATCTCCACCATTTGGAATTACTACCTGTAGTGTGTTTTGGCAAAGTAAAAGGCTGGTGGGGTGTCTGAGTGGAGAAGTGAGGCCCTAATAAAGTTGGTCTCAGCTCCCTCAGATCACTGGTCACCATGGAGGCCTTTCTTTCCAGGACTGAGTTGTATCTGGCCCTAAGGGTCAACCTCTGGCAGCCTACAGCTGGGGGTTGGGTCCCTTTGGTCGGAACAATGGAGGGACATGGTAGGTTTGGAACCCCTTTGTCCCAGGTTTGCCTTTGCCCAACAGAGCCCATCTGGGGGAGGTACCTACACAATGGTAAGAGGGATCCCTCAGTGTGCTGAGGAATTTTCACCTGTCTAGGGCTACTAGACGGGGTGCCCCTAATCTGTGGATGAGGGGGTTCCTCTGGACAGGGAGCCCTTAGGGGACCACTAACCTCCCTGACCTCTGCAGCCCTGGGCTGACAGAGGTAGGGTAGAGAGGGGCAGGTTACCTGCTCCAGACTGGGTACCACCTTGGAAGGGTCCCCTGCCAGGCCTGACCACCTCTGGGGCAGTTCCTTTACTAGGGGTAGGATCAGTTCCCTGTGGAAGCTGACCCTTACCTATAGTCTGGGGGGAAGAAGACTTTTCTTCGACCCTTCTGCTCTCTTGGGGAGTAGAGTGGGCCATTCTTTCAGGCTCCACTTCTCCAAAATTTCCCTGGGATGGGGCTGAGGCCCTAACAGCCCCACCAACTTTCTCAGAGAGGCCCAACATTTTCAAATGGGCCTGGTATTCAACTTCAGCCCAGGCTGAAACCTCCAGATCATTGCCCAACAGGCAGTCTACAGGCAAGTTTGGGGACACTGCCACTCTCTTTGGGCCAGTGACCCCTCACCAGCTGAGATTGACTATGGCCATGGGATGATCTGTTCTGATACCATCAATGTTGGTCACCTGGTACTTGAACTCAGGTAAAAGCTGTTGAGGGGGGACTAGTTTCCCTGTCACCATTGTGACACTAGCCCCTGTGTCCCTGAGTGCCACAGCTCTCTGACCATTTATTAAGGGCTCCTGTCTGTACTTGCCCAAAGTATTGGGACTCATAGTAAAAGTGGCAAATCCCATGCCACCATCACAGACTAAGGAGGCCTGTGAGGAGGACCTTGATAAGCTGGGGTCCACCTCAGTTCCCCATGAGAATGCACCTACCTTTTTGGGTGTATTACTACCACCTGGGGGATTACTACTTGTAGTACCAGGAGGAGTGGTAGTATTGCTGGGAGGAACATTTTCCTTATTGTTGGCCTTATGGCAACTGGGGTCATTTTTCCAGTGGCCAGGCTTTTTACATATATGACAATAAGGTTTCTTTTCAGGGGAGGAAGGAGTTTGGGACCCACCCCCAGAAGAGGAATTTTGGGGCCCTGTAGTGGATTTATCTTTTGATTTATCCCCACCTTTCTCTTGGTTTTTGGAAGAATCTTTCTTCTGGTCACCACCCTGATTCTTTGGCTTTACTCTGGTTCTGACCCATTTGTCTGCCTTCTTTCCCAATTCTTGGGGAGAGGTCAGATCAGAGTCCACCAGGTACTGGTGTAAAAGCTGGTTTTGACAATTATTAAGGATCTGCTCCCTCATAATCAAAGTGTACAATCCTAAAAAGTCATGCACCTTGCTGCCATGTATCAAACCTTCCAGAGCCTTAGTAGCACAATCTACAAAGTCAACCCAGTGCTGAGTTTGTGCCTTTTGGGTATCTCTGAACTTTAACCTGTATTGTTCAGTGGTTAGGCCAAACCCATCAATCAGAGCACTCTTCAGGACTTTGTAATTATCTGCATCCTCCTATCTAACAGTGAGGAACTTGTCTCTACCTTTGTCTGCAAAGGAGAGCCACAAGATTGCTGCCCACTGCTCCTGGGGGACCCTCTGTACCTTACAGGCCCTCTCCAGTGCAGTTATCCATTTGTGGATGTCAACCCCACTCTGGTAGGGAGGGACAATCTTGTTCAGGTTCCTATGGTGATGAATATCTTCTCTACTCCTAGGGACACTGTTGCTGCCACCATGGGGCTCTAGCCCCAACTTCTGAGAAGCTCTCTGAAGCTCCAGGGATTCCCTATCTAAGGCCAATTGCTCTCTCTTGATCCTGAGCTTATCTCTCTCAAACTCAATCAGTTGGCATTTCTTCTCATAAGAGGATTCCCTTCTATGAGAAGCAGAGGTCCCTACAGAAGTACCAGAATGATCAGATTCCTGAGAAGGAGATCTGGATCTTCTTGGTAAACTGTTAACCCTTCCAGGTGGGGTAAAGAGAGTCCCACTGGGGTCTCCTTCCTCACCTTCATGAAGAATTGGATTTTCCAGGTTAGAATCATTTTGATCCTCCTGGCCAGCATCAGAGTAGTGGTCATTGAGGTTTTCACTCCCTGGCCTTTCCTTTTCTGCTATCCCACCCCCTTTGCCTGCCTCATCAGACCCTGGGGTCTTTCTGAGGTCATCTAAAAGCAAAGTCACTATGAGCTTTTGGGTGTTTGGGTTTTTCCCTGTCTTCAGTTTTCTTGATGCACACATGTTTCTCAATTCTTGGAATGTGAGCTGGTCATACTTAGTTGGCAAGGAGTCACTGACTTCAGGCCTTGAAGACATTCTAGTGTGGTGTGGTGTATGCACCTACCTACTCTAGTGGGAACTACTAAACTCTCTTGAGTTGGAGAAAGGGTGTGCTAGGCCCTTGACACTCCACCTCTAAGTTCAGTAGAACTTACTTTATTCTAGACTTCATTTATATCTACCTAAGTACCTTTATTGGTTTTCAGTTAGTCACTCACTGAGATTATCTGGTAAAACAATAGCAAGCTTGAATCCCAACCGCTGCACACCAATGTGAGAAGTTGGCCTGGTATATGCTGTTCACTAGTTATAGTGGGCACCTTGCACCAGTCCAAATGACCCTTATTGATGATAGGTTTAAAGACAACCTTTATTGAAAGCTATCCTAGTGGTATCTATGGAGAGCAGCCTTCAGGCTAAGTCTTGAAGGAATGTAAAGCAGCTTGGGTTACCAGATTATAACCTCTTGAATGACCAATTGAAAGGAGAACCACACAAGGTATATATATAAAATATATGTATTTATTTCTAAACACTAACTACTAATCTCTTTATGAGATTAGAGTCCAAGATACACAATATCAGAGCATTAAAATGACAGTAAATAGTGCAATATACACTGGGCCCCAGGGGGGGACCAAATCATATATTAAGAAAGTGGTATAAGAACCACGACTTGACTAGACACAGTGCCTAGAGCACGTAGAATCGCTGGGACCCCAAGGAACCACCCAAGGTAGTGACACAGGAGACCCACGGGGGACGTGTGCAGTGTGAGAACACAGCCACGAGCGCTGTAGGATTCTATGAAGAAAGTCGCGGTTGGAATTTTAAAGCAAAAGGACACTTAGAAGCGGACTTTGAGCAAACCCCTTTAGACTGAAGGGGTTCTAGGGCCAACACCCACGGGAGCACCGTAGTACTCGAGTTACCTCACCCAGGGAAGCCGGGTGCATAGGTGTCAAAGGGTGTCGGGAATCGTCGTTGATTTCAATGGCGATCTGCTGCAAAGTGCTGCTGCCGTGAAGAAGAAAAGTGTCCGGTGTGATCCAAGCCTGGATCGAAGATGTGAAGAACCTGAAAGCAGAGGGGTCAGAGTCTGGGTCACTAGCCAGTGACCAGGAGCGGAGCAATCGAATGCCCACCGATGTCGGGAGCTTCAGGTGCAAAGAGGTGAAGCTTGACTCTGCAGCCACGCGGTCCCAGAGATGTCAAGGACAACCAGGAGCCGGATACGAGCTGTCCCATAAAGGATGTTGAGTGCTGGGGTGTCAGTGCTTGGGTTGAACACAACAAGCCTTGGCAACAGCAACCCACGCAGGAAGAGAAAAGATGCTTCTGTGCGGACCAGCAAGGTCCTGGGGACTCCCCAAGTAATGGAGAGTCAGGACACGTCTTGAGCAACCAAGGAAGCCAAATAATAGTTAGAGTTGCCTTCTTGGGGACCCACAGGTCAATGGACCAGGGATCGCGAAGGGACCTCAAGAGGAATCACAAAATGGCAGCCCACGGAATGCTCGTTGAATGTAGGCCAGCAATATTCAGTGTGATTATTGCTTGGGGTCAGGGCTACAAGTAATCCAAAGCTCAGCCTCAGGGGTTTCTGGAAAGCTGATGCTTCTGCAAATGAATGCGATGCCCAGAGATTCAGGTTGCACGGTCAGCACAAAGGATACGGGCCTCAGACTTTCTGTGGGCACAGATCGACCTCTAAGACCTTGGAAAACCCACCTCCTGTGGGGCAATATTCTTTGGAGTCCATCGGAGCTTCGGAGATGCCAACCGGTCAGTTGCATTAAAGGTTCCTGCCTTGCAGGGGAGTAACTCCTTTACTCCAAGGGAGATTCTTCTGTCATCCAGCGTTGTGCAGATTGTCGAAGTACTTGGTTTCTGTGTCAGAGTTTAGTCCAGGTGTAATCTAAAGTCCTGTAGTCAGGGGTTCCTACTTTATACCCAAGGAAGGGGTGGGACAAACTCTGGGGACCCACCTAAGGGAGGGTCAGGAAAGAGGGGTGGCTACACCCATTTTCTTTGTCCAGTTTCACACCAGAGCAGGGGCTGTGTGCCCCTGCAACCAGTTTGAGCTGGACTATGCACAGGGACACCAAATGTGCCCCCAGTGCAGACTTCAAAGCACTCTTGGAGTGCACCCACCCAGCCCAAATACACTAAAGCCTGTCTGGGAGGTGGTCACACCTCCCTGTGACAGGAAACCTATTGTCCAGGCCTCCCCTGCCAGAGTTTCGTCCAGCAGCAGGAGGGCAGACTCGTGTCTGTGGCTGCAGCATCCATTTTGTGATGCCAGGGTTCTGTTAAGCTGGTACCGGGTGTAAAGGTGGTGCCATGTTTCTCAATCTAGTAGGGTGGAATCATACCTATGATTCCAAGGTGTTTGACACCAAACACAACATGTTTCCATGCAGCCATTCTCAAGTTAGCATTTACCACGAGGTCATAATGCACTATATGGTCTGGCTGCATCACAAACAACCCCGGAATGAAGATTCCAAAAGCTGCAGAGGGGCTTTGCTCATGCATGAGCACCCTCTCACATGAAACCCAGCACCCTGCCTTCAGGATTGTTAAGGCCTGCCATAGGGGTGACTGATAGGTTTACATGTGCAGTGATATGGAGAGATATAGGGAACCTATATCTCAGTACGTGGTGGATACACCACCTTAGACAGGCTGCTGTAGCAGACCTGTTATGTCATTTTAAAAGGCTTCCCAGGGGTGGCACAATACATGCTGCAGCCTCTGGTAGGCCTCTGGGGTACCTATGCCCTGGGTACATAGTATACCATATACTAGGGACTCACAAGGGTACCCCAGAATCCAATCTGGAGTATACCTAAAGTACATACAGTCAATTTAGAGTAGAAAGCAGATAGACTAGGGTCCTGATTAGCAGGGCCTCAGTCTGGCTAAGACGAAAAACAGTGAAACATCAGCAAAAAGTGGGGGTAACTATAAGAAGCAGATCCTACTCTCCTACAATGGTAGTATTGGTAGTGGTGGTATTGGTGGTGGTGGCATTGGATTGGTGGTGGTGGTATTGGTGGTGGTGGTATTGGTATTGGTAGTGTTGGTATTGGTGGTGGTATTGGTGGTGGTGGTATTGGATTGGTGGTGGTATTGATGGTTGTGGTATTGCTGGTGGTGGTGGTATTGGTGGTGGTGGCATTGGTATTGGTGGTGGTATTGGATTGGTGGTGGTATTGGTGTTAGTGGTATTGGTGGTGATGGTGGTGGTATTAGTGGTGGTGTTATTGGTTGTGGTGGTGGTATTGGTGGTGGTGTTGGTGGTGGTGGTATTGGTAGTGGTGGTATTGGTGGTGGTATTGGTGGTGGTGGTATTGGATTGGTGGTGGTGGTGGTGTTGGTCGTATTGGTGGTGGTGGTATTAGTGGTGGTGGTATTGGTGGTGGTGGTGGTATTTGTGGTGGTGTTGGTGGTGGTGGTATTGGAAGTGGTGGTATTGGTGGTGGTATTGGTGGTGGTATTGATGGTGGTAGTATTGGTGGTGGTGGTGATATTGGTGGTGGTGGTATTGGTGGTGGTATTTGTGGTGGTGGTGGTATTGATGATATTGGTGGTGGTGGTGGTATTGGTGGTATTGGTGTTGATATTGGTGGTGGTGCTATTGGCGGTGTGATGGTGGTGGGGTGGGGGTGGTATTGGTGGTGGTGGTATTGGTGGTGTTGGTGGTATTGTGTTATTGGTGGTGGTGGTAGCATTGGTATTGGTGGTGGTATTGGTATTGGTGGTGGTGGTATTGGTGGTGGTGGTATTTTTGGTGGTTGTGGTATTGGCTGTGGTGGTATTGGTGGTGGTATTGATGGTGGTGGTATTGGTGGTGGTGGTGGCATTGGTGGTGCTGGTATTGGTGGTGATATTGGAGGTGGGGGTATTAGCGGTGTGATGGTGGTGGTGTTGGTGGTGGTGTTGGTGGTAGTATTAGAATTGGCGGTGGTGGTATTGGATTGGTGGTGGTTGTATTGGTGTTGGTGGTACTGGTTTTGGTGGTATTGGTGGTGGTGGTATTAGTGGTGGTAGTGGTGGTAGTATTGGTGGTGGTATTGGTGGTGATGGTGATATTGGTGGTGGTATTGGTGGTGGTGGTATTGGTGGTGATGGGATTGGTGGTGGTGATATTGATTTTGGTGGTATTGGTGGTGGTATTAGTATTGGCGGAGGTGGTATTTAATTGGTGGTGGTGGTATTTGGTGGTGGTGGTATTAGTGGTGGTATTGGTGATGGTGGTATTGATGGTGTTGGTGGTGGTGGTATTGGTGATGGTGGTATTGGCAGTGGTGGTGGTGGCATTGTTGGTATTGATGGTGGTGGTATTGTTGGTGCTGGTGGTATTGGTGGTGGTGGTATTGGTGGCAGTATTGGTATTGGTGGTGGTGGTATTGGTATTGGTGGTGGTATTGGTATTGGTGGAGGTGGTACGGGTGTTGGTGGTGGTGGTATTGGTGATGGTATTGGTGGTGGTGGTATTTGTGGTAGTGGTATTGGTGGCGGTATTGGTGGAGGTATTGGTGGTAGTATTGGTGGTGGTGGTATTAGTGGTGGAATTGGTGGTATTGGTGTTAGTGATGGTATTGGTATTGGTGGTGGTGTTGGTATTGGTGGCGGTGGTATTGATATAGGTGGTAGTGGTGGAACTGTTGTTGGTGGTATTGGTGGTGGTATTGGTGGTGGTGGTATTGGGGTGATGGTATTGGTGGTGGTATTGGTGGTATTGGTGGTGGTGGTGGTGGTATTGATGGTGGTGGTGGTGGTATTCGTGGTTGTTGTATTGGTGGTGGTGATGGTATTGGTGGTGGTGTTATTGGTGGTGGTATTGGTAGTGGTGGAGGTATTGTTGGTGGTATAAGTGATGGTATTGGTGGTGAATGTAGTATTGGTGGTGGTATTGGTGGTGGTGGTGGTATTGCTGGTGGTATTGGTAGTGGTGGTGGTATTGGTGGTGGTGGTATTGGTCGTGGTGGTATTTTTGGTATTGGTGGTGGTATTTGTATTGGTGGTGGTGTTATTGGATTGGTGGTGGTATTGGTGTTGGTGGTATTGGTGGTGGTATTAGTGGTGGTGGTAATGGTGGTGGTATTGGTGGTGGTATTGGTGGTGGTGGTATTGGTGGTTGCATTTATGGTGGTGGTATTGGTGGTGGTGGTGGTATTGGTGGTATTGATGGTGGTTGTGGTATTGATGGTGATATTGGTTGTGGTGGTATTGGCGGTGTGATGGTGGTGGTGGTGGTGGTATTGGTGGTGGTATTGGTGGTGGTGGTGGTATTGGTGGTGGTATTTGTGGTGGTGGTGGTATTGATGGTATTGGTGGTGGTGTAGTGTAGTTCCTATTGCCCTAATAGGCTCTGCGCATTGGAATAATATAACCTGTAGGCTTGACATAGGACTGAGGTCGGTATGTCCCTATCGAGTATATTAAACTTAATTACTTGTGCCAGCTAGCTCAGAGGCCACTAGAAACTCCTTGAGATCAAGAAGGGAGTAGTTTCTGGCAACCGCATAAACATGACCACTTTGTTTCCCTTTAGAATCGGAACACATCTCAGAATCGTGGAAACAATAGATAACAGTTTCACATAGTCAATCGTGCATGCTTAGTTTCTAAAGAGTTACACAGAAAGGAAAGACGGGCGTTTCAATAAAAGGGTTTTATTGAACATTCTTGTTTCTCGTGTAAGAGATATGTGCTGTTATGATCACAAGACAGTATGCAAGATAAATAATGTACAGCGTAAGCAGTAGAAATAAATAATACTGCGCTAGCATTATCTTTTAGCATATATTCACGTACATAAATAACATGAGCTAAAAATGCGAGTACTCATACGATGCGTCTCTAAGCTAGTTCTACCCCAATGTACCTAACCTAGTCTAGGTGTAGGGAAAGGTAAGAAGTAGGTAGAGTATTCTCCTGTATGGTATACTAAGAGTGTGTTAAGTCTAGTATGCCAAGAGTCCCTCTAGGTTCTAGTCAGCTCCATACCTTGAGAATGAGAGAGGTGGGAATTTCTTGCCGGATCTGGAACTCTAACATCCCGCGAAGGGAGTCAGAACACTGGAAGCTGGATTCGTCTGTGAGCAGGAATGACAGCGTCTTCACAGTGCGTCAGGCCGGGATACGGGCTCCTCTGAAGTCGAGGTCTCCTCTAACTTGCTTGGGCGAGGGAAGGTATATTTATACCTGATAGGTGCCTCGGAATGTTAGCATTGACATGAAGTCGGACAGAGGAAGACGTCAGGAATGAACCCTTAAGGTATAACGGTTCATACATAATAGATGAGTTTTTGGAGAAATCAATAGTCCTGTGCTAGGGGAGCTCCCGAAGCTTAGGGGTCTGGTTTCTAAGAACTCGTTGTGACGTTAGGGTGGACGGATGTCGGTGACCATGCCTGTATTTGGAGTGCACGGTTAATGCCTAAATAAGGACTGGGATTCTATGCCTATATAATGGCAATGCGAATTGTGCCTATATAAAGACATGATTCAGGAAAACCTATATACGGACACCTAAAGCGGAATACAACACCCACTTCACTTTCGAATGAACGATAATACTAAATTCTAAACATTAAATTGAGTACCACATGTTGCTAAAAACATTCCTAAAAGCATATTAAAAGAAGTTTAAAATAAACTGTTGAATGCAATAGGTACTGTACATTTAAAGCATCGTTTTTCATACTAAGCATATAATTGAAATAAATGCAACATGAATGAATTATCAGAAATATATGTATATGATGAAATGGTTGATAAGTTGTCAAAAATCAAAGCCATTGCATATCATAGTATTAAATGAAATGTTAGACAAGTAAGGTGACAATGTGTCTCTGGAAGTATTCAAAGAAGTCCGTTTTATAAGACTAGTTCTACTATAAGCAGATTTTTTTTTTTTTTGCCATGTCATTTCAAAAATTAAAAAGAAAAAGTTCAATTCTGGGAAAAGTTCCAAGTTTTGAAAATATGAAGGCCAAATTTCATTGCTTCCCTAGTACACTGTGAGCCGAATCAAAGTTAGTGTATGGGTCTGGTGTAAACATGAGATCATCTATTTCCGTAGCCAAAATATCGTCCACCGAAGTTGGTGACATTTGGAACACCTCGCTCAGAAGGTTAATTGCACAGAGATGAGAAACATCGCCTTCAGCAGAAGATGCAATGTTCGCGTCCGTTGTTACCTGTGTGCCTGTTGATCCATCTCGTACCTCAGCAGCTGCAGGAAGCGTCTGTGAGATCTCAATGAATGCCGTCATCAGGATTGGTAGCCTCTGCGGACAACACAGACCATGGGCCATAATCGGGTCCAGCAGAGTATCGACATCCGTTGGCATGACTGATGGGACTGTTAGACAGGTGTCTAGCACGCATTCTTCACCGCAAAATAGGCAGCGTAGAACAGGTAAGATGCAATCTTGCCAGATTGGTCTGAATGACAGGAACCACGTTGTATTAAGTTCCCGTAGATGAGGCATGCCCAAAAGCTGTACTATTCACTCACGGCATTTCCATTCAAGGAGAGCTTTCTCCACATCGCTCGGAGTGATGTTGGCGAATAGGCTTGCCATAGCGTAGTAGAAGGAATAGAAATAGAATTCCTGCAACAAGTGCTAGAATTAATGGCACACCACCAAACACCGAATGTGCGAAGTTTGGGATGATTCCGAGGACAGCCTGGAAAGGTGCTAATAGTCCGATACAGATGGTCTTAAATACATGTACAATTCCGCTCGTATCAGACATGTTTAAGATACATCCCATCATTTCTACGAAATGTATAGGGCAGTTTGTACGAATTAAAGCCTGCATCTCAGCCGAAGTCCTTGCAACTTGTAAATCATAGATTTCTTTGGCCGAGGTCAGAGACACTGTTTGTTGTATAAGCATGGCTTTTATTCTGCTTAAAGTATCAAATCGTATAAAAGAGACATTCAACGAAGGCCATAGAGGCGACTCCCTGACTGTGTCTATTGGGGCAAACAATACTTGCATACAGCAAGTGACCCTGGAGTCGACCGTTACTAGATATGGGATGCCTGGCAACATGCCACAGCAACTCTGATCATTCAACATGAGGTAACTCCCATTAGAAAGTTGGCCAAACGTTGGATTAATCACAGTAGCTGGTGTAACCTGCTGGTGGCAGGACAAATTTGCCACAGAACCATTACAAGCCCCGTGTAAAGAAATGTCCTGACAAATCAGTGAACCGCTTAGTGCACTTTCACAGTGGGTACCGCTCAGAAACACTTCACGATCCCCACTCCAACATCTATATGTGTAAGGTAAAGTCCACTATGTCTTAATGCATTCTTTACCCAACCTTTCATATTTGCCTGCTTGCATTTGTTTGAGGTAATACTGAAACTGAAAAGTGGTTACAGGCAGAGTGATTTTGCCATGAATAAGCCATTCTGTAGCTGGTTTTTCTGCCACTGTGAATGGTAATTTTACCAGTTTTTCAATGCTCAGCACTGTATACTTTGCTCCTCTTTGTGCCAGTTCGATCTGTTTATCAGTTAGATTGTATTCTGCAAACAGAGCCGACGTGTTGATAAAACGCCAAGCACATAGCCCGCACGCAAAGATTGCAGCGTCCAGCTTAATAACATAATAGAACGTAACTGAGATTGGCCTTGTTGTAACATGGCTAAATCTTGTTCCAGTATGTCAATAGCAGAGGATACAATGTTGTCCAATGAATAAATTCTGGATGACAATGTTGTTAAACCGTTGTCGACCACAGAGAGAGTTTTCTCTAAATTAATACGATCAAGTTCACGTATTCTGCTCTGCGGCCTCTACCTGTGACACCTTCCATGCTTCATTATAAGCAGCATAGATGCCGGCATATATGAAACGTTTTTGATGCAAGCAAGAATTCCCTAAGGTCTGCGTCTTCTTTAAGTAAAGATAAGTGTTGTTTCACATCCTTAAGTGTAGATTTTTGCAGCCAATCGAGGCATAATTTTCCTACACTGTATGTTGTTACTACCCACGGATGTTGTCTTTGGACGTATCGTGGGTCTGGCCTATGAATAGTAAACCCCTGTGTTTTATTCAGGAATCTTTCTTGACAGATGTTTGTGTCTGTGGGCCAGATCAACCATTTTCTCCAATCAGGATTTGTTCTGTTGATTTGTAGTATTGTGTCAACTGTAACCGCCGCCTGTGTATTGTTAATACTGGCAGGTGTTGGTACAGAAGGAGTTTTCATGTCTTTAATCTTGGCTAAACCAAGGCAAGACGTTTGTTGCACAGTGTCATTCAAAAACAAAATTTGCTGAGGGATGATACAGGCTCTAAACAAAGCTTCTATCCCCTGCACTTGCCAATCTTTAGCGGGAGTTTTGAATACTGTTTGTGGCACTGATCCCTGCTCCCTTTCCTTTCTTCATTGCACGACGCACGACGCACTTTACAGACAGCCCCTGGAGGGGTGGCGGCAGTACAAGTAGCAGCCTCCCGGTTCCCGCGACGCGGGAGTTTTGAATACTGTTTGTGGCACTGATCCCTGCTCCCTTTCCTTTCTTCATTGCACGACGCACGACGCACTTTACAGACAGCCCCTGGAGGGGCGGCGGCAGTACAAGTAGCAGCCTCCCGGTTCCCGCGACGCGGGCGCGGCCCGGGCGAAGACCGGGCCAAGACGGGCCCGTCTTAGCCCGTCATAGCCAGGAGGCTGGGCGGGGCCACGGACCTGCGGTTTAAAATCTGTTATACTTCTCACACAAGGTACTGCAAGATGTATGTAGAGTAACAGTGCCAGTAACGAGGTCATTTGAGAAGAGGACTAAAGGGACAACTTGATTATTCAAGGTCCATGGGATTTAAAGACTCTAGAGACTAAAAGTGGCTGTGATATATATATTATTTCTTTTTATTTTATTTTGGGGGGGTAATTTCCAAATTACACCAACTATATTAAACTTGGAGGTATTGTAAGTTGTTAGTGTAAGGGTTAGAAGATGATTTAAAGGTAGATCTGTAGTGAGTTTTGCGAATTTGAAAAATGGGGAAAAGGAAAACTTTAACCACAGAATTAAAAGGGCAGGGAAAAATAGGGGAAGGCTCACGACAGACTCTACTTAATTATCTTACTGGTGCTGTGGGCGCCATCGAAAAACAAATTATTACGGTAGAGGAGGCATTAAAACCTGGGCATGCTAATATAAAGGATGCGGAGCATTTAGCATTAACGAGGAAGGCAAACGAGACTAGAAAACTTGAAGAGGTAGTGAGGGGGGAAAAAGACCTCAAAATCTAACGGATGCGTAGTAACGGTAATGGATGACACATTGGTGAGCGAATATGATTCTGAAACCCAACCTCCTGCAAAGCGGCCTAGAAATCCAGTTATTTCACCAGATCATACATTGAACTCAGTAGTATGTATAAATGAGGAACTGAGTGTAACACGAAAAAGCCAATTAGAAAGTATACAAAAAGGCGAAACATAAGCTCGGCTTAGTTAAAGTAGGAAATGACTCTCAAGCGAGCGTTTCGAAGTTATTGAAAAGTTAAGACTAAAAGTGGATACGCTAGATTCATTTGTAAGAGAGAGAATGGAAGGCTTATTAGGTAAAACAGCGCAAATTGAGACAATGTTAACACAGTGTTTAGAAAGAATTCATCCCTTAGAGAAATTGAGTGAGAAAGGGGTAGGTATAGAGGCAAAACAAAACCCCACCGCTTCTTTGGATTACAACGGGTCTATTAACTGGGTAGATGTTCAAAAGAGAAGATTGTCTCAGAGACAAAGAACACTACAGTTCGTAGTTTGCATGGTTATAACGACATAGATAAACATTCTAGGAATGTTCGTCCTATCCTGCAAACGAATAAGTTCCTGTCTCCAATTCGTGAGCAGACAAGTCTGAGACTTGCAACCCATCTTGGGGTAGAGAACACCTTACCTAATTTGGAACTGCCACCGGCGGTCACTCCCTATGTGGTCGTTTTAGTTAACGTACCGAAATTAGAAGTAGGTATGAGTGAATCGTGGGAAACCTTAAGGAATAGAACTATTAATTGGATAAGTGCGAGGACAGGCTTGCTAGAGAGGGTTTTTGAAGAATTTAAAATGATTAGGCGAGTAAATTGGATTGGTAAGGGTACGAAGTTATTCTCAGGGGACTGTGTGGTTTTATCTTTACAAACGCCACAACGTGTTCAAACTCTACTGAGTAGAGCCAGTAGAGAAAATATATCTGATCAAGGTGTGAGTTTAGTTCCCCTTGGTTTCTTTTACCGTCCCACTAGTAATATGATATTGACAGGAAGGGAATCTGCAATTGGGGCCAATAGGCCTTCATTTAATCTCCCGTTGCACAATCGCTTTAATTTATTGGCAAATATGGAAGAAATAGATTGACTGCAATATCCAGCTCCAACAAGTTTAATGGATAAAGGGTTAGGGGGGGAGGGGCTGGGGATGGTATTAATTGAGGATCCACAAATTTGCTTAGATGGTACTATAACAATAAAGGATTGCCCACAAAAGGTCAGTTCTAATTTAGATATATTGCAGATGGAAATTAGTGACTTAGTTGAACAAGATACTGTTCTTGAATATAACCCAGTTGTGATGGTATGTGGAGAACAGTTGTTGAATAATAGACGATCTAAAGTAAAAATCCATAAGCGCAGGTTCCTTTCTTGGAATGTGGCAGGATTAAAAAATAAAGTGGGTAATAGTGTATGGGTTAAGTTTGTGACAAATTTTGATATATTATTCTTGCAGGAAACATGGACATTGGAACCAGTCCATATTAATGGCTTTAGAACTTTTCATTCCCCAGCAGTGGCATCGCCACATGGTAGAGCAAAAGGGGGTCTTTCTTTATATGTTTCAAATTATCTTGACTTTAAGATTCTTGATAGAAATTTTATTAATCCCTAATATCAAATTGTTAGGCTGTTTTTAGATCGATCGATTTATGTTATTATGGTGAATTTTTATAATAATGTACCGCTTGAGAGAACTGATGATACTTTAAATGGTTTAACAAATGAATTGCATAATATGCAAATCCGCTCATCTAAAGATACGTTAGTTATCATGGGAGGGGATTTTAATTCCCGTTATGTCAATACTCGGACAAAGGTGTTTGTGGATTTCAATTTGAAAAGGGTCAGGGTTTTGCTCATTTCGCACATACATTTTTGGGAGAGCGTTTAAACGACTTATTGTTTCAAAATGACTTAGGTTTTGCTAACATGTTATGTACACCAACTGTCGCATTTAGTCCAACATTTAACGGCCGTGGATTATCTTCAACTATTGATTTTATTTTGATTTCTAATACCCATGCAAAGAGAGTGGGCGATTTTATTAGACATAACGTTATTTTAAGTGACCATTTTCCAATTAGCATAGACATAGATGCCCATAAAAAGGTTTTAATTCAAAGACTGATTTAACACATAGGGTGGAAAATGTAGTTAGAAATAGACAAAATGGTTACGCAATTAAGTGGACGAAATTGGTACCGGAAATCTTTATAAGTTCAATTATTACTAAATGCAGGGACAGTTTTGCGATTTGCCTAGATGAGAATAGTTCTAAACAGGATATTATAGATAATTTTGTCAAAGTATCTAAAGAGATAAAGGATTCCATGTATAGAACCACTAAGAGAGGCAAACAGGCGAAACAAGGCTGGTTTGACCATAGATGTACTAAAGCATTTAAAAGCTTAAAGCTGTGTTTAATGGAGGAAAATAAAAACAGGGGGAAAATTAGAGAGGCAAGAATGGTATATAATAAAACCATTAAAGAAAGAAAAAAGATTCTAAGAGATGAGGCCTGGGAAAGTCTTAGAAGGGCCTCTATGGATCGTGACCCCACGGCTTTTTGGAAGGTAGTCAATGCTCCACTCTTTGATGAAAAAGATAATTTTGCTTTGGAGATTTCAATTACTGAGACTGAGTGGATATCTCATTTTTCTAAGTTGTATTCGAGTACTGAACAACAGGTACAGGTCCAAAATATTAATATAGTGAATTCAGAGTCCCTGCATCATGAGTCTCTTCCTTCTTTACAATTTTCTTTAAGCGAGGTCATCAAGGCTATAAAAATGAGTGCGGGGGTAAAGCACCGGGTCTGGATGGCGTCCCGGTTGATCTTTTCAAGTCCAATTTAGAGTTATGGGGACCTCTTCTGACCCAGGTTTTTAACGCATGTGGTGTTAATGGTTTTATCCCTACCTGGTATGATTCTTTTATCGTCCCAATTTTTAAAAAAGGAGATAGGGACAACCCAGCCTGCTACCGCCCAATTTCCCTGCTAGATTCGACAATTAAAATAGTAGGAAGGATATTACTTGAAAGATTGCAAGATTGGGCAGAAGATCATGCCATTATTAGTGATTTACAATATGGATTTCGTAAAGGTCGGGGTACAATTGAACAAGGTCTTAATTTATCTATCATTTTAGAAAAATATAATAGTGCAAAAAATGAAAATTTGTTTTTAACTTTTGTTGATTTGACCACGGCTTTTGACTGTGTGATCCATGAAAAGCTTTGGCGACTTCTAAATGGAATGGGTGTGGATATTGTAATTATTGCGTTTTTAAAACAGCTTTATTCACGGGCACAAGCGAGGGTTCGATATGGGAGGAACGGTGAATGTACTAAGCACTTTCAAGTTGGAAAGGGTGTTAGGCAGGGATGTATACTTGCACCGTTCCTCTTCACACTTTATATAAATGGTTTGGAACAAAAGCTTGTGCAGGAGTGCAGGGACCTGCCGATGATCAAAACTCGTCCGGTCCCTGCCCTCTTGTACGCGGATGATGCAGTATTAATCTCACGTACCCCACTAGGCCTTCAAAGGGTAGTCAACTCGTTTGTTAATTTTATGTCCGGCCTAGGTTTGATTGTAAATTGTTCTAAAACTTTTACAATGTTTTGTGGCTCTAAAAGTATAAAGAACACCAGGACCCTTTTTATAGATTCAAAGCCTATAGAGAATATTACATTTTTTTCGTATTTGGGAATATTATTTGACTCTAGGGGAAATTGGCTCCAAGCGGTTAAAACACGGAAGTTGCTTTTTATCAATTCGATTATGGCTCTTCTTAAATTTAGTAGGAAAATGGGGAAACGATCACCGGCGGTTTTAATCGAACTATATAAGGCTAAATGTGTGGCAATTGCAACATATGGGGCGGGCCTTTGGGGGCATGTTAACGTTAGTATCTTACAGGTGGCTGAAAATAGATTTCTTAAATTTCTTTTAGGGATCCCGCAAAGTACCTCAAATGCGATTTGCCATCTTGAACTGGGTATGTTATACCTTGAAGATATTATAAAAATCCAACCATTGATGATGTGGTATAAAGTGTGGACCGCGGATGAGACCGAGTTTAACCGATCTGTTTTGAAAGATGTATTGAGCTTGGACAGGAAAGGACGTATCAGTTGGTTGGAATATATTAAAATTTTCCTAACTAATCTGGGGTATATAAAATTTTTAATTACCCAGAATCTATGCATAATGTTTCAAGAAAGGAATTTAAAGCCACTTGTTTACGTTATCTTGGTGAACAAAGAGCCTTGCTAGAAGCTAGAAAGGTCTCTGTAATGGCACACTACTTGATAACACCGTTGCCCAAAATACAACCATATATTTTATTGGTAATGAACGATTATGAGAGATTTTTATTGACGCGTTTCAGACTGAATATTTTCTTTCGTTTGGTTAGTTTCCCCGAACAGAATGATTGGTCTAAATACTTATGCAAATGTCCATGTGACAATACTACCGCACAATCTACTTTGCACATCGTGTTTTTTTGCAAATTTTATATTAATGCTAGACGGAAGTGGATTTTACCAATTTTAAGAAAAAATGGTCAAAGACATTGCTTATCTGCTTTCGTAATGTTGCAAATTTTAGATGATGTTTTAGTTATTGCTTCAATGATTGAATTTTTAAAAGATGTTTCTAAACTTCGTAAAACCATGATTATGTAGATGGGATCAGTTTTTAATGGGTTTTAATGGTTTTAAGTTGCTTGGAATTTTTTATGCAATGTACTTTTATGGTAAACGTTTGTTCACCGAATAAAGTCTTTTGAAATTGAAATAGTACCCCAGACAGATTTTGTGTCTATTGTGTCTTTCCACAAGTCGAAACCATGTCTAGACAGTTGGGCAATAAATGCTGCAGAGTAAATCTGTTTTGTATTTGTTAACATAATTTTCAGTCCTGTTTTGTTTACATTTTTATAGTAAAATGTTTCTGGATCAGATGTATTTTATCCTGAAAAATATGGAAACTTTTTAGCAAATGTTTTTGAACTACCTTTTGGTGGTGTAGGACAATGCTCCCATTGGTTAAACATAAACACATTTCTAGGTGTTGCAGATTTATGCAAAAAATGATGACCATAGTGGTTATAGCAATACAGCTGTTCATAGTCTGATGGACCCTCTAAATATTCATTATTAGAAAATGCAGCAGACTTTTCTAGGTCAAACATCATATCATTTACAGTCTCAAAGTCCCAATCATCAGAATAGGTACTGGATGAAACAAAATCACTTAGTGAAATCTTAAATAAATGTGGAATGTTCAAATGTTCCGTAGGGCCAAAGATATCAAAATCTGTTTTGTCCCACACTATACCATCCTGTATAGGAACGGCTGTGATGTTCACTGCTGACAAGTCTCTTGCTTCACGATGGGATGATTTGTGAGGTTTCAAAAGTAAGTTCACATCTTTACTTTCAATGTCCAAATGGATGTATCTGCCATTTATAAGCACGCTCATAGTCATAACCAAAGCTAGGCAAAGCAGAAAGAAAAATATTCCAGAAATAATCCATAGTTCAATCCATGGTGAAACCAGATAAGTCTTTCTCAGAAAATTAAAAAAGTCTTGTACTTGCTGTTTAAAAGTTTTTGATGCTGGCGACGTCTCAGGCTCACTCAGATCCTCAGAAAACGTATCAAAGTTAATGAAATAGCCAGAAGCAGTTCTGTCAATTGTTGGAATTGCATCAGGATTTGTAGAAATCGCTGGAACCAGTTGATCACTTGTTACATTGGTGTAGACAGGTGTATTTGGACGAACTGTTACTTGAGTTTCAAGAGGGATGAGCTCCATAGCATTGTTGCTCAGTCCTTCATCTGTTACTGCTGAATTCTCGATGGTTATCAGTCTTTCAGTCTGAACCTCTTGGATAGTAGCGAGAGGAGTGCGTCTGCTACTAGGTCGGAGTCCACGAGGCCTACTATTTAGTATTGGCCACATACTGTGGTTTGATGAGGTCGATGGACACAAATCTTTTCTCCTTTTTTCCAGCAAGGGGCGGCAGAAGTACTGTTCTTGTTCCGTGTATGGCTAGGACAGGTACTGGTTGTCTGTAAGAAGGTCCAAATTCCTTCTTGTCCGTAATTTTCTCTCTGACTAGATCCCCAACTTTTGGAATCAAGACAGGCCTTGCTGGGACTGCCGGTTTTTCCCCAGTGGTGATTGGCTGTAGGAACACGTTGCTTTGTTTCGATCTTAGTTCATTTAGATCCTGTAAAACAGCCAAACGATCTTTGATATCAAAGGGTTTATTTTCCACCACTGTGCCTTTACATTCGAGATCAGGAACCCACATTCTTGTCCCAAATAGGACCTCATATGGAGTGACCCCCCCTAGAGAACTTCTTGGCAAATTATTTAATGAGCGTTGGACCCCATATAGATGTTTGACCCACCCATCACCCGAACCTAATACCCTAGCTGTTATAGACTGCTTTATGTCCCGGTTTTTCCTTTCCACAACAGAATTTCCCTCAGGATGAAACGGAGAGGAGTACCACAATGCAACGAACAGACTGGCCATGGCTTCTTTGTAAGCCCGAGAGCTAAACGCAGGGCCCTGGTCAGAATGTAGCGTGCCTATTGCGTATGTGCCGATAAAGACTCGCAAATCTTTTATAACAGTTCGAGCGTCAGCCGAGTGCTGAGGCCATATCCATAGGAACCTAGTATGAATCCACTGCGACCATTATATATTTATAGTTACCGTCCCTTTGTAAGGGACCGCAGTGGTCCAGGTAAACACAAGCTAATGGTTTGTCTGAAATTAACAGGGGTGTCTGCGCAGGACGTTTCACTGTGGAGACTTTCATCTGTTGGCATATTTCACATTCTAGAACATAGTTCTTGGTCTGTTTCCTAATGCCAGGCCACCAATATCTTTGTTTAAGTAAAGATACTGTTGCAGAAATACCTGCATGGGCAGAAGCTATCCCTTCGTGTGCTGCTAGGATTAGTCCTGATCTACGTTCCTTGTTTGGAATTACCCTATCCCCCACTCCAGGGATTCGAGCAAAAGGAACGTTGTTCGCATCAATTACATAAGAGTACTTGAGTGGAAACTTTTTTGGTAACGCTGCACCATGATCCGGGATGCCGAGAGACCAGAATAGGTTGCCTGCAGGTTCGCTCTGATACCAAATCCGTAGATAGGAGCGAACTCCTCCCGAGCCCCGATCAGCTAAACACTCTCAATCATAGTGTTTTATACTATATACGTGTCCGTAAGTACGTTGACACACAGTCCACACACCTTAGCGCGTGTGTAGGTACTATTTTTATACAATTTTCTAAGCACTTTTTCACGTGGCAACCTTTCTTTTTGCCACTCACGTTACTTGCACGGTCCTGACGAAAGCCCCTCTTACTTCTCTGTGCGGGCTGAAACATGTAGACCCAACACACAGTCAACTATAAGATAATTAACTCTTTCCTAGTTGCATTACTTATTTTTAATGATATCCTGAGCCACCATAAATAAATGTAAATGAGGCAAGGATTCTCAGAGATATTTTTAATTCACATCACACTTTTGCACTACACCAGCTCCGCTGTAATCAGGCGTCGTAGCACAACCAGGGGGCATTCGGCCACCTGGTTGGGACCCCAATGATGAAGCATGACACCAACCAGGTTGGTGTGTGAGGGGTCTTTTTACCAACCTAGTGGGTTCTAACACTGCCTCCCAGTGATGGTGCCTCACATAGACAGGGTTCGTCCATAGTTGTTTAAAACTTATTATACAGGGGATCCGGATGCACCCTCTTTCTCCCTTGCTCTCCCCTTGTTTTTGATAACGCTGCACCACTGCCTTTGCTCGTAGCATTGACAGCCAACATTATCTCACTGTCTATTCTCGTTTTTGAACGAGTGATCGCAGCTACAGAAGCCGTCTGAACAGCCCCCTTTGCGGCTTCGTCAGCCAATGAATTCCCTGCAACGTGAACGCCATCACGTTGATGACTCAGCGTGTGTATCACGTGAGCCTTTGGTAGTTCGCTTTTAACTGAACTACTTGTTCCCAAAGCGTTTTATGCTTTATTGTGCCACCTTTTGCATCTTTGAACCCATTTTCAAGCCAATTTGGTATATATTCATTATACGACTGCACACAGTAGAAAGAATAGCACACTATTAGTGTGGGGAATTCGCGATCTGTACTTTCAAGTGCCAGTTTGAATGCTTGTAGTTCAGCTCGCTGAGCTGTACAATCTCCTAGAGATTGAGTTTTAGTGACCATTGGTCTGAAGTTACCATCGCGCATGCGACCTTTAACGATTGCGCACGCTGCACTGTAAGCTTGCTTACTCCCTGTAGCGGGTTGTGTGGATCCGTCAGTGTAAATTATGAATTCATACTGATCGAGAGGCAGAATCTCAGTGGGCAGAGGACATTCATGTTCATATTGCAGGAACGCTTGTGTTTTTAAATCAGGATCAAAAACATATTCAACATCTGTTGCAGCAAGAGAATTAACCCATTGTATCCATCTAGGATGTAAAGCTTTCGCATTCGGAATGCTCACTTTTGTTACCGCCTCTAAGGCCGGTACTGGGGTTACGACAATAATGCGTTTCCCTTGGGCTAGAGCTCTTTCTTTTGCTACTGCAGTTTGAACTGCTGTCAGTATTTTTTCAGTTGAAGTGAAGTGCATTTCTGTTTGTGTATACAAATGTGATTTGTATGCTATTGGTACTTTTTCACCCTCATTAAATGTTAGGTAGGTGAATCCGCATTGACCCGAAATTATTCGGATCACTAAATTGCATTGCCTTAAGCGTGTTTGTAAGTGATTTGTTGCTAACATGTTAGCTTGGAGTGAACGCAAGATTTCTGTGTGTTCCTGTGTCCAATTTTTGATTGAAAAATCAGGTTTGATTAATGCGTAGAGAGGTTGAACCCTTTCTGCGTAATTTAGAATATAAGTTCTTCCAAAATTTAGGAAACCCAGGATGGATTGTAAATTTTTCAGCGTTTTTGGAGGTTGGCGCAGCGCACACCTTTCTAAAAAGTTGGCTGCCAGGCTCTTGCCTTCACTTGAAAGCTCATATCCTAGAAAAAGGACATTGAGATGGGCAATTCTGGATTTTTTGAAGTTGAACTTATAGCCCTCAGAGGCAAAGCCCAATATAATGGTGCTCACCCTGTTCAAGTGCCTATCCAGGTCATCGTCTGTCAGATAGATGTCATCGACAAATGACAATGCCTCATTATCATAAATTTGTAGTAACTCCGTTACCCTCGCTGAGAATAACCCTGGGCTGTTCTTGAACCCTTGTGGGAGTCGACAAAATTGACGCTGGGTCCCCATTATTGAGAAAGCTGTTAAGTACCTGCTTACAGGTGCTATGTTTTGACAAAAGAAACCATTTGAGATGTCCAATGTGGTTTTATATTTTTTACGCACAATGTTATTCATTAATGCTGTACTATGTGCATTTTGTACTGCAAATGTTTTAGAACAAGTGTTTAAGTGTCTGTAATCCAAAACTAGACGATATGTATTGTCTGGTTTGGAGACAGTAAACAAAGGATTGTTCATTGAGGAGGTGCATGTTTCAATCACCCCTTGGTATTCAAGTTGATCTAAGATCTCCCTGACCTGTTTTTTAGCTTCTTGCTTTATTGGGTACTGCCTTTGTGCAGTAGGTTCATTTTTTAGATGTATTTTATGGTGAGGTGAGTCCTCATCCCATCCTACATGATTTTTATATAATGCTGGGGCCTGGGCAACTGCCCATTTCCTGGCATAAGTATATTTTAGGTGAATTGGAATATGGTTGGAGAAGGCAGGCATAATGATGTCTTCACATGTGGGCACTCCCTGACAAATTGTGGTGGCCAGTCTTTTTCTGCTAGAAGTATGTCATAACCCCTTGAAAGTTTTTCCCAAAAGAGTGTTTTCACCTTTCTTGGTATGTCTCCCTCCATTCGGAGTGTGTTTTCATATAACCTGGTGTCTACAGTCTCAACTGTGATGTACTCATTCAAGTCCACTATCTCCAGAAGTTCCTTCAGGTTCTGGCGAGCTATTGTGACTTCTGCCGCACTGTCCAGCATTGTCTGAGCCCATTCTCCATTCTTGAGTTGTGTTCTCAGTATCCTCGGCATGTCTGACCTTCAGACCTGCTACCTTCTTTTTTGAAAATTGAGGTTTAGATTTATTTTTTGGAACGTGTTTGTCGTCTTTCGATTTCATGCGTTCTTCTCTATGTTCTGACCGTCCTCTTCTTTCCGATGTCTGTGATGATATCTGAAAGGTACGAGAGGAACGTGTATCAGTATCTTGATACCTGTCAGGTTTTCTTAAATTATCCCTATTCCTGAGGTTATACCTCCTTTCAGAGGGCTCCTTTTGAGGAGACCTACCTCGGGATTGAGAACGTTTCTCGTTTGAATTTTGTTTATTAGTTTCCCACTTCTTTTTAGAAGATGTAGGAGTTTGTTTAATAGAGTCCTTCTCAGGACTTTCAGATAGTTTTGGCTTCATGGTCTTCCACCTAAACTATCTCTACCTAATTCTGCATAAGATTGTTCTATTATTCTAGGTAGTTCTGTAACATCGAATTCCCTTAATCGTTGGCGGATTGCCACTGCTGCTGCCTCCCCTTTAATATTAGATAATATTACTGTTGAGACCTGGTCAAAAATTTTCAGTAATTTCATACCTAAATTCAGAGCAGGCTCTGCCCCGTATTCGTTTTGAATTTGTTTCAGGACATCTGGTATTACTGCAATTGACGGAACACCAATTGTTTTAGTATAGATGGCAGCAAAGACTGAGCCCCAAGTGGTGCAGTCTTCCAGTTGTGGTGTGATCCCCATTGGTAAACAGATTGTTAGGATTCTGTGTTTCTCATAAGGGCTAGTATTAGGAAATACTGCTTCTATTTGAGTAATTTTTTGAGCTATCCAGAATGGAATTTGCTCACGTTTTGTGGGCATTTTTCCCATGACTGCGTATAAAGTCTGTGGTGTAATTTTTAGTGTATTCCCCTGTTGAGGGGTTTGATTTGTAATTGTTAATGGTGGTTGTACTGTGAAAGTCTGCATGACATATTGGACTAATTGTCTGTAAATTTTTATTAACTCTGTAAGTTGAGTAAGTAATTCCTCGTCTGACATTATATCGATGTCAGGATGAGAAGTGTAGCCGGCTAGAATCGGCCATGTTGCTCATGGTCTACCTAATGGACCAAGCCTGGTAATGTTTTTGTGATGTTTTAGGGCGCCTTTAAACCAGAGCTGATGCTCCTGGTATGTTAGTGGAATTTCAATATTCTCGAAAGGAATATATTCCTCTGGTGGTTCATCTTCTTTGTAGAAGTGAAACAGTCTTGTTACTGAATTTGATTCAGGGAATATTATCCATGAATAGAATACCTCTGTCTAAAAGGATTCGTGTGCCTCTATCACGAAAACTGCTCTACCGCCTCTTGGTGGTAGGCCGTGTTTTATAAGTTTTAGAGTGATGGCTCTTCTTAAGGGTCTATAACACCCTCTTCGGTTTCATTTAAACCTGTAAAGTTAAAAACTGTTACGACTGGGTCAGCCGCAGCTCCACCGGTTTCGGTGGCATTGTCCAGTGTGGACATTTGTTTTTTGAAATATGTAGAACAAGTTTCAAGGAAACAAAAGATAAGGTGCACAATATTTTGCAACACTGTATCCTTCAACGTTGAACAAACCAAACAACTAATATATAGGGTTTTTGTCCTATTTAGTTATGGCGGATATTTAACCCTACCCACTCCAGACGTCTTATGGAGAATGTGAGTAGGGGTCTCTGAGAAAAGCACGACTGAGTTACTCAGTATCTAGCGTTAAATTACTGCCTTACCAAACATTTGGGTGCCATGTAGTGTAGTTCCTATTTCCCTAAGCGCATTGGAATAATATAACCTATAGGCTTGACATAGGACTGAGGTCGGTATGTCCCTATCGAGTATATTAAACTTAATTACTTGTGCCAGCTAGCTCAGAGGCCACTAGAAACTCCTTGAGAACAAGAAGGAGTAGTTTCTGGCAACCGCATAAACATGACCATTTTGTTTCCCTTTAGAATCGGAACACGTCTCAGAATTGTGGAAACAATAGATAACAGTTTCACTCAGTCAATCGTGCATGCTTCGTTTCTACAGAGTTACACAGAAAGGAAAGATGGGCGTTTCAATAAAAGGGTTTTATTGAACAGTCTTGTTTCTCGTGTAAGAGATATGTGCTGTTATGATCACAAGACAGTATGCAAGATAAATAATGTACAGCGTAAGCAGTAGAAATAAATAATACTGCGCTAGCATTATTTTTAGCATATATTCACGTACATAAATAACATGAGCTAAAAATGCGAGTACTCATACGATGCGTCTCTAAGCTAGTTCTACCCCAATGTACCTAACCTAGTCTAGGTGTAGGGAAAGGTAAGAAGTAGGTAGAGTATTCTCCTGTATGGTATACTAAGAGTGTGTTAAGTCTAGTATGCCAAGAGTCCCTCTAGGTTCTAGTCAGCTCCATACCTTGAGAATGAGAGAGGTGGGAATCTCTTGCCGGATCTGGAACTCTAACACCCTGCGAAGGGAGTCAGAACACTGGAAGCTGGATTCGTCTGTGAGCAGGAATGACAGCATCTTTTCAGTGCGTCAGGCCGGGATACGGGCTCCTCTGAAGTCGAGGTCTCCTCTAACTTGCTTGGGCGAGGGAAGGTATATTTATACCTGATATGTGCCTCGGAATGTTAGCATTGACATGAAGTCGGACAGAGGAAGACGTCAGGAATGAACCCTTAAGGTATAACAGTTCATACATAATAGATGAGTTTTTGGAGAAATCAATAGTCCTGTGCTAGGGGAACTCCCGAAGCTTAAGGGTCTGGTTTCTAAGAACTCGTTGTGACGTTAGGGTGGATGGATGTCGGTGACCATGCCTGTATTTGGAGTGCACGGTTAATGCCTAAATAAGGACTGGAATTCTATGCCTATATAAGGGCAATGCGAATTGTGCCTATATAAGGACATGATTCAGGAAAACCTATATACGGACACCTAAAGCGGAATACAACAGTGGTATTGGTATCGGTGGTGGTATTGGTATTGGTGGTGGTGGAAATGGTGGTGGTATTGGTGGTGGTGGTGGTATTGGTGGTGGTATTGGTGGTGGTGGTATTGAATTGGTGGTGGTGGTATTGGTGTTGTTGGTATTGGTGGTGGTGGTGGTATTAGTTGTGGTGGTATTGGTGGTGGTATTGGTGGTGGTGGAATTGGTAGTTGTGGTATCGGTGGTGGTGGTATTGGTGGTGGTGGTATTGGTGGTGGTGGTGGTATTGGTGGTGGTATTGGTGTTGGTGGTATTGGTGGTGGTATTGGTGAAAGTGGTTTTGGTGGTGTGATGGTGGTGGTATTGGTGTTGGTGGTGGTGGTATTGCTGGTGGTGGTGGTATTGCTGGTGGTGCTATTGGTACTGGTAGTGGTGGTATTGCTGGTGGTATTGGTGGTGGTGGTATTGGTATTGTTGGTATTGGTGGTGGTGGTGTTATTAGTGGTGGTGGTATTGATGGTGGTGGTGGTATTGGTGGTGGTGGTATTGGTAGTGGTGGTATTGGAGGTGGTGGTATTGGTGGTGGTATTGATGGTCGTGGTATTGGTGGTGGTGGTATTGGTGGTGGTGGTATTGGTGGTGGTATTGGTGGTGGTATTGGTGGTGGTGGTATTGGTGGTGATATTGGTGGTGGTGGTATTGGTGGTGTGATGGGGTGTTGGTGGTATTGGTGGTGATGGTGGTGGTGGTATTGGTGGTGGTATTGGTGGTGGTGGTGTTAGTGGTGGTGGTGGTATTGGTAGTGGTGATATTGGTGGTGGTGGTATTGAATTGGTGGTGGTATTGGTGGTATATTGGTATTGGTGGTGGTGGTATTGGTGGTAGTGGTGGAATTGGTGGTGGTGGTATTGGTATTGGTAGTGGTGGTATTGGTGGTATTGGTGGTGGTGATATTAGTGGTGGTGGTATTGGTGGTGGTAGTGGTATTAGTGGTGGTGTTGGTGGTATTGGTAGTGGTGGTATTGGTGGTGGTGGTATTGGATTGCTGGTGGTGGTATTGGTGTTGGCGGTTTTGGTGGTGGTGGTATTGGTGGTGTTGGTGGTGGTATTGGTGGTGGTGGTATTGGTGGTGGTGGTATTGGTGGTGGTGTTGGTATTAGTGGTGGCGTTGGTGATGGTGGTATTGGTAGTGGTGGTGTTAAAGATTACAGGAATCGCTGTTAGCATGAGCTGAAAGCCATTTTGTTCTTGGCAGCCATTTTAGTTAGCCATGTGCTCGCCATGTGCTTTCTCCCTCTTCCAGAGTCTTGCACATGCTCAGAAAGGCCTAGCTGGTAGAATGCACCTGCTCCTAGTATAGAACTGTCAGGCTATTCTTACTGATGTAAGCAGTTTAGTCTCCCCTCCCACTTTGTGGAGCAAGCAAATTTTGTATACCCATATTAGTCAATAAGCATGCTTGTATGTGCCAGGACCTCCCTTGGTTTTATGCTGACTATATAACAAATGCATATATAAGGCCCCTGTTCTCTGTACTCCTTAGACTGTCTCATACAGTGGCCTGAGGGTATTGTCTCCCTCATATGAGGTTAATAAAAGCGTTTTTTATATTACAGCTTCCGTGCCAATCTCTTCTTTGTTGGTTTTAAGGACCAGGTGTATCAGTGAACACATAAAAAGGTTTTTATTTCTACAGTGGTATTGGTGGTGGTATTGGTGGTGGTGGTATTGGATTGGTGGTGGTGGTGTTGGTGTTGGTGGTATTGGTGATGGTGGTGGTGGTATTAGTGGTGGTGGTATTGGTGGTGGTGGTGGTATTGGTGGTGGTGTTAGTGGTGGTGGTATTGGTAGTGGTGGTATTGGTGGTGGTGGTATTGGAGGTGGTATTGGTGGTGGTGGTGGTGGTATTGGTGATATTGGTGGTGGTGGTATTGGTGGTGGTGGTATTGGTGGTGTTATTGGTAGTGGTGGTATTGGCGGTGTGATGGTGGTGGTGTTGGTGGTGGTGGTATTGGTGGTGGTGGTGGTATTGGTGGTGGTGGTATTGGTGGTGGTGGTATTTGTGGTGGTGGTGGTATTGATGGTATTGTTGGTGGTGGTGGTATTGGTGGTATTGGTGGTGGTGGTATTGGTGGTGATATTGGTGGTGGTGCTATTGGTGGTGTGATGGTGGTGGTGTTGGTGGTGATATTGGTGGTGGTGGGGGTGGTGGTAGTATTGGTGGTGGTGGTATTGGTGGTGGTGGTATTTGTGGTAGTGTAGTATTGATGGTATTGATGGTGGTGGTGGTATTGGTATTGGTGGTGGTATTGGTGGTGGTGGTATTGGTGATGGTGGTATTGGTGGTGGTGGTGGTATTGGCTATGGTGGTATTGGTGGTGATATTGATGGTGGTGGTATTGGTGGTGGTGGTATTGGTGGTGGTGGTATTGGTGGTGCTGGTATTGGTGGTGATATTGGAGGTGGTGGTATTGGTGGTGTGATGGTGGTGGTGTTGGTGGTGGTGTTGGTGGTGGTTTTGTTGGTGGTGTTGGTGGTGGTATTAGTATTGGCGGTGGTGGTATTGGATTCGTGATGGTTGTATTGGTGTTGGTGGTACTGGTGGTGGTGATACTTGTGGTGGTGGTATTAGTGGTGGTATTGGTGGTGGTATTGGTGGTGGTGGTATTGGTGGTGATGGTGATATTGGTGGTGGTGTTGATGGTGGTGGTATTGGTGGTGATTGGATTGGTGGTGGTGGTATTGATATTGGTGGTGGTATTAGTATTGGCGGAGGTGGTATTTAATTGGTGGTGGTGGTATTAGTGGTGGTATTGGTGGTGGTGGTATTGCTGGTGTTGGTGGTGGTGGTGGTGTTGGTGTTGGTGTTGGTGGTGGTGGTATTGGTGATGGTGGTATTGGTAGTGGTGGTGGTGGCATTGTTGGTATTGATGGTGGTGGTATTGTTGGTGGTGGTGGTATTGGTGGTGGTGGTATTGGTGGCGGTATTGGTATTGGTGGTGGTGGTATTGTTATTTGTGGTGGTATTGGTATTGGTGGAGGTGCTACATGTATTGGTGGTGGTGGTATTGGTGGTGGTATTGGTGGTGGTGGTATTGGTTGTGATATTGGTGGTCCCAGTATTGGTGGTGGTATTGGTGGAGGTATTGGTGGTAGTATTTGTGGTGGTGGGATTGGTGGTATTGGTGTTAGTGATGGTAATGGTGGTGGTGTTGGTATTGGTGGCGGTGGTATTGATATAGGTGATAGTGGTGGGATTGTTGGTGGTATTGGTGGTGGTATTGGTTTTGGTGGAGGTATTGGGGTGGTGATGGTGGTATTGGTGGTGGTATTGGTGGTGGTATTGGTGGTATTGGTGGTGGTGGTGGTATTGATGGTGGTGATGGTGGTATTGGTGGTTGTGGTATTGGTGGTGGTATTGGTAGTGGTGGAGGTATTGTTTGTGGTATTAGTGGTGGTATTGGTGGTGAATGTGGTATTGGTGGTGGTGGTGGTATTGGTAGTGGTGGTAGTATTGGTGGTGGTGGTATTGGTATTGGTTGTGGTGGTGGTATTGGTGGTGGTATTTTTGGTATTGGTGGTGCTATTTGTATTGGTGGTGGTGTTATTGGATTGGTGGTGTTGGTATTGGTGTTGGTGGTATTGGTGGTGGTATTAGTGGTGGTGGTAATGGTGGTGGTGGTATTGGTCATGGTATTGGTGGTGGTGGTATTGGTGGTGGTGGTATTGGTGGTGGTATTTATGGTGGTGGAATTGGTGGTGGTGATGGTATTGGTGGTATTGATGGTGGTGGTGGTATTGATGGTGGTTGTTGTATTGGTGGTGATATTGGTTGTGGTGGTATTGGTGGTGTTATGGTGGTGGTGTTGGTGGTGGTGGTATTGGTGGTGGTGGTGGTATTGGTGGTGGTGGAATTGGTGGTGGTGGTATTGGTGGTGGTGGTGGTATTTGTGGTGGTGGTGGTATTGATGGTATTGGTGGTGGTATTGGTATCAGTGGTAGTATTGGTGGTAGTATTAGTGGTGGTGGTATTGGTGGTGGTGGTGGTATTGGTAGTAGTGGTATTGGTGGTCGTATTGGTGGTGGTGGTATTGGATTGCTGGTGGTGGTATTGGGGTTGGTGGTATTGGTGGTGGTGGTGGTGGTGGTATTAGTGTTGGTGGTATTGCTGGTGGTGGTGGTATTGGTGGTGTTGGTGGTGGTATTGGTGGTGTTGGTGGTGGTATTGGTGGTGGTGGCATTGGTGGTGGTGGTATTAGTGGTGGTGTTGGTGGGGGTGGTATTGGTAGTTGTGGTACTGGTGGTCGTATTGGTAGTGGTGGTATTGGATTGGTGGTGGTGGTGTTGGTGTTGGTGGTATTGGTGGTGGTGGTGGTGGTATTAGTGGTGGTGGTATTGGTGGTGGTGGTGGTATTGGTGGTGGTGTTGGTGGTGGTGGTATTGGTAGTTGTGGTATTGGTGGTAGTGGTATTGGTGGTGGTATTGATGGTGGTGGTATTGTTGGTGTTGGTGGTATTGGTGATATTGGTGGTGGCGGTATTGGTGATGGTGGTATTGGTGGTGATATTGGTGGTGGTGGTATTGGCGGTGTGATGGTGGTGGTGTTGGTGGTAGTGATATTGGTGGTGGTGGTGGTGGTATTGGTGGTGGTGGTATTGGTGGTGGTATTTGTGGTGGTGGTGGTATTGATGGTATTGGTGGTGGTGGTGGTATTGGTGGTATTGTTGGTGGTGGTATTGGTGGTGGTGGTATTGGTGGTGATATTGATAGTGGTGGTGGTATTGATGGTGGTTGTGGTATTGGTGGTGATATTGGTTGTGGTGGTATTGGCGGTGTTATGGTGGTGGTGTTGGTGGTGGTGGTATTGGTGGTGGTGGTGGTATTGGTGGTGGTGGAATTGGTGGTGGTGGTATTGGTGGTGGTGGTATTTGTGGTGGTGGTGGTATTGATGGTATTGGTGGTGGTATTGGTATCGGTGGTAGTATTGGTATTTGTGGTAGTATTAGTGGTGGTGGTATTGGTGGTGTTGGTGGTATTAGTGGTGGTATTGGTGGTGGTGGTATTGGTAGTGGTGGTATTGGTGGTATTGGTGGTGGTGGTATTGGATTACTGGTGGTGGTATTGGTGGTATTGGTGGTGTTGGTGGTGGTATTGGTGGTGTTGGTGGTGGTATTGGTGGTGGTGGTATTGATGGTGATGGTATTAGTGGTGGTGTTGGTGGGGGTGGTATTGGTAGTTGTGGTACTGGTGGTCGTATTGGTAGTGGTGGTATTGGATTGGTGGTGGTGGTGTTGGTGTTGGCGGTATTGGTGGTGGTGGTATTAGTGGTGGTGGTATTGGTGGTGGTGGTGGTATTGGTGGTGGTGTTGGTGGTGGTGGTATTGGTAGTTGTGGTATTGGTGGTGGTGGTATTGGTGGTGGTATTGATGGTGGTGGTATTGGTGGTGGTGGTGGTATTGGTGATATTGGTGGTGGCGTTATTGGTGGTGGTGGTATTGGTGGTGATATTGGTGGTGGTATTGGCAGTGTGATGGTGGTGGTGTTGGTGGTAGTGGTATTGGTGGTGGTGGTGGTATTGGTGGTGGTGGTATTGGTGGTAGTATTTGTGGTGGTGGTGGTATTGATGGTATTGGTGGTGGTGGTGGTATTGGTGGTATTGGTGGTATTGGTGGTGGTGGTATTGCTGGTGGTGGTATTGGTGGTGAGGTTGGTGGTGGTGCTATTGGCGGTGTGATGGTGGTGGTGTTGGTGGTGGTGGTATCGGTGGTGGTGAGGGTGGTGGTGGTATTGGTGGTGGTGGTATTGGTGGTGGTGGTGGTATTTGTGGTGGTGTAGTATTGATGGTATTGGTGGTGGTGGTGGTATTGTGGTATTGGTGGTGGTGGGTGTAGGAAGGTGGAACTTGACTGCATAGTTGCCCCCATTTTTTGTCCTGGTGTTTTGCTGGTTTTCGACTTAGTTTGGCTGGGATCCTGCTATTCAGAACCCCAGCCTATCTGCTTTCCCCTTAAATTGATTGCATGACCTTTAGGTACACTCCAGATTGGATTCTGGGGTACCCTTATAAGTCCCTAGTATATGGTATACTATGTACCCAGGGCATAGGTACCCCAGAGGCCTCCCAGGGGCTGCAGCATGTATTATGACACCCCTGAGAGGCCATCCAAAATGACACAACAGGTCTGCTACAGCAGCCTGTGTAAGGTGGTGTATCCACCCCTTACTGAGATATAGGTTCCCTATACCTCTCCATATCACTGCACGTGTAAACCTATCAGTCACCCCTATGGCAGGCCTTAACAATCCTGAAGGCAGGGTGCTGGGTTTCATGTGAGAGGGTGCCCATGCATGAGCAGAGCCCCTCTGCAGCTTTCGGAATCTTCATTCCGGGGTTGTTTGTGATGCAGCCAGACCATCTACTCTTAAGTGCATTATAACCTTGCGGTAAAAGCTAACTTGAAAATGGCTGCATGGAAACATGTCGTGTTTGGTGTCAAACATCTTGGAATCATACCTCCACCCCAATAACTGGGGTGGGAGGTATGATTCCACCCTACTAGAGGGAGAAACATGGCACCACCGGTACACCCGGTACCAGCTTAACAGAACCATGGCACCACAAAATGGATGCTGCATCCACAGGCACGAGTCTGCCCTCCTGCTGCTGGACGAAACTCTGGCAGGGGAGGCCTGGACAATAGGTTTCCTGTCTCAGGGAGGTGTGACCACCTCCCAGACAGGCTTTAGTGTATTGGGGTTGGGTGGGTGCACTCCAAGAGTGCTTTGAAGTCTGCACTGGGGGCACATTTGGTGTCCCTGTGCATAGTCCAGCTCAAACCGGTTGCAGGGGCTACCAGCCCTGCTCTGGCGCAAAACTGGACAAAGGAAATGGGTGTAGCCACCCTCTTTCCTGACACTCCCATAGGTGGGTCCCCAGAGTTTGTCCCACCCCTTCCTTGGGTATAAAGTAGGAACCCCTGACTACAGGACTTTAGATTACACCTGGACTAAACTCTGACACAGAAACCAAGTACTTCGACGATCTGCACTATGCTGGATGACTGAAGAATCTCCCTTGGAGTAAAGGAGTTACTCCCCTGCAAGGCAGGCACCTTTAATGCAACTGACTGGTTGGCATCTCCGCAGCTCCGACGGACTCCGAAGAATATTGCCACACAGCAGGTAGGTTCCCGAGGTCTCTGAGGTTGATCTGTGCCCACAGCAAGTCTGAGGCCCATATCCCTTGTGAAGACCGTGCTACCCGAACCCCTTGACACCACAACCATTTGCAGTAGCATCAGCTTTCCGGCAACCCCTGAGGCTGAGCTTTAGGTTACTTGTAGCCCTGACCCCGAGCAGTTTTTGCACTGAAGATTGCTGGCCTACACTCAACGAGTGTTCTGTGGGCCGCCATTTCGTGATTCCTCTCGAGGTCCCTTCGCGATCCCTGGTCTGTTGACATATGGGTATCCAAGAATGCAACTCTAACTTTTATTGGGCTTCCCTGGTTGCTCTAGACGTGCCCTGACTCTCCATTGCTTGGGGAGTCCCCAGAACCTTGCTGTTCCACACAGAAGCATCTTTTCTCTTCCTGCATGGGTTGCTGTTGCCAAGGCTTGTTCTGTTCAATCCAAGCACCGACACCCCAGCACTCGACATCCTTTGTGGGACAGCTGGAATCCGGCTCCTGGTCATCCTTGACATCTCCGGGACCCCGTGGCTGCAGAGTCAAGCTTCACCACTTCGCACCTGAAGCACCCGACATCGGTGGGCATTCGATTGCTCTGCTCCTGGTCACTGGCTAGTGACCCAAACTCTGTCCCCTCTGCTTTCAGGTTCTTCACATCTTCGATCCTGGCTTGGATCATCCTGGACACTTTTCTTCTTCACGGCAGCAGCACTTTGCAGCAGATCGCCATTGAAAACAACGACGATGCCCGACATCCTTTGACACCTATGCATCCGGCTTCCCTGGGTGAGGTAACTCGAGTACTACGGTGCTCCCGTGGGTGTTGGCCCTAGAGCCCCTTAAGTCTAAAGGGGTTTGCTCAAAGTCCTCTTCTAAGTGTCCTTTTGCTTTAAAATTCCAACCGCAACTTTCCTCCTAGAATCCTACAGCGCTAGCGGCTGTGTTCACACACTGCACACGTCCCCCATGGGTCTCCTGTGTCACTACCTTGGGTGGTTCCTTGGGGTCCCAGCGATTCTACGTGCTCTAGGCACTGTGTCTAGTCAAGTCATGGTTCTTATACCACTTTCTTAATATATGGTTTGGTCCCCCCCTGCGGCCCATTGTATATTGTGCTATTTACTGTCGTTTTAATACTGTGATATTGTGTATCTTGGACTCTAATCTCATAAAGAGATTAGTAGTTAGTGTTTAGAAATAAATACATATATTTTATATATATACCTTGTGTGGTTCTCCTTTCATTTGGTCATTCAAGAGGTTATAATCTGGTAAACCAAGCTGCTTTACACTCCTTCAAGACTTAGCCTGAAGGCTGCTCTCCATAGCTACCACTAGGATAGCTTTCAATAAAGGTTGTCTTTAAACCTATCATCAATAAGGGTCGTTTGGACTGGTGCAAGGTGCCCACTATAACTAGTGGACAGCATATGCCAGGCCAACTTCTCACAGTGGTGGTATTGGTATTGGTGGTGGTATTGGTATTGGTGTTGGTGGTATTGGTGGTGGTGGTATTGGTGGTGGTGGTGGTATTGGCTGTGGTGGTATTGGTGGTGGTATTGATGGTGGTGGTATTGGTGGTGGTAGTATTGGTGGTGCTGGTAATGTTGGTGATATTGGAGGTGGTGGTATTGGCGGTGTGATGGTGGTGGTTTTGGTGGTGGTATTAGTATTGGCGGTGGTGGTATTGGATTGGTGGTAGTTGGAATACTACAGTAAAGCAAGCAACATGAGACTGCATTTACCAGAATGCCAGGGGCGAACCTTTCTGGGTGTGAAGCGGTATGCTCCCAACGCTGTTCCTGTTTAATAGTACTCCCGTGAGTCATTGAGCTGACGAGCTCGTGGAAGAAGCACCCGCGCGCCAGTGAGAGGTACTTGAGCTGATGCAATGTTTGGCAGCCTACTCAGCAAACCCCAAATTTGAAGCCTGTAATCTCTACTGATGACGGTTAAAGAACCAGAAACATGTTTCTAGAGATCAGCACTATCTGCGCCAACTCTGGCGAAACACTGGGCAATACTACAGTAAAGCAAGCAACATGAGACTGCATTTACCAGAATGCCAGGGGTGAACCTTGCTGGGGGGGTGAAGCGGTGTGATCCCACCCCTGTTCCTGTTTAAAAGTACTCCGTGAGTCACTGAGCTGACGAGCTCGTGGAAGAAGCACCCGCGCGCTAGTGAGAGGTACTTGACCTGACGCAATGTTTGGCAGCCTACTCAGCAAACCCCAAATTTGAAGCCTGTAATCTCTACTGATGACGGTTAAAGAACCAGAAACACGTGTCTAGAGATCAGCACTATCTGCGCCAACTCTGGCGAAACACTTGGAATACTACAGTAAAGCAAGCAACATGAGACTGCATTTACCAGAATGCCAGGTGCGAACCTTGCTGGGGGGTGAAGCGGTGTGCTCTCACCCCTGTTCCTGTTTAAAAGTACTCCTGTGAGTCATTGAGCTGCCGAGCTCGTGGAAGAAGCACCCGCGCGCCAGTGAGAGGTACTTGAGCTGATGCAATGTTTGGCAGCCTACTCAGCAAACCCCAAATTTGAAGCCTGTAATCTCTACTGATGACGGTTAAAGAACCAGAAACACGTGTCTAGAGATCAGCCCTATCTGCGCCAACTCTGGCAAAACACTTGGAATACTACAGTAAAGCAAGCAACATGAGACTGCATTTACCAGAATGCCAGGGGTGAACCTTGCTGGGGGGTGAAGCGGTGTGCTCCCACCCCTGTTCCTGTTTAAAAGTACTCCCGTGAGTCATTGAGCTGACGAGCTCGTGGAAGAAGTACCTGCGCGCCAGTGAGAGGTACTTGACCTGATGCAATGTTTGGCAGCCTACTCAGCAAACCCCAAATTTGAAGCCTGTAATCTCTACTGATGATGGTTAAAGAACCAGAAACATGTGTCGAGAGATCAGCACTATTTGCGCCAACTCTGGCGAAACACTTGGAATACTACAGTAAAGCAAGCAACATGAGACTGCATTTACCAGAATGCCAGGGGCGAACCTTGCTGGGGGGTGAAGCTGTGTGTTCCCACCCCTGTTCCTGTTTAAAAGTACTCCCGTGAGTCATTGAGCTGACGAGCTCGTGGAAGAAACACCCGCGCGCCAGTGAGAGGTACTTGACCTGATGCAATGTTTGGCAGCCTACTCAGAAAACCCCAAATTTGAAGCCTGTAATCTCTACTGATGATGGTTAAAGAACCAGAAATACGTGTCTAGAGATCAGTACTATCTGCGCCAATTCTGGCGAAACACTTGGAATACTACAGTAAAGCAAGCAACATGAGACTGCATTTACCAGAATGCCAGGGGCAAACCTTGCTGGGGGGTGAAGCGGTGTGCTCCCACCCCTGTTCCTGTTTAAAAGTACTCCCATGAGTCATTGAGCTGACGAGCTCGTGGAAGAAGCACCCGCGCGCCAGTGAGAGGTACTTGAGCTGATGCAATGTTTGGCAGCCTACTCAGCAAACCCCAAATTTGAAGCCTGTAATCTCTACTGATGACGGTTAAAGAACCAGAAACATGTGTCTAGAGATCAGCACTATCTGCGCCAACTCTGGCGAAACACTGGGCAATACTACAGTAAAGCAAGCAACATGAGACTGCATTTACCAGAATGCCAGGGGCGAACCTTGCTGGGGGGGTGAAGCGGTGTAATCCCACCCCTGTTCCTGTTTAAAAGTACTCCCGTGAGTCACTGAGCTGACGAGCTCGTGGAAGAAGCACCCGCGCGCTAGTGAGAGGTACTTGACCTGACGCAATGTTTGGCAGCCTACTCAGCAAACCCCAAATTTGAAGCCTGTAATCTCTACTGATGACGGTTAAAGAACCAGAAACACGTGTCTAGAGATCAGCACTATCTGCGCCAACTCTGGCGAAACACTTGGAATACTACAGTAAAGCAAGCAACATGAGACTGCATTTACCAGAATGCCAGGTGCGAACCTTGCTGGGGGGTCAAGCGGTGTGCTCTCACCCCTGTTCCTGTTTAAAAGTACTCCTGTGAGTCATTGAGCTGCCGAGCTCGTGGAAGAAGCACCCGCGCGCCAGTGAGAGGTACTTGAGCTGATGCAATGTTTGGCAGCCTACTCAGCAAACCCCAAATTTGAAGCCTGTAATCTCTACTGATGACGGTTAAAGAACCAGAAACACGTGTCTAGAGATCAGCCCTATCTGCGCCAACTCTGGCGAAACACTTGGAATACTACAGTAAAGCAAGCAACATGAGACTGCATTTACCAGAATGCCAGGGGTGAACCTTGCTGGGGGGTGAAGCGGTGTGCTCCCACCCCTGTTCCTTTAAAAGTACTCCCGTGAGTCATTGAGCTGACGAGCTCGTGGAAGAAGTACCTGCGCGCCAGTGAGAGGTACTTGACCTGATGCAATGTTTGGCAGCCTACTCAGCAAACCCCAAATTTGAAGCCTGTAATCTCTACTGATGACGGTTAAAGAACCAGAAACATGTGTCGAGAGATCAGCACTATTTGCGCCAACTCTGGCGAAACACTTGGAATACTACAGTAAAGCAAGCAACATGAGACTGCATTTACCAGAATGCCAGGGGCGTACCTTGCTGGGGGGTGAAGCTGTGTGTTCCCACCCCTGTTCCTGTTTAAAAGTACTCCCGTGAGTCATTGAGCTGACGAGCTCGTGGAAGAAACACCCGCGTGCCAGTGAGAGGTACTTGACCTGATGCAATGTTTGGCAGCCTACGCAGAAAACCCCAAATTTGAAGCCTGTAATCTCTACTGATGATGGTTAAAGAACCAGAAACACGTGTCTAGAGATCAGTACTATCTGCGCCAATTCTGGCGAAACACTTGGAATACTACAGTAAAGCAAGCAACATGAGACTGCATTTACCAGAATGCCAGGGGCAAACCTTGCTGGGGGGTGAAGCGGTGTGCTCCCACCCCTGTTCCTGTTTAAAAGTACTCCCGTGAGTCATTGAGCTGACGAGCTCGTGGAAGAAGCACCCGCGCGCCAGTGAGAGGTACTTGACCTGATGCAATGTTTGGCAGCCTACCCTGCAAACCCCAAATTTGAAGTCTGTAATCTCTACTGATGACGGGTAAAGAACCAGAAACACGTGTCTAGAGATCAGCACTATCTGCGCCAACTCTGGCGAAACACTTGGAATACTACAGTAAAGCAAGCAACATGAGACTGCATTTACCAGAATGCCAGGGGCGAACCTTGCTGGGGGGTGAAGCGGTGTGCTCCCACCCCTGTTCCTGTTTAAAAGTACTCCCGTGTGTCATTGAGCTGACGAGCTGGTGGAAGAAGCACCCACGCGCCAGTGAGAGGTATTTGACCTGAGGCAATGTTTGGCAGCCTACTCAGCAAACCCCAAATTTGAAGCCTGTAATCTCTACTGATGACGGTTAAAGAACCAGAAACACGTGTCTAGAGATCAGCACTATCTGCGCCAACTCTGGCGAAACACTTGGAATACTACAGTAAAGCAAGCAACATGAGACTGCATTTACCAGAATGCCAGGGGCAAACCTTGCTGGGGGGTGAAGCGGTGTGCTCCCACCCCTGTTCCTGTTTAAAAGTACTCCCATGAGTCATTGAGCTGACGAGCTCGTGGAAGAAGCACCCGCGCGCCAGTGAGAGGTACTTGACCTGATGCAATGTTTGGCAGCCTACTCAGCAAACCCGAAATTTGAAGCCTGTAATCTCTACTGATGACGGTTAAAGAACCAGAAACACGTGTCTAGAGATCAGCACTATCTGCGTCAACTCTGGCGAAACACTTGGAATACTACACTTAAGCACGCAACATGAGACTGCATTTACCAGAATGCCAGAGGCGAACCATGCTGGGGGGTGAAGAGGTGTACTCCCACCCCTGTTCCTGTTTAAAAGTACTCCAGTGAGTCATTCAGCTGACGAGCTCATGGAAGAAGCACCCGCGCGCCAGTGAGAGGTACTTGACCTGATGCAATGTTTGGCAGCCTACTCAGCAAACCCCAAATTTGAAGCCTGTAATCTCTACTGATGACAGTTAAAGAACCAGAAACACGTGTCTAGAGATCAGCACTATCTGCGCCAACTCTGGCAAAACACTTGGAATACTGCAGTAAAGCAAGCAACCTGAGACTGCATTTACCAGAATGCCAGGGGCGAACCTTGCTGGGGGGGAAGCGGTGTGCTCCCACCCCTGTTCCTGTAGTTGTATTGGTGTTGGTGGTACTGGTGGTGGTGGTATTGGTGGTGGTGGTATTAGTGGTGGTATTGGTGGTGGTATTGGTGGCGGTGGTATTGGTGGTGATGGTGATATTGGTGGTGGTATTGGTGGTGGTGGTATTGGTGGTGATGGGATTGGTGGTGGTGCTGGTGGTATTGATATTGGTGGTATTGGTGGCGGTATTAGTAAGTGGTATTTAATTGCTGGTGGTGGTATTGGTGGTGGTGGTATTAGTGGTGGTATTGGTGGTGGTTGTATTGGTGGTGTTGGTGGTGGTGGTGGAGTTGGTGGTGGTGTTGGTGGTGGTGGTGGTATTGGTGATGGTGGTATTGGTAGTGGTGGCATTGTTGGTATTGATGGTGGTGGTATTGTTGGTGGTGGTGGTTTTGGTGGTGGTGGTATTCTTGGCGGTATTGGTATTGGTGGTGGTGGTATTGGTATTGGTGTTGGTATTGGTGAAGGTGGTATGGGTATTGGTGGTGGTGGTATTGGTGATGGTATTGGTGGTGGTGGTATTGGCTGTGATATTGGTGGTCATGGTATTGGTGCTGGTATTGGTGGTGGTATTGGTGGTAGTTTTGGTGGTGGTGGTGGTATTGGTGGTGAGATTGGTGGTATTGGTGTTAGTAATGGTATTGGTGGTGGTGTTGGTATTGGTGGCGGTGGTATTGATATAGGTGTTAGTGGTAGGATTGTTGTTGGTGGTATTGGTGGTGGTATTGGTGGTGGTGGTATTGGGGTGGTGGTGGTGGTATTGGTGGTGGTATTGGTGGTGGTGGTATTGGTGGTTGTGGTATTGGTGGTGGTGATGGTATTGTTGGTGGTGATACTGGTGGTGGTATTGGTGGTGGTATTGGTAGTGGTGGTGGTATTGTTGGTGATATTAGTGGTGGTATTGGTGGTGAATGTTGTATTGGTGGTGGGGGAGGTATTGGTGGTGGTATTGGTAGAGGTGGTGGTATTGGTGATGGTATTGGTGGTGGTGGTATTGGTTGTGATATTGGTGGTCATGGTATTGGTGGTGGTATTGGTGATAGTTTTGGTGGTGGTGGTGGTGAGATTGGTGGTATTGGTATTAGTGATGGGATTGGTATTGGTGGTGGTGTTGGTATTGGTGGCGGTGGTATTAATATAGGTGTTAGTGGTAGGATTGTTGTTGGTGGTATTGGTGGTGGTATTGGTGGTGGTGGTATTGGGGTGGTGGTGGTGGTGGTATTGGTGGTGGTATTGGTGGTGGTGGTATTGGTGGTTGTGGTAATGGTGGTGGTGATGGTATTGGTGGTGGTGATATTGGTGGTGGTATTGGTGGTGGTATTGGTAGTGGTGTAGGTATTGTTGGTGATATTAGTGGTGGTATTGGTGGTGAATGTGGTATTGGTGGTGGTGGAGGTATTGGTGGTGGTATTGGTAGTGGTATTTTTGGTATTGGTGGTGGTATTTGTATTGACGGTGGTGTTATTGGATTGGTAGTGTTGGTATTGGTGTTGGTGGTATTGGTGGTGGTATTAGTGGTGGTGGTAATGGTGGTGGTGGTGGAATTGGTGGTGGTATTGGTGGTGGTGGTGGTATTGGTGGTGGTGCTATTGGTATTGGTGGTGGTATTGGTGGTGGTGGGATTGGATTGGTGGTGGTGGTATTGGTGTTGTTGGTATTGGTGGTGATGGTGGTGGTATTAGTGGTGGTGGTGGTATTGGTGGTGGTATTGGTGGTGGTATTGGTGGTGGTGGAATTGGTAGTGGTGGTATTGGTGGTGGTGGTATTGGTGTTGGTGGTATTGGTGGTGGTATTGGTGGTAGTGGTATTGGTGGTGGTATTGGTGGTGGTGGTGGTATTGCTGGTGGTGGTGGTATTGCTGGTGGTGCTATTGGTATTGGTAGTGGTGGTATTGGTAGTGGTGGTATTGGTGGTGGTAATGGTGGTGGTGGTATTGGTATTGTTGGTATTGGTGGTGGTGGTGGTGTTATTAGTGGTGGTGGTATTGGTGGTGGTGGTGTTATTGGTGGTGGTATTGGTGGTGGTGGTTTTGGTAGTGGTGGTATTTGTGGTGGTGGTATTGGTGGTGATATTGGTGGTGGTGGTATTGGTATTGGTGGTGGTGGTATTGGTCGTAGTGGTGGAATTGGTGGTGGTGGTATTGGTAGTAGTAGTATTGGTGGTGGTATTGGTGATGGTGGTATTGGATTGGTGGTGGTATTGGTGGTGGTATTGCTGGTGGTGGTGATATTGGTGGTGGTGGTATTGGTATTGGTGGTAGTGGTATTGGTGGTGGTGGTATTGGTGGCGGTATTGGAGGTCGTGGTATTGGTGGTGGTATTGGTGGTGGTATTGGTAGTGGTGGTATTGGTGGTGGTGGTATTGTTGGTGGTATTGGTTGTGGTATTGATGGTGGTGTCGTTGGTGGTGGTGGTTTTGGTGGTATTGGTGGTGGTGGTATTGGTGGTGGTGGTATTGGTGGTGGTATTGGTGGTGGTGGTATTGGTGGTGGTGTTGGTATTCGTGGTGGTATTGATTGTGGTGGTATTGGTGGTGGTATTGGTGGCATTGGTGATATTGGTGGTAGTGATATTGGGGGTGGTGGTATTGGCGGTGTGGTGGTGTTGGTGGTGGTGGTATTGATGGTGGTTGTATTGGTGGTGGTGGTATTGGTTCTGGTGGTGATATTTGTGGTGGTAATGATGATACTGGTGGTGGTGGTGGTATTGGTAGTATTGGTGGTGGTGGTGGTATTGGTGGAGGTAATGGTGGTGGTGGTATTGGTAGTGGTGGTATTGGTAGTGGTGGTACTGGTGGTGGTGACATCGGTGGTGGTATTGATGGTGGTGGTATTTCTGGTGGTGGTGGTGGTATTTATGGTATGGGTGGTGGTGGTATTGATTGTGGTGGTATTGGTGGTGATATTGGTGGTGGTGGTATTGGTGGTGTAATGGTGGTGGTGTTGGTGGTGGTGGTATTGGTGGTGGTATTGGTGGTGGTGGTATTGGTGGTGGTATTTGTGGTGGTGGTGGTATAGATGGTATTGGTGGTCGTGGTGGTGATGGTATTGGTGGTGGTGGTATTGGTAGTGATATTGGTGATGGTGCTATTAGCGGTGTGATGGTGGTGGTGTTGGTGGTGGTGGTATTGATGGTGGTTATGGTGGTGGTATTGGTGGTGGTGGTGGTATTGGTGGTGGTATTTGTGGTGGTGGTGGTATAGATGGTATTGGTGGTCATGGTGGTGATGGTATTGGTGGTGGTGGTATTGGTAGTGATATTGGTGATGGTGCTATTGGCGGTGTGATGGTGGTGGTGTTGGTGTTGGTGGTGGTGGTATTGGTGGTGGTGGTAGTATTTGTGTTGGTGTAGTATTGATGGTATTGGTGGTGGTGGTGGTATTGTGGTATTGGTGGTGGTGGTGGTATTGGTATTGGTGGTGGTATTGGTGGTGGTGGTATTGGTGGTGGTGGTATTGGTGGTATTGGTGGTGGTATTTGTGGTGGTGGTGGTATTGATGGTATGGTTGGTGGTATTGGTGGTATTGGTGGTGGTGGTATTGGTGTTGGTGGTGGTGTTGGTGGTGGTGGTATTGGTGGTGGTGGTATTGATATAGGTGGTAGTGGTGGTATTGCTGGTGGTGGTATTGGTGGTGGAATTGGTGATATTGGTGGTGGTATTGGTGGTTGTGGTGGTATTGGTGGTGGTATTGGTGGTGGTGGTATTGTTGGTGGTGGTATTGGTGGTAGTGCTATTGGTGGTGGTATTGGTGGTGGTATTGGTAGTGGTGTTGGTATTGGTGGTGGTGGTGATATTAGTGGTGGTATTGGTAGTGGTATTGATGGTGGTGGTATTGGTGGTGATGATGGTATTGGTGGTGGTATTGGTGGTGGTGGTGGAATTGGTGGTGGTATTGGTGGTGGTGGTATTCTTAGTGGTGGTATTGGTATTGGTAGTGTTAGTATTGGTTGGTGGTGGTGGTATTGGTGGTGGTGGTATTGGTGGTATTGGTGGTGGTATTATTATTGGTGGTGGTGGTATTGGATTGGTGGTGGTGGTATTGGTGTTGGTGGTATTGGAGGTGGTAGTATTGGTGGTGGTATTGGTGGTGGTGGTATTGGTGGTGTTGGTATTGGTGGAGTTATTGATGGTGGTGGTATTATTGTTGGTGGTGGTGGTGGTATTGGCCTTGTGATGGTGGTGGTGTTGGTTGTATTGGTGGTGGTGGTATTAATGGTGGTGGTGGTATTTGTGGTGGTGGTGGTATTGATGGTATTGGTGGTGGTGGTGGTATTTGTGGTATTGGTATTGATGGTGGTATTGGTATTAGTGGTGGTATTGATATTGGTGGTGGTATTGGTGGTGGTGGTATTGGTATTGGTGGTGGTGGTGGTATTGGTGGTGGTGGTGGTGGTATTGGTGGTGGTGGTATTGGTGGTGGTGGTGGTATTGGTGGTGGTAATATTGGTCATGGTGGTATTAGTATTGGTGGTATTGGTGGTGGTTTTAGTATTGGTAGTGGTGGTATTGCATTGGTGGTGGTGGTATTGGTGTTGGTGTTATTGGTGGTGGTGGTATTGGTGGTGTTTGTATTGGTGGTGGTATTGGTGGTGGTGGCATTGGTGGTGGTATTGATAGTGGTGGTATTGGTGGTGGTGGTGGTGGTAGTGGTGGTATTGGTGGTGGTTGTATTGGTGGTGGTATTGGTGGTGGTGGTATTGGATTGGTGTTGGTGGTATTGGTTTTGGTGGTGGTGGTATTAGTGGTGGTGCTATTGGTTGTGGTGGTGGTATTAGTGGTAGTGGTGGTGTTGGTGGTGGTGGTATTGGTAGTGGTGGTATTGTTGGTGGTGGTATTGGATTGTGGTGGTGGTGTTGGTGGTATTGGTGGTGGTGGTATTAGTGGTGGTGGTATTGGTAGTGATGGTGGTATTGGTGGTGGTGTTGGTGGTCGTGGTATTGGTAGTGGTGGTATTGGTGGTGGTGGTATTGATGGTGGTGGTATTGGTGGTGGTGGTATTGGTGGTGGTGGTGGTATTGGTGATATTGGTGGTGGTGGTATTGGTGGTGGTGGTATTTGTGGTTTTGGTGGTATTGATGGTATTGGTTGTGGTGGTGGTATTGGTGGAATTGGTGATGGTGGTATTGGTGGTATTGGTGGTGATATTGGTGGCGGTGCTATTGGTGGTGTGATGGTGTTGGTGGTGGTGGTATTGGTGGTGGTGGTGGTATTTGTGGTGGTGGTATTGGTGGTGGTGGTGGTGGTGGTATTTGTGGTGGTGTAGTATTGATGGTATTGGTGGTGTTGATGGTATTGTGGTATTGGTGGTGGTGGTAGTATTGGTGGTGGTATTGGTGGTGGTATTGGTGGTGGTGGTGGTATTGGCTGTGGTGGTATTGGTGGTTGTGTTGATGGTGGTGGTATTGGTGGTGGTGGTATTGGTGGTGCTGGTATTGGTGGTGATATTGGAGGTGGTGGTATTAGCGTTGTGATGGTGGTGGTGTTGGTGGTGGTGGTGGTAGTATTAGAATTGGCGGTGGTGGTATTGGATTGGTGGTGGTTGTATTGGTGTTGGTGGTACTGGTTGTTGTGGTGTTGGTGGTGGTGGAATTAGTGGTGGTATTGGTGGTGGTATTGGTAGTGGTATTGGTGGTGATGGTGATATTGGTGGTGGTATTGGTGGTGGTGGTATTGGTGGTGATGGGATTGGTGGTGGTGGTGTTGATTTTGGTGGTATTGGTGGCGGTATTAGTATTGGCAGAGGTGGTATTTAATTGGTGGTGGTGGTATTGGTGGTGGTGGTATTAGTGGTGGTATTGGTGGTGGTGGTATTGGTGGTGTTGGTGGTGGTGTTCGTGGTGGTGTTGGTGGTATTGGTGATGGTGGTATTGGTAGTGGTGGTGGTGGCATTGTTGGTATTGATGGTGGTGGTATTGTTGGTGCTGGTGGTATTGGTAGTGTTGGTATTGGTGTCGGTATTGGTATTGGTGGTGGTGGTATTGGTATTGGTGGTGGTATTGGTATTGGTGGAGGTGGTACAGGTATTGGTGGTGTTGGTATTGGTGATGGTATTGGTGGTGGTGGTATTGGTGGAGGTATTGGTGGTAGCATTGGTGGTGGTGGTATTGGTGGCGGGTTTTGTGGTATTGGTGTTAGTGATGGTATTGGTATTGGTGGTGGTGTTGGTGGCGGTGGTATTGATATAGGTGGTAGTGGTGGGATTGTTGTTGGTGGTATTGGTGGTGGTATTGGTGGTGGGGGTATTGGGGTGTTGGTGGTGGTATTGGTGGTGGTATTGGTGGTATTGGTGGTGGTGGTGGTATTGATGGTGGTGGTGGTGGTGTTCGTGGTTGTGGTATTGGTGGTGATGATGGTATTGGTGGTGCTGATATTGGTGGTGGTATTGGTAGTGGTGGACGTATTGTTGGTGGTATTAGTGGTGGTATTGGTGGTGAATGTGGTATTGGTGGTGGTGTTGGTGGTGTTGTTGGTATTGCTGGTGGTATTGGTAGTGGTAGTGGTATTGGTGGTGGTGGTGTTGGTATCAGTGGTGGTGGTGGTATTGGTGGTGGTGGTATTTTTGGTATTGGTGGTGGTATTTGTATTGGTGGGGGTGTTATTGGATTGGTGGTGTTGGTGGTATTGGTGGTGGTATTAGTGGTTGTGGTAATGGTGGTGGTATTGGTGGTGGTATTGGTGGTGGTATTGATGGTGGTGGTATTGGTGGTGGTGGTGGTGGTATTGATGGTGGTTGTGGTATTGGTGGTGATATTGGTCGTGGTGGTATTGACGGTGTGATGGTGGTGGTGGTATTGGTGGTGGTATTGATGGTGGTGGTGGTGGTATTGGTGGTAGTGGTGGTGGTATTTGTGGTGGTGGTGGTATTGATGGTATTGGTGGTGATGGTGGTATTGGTATCGGTGGTGGTATTGGTATTGGTGGTGGTGGAATTGGTGGTGGTATTGGTGGTGGTATTGGTGTGGTGCTATTGGTATTGGTGGTGGTGGTATTGGTGGTGGTGGTATTGGATTGGTGGTGGTGGTATTGGTGTTGTTGGTATTGGTGGTGGTGGTATTGGTGGTGGTATTGGTGGTGGTTTTGGTGGTGGTGGAATTGGTAGTGGTGGTATTGGTGGTGGTGGTATTGATGGTGGTGGTATTGGTGGTATTGGTGGTGGTATTGGTGTTGGGGGTATTGGTGGTGGTATTAGTGAAAGTGGTATTGGTGGTGGTATTGCTGGTGGTGGTGGTTAACCCTGGGCTGTGTACTACGCTACGCTCGCGGAGTTTGCATAGTTTCGGTAACTTCGCGATTCGAGTAGAACGCGAAGTTACCGTGCACTACGCAATTTGTGGCGTAGCGTAGCTGTTTTTCTTCTTCGCTCGTTCAATATACGTTCTCGCGCGCGTGGTAACGACCTACCGTGATTCTGCGTTCGCCGACGCGACTTCCTATCCGTTCGCGGGCGCCACGAGATTTGGAATCCGGCCGCACAATCCCGCGAGAGTGTGCGAACGCGAACACGTCATTCGGATGCGCGATCTGACTTCCGGCGGCAGTGTTGGTAAGATCGCGATCCCGAACACAAAGAAACTACAATCTGGCGAAGAATATCTCTCGAGCATCCTAAAACCTTCTTGAAAATTATGATTTTGCTCCAAAAAACTCCTCAGATTGTGATTTGGCTGTAGTTTTTTGTGCAAGGCGTCCTTTTTCTTTTTTTACTTTTTTTTGCAAGAGGAAGGAAGTGCCCCTGATTCTCAAACTTCCTGTTCCTGTCCAGCAGGCTCCTCCCAGTGTTTTGTCCATGTGCTGTTCACTTTCATTTGGATTTGGAGCTGGAAGGATCACTTTTTGTGTCTGTCTGCTGCATCATATCATTGGATTGGATTTGAGGACTTTTGGATTTGAGATTTTACAAGTAAGTTAGAGAATTGGTGTACTTGTTTGTTTGATTGGGGCTTGTTTGTACCTACATTTTTTGGGGGATTTCCATCATTTTTAAAATGTATTGTTGTGGCCTGTAGTTTCGGTAGGGGCCTAGTTGTTTTTCTTTGATTGGAATTTCAGCCAGTAGGCCCAGACTAGAGCCAGAGGTACCCATGGGTGCATGTTTCTGTGGTGTCTGTTGAATTTAAACATCATGTAGGGCATGCATGGGTGGCATTGGATTGAATTGGTAAATGTGGTTTTTGGGGTGTATTTCACTTTTTGGGTGTAATATATACCTTTGTTGGATGTGTGTGTGTGCTTGTTGTGTAACTTTCCAACCTTTCGTAGCCCTGTGGATTTTCGTTTTTGCATTTTTGTATTAAAGCTGTGTTGTTTAGCACTGCAGCCCTCCTTTGTCTGATCATATTATTACAGGCCTGCTTGAGTTCATTGTTTTCCATGGCCTGTTGTGACTGTGAGTGACCACGTGGCTTGGGGCCATTTTGTGGTGGTAGTTTAGTAGTGTGCTGCTTTTTCCATATAGGCCTGCATGTCTTTTCTTTGTTCCCCTTGGCTTATGCTTGTTGTGAACTTGTGGGTGGCCTGGCCATGTGGTGGCGGCCATTTTGTGGGACCAGCCACTGTGCTTTTGCCATAGGCCTCCAAGCTTGCGGCCTAGTCTGCCAGTAGGCCCAGAGGTAGTCATCCTCATGGGTGCATAAAAACTGTTTCTGTGTTGTCTGTTGAATTGTAACATCATTTAGGCCATGGATGGCATTGGATTGAATTGCAAAATGTGGGTTTTGGGGTGGTATTTCAGTTTTTGGGTGTGTGTTAAATAAATTGGCCTTTTCAGCCAGTAGGTAACCCTGGGCGTTCAGCTCGCGGACTTTGGGCAACTCCGCACTGCGCGACAACGCGGACTTACACTTTTTATCTTCTTTGCGCGCTCAATATACGTTTTGCGCGCGCGATAACGACTTTTGTGACGATCGCGATACCGAACACGCAGAATTTACAATCTGGCGAAGAATATCTCTCGAGCAGCATAAAACCTTCTCGAAAATGATGATTTAGTTCATTTTGCACAAAAACTCCCCAGGTTGTCATTTAGATGTAGTTTGGTGAGCAAGGAGTCACTTTTTTTTGTTTTACAATTTTTTTCAAGAGGAAGGAAGTTGCCCAGAGTTTCCAACTGCCTGGTCCTGTCCTTTGTCTTCACTTTCTTGTTATTTTGGGTGGCCTGCCCATGTGGGTGGCGGCCATTTTGTAAAGCCAGGCATTGTGCTTTTGCCATAGGCCTGCATTGTCTGTCTTGTGTTCCTTTTCTTGTTGTTGTGGGTGGCCTGCCCATGTGGTGGCGGCCATTTTGTGGGACCAGCCACTGTGCTTTTGCCATAGGCCTCCAAGCTTGCGGCCTAGTCTGACAGTAGGCCCGGAGGTAGTCATCCTCATGGGTGCATAAAAACTGTTTCTGTGTTGTCTGTTGAATTGTAACATCATTTAGGCCATGGATGTCATTGGATTGAATTGCACAATGTGGGTTTTGGGGTGGTATTTCAGTTTTTGGGTGTGTGTTAAATAAATAGGCCTTTTCAGCCACTATGTAACCCTGGGCATTCAGCTCGCGGACTTTGGGCAACTCCGCACTGCGCGACAATGCGGACTTACACTTTTTATCTTCTTCGCGCGCTCAATATACGTTTTCGCGCGTGCGATAACGACTTTTTGTGACGATCGCGATGCCGAACACGCAGAATTTACAATATGGCGAAGAATATCTCTCGAGCAGCATAAAACCTTCTCGAAAATGATGATTTAGTTCATTTTTCACAAAAAACTCCTCAGGTTGTTATTCAGATGTAGTTTGGTAGGAGTAAGTCCTCCGACCCTCGGTCTAGGTCCACTCTCTCCCCACTGCTCCGCTGTGCCGTCTCTTGCCTCCAGACCCCGACCATCTCCTTGGGAGGTTCGAGGCTGCTGCCCGCTCCTGCGCCTGCTGCCCGCTCCAACTGGGACCAGACTGCCTCCAACCACCGTAACCTTTCTCAGACGCTTTTTTCTTAATTTTTTTCCCTGTTGTGCCACTGTTATTGTGCCCATCTGTGTCTTGCTCTAATTCCACCACTGTTTTTATTTTCTCGTGGCTGCCTGTTCCTTTTGCCGCTGATGCCCCTGCGGCCCCTCCCCCCTGGAATTTCCCCTCCGGAATTTCCCCCCGGAATTCCCCTGCTCCCGCCTCCCAGCCTCTCCTCCCTCCCACCTCCCCTACTTAATGGCGGCCGCGTGCAGCGGGCGCGCCATTGGCGCGCCAAAGGCAAGCCCGTTTGCGCCCGTCCGCGACCCGACCACGGCCAGCGCCAGGAACCCTGGCCTTCCCACTACCCTTCGCTACAACACCACCACCCTCCTCGCACTCAACCCTGGAAGACTTAGAGAATGCCAACAGGCCTCGCCGAACACGACCCACGGCCAGTTCTCCTGCCTCCACTGCCGCCAGACCCTCACCGCCACCACGGCCTCCAACACCGCCGACGCCAGCACCGGCGACACCCTAAAATGCATCCTCCTCAACGCACGCTCCGTACACAAACACGCCATGGAAATCTGGAACCTACTCGACTCTCTTTCGCCTGACATCGCCTTCTTCACAGAGACCTGGACCAACGCATCCTCCGCCCCCGACATCAGCACCGCCATCCCAGACGGATACAAGATCCAGAGGAAAGACCGCCCCAACCACCCAGGAGGGGGCCTCGCCATCGCCCACAAGAGCACCCTCCGCCTCACCACCTCCAGCGAAACCTTCCCCTCCGCCGAACACCTGCACTTCAAGATCCAGACCACCCCCAAAGCCACACTCCGAGGAACCCTTGTCTACAGGCCCCCCGCCCCCGAACACCCTTCGCCGCCACCATCACCGACTTCATCGCACCCCACGCGATCGCCTCAACAAACTACATACTCATTGGAGACCTGAACTTCCACCTCGACAACCCCAGCGACCCCAACTCCACTATCCTTCGTGACAACCTCGCCAGCATCGGACTTAAACAACTCGTCAACACACCGACCCACAGAGCAGGACACACCCTCGACCCCATCTTCGCAGCAGGAAACAGCGTCCATTTCAGCCACACCAACGCAGCCGCCATGGACCGACCACCACTGCGTACACTTCGCCATCAACAAACCCAAAGCACCCAAACCAGCCCCATGCCCACCACGAAGGAACTGGAGCAAGGTTACCGACGAGCAACTTAACTCCACCCTCAACCGAGACAACCACACCTGGGCACCCGACGCAAACAGCGCAAACGACGCAGCCAGAGAACTCCACACCTGGATCTCCAACTGCGCAGATGAGCTCGCCCCGCTACGCAACCCCGACAGACAACGCCCCAGGAAAGCCGCCTGGTTCACAACCGCTCTCCAAGAAGCCAGACGCACCTGCAGACGCCTGGAGAAGAACTGGAGAAATACCAAGACAACCAAAAACCACACCACCTACAAGGACGCCATGACGGACTACCACAACCAGATCAGAGCCACCAAAAGGAACTTCATCCACAACAAAATCCTGGCCAACTCCACCAACTCCAAGGAACTTTTCAGTGTAATTCAAGAATTCACCAACCCACGCAGCGAAGCCACAGACATCACCCCATCCCAAGACCTCTGCGACAAGCTTGGAACCTATTTCCACCTCAAGATCAAAAACCTCTACGACAACTTCATCGACCATCCACCAGGCGCCACAGACGGCCCCCCGCCCCCAGAAACACCAGCCAGCCCACCATCTCCAACTGGACACCGATCACGGCCGAAGACACTGCCGCGACCATGAAAAGCATCCACTCGGGGCCCCCACCAACCCCTGCCCCCTCACATCTACCACAGAGCCGTGGCCGCCATCGCACCCGAACTACAACGCACCATCAACACCACCTTCAAAACAGGCACCTTCCCAGATGACTGGAAGCACGCAGAAGTCAGACCCCTGCTCAAGAAGCCCACAGCTGACCCCACCGACCTCAAGAACTATTGGCCCATCTCGCTCCTCCCCTTCGCAGCCAAAGTTGCAGAGAAAACAGTCAACAGGAAACTGACACGATTCATTGAAGAAAACGCCATCCTCGACCCGTCCCAATCCGGATTCAGAAGCAACCACAGCACAGAGACCGCCCTACTCGCCGCCACAGACGACATCCGCACCCTCCTGGACCAAGGCCACTCCGCAGCCCTCATCCTACTCGACCTATCAGCGGCCTTCGACACCGTCTCCCATCGCACACTAGTCGTCAGACTACACGACGCAGGCATACCAGGAACAGCCCTGGACTGGATCTGATCATTCCTCACCGGAAGAAGCCAAAGGATCAGACTCCCACCCTTCCTCTCCGACCCCACGAAAATCACCTGTGGAGTCCCACAGGGTTCATCACTGAGCCCCACCCTCTTCAACATTTACATGGCCCCCTCGCAGCCATCGTCCGACAACACAGCCTCAACATCGTATCCTACGCCGACGACACCCAGCTTATCCTCTCCCTCACCAAAGACCCCACCACTGCCAAACTCAACTTCCAGAAAGGAATGCAAGATGTCGCAGTCTGGATGACCAACAGCTGCCTGAAGCTCAACGCCGAGAAGACAGAAGTCCTCGTCCTCGGTACCACCCCTTCTGCATGGGACAGCACCTGGTGGCCGACCGCCCTCGGAAGCCCACCTACCCCCTCAGACCACGCCAAGAACCTCAGCATCGTACTCGACTCATCGCTCTCCATGAACCGACAGGTCAACGCCGTCACCTCCAGCTGCTTCAACACCCTCCGCATCCTCCGCAAGACCTTCAAGTGGATCCCCCCTGAGTCAAGGAAGGCAGTCACCCACGCACTCATCACCAGCAGACTGGACTATGGAAACGCACTCTACGCCGGCATCAACAAGTCCCTACTCCGCAAACTCCAGACAGTACAGAACACCGCCGCCAGACTGCGTCCTCGGCATCCCCGACTACGAACACATCAGCCAACACCTTGAAGTCTCCACTGGCTCCCTGTGGAGAAAAGAGTCACTTTCAAAATCCTCACTCACGCCTACAAATGCCTACACAACAACGGACCCAAATACCTCAACGACAGAATCAACTTCCACGTACCCAAAAGAAACCTCCGATCTTCCAACCTCGCACTGGCCGAAACCCCGCGCATCCACAGAGCCAGAGCAGGCGGAAGATCCTTCTCTCACATTGCAGCCAAGACCTGGAACGAGCTACCGGCAGACATCAGACGCGCCCCCTCCCTGAACACCTTCAGGAAGACCCTCAAGACCTGGCTCTTCTGCTAAACAGATCTGCGGACCCCCCCTCAGCGCCTTGAGACCCTCACGGGTGAGTAGCGCACTTACAATTCCCTGATTGATTGATTGATTGATTGGTGAGCAAGGAGTCACTTTTTTTTTGTTTTACAATTTTTTTCACGAGGAAGGAAGTTGTTGGGTGGCCTGGCCATGTGGTGGCGGCCATTTTGTGGGACCAGCCACTGTGCTTTTGCCATAGGCTTCCGAGCTTGCGGCCTAGTCTGCCAGTAGACCCAGAGGTAGTCATCATGGGTGCATAAAAACTGTTTCTGTGTTGTCTGTGGAATTTTGACATCATTTAGGCCATGGATGGCATTGAATTGAATTGCAAAATGTGGGTTTTTTTGGAGGGTCTATTTCACTTTTTGGGTGTGTTAAATAAATGCCTTTTTTGCGTGTGTAATTATAATTATGTGTTGTTGTAGTGGTTGTCTAACTTTCCAAACTGTTTTTAGCCATGTGGATTTTAGTTTTTGCATTAAAGCTGTGTGTGTTTTATCAGGCATCCTTTGTCTGCCCATATATAGGCCTGCTTGAGTTCATTGTTTGCCGTGCCTTGTGCCTGTGAGTCACCATGTTGCTGGGGGCCATTTTGTGGTGGTAGTTAGTAGTGTGCTGTTTTTGCCACATAGGCCTGGGTGTCTTTCCATTGTTCCTCTTGTCTTACTGCTTCTAAATCCATCCCCATTGCCAGCTGCAGCTCCCTGATGCTGCATACATCCCACGTGATGCACAAATTTAGGCCAAACATGCTCCACTACATTTTAGTTTTTGTTCTTTACTATTCTTATTCTTCCAGAGTGTACACACTACACAGTAGCCAGGAAAGCCCTGGCCTTGTTGTCAAAGTCTCATAAATGGCTACACTGTGTGTTGTTGTTCACTGAGTTTCTAAAATGTAATAATTGAGGCCACCACACACTAAGTTCTATATTATATTTGTTTGATTTGTGCTATCGTTTGACTGATGTTATTCTGGCTTTATTGCTTGTAGGTGCACAAAGACTGAGGAGGAGGTGTGTCATCATTGCCCGTTGCACTGCCAGACAGACATCCTGCTGCTGTACACAACGTGACGTGTGACCTGACCAGACATCTCTGCAACTGAGTGCTGCTGACAGATGAAGAAGATGGGCCCAAAGAAAGCAGGTACCAGGTCCTCCAGTACCAAGAAAGTTGCTATTGAGAAGAAGGAACAGAAGAAGGAAGTGACACTTAAGTCTGGTGTGCCGCCCAATACCTTTTTTGGGGAAAAACATATTACGCCTGCAGCAGCGGTGTCCGGGGGGCAAGCTGGGGGCAGCACCTCCGCATCAGTGGGCCCAACCCACCAACCCAGGCCCAAGCACATGAGTGTGGAAGAGGTAGCCAGCCTAATGGTGGAAAGCAGTGATGCTGAGCCTGAGATAAACTTATCGCTATCTCAAAGTAGTACCCAATCAACGCAGGAGGAAACACAGCAGATAAGTGGTCAACAACAACAGCCGCAACCACCGCCCGCAATAGTAGTTGTTGTTCCTCCCGAAGTAGGGGCAGTTCAGGAAATTGAGCCTCATGCAGAGGTAGAAGAAGAAGCCACTCATTCAGAAGATCCATTGTCTTCCAAATCTCCAGCAAGGAAAAGGAGGGGTAGTCCATCAAGTTCTTCGCCAAGCCCCCTTCTGATGATCTAGATGCCACTTGGAAGCCACAAACTGAGTCTGAGAGGGAGCCATGTCCCAAGACCAAGCTAGGGAAAAGGAAGGTTCCAGAAAGCCTTACACTTATGGAGGTCGATGTAGAACAGCAGGATGATGATGATGATGATGAGCCAGTCATCACGAACGTCACTCCCGGCGCCGAGGAGATGGATACCAACATTATTACCCTATCCAAAATCGCTGTGAGGGATGTAGCATGCATACCTCCACAGGTAACACCAACACGACCTACAGCTTCCATATTTGCATTAGCAAAGGCCCGGCAGCGACCTACATCCAGCACAACCACCACCTCAGTAGAAGTAGGTAGTGGTACAGCAGCACGGAGTCAAATTCAACACACACCCTCCAGTTCATCCGGCATTGGAAGTGGCAACTCCAGCAGGAGGCCAAAGTTAAGCTCCCCAGTTTGGGACTTCTTTACGGTTAGCGAAAAGGAGGAGAACATTGCTATATGCTCCATTTGTAATACCTCTGTTAGTCATGGTAAGCTTGGTACAAACTATGGTACCGGAGGCCAAATGACCCATCTGAAAAAACACCACTCGATCAGCTGGGAGGACCACCTTCGCGGCATAAAAACTGCAACGATTGGTGTTGGTGGGGATAAAGGAGTAGAAGATCCGGTCACGGTGGAAGAGGAAGGACAGGGAGACATTCTCTCTGGTAGTGGTACACAAGGTGTCCCTGACCCCAGCAGTGCAGTGTTAACATCGCCCACATCTTCAGCAACATCTCAGTGGCACAAGAGTAAGAGTCAGCCTGAGACACCAAGGAGTACCACAATCAAAAAAAGTGCGTTGTTGAGCCTAAGAGAAAGGAAAACCATGCAGCCTACCATTATCAGCATGTTTGGGGGGGAGGGGCAGTACGAACGCAACCACCCAATAGCACGTTTGTACAATGCGAAGCTGGCTAAAATGTTAGCACTGGACCTTCTCCCTTTTTCTTTTGTTGAAGGGGTGGGTTTTCTGGAATTTGTGTCAACCATCTGCCCAAAATGGCATGTTCCCAGCCGCTACTATTTTGCCAGAGTTGCTGTTCCAGCACTACATCACGACGTGCTGGAATTGCTTGGAAAAGCCTTGAAGAAGAGTGCTGTTCACAGTATCCACCTGACAACAGACATGTGGACCAGTTGCCAAGCCACAGATTACATGTGCATCACTGCACACTGGATCTCTTTGCGGGGGTTAGAGAACAGATATCTGCTGGTGTTGACGCTGCTGAGATTTTTCATGCCACTCGCAAACATGCAACTGTAGCCATGTTTGCCATGGAGAAATCTCATACTGCTGCAAACATTTTGGAAGAGTTTAACACCAAGGTCTTTGAGTGGCTGCGCCCAAGAGGGCTTAAGATTGGTTTTGTTGCCACGGACAATGGCAGTAATGTAGTTAAGGCCATGGGCGATGGTGGCTATTTCAGGGTCCCGTGTTTGGCACACTGCATTAACATTGTTGTTCAAGACTTTTTGAAAAATGAATCCAAAGTCAGCAACTTACTGGCCACCTGCAGAAGAATATGCACACATTTCAGCCATTCTTTTAAAGCCCGGAAGCAGCTGAGGGTCATTCAACGTGAGCATAAAATGCCAGTCAAAGCGCTCATCCAGGAGGTGCCAACACGTTGGAACTCAACTTATTACATGCTTGATCGTCTGTTTGAACTGTACATACCACTCAATGCTTATGTCATGCAAAGATTAGGGGAACCTACTGTGAGAGGCATGACCGTTGAGATGGGTCAATGGGACCTCATTAAATGCCTGACTGAGATGCTACTTCCTTTTGAGATCTTCACACGTGAAGTCAGCAGGGAGGACTGTACTATGGGCCAAGCTATCCCATTGTTGCACATGCTAGAGCAACAGCTGAAGGAAGTGTCTGAAACGTACGCAGGTGTGGATGGCAAACAAGGCACATATCATTTGGCGGAGACCTTAGCCGCTTGCTTATCTGAAAATACAAGGATTCAAAATAACATTTTGTCACAACAACATTACATTAGTGCCACAATTTTGGATCCACGGTACAAAGTATTTCTGAACAGCAAGGCAGTAATTCCTTTTTCGGAAGTGGATGTTGCCAACTACAAAACTTTGATAGCTAAGGAAGCCACTATTTTCGAAAATGAACAGCTGTTAATTACAGGCCCCCCACCCCAGGCCATAACAAGTACTACAAAGCATCCAGAGTCAAGTTCTACTTCGGAGCCTGAGGGCAGTGCGTTTGCCTCCCAGCAGTCACCTACACCAACAATAACATCAACAACAGCAAGAACAGGATCATCCACAGTACAATCGGCAACTGATTGGTTTCTACGGCAGGGGTATGGTAAGTCCAGTGCTGATGCAAAGGCAAAAGAGGCCGAGCACATCGGAGCACCCCTGAACATTGAGCGGACGGTCCAGGCCTATCTGGATGACCCAACAGAGGTCTTCATGGATCGAAACCCATTGGTGTATTGGTATGGGAAAAGAAGCCAATGGACAGTGCTCAGCAGGCTGGCGATAAAGTATCTGGCTTCCCCTGTCGCAAGTGTCTCTTCTGAGCGTGTTTTCAGTGCTGCTGGTGCCATTGTAACTTCGAAAAGGACCAGTCTCTCGCCCAAAAGCGTGGAGAGGTTAACCATGATCAAAATGAATCAGCACTTTATACCACCGGATTACAAAATACGTGATTCACAGCAGGAAGAGGAGAGCGACTTGGATGAAGTAAGTAGTGCGTTACAGGATCTACTTCTGTCCGAACCACCAGAGTTTGAGGACGAACTCCTCTTCCCTGACAACTAGGCTTTCAAATTGTTACTTTCTTCCTTCCTTTATTTGTCTGTGTATCTGTCTTTCTGGTTCAAATCAAATCACAACAAATCCATCACCACCGTCTTCTCTTTTTATTTCCCTATTGGAGTTGCACGTCTGTGCATTTAACTGTCCACTCTTCAGAGTCCTGCTTCATCTTCCTGTCTCACCCTAGTACATTTCCATCAAGCCAGACATTGGAGTACAAGAAATGTTGCCTTTAACAGTCCCTCCATAAGAAGTGAAACGTGACTATAGCTATCCTCTGTTTTGTTTCCGAGCCGAAACTCATCAGTGTCTGAAGGCTACCGCCTCTGCAGGCATCCACAACTCTTCACTGTCAGAACTTGGGCAGGCATCCAAAAGTAAACTCATCACTGTCCGAAGGCTACAGCCTCGGCAGGCATCCAAAGCTCCTCACTGTCAGGACAGAAGGTACTTGGCAGAGAAAGACAAGACTCTTCGAAGAAACTTGCTGACATTTGTGCAAACTCAATTGACCAGCAATGAGCGCTACCCAGGCCGCGACCCATCATCACAGTGCTGACCATGTGAAGCAACTTAAACTGTGACAAAGTGCCACAGATGAATAAGACGAAAACCGAAACAGCGACTAACACTCAAAATGAATGTGGACTGGAGTAATGATGAGGCCACTGCCCCGTTAAAAAAAAACACACACCTGTCAGAACTAGGCATCTGATGATCTGACAGCCAAAGAGAAGAGCAAGACAGGTAATGATGGAATGCATTGGATGCTTGCAGACTCTGAGCGATTGCTGTTGTTTGTTGTGTTGATGTTGTGCATGAAGTCGAACTCTACTCTACTAGTTAATCTACAAAGTGACTCAAGTGACAGTCAATGTTTCCCTTCTTGTTGTTTAATAACCAAATTGTACTCCTACTACTGCAGGTGCAGGCCAATATCTGTTGCAATTTTTTAATATGGAATATGGACTTAATCGGAGTCCCTACAGACAGAGTTGGAGTTGGACAACACGTACCACACCATGATGAGGACCATACTATCTTTGCACGCAGTCAGTCAGTTGGATCTGAGATGATTGAAGGAATAACTGCGTTTCATGAAGTGGCATAAGGTAAACATAAACACAACAATTCAACAAGAAAGTAAACACAGCAGACCTACATGTCCATGTAGTGGTAGAGTCGAGTGTAGTCATGACTGACAGCGGCGCATTGATTTTGTCACTTAATTTTGAAAATGCTAAGTTGCTGTATATGCCTTTTGTCTGGCTCTGTCAAAAATTAAGGTAAATGGAGGTTGGGTCACGGGCTGGTGCTGTGGTGGGCCTGTTCTGTCCTGTTGTTGTTGTAGCTTAATGCTGTAAACAGAATATACACGATATATCCAAGCCGCCTCAGTCTGAAAGTGTTCTCTCTTCTCTTCTTGGACTCCACCGTAATTGATGCTTTTTTTATTCATTGATTTTTCAATACCCCTTTTGTTTTTCCATCTAGACGTTTCAGGCGGCCTTTACCCTGTGCTATACTGGGAGACACAACTCACATTTACCTTACCAATCCGCATCAGGAAGGCCACCAAGATTGATGTGCGGAGCGTCCATGGAAGATAGGACCAAGAGGAAGGACGAGATTCAACTCCACAATTTGACCAGGATAATACAGTAACTTTAGTATCATTCATCATTCATCTTTTAATTAATTGGAATCCTTTTTTCTCTTCAAACATTACGACTGTGTACAAGTTGTGTGTTGTTGTTTGTTTGCTAATTGATCCCTACAATTATTTTTTAATTTTCTTTGCTATCTTTAAAAGTAATCCCAGTACAACATGGAATTTGGGTCTCTGAGGGCATATTACAGGCAAGGCAAATTGCATAGAATATACTGCTGCCCTGTACTGTCTAATTGTCTAGTAGGAGTTAGTAAGTACTACTCATTAACCATCAAGTTATCTTCATCATCATGCATGCATTTCCTTTTTCTCCTTTATAGATTTTTGGATAAGATCATGGTCGTCTGCCAAGATTGCGCTTTGCTTTTGTTGTCCATGCGTACTGTTTTTCTTTCTCAAACCTTTCCCCAAACCCCCTTCCCATCCATTCATCAAACCTAACCCTCTTCCCCGGGCTGTGATTTATATTGAGGTGTGATGTGACTACATAAAATGTACACCAATTGATCACACGCTTGCTGGGGCAGATGTGGTGAAAGCAACACTAATTCAATTTCAAGGCAGGGCGAGGAGCTTCTTCTGCTTGCCCACCCATGCTCAGTCTATGTGCAAGCCGTCACCGGCTAATAGTACATCATAATTAATTGCCGGCATTGATTGGATTCATCATCAAACTCCTACCACACAGCAGTAAAGGTTACGAATTACGATTGTGTTAAGTTAAGTGACTCACTCGACACAACTACAGTTTGTAACTTCTTGTACTATGCTGTCCCCACCACCATTATGTTTTATTTGACTTTAGCAGTTGCAAATGCAATATTGTTTGTTTGGCAGTCTTCTTCTGTACTGTATTTTACTTCGTTCTACTACCCCTCCCACAGTCGCTCTCAGGCAAGTGACTGTCTCTTTTATTTTTTTAGCAAATGCTACTGCCAGTGTTTACTCTACTACTACCACCACAACCATGGCATCTTCTCCATTCTCTTGGGAAACCATGCAGCCATCGCTGTGCCGAACGTAATCATCATCAATCACAGGTAAGATAAGTTTGGTGGGAGGTATAATGGACTAGGAGGAGAGACTGACAGTACTAGTAGGACAAATAACTCAGTGAGGGTACTGCAGCTATCTGTTTGTGTTACATCATCGGCAGATTATTTAAATCAAACACTGGCTGCGACCCTGCAGCAGCAAGGAAACCATGTGACGTTAATTCAGTAAAACAGTAACCCCCACAAAACATTAACATTGTATGTTTAAGTATAAATATAATTTATTACCCTAACAAAAATAAACTATCCCACACCTGACCCATCCCTCTCCCTAACCCCAACCAATGTCCAAAACGAAAAAAGTCCAAAGAATGTCCAGAAACACCAACGCCCAATTCCCACCCACCAACAAAAGGAATAAAAAAAGGGGCAATGCAATAGGGTCCTATAGTTATTATATTCGGCGGGCTTTTAGGTGTTTGTCCACCAGTATTTTGACACGCTCCTCTAGTTGCTCCTCTAGCCGTGACACCCGGAGGAGAATCTTGTGGTGAAATGCCCTGCAGTGGCATCCAGGGTGGGGGACAGCAGTGCTGGCTGCTAGAGAATTGCGGCGGTGGGCGGCTGCCAGACCGCGGCGCCGTACCACTGGAGTTGGGGCCTGGCTTGGGCCCGGGGCATCGGACGAGGCTGCAGCTGCTGCCGCCTCCTCCTCCTCCGCCTGAGCCACCAGCCGCCGGTACTCCTCACAGATGGCCTCCAGTTTCCGGCGCCGGGCCCTGGCTGCCAACTCCTTCCGGGATGGTTTTTCTTGGGAAGGAGTACTATCTATATCAAGAAAGAAAAAGAATATTGTTGTAACCAGTACTCTTAGCAAAACAGTAACACAAAATTAATTCAACACATAATGGCACAGTAGCACTAGCAAGAAGCACAGTACATAACATTTGTGGTAATAATCTATCTATCCTCCCACTTCCTCGGCCGCTAACATTTGTGGGAGTTTCAGGCATTATACTAGCACTATGGACTCCAGTACACAGTACACCAGTCTTCTTCTTATCTCTAGTTTAGCGAAATTACATAACCTGGTTGTAGCCGGCATGCCAGCTCGGTCATCTATGCTTGCACCCAAGACAAACATACGAGTCATAACGCAGACTCACGTTAGTTTGATTTACTACTGTCTGCAGGTGGGAAGCTCGTATTTTTCTATTACGGGTGGCACTGGCCATACTCTCTCTGTTACATGAAGGGCAATTGGTCAATTTCACTTTCACAGTGCCCTGGCTACTACAAAAGGCAGATTATATATCTGATCCAATGATCATTGCTTTTATATGGGACGACGACATAAGGTCAGTAGCGGTCGGTGGTGGGACTCGGGAGTGCTGCCGGGCGGTGACGTGGGGAGGGGCAGGGTGGGGGTAGTAAACTATGGATTACGGCCAATTACAGGTAAGTAAACATATAAATAAATAAAACTAAATTTGTTGCGCGCACTGCATCGCATTTGGCGGTGCAGTGCGCACAATGAGTTCGCTTTATTTATTTTTATGTTTACAGTAAAGTTACCTGTATTTGGCGCGTAATACATTGTTTACTACTACCCCCACCCTGCCCCTCCCCACATCGGCTTTGCTACTCTGGCGCGGTTTCTTTTACATTCCCTTAAAAATAAAACTGTGCATCCCGTGACAGTCTCCACCTATGCTGTCTATGATGAATACATACAGGCATCCATCCATTCTAAGTAAATGTCAATCATTCTTCTTAATCTCTCCACAAACCTTACTTTGTTTCACCAACAACAACCCATGCGTCCACTCACTCCGTTGCTTGCCTTGGCTTTAAGTTTCACCCAAACACCACTGATGATTCTTGCTATCCACAGTATCCACCCATACTGTGTCGCCCACCCAGGCAGGCATCCATTCTTCTTTCACCTTCCACCCATCCTTCAACAACACATGCATCTGATTCCTATCAGCCACCTATCCATGCTTCCAACATATCCTTCTCCTTCATATTAAATCTCGCCCATCCTTCCTCCTTCCACCCTTCTTTCCCTTTTTGTTCAACACATCCATCAAGGTCATCTGATCTGACTTTTAGTCTCCTCCATAAAACTTTCACAGGTGAGTTGGAGTCAGATAGAAGAGGCCATTGGTTAATCAAGTCACGCTGGTAATGCTATTGCTACTGCATTGCTAATGCTAAGTAAAGGGTGTCTTCTTCACCGTTGTATAATGTTCACTACAACTTCATACCTAATAAGTCTCAACAACAGTACAGTGAGTGAAGTCAACACCCTTCCAGCTAGTGCAATGTCAATAAGTAATGAATATAACTTACCACCGCCCGCCACTGCTGCTGGCTCACCCCCTGTAGCTTCTGCAGGTGCCGCATCTCCTGCCCCCTCCGGAATGGTAGAATCGCAGCTGGCCCCGCCGGCACTGGTGGTCGCTAGTACACCTAGATAAAAACATGACACATTTTTAGATGCCTGTACACCTCCCCCTATTTATTCGTTTTCACTAGCAAGATTGAAAAAAAAGTTAATACATACATATACATCACATTCACTAGTCCAAATCGGGTACTAGAGTAGAGTCAGTAGACACTAGTAGTGTTATGGTCCCTAGGGTCATTATTATAGTATACTCTACTCTTTGCAAAGTTAGCCTGAGCCATGCAACCATTTTTCGCTTCATGTCTTTTGTGCATGTTACCTCGCAGCTTGTTGTGCAGTAACAGTAAGACGCCTTTTTGAGCCCACATGAGCACATACAGCTACTGTCTGAGCGTTGCGTACAAGAGGTAAAAAAACAAGCCACTTTGTTATGGAGTTCGGTTAGTCCGTATTGCTTAGCCATAAGTAACAAGTTACACTTTTTTGGCAGGACTGAGAAATGCTTGCATTATACTATCTAATGCGCACCATTTTTCTCAGGCAGAAGATTCCCGTCTACGAACCAGAGATTTGCAGAGCTTATGAATGATGTATGTAACCAGTAATTCTACGTTCTACGGTGAGGAGTCTCACAGAATTCGCACAGATCTTTTGTCTTCTATCATCATGCACTTGTTGTAACAATGTTTATTGTTTTAATCTTATGCATTTTGCTGTTGGAGCTGGCTGGAGTACACTGAATTTTATAGAACAACATACAGAGCTTGTTAGTTGAAAATAAACCTTTTGAACTTACACATAGACTCTGTGGTATTTGGTGTGGTGGTGGTGGTGGACTTACACGAGTGAGTGAGCGAAAGGGTGTTATCTGTTCTGGGTTGTGTAATCATTGGGTATCTTCGGGTGGGGGTTCCGGGGACCTAATGAGACACTATAGCTAGTCGTTCAGGGGATTGTGGGTTCACTTCTGACTGAGGTGTGAGGAAGGTCCAAGTTCCAAACTCCCATCACCAACATCCTGTTTTCTTGTGCATAGTTCTGCATGGGGCTGTGCAGAATCCCCACATCAGTAGTAGTATGTACTATATCCTATCAAAAATAGGCAAATATCTGGTTGGGCATTTTGTTTGTGGTAATTGTCAAAGCCTCAAGATTAAGAAGCCTAGAAGAGGACAACCAAAAGGACTGGACTCAGTGGCTAGAGCTATTGGTCAATCTGAGTTTTATTCAAAACCGTAAAATAAAGAGTGGCAATGCAAACTGGGCAAGCTTAGCGACAGACTAATAGTAGTAGTACAGACATTCATAGCAGAGGCAGTTAGAACTTAGAGGCAGGGATAACCAGAATTTAGAAACAGATAGTCAAGTCAAGATCAAAGAATCTTTTGTAAAAAGTAGAATTAGGGAGTGGAACCAGAATTAATAGTTCGGAAAAAATAAGGTGCAGTAAAAGTTAGGGCAATATAATTGTTAATATTAACCACTGGAGGACTTACTGGGACCAGCAGCAGGGCCCTCGGTAGAGGAGCGGTCCTCTGGTGGTTGTCCCGCTGACTCGGACCCCGTCTTCTTGCCCCTGGGTGCTGCAGATCAGTGATCATGTAAGATATAATAAAGAAAGACACAAACATTAATGATTGCTGTGAAACAAATAAATTATCTAAAAACGCTCAAAAACATTTTAGGAAACAAAAATTGCAATAAAATTGCCCTATCTAATCCGATCGACTACTGGCTTGCGGGATTCACGGACAGTCTACTTATTTAGGAACACTAATTCAGTGTTCCATTCTGATTGATTCAAATAAAATCCAGAACACTAACTAAGCCTAAGTACCACCTGACCTAGCCCACCTATTCCAGGCGGGCCAATTGTTCATTAAGTCTGCATTTCCATTTTTTTTAGCCCTCAAAAATGCATAGATGAGAAGGAGGACACATGCATAAATTGGTGCATAATGCATACACCAAATTGTTAGTTGGTTGCATCTGATGTTCTTCTGCTGACTGACACTGCTAAGCCTACCACTCACTAAACAAACTACAAAAGGTTCTACTAAGGACTGGGGTAAGCAGCACTCGGTGACAGAGGATGCGTCACGCAGACCGCTCAAAAATTATCAACTAATAGTAACTAAACCTAGTATCAATCCATCCACCACTATTTGACAGGAGGACAAAGGAAGGACTAGAGTCTCTCTAGCAAAAGCATTACCTAACTGAAGTTCTCTAAAGTAAACTCTTACATAATAATAAGGACAAGCGAGCGCAAAGTTGCAAACAAGTAAGAGTAGCGCCCAGCACCTGTGTCCTACAATCACAGAAGATTTTGAAACGTAATTTACCTGCAATGTAAGCAGCAGTATTCTTGTCATTTGTAAAAAATGTATACACAAATCACAATACTTATACTACTATATATATTAGCTACTCACCAAGCCCCACGACTTCGACACCTAGCAGGTCCAACAGGTCCTGCTCCCGGTCCAGGATGTCTGACCACCGGCGTGCCAGCTGGTTATGGGTGCACCGGAGTCCTGAGCAGCGAAACACTGCCCGGTGCACCTTCGCCCACCGGCGGTGACGTTCCTGGGAAGGGTACCCGGAGCCTGGCCTGCCACCTGCTGCCAAGGTCAAGGGGAGGTGGCGCTGAACAAAAAAAACAAGGGTGGCCACCTCCGCCTCACTAAAAAGCTGGCGGGCTTGCACCCCTGTAGGGCGCAGTCTGCCACAAGGCAGGCGGCTCTTGGGTGCACGTGCCTTGCCCTTCGAGCCGTTACTGCTGCTGCTACCCTTCGCCATGGTTCTGGGGTGGGAGGAGGCGGAAAGAAAAGTTAGAAGGGAAAAATAAAGTTAGGGGAAGAAGTAGGAGCTTAAAGAAGAAAGTTATATAAAACATTCGAAAAGTAAAAAACACAGTAAAAAGTAGAAAGAAATGCAAAATATAGACTTAGGCAGAGAGAGAGATAGATCAGAAATAAAGAAAAATTGAAAAACAGTGTAAAAAACTAAGGATTGCAAAGATTGAGGGAGGATAGCAAAGCAGGCCCAGAACCATAGCATAGAGTGGAAAACAAGATGGCCACGCCCATCGCGACCGCGTGGGTAAGTTCGCGCAATATTTCTCCCCGAGCACGCAAAAAACGTTGCGAACACGTACGACGCGTTCCCGAACATGAAATGCGCATCGCAAGCACGCTATACGCGACCCGGAACAGGAAATAAGGGATTGTGAACGGGCGGGACAAGTGAAAAACAAGATGGCCACGCCCATAGGCGACCGCATGGGTAAGTTCGCGAGATACTATCCCCCGAGCACGCAAACAGCGTCCCGAACACTCACAATGCGTTCCCGAAGAAGAAAAACGCATCGCAAACGGGCACGACAAGCAGCTACGCACGCTTGCATAGCTACGCGTAGCTCGTGTAGCGCTCCAACATCTTCGCGTAGCTTCGCGTAGCGCGACTACGCGAACTATGCCCAGGGTTAGTGGTGGTATTGCTGGTTGTATTGGTAGTGGTGGTATTGGTGGTGGCATTGGTGGTGGTGGTATTGGAATTGTTGGTATTGGTGGTGGTGGTGTTATTGGTGGTGGTGGTATTAATGGTGGTATTGGTGGTGGTTATATTGGTGGTGGTATTGGTAGTGGTGGTGGTATTGGTGGTGGTGGTGGTATTAGTGGTGGTATTGGTGGTGGTATTGGCGGTGTTGGTATTAGTTGTGATGGTGGTATTGGTGGTAGTATTGGTTGTGGTGTTGGTATTGGTGGTGGTGATGGTGGTATTGGCGGTTGTGGTATTGGTATTGGTGGTGGTGGGATTGGTGGTGGTGGTGGTATTGGTGGTGGTGGTATTTTGGTATTGGCGGTGGTATTGGTGGTGGTGGAATTGATATTGGTGGTGATGGCATTGGTGGTGGTGGTACTGGTATTGGTGGTGGTATTAGTATTGGCTGTGGTGGTATTGGATTGGTGTTGGTGGTATTGGTGGTATTGGTGGTGGTGGAATTGGTGGTGGTGGTGGTATTGGTGGTGGTGGTATTGGTGGTGGTATTGATAGTGGAGGTACTGTTGGAGGTGGTATTGGTGGTGGTATTGATGGTGGTGGTATTGGTGGTGTGATGGTGGTGGTGTTGTTGGTGGTGTTGTTTGTGGTGGTGGTATTGGTGTTGGTGGTATTCGTGGTGGTGGTGGTATTTGTGGTGGTGGTGGTATTGATGGTATTGGTGGTGGTGGTATAGGTGATATTGATGGTGGTTGTGGTGATATTGGTGGTGGTTGTGGTTTTGGTACCAGTGGTGGTATTGGTATTGGTATTGGTGGTGGTATTGGTATTGGTGGTGGAGGTATTGGTGATGGTGGTTGTATTGGTGGTGGTGGTTTTGGTGGTGATAATGGTGGTGGTGGTAGTATTGGTGGTGGTGGTATTGGTCGTGGTGGTATTGGTAATGGTGGTATTAGTATTGGTGGTATTGGTGGTTTTGGTGGTGGTATTAGTATTGGCAGTAGTGGTATTCCATTAGTGTTGGGGGTATTGGTGTTGGTGGTATTGGTGGTTGTATTGGTGGCAGTGGTATTGGTGGTGGTATTGGTGGTAGTTGTGGTATTGCTGGTGGTGGTGTTATTGGTGGTGGTGCTATTGGTATTAGTGGTGGTGGTATTGGTGGTGGTGGTGGTATTGGTGGTGGTGCTATTGGTATTGGTGGTGGTGGTATTGGTGGTGGTATTGGTGGTGGTGTTATTGGTGTTGTTGGTATTGGTGGTGGTGGTGGTGGTATTAGTGGTGGTGGTATTTGTGGTGGTGGTGGCATTGGTGGTTGTATTGGTGGTGGTAGTATTGGTAGTGGTGGTATTGGTGGTGGTGGTATTGGTGGTGGTGGTATTGGTGGTGATATTGGTGGTGGTGGTATTGGCGGTGTGATGGTTGTGGTATTGGTGGTGGTGTTGGTGGTGGTGGTATTGGTGGTGGTGGTAGTATTGGTGAGGTGGTGTTATTTGTGGTGGTGGTGGTAGTATTGGTCGTGGTGGGATTGGTGGTGGGATTGGTGGTGGTGGTATTGGATTGGTGGTGGTATTGGTGGTGGTGGTATTGGTGGTGGTGGTGGTATTGGTGGTGGTGGTAATGGTATTGGTGGTATTGGTGGTGGTATTGGTGGTGGTGGTATTGGATTGGTGGTGGTATTGATGGTTGTGGTATTGCTGGTGGTGGTGGTATTGGTGGTGGTGGTATTGGTATTGGTGGTGGTGGTATTGGTGGTGGTGATATTGGATTGGTGGTAGTGGTATTGGTGTTGGTGGTATTGGTGGTGGTGGTATTAGTGGTGGTGCTATTGGTTATGGTGGTGGTATTAGTGGTGGTGTTGGTGGTATTGGTAGTGGTGGCATTGGTGGTGGTGGTATTGGATTGGTGGTGGTGGTGTTGGTGGTATTGTTGGTGGTGGTATTAGTGGTGGTGGTATTGGTGGTGGTGGTGGTATTGGTGTTGGTGGTGGTGGTATTGTTAGTGGGGGTATTGGTGGTGGTGGTATTGGTGGTGGTATTGATGGTGGTGGTATTGGTGGTGGTGGTGGTATTGGTGATATTGGTGGTGGTGGTATTGGTGGTGGTATTTGTGGTGGTGGTGGTATTGATGGTATTGGTGGTGGTGGTGGTATTGGTGGTATTGGTGGTGGTGGTATTGGTGGTGATATTGGTGGTGGTGCTATTGGCGGTGTGATGGTGGTGGTGTTGGTGGTGGAGTTGGTGGTGGTGGTATTGGTGGTGGTGGTATTGGTGGTGGTGGTATTGGTGGTGGTGGTGGTATTGGTGGTGGTGTAGTATTGATTGTATTGGTGGTGTTGGTGGTTTTGTGGTATTGGTGGTTGTGGTAGTATTGGTATTGGCGGTGGTATTGGTATTGGTAGTGGTGGTATTGGTGGTGGCGGTATTGGTGGTGGTGGTGGTATTGGCTGTGGTGGTATTGGTGGTGGTATTGATGGTGGTGGTATTGGTGGTGGTGGTATTGGTGGTGCTGGTATTGGTGATGATATTGGAGGTGGTGGTATTAGCGGTGTGATGGTGGTGGTGGTAGTATTAGAATTGGCGGTGGTGGTATTGGATTGGTGGTGGTTGTATTGGTGTTGGTGGTACTGGTGGCGGTGGTATTGGTGGTGGAGGTATTAGTGGTGGATTTGGTGGTTGTATTGGTGGTGATGGTGATATTGGTGGTGGTATTGGTGGTGGTGGTATTGGTGGTGATGGGATTGGTGGTGGTGGTATTGATTTTGGTGGTATTGGTGGCAGTATTAGTATAGGCAGAGGTGGTATTTAATTGGTGGTGGTGGTATTAGTGGTGGTATTGGTGGTGGTGGTATTGGTGGTGTAGGTGGTGGTGGTGTTGGTGGTGGTGTTGGTGGTGGTGTTGGTGGTGGTATTGGTGATGGTGGTATTGGTGGTGGTATTGGTATTGGTGTTGGTGGTATTGGTATTGGCGGTGGTATTGGTATTGGTGGAGGTGGTACGGGTATTGGTGGTGGTGGTATTGGTTATGGTATTGGTGGTGGTGGTATTGTTTGTGATATTGGTGGTAGTGGTATTGGTGGCGGTATTGGTGGTATTGGTGTTAGTGATGGTATTGGTATTGGTGGTGGTGTTGGTATTGGTGGCGGTGGTATTGATATAGGTGGTAGTGGTGGGATTGTTGTTGGTGGTATTGGTGGTGGTATTGGTGGTGGTGGTATTGGGGTGGTGGTGGTGGTATTGGTGGTGGTATTGGTGGTGGTGGTGGTATTGATGGTGGTGGTGGTGGTATTCGTGGTTGTGGTATTGGTGGTGGTATTGGTGGTGGTATTGGTAGTGGTGGAGGTATTGTTGGTGGTATTAGTGATGGTATTGGTGGTGAATGTGGTATTGGTGGTGGTGGTGGTATTGCTGGTGGTATTGGTAGTGGTGGTGGTATTGGTGGTGGTGGTATTGGTATTGGTGGTGGTGGTGGTATTGGTGGTGGTGGTATTTTTGGTATTGGTGGTGGTATTTGTATTGGTGGTGGTGTTATTGGATTGGTGGTGTGGTATTGGTGTTGGTGGTATTGGTGGTGGTATTAGTGGTGGTGGTAATGGTGGTGGTGGTATTGGTGGTATTGGTGGTTGTATTAGTATTGGCGGTGGTGGTATTGCATTGGTGGTGGTGGTATTGGTGGTGGAATTGGTGGTGGTGGTGTTATTGATGGTTGTAGTACTGGTGGTGGTATTGGTGGTGGTGGTATTGGTGGTGGTGGTGGTATTGATGGTGGTGGTGGTATTGATGGTGGTGGTATTGGTGATGGTATTGATGGTGGTGGTGTTGGTGGTGGTGGTGGTATTGGTGGTATTGGTGGTGGTGGTATTGGTGGTATTGGTGGTGATATTTGTGGTGGTGGTATTGGCAGTGTGATGGTGGTAGTGTTGGTGTTGGTGGTGGTGTTGGTGCGGTATTAGTATTGGCGGTGGTGGTATTGGATTGTTGGTGGTGGTATTGGCGTTGGTGGTTTTGGTAGTGGTGGTATTGGTGGTGGTGGTATTGGTAGTGGTAATATTGTTGGTGGTGGTATTGGTGGTGGTTGTGGTATTGGAGGTGGTGGTATTGGTGGTGGTGTTGGTGGTGGTGGTATTGGTGGCGGTGGTATTGATATAGGTGGTAGTGGTGGTATTGGTGTTGGTGGTATTGGTGGTGGTATTGCTGGTGGTGGTATTGGTAGTGGTAGGGGTAGTGGTGGTGGTGGTGGTATGGGTGGTATTGGTGGTATTGGTGGTATTGGTGGTAGTATTGATGGTGGTGGTGGTATTGGTGGTGGTATTGGTGGTGGTGATATTGGTGGCGGTGTTGGTAGTGGTGGTGGTATTGGTGGTATTGGTGGTGGTGGTGTTAGTGGTGGTATTGGTGGAGGTATTGGTGATGGTGGTATTGGTGGTATTGGTGGTGGTGGTATTGGTGGTGGTGAAGGTATTGGTGGGGGTGGTATTGGTGGTGGTGGCATTGGTGGTGGTGATGGTATTGGTGGTGGTGGTATTTTTGGTATTGGTGGTGGTATCGGTGGTATAGGTGGTGGTGGTATTGGTGGTGATGGTATTGGTGGTGGTGATATTGGTGGTATTGGAGGTGGTATTAGTATTGGAAGTGGTGGTATTGGATTGGTGTTGGTGGTATTGGTATTGGTGTTGGTGGTATTGGTGTTGGTGGTATTGGTGGTGGTGGTATTGGTGGTGGTAGTGGTATTGGTGGTATTGGTGGTGGTATTGGTGGTTGTGATATTGGTTGTGGTGGTATTGTTGGTGGTGGTATTGGTAGTGGTATTGATGGTGGTGGTACTGGTGGTGGTGGTGGTGGTATTGGAGGTATTGGTGGTGGTGGTATTGGTGGTGGTGGTATTGGTGGTGATATTGATGGTGGTGGTGGTATTGGTGGTGGTTGTATTGGTGGTGGTTGTATTGGTGGTGGTGGTTTTGGTATTGGTGGTGTTGTTGGTGGTGGTGGTGTTGGTGGCAGTGGTATTGATATAGGTGGGAGTGGTGGTATTGGTGTTGCTGGTATTGGTGGTGGTATTGGTGGTGGTGGTTGTGAGAAGTTGGCCTGGTATATGCTGTCCACTAATTAAAGTGGGCACCTTGCACCAGTCCAAACGTCCCTTATTGATGATTAGGTTAAAGACAACCTTTATAGAAAGCTATCCTAGTGGTAGCTGTGGAGAGCAGCCTTCAGGCTAAGTCTTGAAGGAATGTAAAGCAGCTTCTTTTACCAGTATATAACCTCTTGAATGACCAAATGAAAGGAGAACAACACCAGGTATATATAAAATATATGTATTTATTACTAAACACTCTCTACTAACCTCTTTATGAGATTAGAGAACAAGGCACACAATTACACAGTACTAGAATGACAGTAAATAGCACAATACACAGTGGGCTCCAGGGGGAGACCAAACAATATACTAAGAAAGTGGTATAAGAACCACGACTTGACTAGACACAGTGCCTAGAGCACGTAGAATCACTGGGACCCCAAGGAACCACCCAAGGTAGTGACACAGGGGACCCACAGAGGACGGGTGCAGTGTGGGAACACAGACGCGAGCTCCGTACAACTCTATGGGAAAGTCGCGGTTGGAATTTTAGAGTTTAAGAAGGACACTTCGGAGAGGACTTCAAGCAAACCCAGCTAAACTTAGAAGGTTCAAAGGCCAGCACCCTTGTGAGTACCAAGGTACCTGTGTTACCTAGTCCAGGGAAGCCGGGTGCATAGGGGTCAAGTGGTGTCGGAAACCCTCGTCGTTTTCTATGGCGTGTTGCGAAGAAGAGCTGCTGCCGTGGAGAAGAAAAGTGTCCAGTGTGATCCAAGCCTGGATCGAAGATGTGAATAACCTGAAAGCAGAGGGGACAAAGTCTGGGTCACTTCACGTGACCAGGAGCGGAGCAATCAAATGCCCACCGATGTCGGGTGCTTCAGGTGCGAAGAGGTGAAGCTTGACTCTGCAGCCACGGGGACCAGGAGACGTCGACGACAACCAGATTCCGCAGGCGAGCTGTCCAACAAAGGATGTCTATTGCTGAGGGGTCAGTTTCCGGATTGGAGACCAACAAGCCTTGGTAACTGCCACCCATGCGGTCAGAGTAATGATGCTTCTGTGAGGACCAGCAAGGTCCTGGGGACTCCCCAAGTTATGGAGAGTCAGTGCACGTCTGGAGCAACCAGGGAAGCCCATTGAAAGTTAGAGTTGCCTTCTTAGGGACCCACAGGTCAACGGACCAGGGATCGCAAAGGGACCTCAAGAGGAATCACAAAATGGCAGACCATGGAACACTCGTGGAGTATAGGCCAGCAATCTTCGGTGTAATTACTGCTTGGGGACAGGGCTACAAGTAACCCAAAGCTCAGCCTCAGGGGTTGCCGGAAAGCTGATGCTTCTACAAATAGACACGGTGTTCAGGGGTTTGGGTTGCACGGTCACCACGAGGGATATGAGCCTTAGACTTGCTGTGGGCACAGATCAACCACTACGACTTCAGGAACGCACCTCCTGTGTTGCACTATTCTTCGGAGTCCTCAGGAGCTTCAGAGATGCAAACTGGTCAGATGCGTTAAAGGTGCCTGCCTTGCAGGGGAGTAACTCCTTTACTCTAAGGGAGATTCTTCAGTCATCCAGCATAGTGTAGATCGTCGAAGTACTTGGTTTCTGTAGCAGAGTTTAGTCCAGGTAAAATCTAAGGTCCTGTAGCCAGGGGTTCCTACTTTATACCCAAGGAAGGGGTGGGACAAACTCTGGGGACCCACCTATGGGAGGGTCAGGACAGAGGGGTGGGTACACCCATGTCCTTTGTCCAGTTTTGCGCCAGAGCAGGGGCTGAGTGCCCCTGCAACCGGTTTGAGCTGGACTATGCACAGGGACACCAAATGTGCCACCAGTGCAGACATCAAAGCACTCTTGGAGTGCACCCACCCAGCCCCAATACACTAAAGCCTGTCTGGGAGGTGTTCACACCTCCCTGTGACAGGAAACCTATTGTCAAGCCTTCCCGTGAGGGAGTTTCGTCCAGCAGCAGGAGGGCAGACTCGTGTCTGTGGCTGGCAGCATCCATTTTGTGATGCCAGGGCTCTATGAAGCTGGTACCGGGTGTACCGGTGCTGTCATATTTCTCCCTCTAGGAGGGAGGAATCATACCTCCCACACCAGTTACTGGTGTGGAGGTATGATTCCAAGGTGTTTGACACCAAACACGACATAATTCCTTGCAGCCATTTTAAAGTTAGCATTTACCGTGAGGTCATAATGCACTTAAGAGTATATGGTTGGCTGCATCACAGACAACCCCGGAATAGTGGTTCCGAAGGCTGCAGAGGGGCTCTGCTCATGCATGGGCACCCTCTCACATAAAACCCAGCACCCTGCCTTCAGGATTGATAAGGCCTGCCATATGGGTGACTGATAAGCTTATATGTGCAGGGATTAGGATAGATATAGTGAACGTATATCTAAGTAAGGGGTGCATGCACCACCTTACACAGGCTGCTGTAGCAGACCTGGTGTGTCATTTTGGATGGCCTATCAGGGGTGGCATAATACATGCTGCAGCCCCTGGGGGGTCTCTGGGGTACCTATGCCCTGGGTACATAGTATACCATATACTAGGGACTCATAAGGGTACCCCAGAATCCAATCTGGAGTGTACCTAAAGTACATGCAATCAATTTAAAGGGGAAAGCAGATAGGCTGGGGCCCTGAATGGCAGGATCCCAGCCAAACTAAGTCGAAAACCAGCAAAACACCAGGACAAAAGTGGGGGAACTATGCAGTCAGATTCCACCTTCCTACTGTGGTATTGGTGGTGATGGTGGTATTGGTGGTGGTGATATTGGTGGAGGTATTGGTAGTGGTATTGGTGGTGGTGGTGGTATTAGTGGTGGCATTGGTGGTGGTATTGGTGGTTGTGATATTGGTGGTGATGGTGGTAGTATTGGTGGTGGTGGTGGTATTGGTGGGGTATTGGTAGTGGTGGTATTGGTGGTGGTGGTGGTATTGGTAGTGGTGATATTGGTAGTGGTATTGGTAGTGGTGGTGGTATTGGTGGTGGTATTAATGGTGGTATTGGTGGTTGTGGTATTGGTGCTGATGGTGGTATTGGTGGTGGTATTGGTGGTGGGGTGGTATTGGTGGTGGTATCGGTGGTGGTGGTGGTATTGGTGGTGATGGTATTGGTATTGGTGGTGGTGGTATTGGCATTGGTATTGGTGGTGGTGGTGGTATTGGTGGTGGTGGTATTGGTGGTGGTATTTTTGGTGGTGGTATTGGTGGTATTGGTGGTGGTGGTGTTGGTGGTGGTGTTGGTGGTATTGGTGGTGGTGGTGGTGGTGGTATTGGGGATGGTAGTATTGGTGGTGATGGCATTGGTGGTATTGATGGCGGTATTGGTATTGGTATTGGTGGTGGTGGTTTTGGTGGTGGTATTGGTATTGGTGGTGGTATTGGTATTGGTGGTGGTGGTATTGGTGGTTGTGGTGGTATTGCTGTTGGGGTATTGGTGGTGGTATTGGTGGTGGTATTGGTGGTGGTATTGGTAGTATTGGTGGTGGTATTGGTATTGGTGGTGGTTGTATTGGTGGTGGTGGTGTTGATGGTGGTGGTGTTGGTGGTATTGATATAGGTGGAAGTGGTGGTATTGGTGTTGCGGTTATTGGTGGTGGTATTGGTAGTGGTGGTGGTATTGGTGGTCGTGATATTGGTGGTGGTATGTGGTGGTGGTGGCATTGGTGGTATTGGTAGTGGTGGTGGTATTGATGGTGGTATTAGTGGTGGTATTGGTGGTTGTGGTATTGGTGGTGATGGTGGTAGTATTGGTGATGGCTGTGGTATTGGTGGTGGTGGTATTGGTGGTGGTGGTATTGGTGGTGGTGGTGGTATTGGTAGTGGTGATATTGGTGGTGGTATTGGTAGTGCTGGTGGTATTGGTGGTGGTGGTGGTATTAGTGGTGGTCTTGGTGATTGGGGTATTGGTGGTGATGGTGTTATTGGTGGTGGTATTGGTGGTGGTGGTGGTATTGGTGGTGGTGGTGGTATTAGTGGTGGTCTTGGTGATTGGGGTATTGGTGGTGATGGTGTTATTGGTGGTGGTATTGGTGGTGGTGGTGGTATTGGTGGTGATATTGGTGGTGGTTGTGGTATTGGTGGTGATGGTATTGGTATTGGTGGTAGTGGTATTGATGGTGGTGGTGGTTTTAGTGGTGGCAGTGGTATTGGTGGTGGTATTTTTGGTATTGGTGGTATTGGTGGTGGTGGTATTAGTATTGGTGGTGATGGTATTGGTGGTAGTGATATTGGTATTGGTGATATTGGTGGTGGTATTAGTATTGGCGGTGGTGGTATTGGTGGTGTTGGTGGTATTGGTGGTGGTGGTGGTATTTGTGGTGGTGGTGATATTGATGGTATTGGTGGTGATGGTGGTATTGGTGGATTTGGTGGTGGTGGTGGTATTGGTGGTGGTGGTGGTATTGGTATTGGTGGTGGTATTGGTATTGGTGGTGGTATTGATGGTGGTGGTACTGGTGGTGGTGGTATTGGAGGTATTGGTGGTGGTGGTATTGGTGTTGGTGGTGGTATTGGTTGTGGTATTGGTGGTGGTGGGGGTATAGGTGGTGGTAGTATTGGTGGTGGTACTTGTGGTGGTACTTGTGGTGGTATTGGTAGTGGTGGTATTGGTGGTGGTATTGATGGTGGTGGTACTGGTGGTGGTATTGGAGGTATTGGTGGTGGTGGTGTTGGTGGTGGTGGTATTGGTGGTGATATTGGTGGTGGTGGTGGTATTGGTGGTGGTTGTATTGGTGGTGGTGGTTTTGGTATTGGTGGTGGTGTTGGTGGTGGTGGTGTTGGTGGCAGTGGTATTGATATAGATGGTAGTGGTGGTATTGGTGTTGCTGGTATTGGTGGTGGTATTGGTGGTGGTGGTATTGGTGGTGGTGGTGGTATTGGTGGTGGTGATATTGGTGGTGGTATTGGTGGTGGTGGTATTGGTGGTGGTGGTGGTATTGGTGGTGGTGGTGGTATTAGTGGTGGCATTGTTGGTGGTATTGGTGGTTGTGATATTGGTGGTGTTGGTGGTAGTATTGGTGGTGGTATTGGTGGGGTATTGGTGGTGGTGGTATTGCTGGTGGTGGTGGTATTGGTAGTGGTGATATTGGTAGTGGTATTGGTAGTGGTGGTGGTATTGGTGGTGGTATTAATGGTGGCATTGGTGGTTGTGGTATTGGTGGTGATGGTGGTATTGGTGGTGGGGGTGGTATTGGTAGTGGCATTGGTGGTGGTATTGGTGGTTGTGATATTGGTAGTGATGGTGGTAGTATTGGTGGTGGTGGTGGTATTGGTGGGGTATTGGTAGTGGTGGTATTGGTGGTGGTGGTGGTATTGGTATTGGTGATATTGGTAGTGGTATTGGTAGTGGTGGTGGTATTGGTGGTGATATTAATGGTGGTATTGGTGGTTGTGGTATTGGTGCTGATGGTGGTATTGGTGGTGGTATTGGTGGTGGGGTGGTATTGGTGGTGGTATCGGTGGTGGTGGTGGTATTGGTGGTGATGGTATTGGTATTGGTGGTGGTGGTATTGGCATTGGTATTGGTGGTGGTGGTGGTATTGGTGGTGGTGGTATTGGTGGTGGTATTTTTGGTGGTGGTTTTTTTGGTGGTGGTATTGGTGGTATTGGTGGTGGTGGTGTTGGTGGTGGTGTTGGTGGTATTGGTATTGGTGGTGGTGGTGGTGGTGGTGGTATTGGGGATGGTAGTATTGGTGGTGGTGGTGATGGCATTGGTGGTATTGATGGCGGTATTGGTATTGGTATTGGTGGTGGTGGTTTTGGTGGTGGTATTGGTATTGGTGGTGGTATTGGTATTGGTGGTGGTGGTATTGGTGGTTGTGGTGGTATTACTGTTGGGGTATTGGTGGTGGTATTGGTGGTGGTATTGGTAGTATTGGTGGTGGTATTGGTATTGGTGGTGGTTGTATTGGTGTTGGTGGTATTGGTATTGGTGGTGGTGTTGATGGTGGTGGTGTTGGTGGCGGTGGTATTGATATAGGTGGAAGTGGTGGTATTGGTGTTGCGGTTATTGGTGGTGGTATTGGTAGTGGTGGTGGTATTGGTGGTCGTGATATTGGTGGTGGTATTGGTAGTGGTGGTGGTATTGATGGTGGTATTAGTGGTGGTATTGGTGGTTGTGGTATTGGTGGTGATGGTGGTAGTATTGGTGATGGCTGTGGTATTGGTGGTGGTGGTATTGGTGGTGGTGGTATTGGTGGTGGTATTGGTAGTGGTGATATTGGTGGTGGTATTGGTAGTGCTGGTGGTATTGGTGGTGGTGGTGGTATTAGTGGTGGTCTTGGTGATTGGGGTATTGGTGGTGATGGTGTTATTGGTGGTGGTATTGGTGGTGGTGGTGGTATTGGTGGTGATATTGGTGGTGGTTGTGGTATTGGTGGTGATGGTATTGGTATTGGTGGTAGTGGTATTTATGGTGGTGGTGGTTTTAGTGGTGGCAGTGGTATTGGTGGTGGTATTTTTGGTATTGGTGGTGGAATTGGTGATATTGGTGGTGGTATTAGTATTGGCGGTGGTGGTATTGGTGGTGTTGGTGGTATTGGTGGTGGTGGTGGTATTTGTGGTGGTGGTGATATTGATGGTATTGGTGGTGATGGTGGTATTGGTGGATTTGGTGGTGGTGGTGGTATTGGTGGTGGTGGTGGTATTGGTATTGGTGGTGGTATTGGTATTGGTGGTGGTATTGATGGTGGTGGTACTGGTGGTGGTGGTATTGGAGGTATTGGTGGTGGTGGTATTGGTGTTGGTCGTGGTATTGGTTGTGGTATTGGTGGTGGTGGGGGTATAGGTGGTGGTAGTATTGGTGGTGGTACTTGTGGTGGTATTGGTAGTGGTGGTATTGGTGGTGGTATTGATGGTGGTGGTACTGGTGGTGGTATTGGAGGTATTGGTGGTGGTGGTGTTGGTGGTGGTGGTATTGGTGGTGATATTGGTGGTGGTGGTGGTATTGGTGGTGGTTGTATTGGTGGTGGTGGTTTTGGTATTGGTGGTGGTGTTGGTGGTGGTGGTGTTGGTGGCAGTGGTATTGATATAGATGGTAGTGGTGGTATTGGTGTTGCTGGTATTGGTGGTGGTATTGGTGGTGGTGGTATTGGTGGTGGTGGTGGTATTGGTGGTGGTGATATTGGTGGTGGTATTGGTGGTGGTGGTATTGGTGGTGGTGGTGGTGGTATTGGTGGTGGTGGTGGTATTAGTGGTGGCATTGATGGTGGTATTGGTGGTTGTGATATTGGTGGTGTTGGTGGTAGTATTGGTGGTGGTATTGGTGGGGTATTGGTGGTGGTGGTATTGCTGGTGGTGGTGGTATTGGTAGTGGTGATATTGGTAGTGGTATTGGTAGTAGTGGTGGTATTGGTGGTGGTATTAATGGTGGCATTGGTGGTTGTGGTATTGGTGGTGATGGTGGTATTGGTGGTGGGGGTGGTATTGGTGGTGGTATCAGCGGTGGTATTGGTGGTGATGGTATTGGTATTGGTGGTGGTGGTATTGGTATTGGTATTGGTGGTGGTGGTGGTATTGGTGCTGTTGGTGGTGGTGGTATTGGTGGTGGTATTTTGGGTGGTGGTATTTTTGGATGGTGGTATTGGTGGTATTGGTGGTATTGGTGGTGGTATTGGTGGTGGTATTGGAGATGGTAGTATTGGTGGTGGTGGTGATGGCATTTGTGGTATTGATGGTGGTGGTATTGTTGGTGGTCGTGGTATTGGTGGCGGTATTGGTATTGGTATTGGTGGTGGTGGTTTTGGTGGTGGTATTGGTATTGGTGGTGGTATTGGTATTGGTGGTGGGGGTATTGGTGGTGGTATTGCTGTTGGGGTATTGGTGGTGGTATTGGTGGTTGTGGTGGTATTGCTGTTGGGGTATTGGTGGTGGTGGTATTGGTGGTGGTATTGGTGGTGGTGGTGGTATTGGTGGTATTGGTGGTGGTTGTATTGGTGGTGGTTGTATTGGTGGTGGTGGTATTGGTATGTGGTGTTGATGGTGGTGGTGTTGGGGGCGGTGGTAGTGGTGGTATTGGTGTTGATGTGATTGGTGGTGGTGGTGGTGGTATTGGTAGTGGTATTGGTGGTTGTGATATTGGTGGTGGTATTGGTAGTGGTGGTGGTATTGATGGTGGTATTAGTGGTGGTATTGGTGGTTGTGGTATTGGTGGTGATGGTGGTAGTATTGGTGATGGCTGTGGTATTGGTGGTGGTGGTATTGGTGGTGGTGGTATTGGTGGTGGTGGTGGTAGTGGTGATATTGGTGGTGGTATTGGTAGTGCTGGTGGTATTGGTGGTGGTGGTGGTATTAGTGGTGGTATTGGTGGTTGGGATATTGGTGGTGATGGTGGTATTGGTGGTTGTTGTGGTATTGGTGGTGATGGTATTGTTGGTGGTGGTATTGATGGTGGTGGTGGTATTTTTGGTATTGGTGGTATTGGTGGTGGCGGTATTAGTATTGGTGGTGGTATTGGTATTGGTGGTGGTATTGATGGTATTGGTGGTGATGGTGGTATTGGTGGTTTTGGTGGTGGTATTGGTGGTGGTAGTGGTATTGGTATTGGTGGTGGTATTGGTATTGGTGGTGGTATTGGTATTGGTGGTGGTGGTATTGGTATTGGTGGTATTGGTGGTGGTATTGATGGTGGTGGTACTGGTGGTGGTGGTATTGGAGGTATTGGTGGTGGTGGTATTGGTGTCGGTGGTGGTATTGGTTGTGGTATTGGTGGTGGTATTGCTGGTGGTATTGGTGGTGGTGGGGGTATAGGAGGTGGTAGTATTGGTGGTGGTACTTGTGGTGGTATTGGTAATGGTGGTATTGGTGGTGGTATTGATGGTGGTGGTACTGGTGGTGGTGGTATTGGAGGTATTGGTGGTGGTGGTATTGGTGGTGGTGGTATTGGTGGTGGTTGTATTGGTGGTGGTGGTTTTGGTATTGGTGGTGGTGTTGGTGGTGTTGGTGTTGGTGGCAGTGGTATTGATATAGGTGGTAGTGGTGGTATTGGTGGTGGTATTGGTGGTGGTGATATTGGTGGTGGTGGTGGTATTGGTGGTGGTGATATTGGTGGTGGTATTGGTAGTGGTGGTGGTATTGGTGGTGGTGGTATTAGTGGTGGCATTGGTGGTGGTATTGGTGGTTGTGATATTGGTGGTGATGGTGGTAGTATTGGTGGTGGTATTAGTGGGGTATTGGTGGTGGTGGAATTGGTGGTGGTGGTGGTATTGGTAGTGGTGATATTGGTTGTGGTATTGGTAGTGGTGGTGGTATTGGTGGTGGTATTAATGGTGGCATTGGTGGTTGTGGTATTGGTGGTGATGGTGGTATTGGTGGTGGGGGTGGTATTGGTGGTGGTATTGGTGGTGGTATTGGTGGTGATGTGATTGGTGGTGTTGGTATTGGTGGTGGTGGTGGTATTGGAGCTGTTGGTGGTGGTGGGATTGGTGGTGGTGGTTTTGGTGGTGGTATTTTGGGTGGTGGTATTTTTGGTGGTGGTATTGGTGGTATTGGTGGTGGTGGTGTTGGTGGTGGTATTGGTGGTGGTATTGGTGGTGGTATTGGAGATGGTAGTATTGGTGGTGGTGGTGATGGCATTTGTGGTATTGATGGTGGTGGTATTGTTGGTGGTCGTGGTATTGGTGGCGGTATTGGTATTGGTGGTGGTGGTTTTGGTGGTGGTATTGGTGGTGTTATTGGTATTGGTGGTGGTTGTGGTATTGCTGTTGGGGTATTGGTGGTGCTATTGGTGGTGGTGGTATTGGTGGTGGTGGTATTGGTGGTGGTGGTGGTATTGGTGGTGGTATGGGTGGTGGTTGTATTGGTGGTGGTGGTATTGGTATTGGTGGTGGTGTTGGTGGTGTTGGTGGCGGTGGTATTGATATAGGTGGTAGTGGTGGTATTGGTGTTGATGTTATTGGTGGTGGTAGTGGTGGTATTGGTAGTGGTGGTGGTATTGGTGGTTGTGATATTGGTGGTGGTATTGGTAGTGGTGGTGGTGGTATTAGTGGTGGTATTGGTGGTTATGGTATTGGTAGTGATGGTGGTAGTATTGGTGGTGGCTGTGGTATTGGTGGTGGTGGTATTGGTGGTGGTGGTGGTATTGAAAGTGGTGATATTGGTGGTGGTATTGGTAGTGTTGGTGGTATTGGTGGTGGTGGTGGTATTAGTGGTGGTATTGGTGGTGATGGTGGTATTGGTGGTGGTGGTGGTATTGGTGGTGGTGATGGTGGTATTGGTGGTGGTATTGGTGGTGGTGGTGGTATTGGTGGTGATGGTATTGGTATTGGTGGTGGTGGTATTGCTGGTGGTGGTATAAGTGGTGGCAGTGGTATTGGTGGTGGTGGTGGTGGTATTTTTGGTATTGGTGGTATTGGTGGTGGTGAAATTGGTATTGGTGGTGATGGTATTGGTGGTGGTGATATTGGTATTGGTGGTATTGGTGGTGGTATTAGGGTGGTGGTGGTATTGGTGGTGTTGGTGGTATTGGTGGTGGTGGTATTGGTGGTGGTGGTGGTATTTGTGGTGGTGTTATTGATGGTATTGGTGGTGATGGTGGTATTGGTGGTCTTGGTGGTGGTGGTGGTATTGGTGGTGGTAGTGGTATTGGTATTGGTAATGGTATTGGTATTGGTGGTGGTATTGGTATTGGTGGTGGTGGTATTGGTGGTGGTGGTATTGGTATTGGTGGTATTAGTGGTGGTGGTGATGGTATTGGTGGTGGTGGTATTGGTGTCAGTGGTGGTATTGGTTGTGGTATTGGCGGTGGTATTGCTGGTGGTATTGGTGGTGGTGGGGGTATTGGTGGTGGTAGTATGGGTGGTGGTACTTGTGGTGATATTGGTAGTGGTGATATTGTGGTGTTGGTATTGGTAGTGGTGGTGGTATTGGTGGTGGTTGTATTGGTGTTGGTGGTATTGGTGGTGATAAGGGTGGTGGTGGTATTGGTGCTGGTGTTGGTGGTGGTATTGATGCTGTTGGTGGTATTGGTGGTGGTGATATTGGTGGTGGTGGTATTGGTGGTGGTATTGGTGGTGGTATTGGTGGTAGTGGTGGTATTGGTGATGGTATTGGTGGTGGTGGTGGTATTGGTGTTGGTATTGGTGGTGCTATTGGTGGTGGTATTGGTGGCATTGGTGGTGGTGGTTTTGGTATTGGTGTTGGTGGTATTGGCGGTGATGATATTGGTATTGGTGGTATTGATGGTGGTATTTGTACTGGCAGTAGTCGTATTGGATTGGTTGTGTTGGTGTTTGTTGGTATTGGTGGTAGTGGTGGTGGTATTGGTGGTGGTGTGGTGGTATTGGTGGTGGTGGTGGTGGTGGTATTGCTGGTGGTGGTAGTATTAGTGGTGGCAGTGGTATTGGTGGTGGTGGTGGTGGTATTTTTGGTATTGGTGGTATTGGTGGTGGTGAAATTGGTATTGGTGGTGATGGTATTGGTGGTGGTGATATTGGTATTGGTGGTATTGGTGGTGGTATTAGTATTGGTGGTGGTGGTATTGGTGGTGGTGTTTGTGGTATTGGTGGTGGTGGTATTGGTGGTGGTATTTGTGGTGGTGTTATTGATGGTATTGGTGGTGATGGTGGTATTGGTGGTTTTGGTGGTGGTGGTGGTATTGGTGGTGGTAGTGGTATTGGTATTGGTAGTGGTATTGGTATTGGTATTGGTGGTGGTATTGGTATTGGTGGTGGTGGTATTGGTGGTGGTGGTATTGGTATTGGTGGTATTAGTGGTGGTGGTGATGGTATTGGTGGTGGTGGTATTGGTGTCAGTGGTGGTATTGGTTGTGGTATTGATGGTGGTATTGCTGGTGGTATTGGTGGTGGTGGGGGTATTGGTGGTGGTAGTATGAGTGGTGGTACTTGTGGTGATATTGGTAGTGGTGATATTGTGGTGTTGGTATTGGTAGTGGTGGTGGTATTGGTGGTGGTTGTATTGGTGTTGGTGGTATTGGTGGTGATAAGGGTGGTGGTGGTATTGGTGCTGGTGTTGGTGGTGGTATTGATGCTGTTGGTGGTATTGGTGGTGGTGATATTGGTGGTGGTGTTATTGGTGGTATTGGTGGTGGTATTGGCGGTGGTATTGGTGGTATTGGTGGTAGTGGTGGTATTGGTGATGGTATTGGTGGTGGTGGTATTGGTGTTGATATTGGTGGTGGTATTGGTTGTGGTGGTGGTATTGGTGGTGGTGGTATTAGTGGTGGCATTGGTGGTGGTATTGGTGGTTGTGATATTGGTGGTGATGGTGGTAGTATTGGTGGTGGTATTGGTGGGGTATTGGTGGTGGTGGAATTGGTGGTGGTGGTGGTATTGGTAGTGGTGATATTGGTTGTGGTATTGGTAGTGGTGGTGGTATTGGTGGTGGTATTAATGGTGGCATTGGTGGTTGTGGTATTGGTGGTGATGGTGGTATTGGTGGTGGGGGTGGTATTGGTGGTGGTATTGGTGGTGGTATTGGTGGTGATGGTATTGGTGGTGTTGGTATTGGTATTGGTGGTGGTGGTGGTATTGGAGTTGTTGGTGGTGGTGGGATTGGTGGTGGTGGTTTTGGTGGTGGTATTTTGGGTGGTGGTATTTTTGGTGGTGGTATTGGTGGTATTGGTGGTGGTGGTGTTGGTGGTGGTATTGATGGTGGTATTGGTGGTGGTATTGGAGATGGTAGTATTGGTGGTGATGGCATTTGTGGTATTGATGGTGGTGGTATTGTTGGTGGTCGTGGTATTGGTGGCGGTATTGGTATTGGTGGTGGTGGTTTTGGTGGTGGTATTGGTGGTGTTATTGGTATTGGTGGTGGTGGTATTGGTGGTGGTGGTGGTATTGCTGTTGGGGTATTGGTGGTGGTATTGGTGGTGGTGGTATTGGTGGTGGTGGTGGTATTGGTGGTGGTATGGGTGGTGGTTGTATTGGTGGTGGTTGTATTGGTGGTGGTGGTATTGGTGGTGGTGGTGTTGGTGGCGGTGGTATTGATATAGGTGGTAGTGGTGGTATTGGTGTTGATGTTATTGGTGGTGGTATTGGTAGTGGTGGTGGTATTGGTGGTTGTGATATTGGTGGTGGTATTGGTAGTGGTGGTGGTATTGGTGGTGGTATTAGTGGTGGTATTGGTGGTTATGTTATTGGTAGTGATGGTGGTAGTATTGGTGGTGGCTGTGGTATTGGTGGTGGTGGTATTGGTGGTGGTGGTGGTATTGAAAGTGGTGATATTGGTGGTGGTATTGGTAGTGTTGGTGGTATTGGTGGTGGTGGTGGTATTAGTGGTGGTATTGGTGGTGATGGTGGTATTGGTGGTGGTATTGGTGGTGGTGGTGGTATTGGTGGTGATGGTATTGGTATTGGTGGTGGTGGTATTGCTGGTGGTGGTATTAGTGGTGGCAGTGGTATTGGTGGTGGTTGTGGTGGTATTTTTGGTATTGGTGGTATTGGTGGTGGTGAAATTGGTATTGGTGGTGATGGTATTGGTGGTGGTGATATTGGTATTGGTGGTATTGGTGGTGGTATTAGTATTGGTGGTGGTGGTATTGGTGGTGTTGGTGGTATTGGTGGTGGTGGTATTGGTGGTGGTGGTGGTATTTGTGGTGGTGTTATTGATGGTATTGGTGGTGATGGTGGTATTGGTGGTTTTGGTGGTGGTGGTGGTATTGGTGGTGGTAGTGGTATTGGTATTGGTAGTGGTATTGGTATTGGTGGTGGTATTGGTATTGGTGGTGGTGGTATTGGTGGTGGTGGTATTGGTATTGGTGGTATTAGTGGTGGTGGTGATGGTATTGGTGGTGGTGGTATTGGTGTCAGTGGTGGTATTGGTTGTGGTATTGGTGGTGGTATTGCTGGTGGTATTGGTGGTGGTGGGGGTATTGGTGGTGGTAGTATGGGTGGTGGTACTTGTGGTGATATTGGTAGTGGTGATATTGTGGTGTTGGTATTGGTAGTGGTGGTGGTATTGGTGGTGGTTGTATTGGTGTTGGTGGTATTGGTGGTGATAAGGGTGGTGGTGGTATTGGTGCTGGTGTTGGTGGTGGTATTGATGCTGTTGGTGGTATTGGTGGTGGTGATATAGGTGGTGGTGGTATTGGTGGTGGTATTGGTGGTGGTATTGGTGGTAGTGGTGGTATTGGTGATGGTATTGGTGGTGGTGGTATTGGTGTTGGTATTGGTGGTGCTATTGGTGGTGGTATTGGTGGCATTGGTGGTGGTGGTTTTGGTATTGGTGTTGGTGGTATTGGCGGTGATGGTATTGGTATTGGTGGTATTGATGGTGGTATTTGTATTGGCAGTAGTCGTATTGGATTGGTTGTGTTGGTGTTTGCTGGTATTGGTGGTAGTGGTGGTGGTATTGGTGGTGGTGTGGTGGTATTGGTGGTGGTGGTATTGGTGGTGCTGGTGGTATTGATGGTGGTGGTATAGATGGTGGTTTTGGTGGTGGTATTGGTGGTGGTGTTATTGGTAGTGATGGTATCGGTAGTGGTGGTTTTGGTGTTGGTGGCATTGGTGGTGGTGTTGGTGGTGGGTTTGGTGTTGGTGGTATTGGTGGTGGTATTGGTGGTGGTGTTATTGGGGGTGGTGGTATTGGTGGTGGTGGTTGTGATGGTTGTTTTGGTGGTGGTATTGGTGGTGGTGGTATTTGTAGTGGTGGTATTGGTTGTGGTGGTGGTGGTATTGGTGGTATTGGTGGTAGAGGTATTGATGATGGTGGTATTGGAGGTGGTGGCATTGGTGGTATTAGTGGTGGTGGCATTGGTGATAGTGGTATTGGTGGTGGTGGTATTGGTGGTGTTGGTGGTGGTGGTGGTATTGGTGGTGGTTGTATTGGTTCTGGTATTGGTGGTGGTTTAGGTGGTGCTATTGATGGTGGTGGTGGTAGTGGTAGTTGTGGTGGTGGTATTGGTGGTGTTGGCGGTATTGATGTTATTGGTGATGGTGGTATTGGTGGTGGTATTGTTGTTGTGAATAAAACAGGCTTTTGAAAACAACCCATCAGGTGGCTTAGTGCAGATGACATGTAACACAGATGTGCTATTGTCAGCTTTAGCCCATTAGCACACGATTATGTGCTACCTGGAATTCACATGACTTAATTTGCTAATCATTTCTAAATCCATTTTACTTGGGGGGATTTGAAACAGACACAAGATAATGCCGGGTTAAAGTGATTGAAAACGGGTGCCCGTGTTATGGGGCGGCCGTGCTGCTTAAAAAACACAAGCGGTTTCAGCTGAAGCAGCATATGTCCGTCCTGCAGTAAGAGAAACTCAATAAAGTAAATATTGCTTACAGACTAAATAACAGGTCCTGTGTAACAACCGAAGTAAAGGGGCCACTGGCCATGGGAGGTTACAAATGAAGACAAGGCCATACTAAGGAGGGACTAACAAGCCTATTAACGAATTCAAAGGCAGCATTTACGAAAGACAATGACACAAGCCAATGAAAAATATGACAGGAGAGTGGGCTCGGCTTCTCTCCCATACTCTACTACAGCAGTCTCGCAGAGCGAGCAGCGCATGCACGCTGCCGCTAGTCTCGACCTAAAAACCTTAGAAAATCACTAAAAAAACAAACGTTACAGGGACGTTATAGATAGGCTCAGGATTTACTCGTACAAAACCAGAGAAATTCAGCTGTTATAGTTAGATGAGCTATAGCTTGCCCTCCCGCAATGCACTGCTTATGACCTCACATATTATACATCACTCATGACATGATCAGTGACATCAGTGGTAGGCTCAATGTGCATTTCAGTGGGGCAGTCACTGTACTCTCTTGCCTTGGTGTCTCGACCTGCGTCTTCTTGTGCCATTGCGATGTTGCTGATGTGGGCGATACTACTGCACTGCTGAGGACAGGGCTGCTTTGCGTAACGAAAATCTCTTCCTCTTCTTCACATTCAACCTTGATTGGATTGGATTCCCTGCTCAGCCGTTCACCCCCTTCATCAACACTTGCAGTTTTTTGGCCGCTAAGGTGCGCCTCCCACTGGATTGTGTGGTGTTTTCTCAAATAGGTTGTTTGGCCTCCGGTACCATAGTTTGTACCAAGCTTACCCCGACTAATACTTGCTCCGCAAATGGAGCATATGGCAATTTTTTGCTACTTCTTGCTAACTGTAAAGAAGTCCCAAACTGGGGAGGTCCACTTTCTGATTCTGGTACCACTGCCAATGTCGGATGAACTGGCAGGAGGTGGGCGTTTTGACATTTGACTCTCTGCAGTACCAACTTCTACCGAGGTGGTTGTGGATGTAGGTCACTGCCGGGACTTTGCAAATATGGCAGCTGGCAGTGGTGGTGGTGGTATTTGTGGTACCACATCCCTCACAGCAGGTTAGGATGGGGTAACGTTGGTCTTCACTGAGGGTGGGCTAACATCCATGATGATTTGCTCATCATCATCTTCCTCCTCTACATCCCTAAATCCAAGGCTTTCAGGAACCTTCCTTTTCCCTAGCCTCTTGTGGCGTGTTAGACTCTCAGACTGAGGCGGGATACAAGTGGTGTCTAGATGATCAGTAAGGGCAGCTTGGAGAAGAAGATGGTGGAGTAGCCCTCCTTTTTCTTGCTGGAGATCTGGAAGACAATGGGTCTTCTGAAAGAGCGGCTTCCTCTACTTCCTCAGCATGAAGCTCAATCTCCTGAACAGCTCCTGCTTCGGGAGGAACTACTATTGCTGGCTGTCCCTGTTGTTGTCCACTTATCTGAGTTTCCTGCAATGAAACTACTTTGTGAAAGAGATAAGTCAAATTCAATGTCACTGCTCTTCGGCATTGCCGTGATTATACTGGCTGTACTGGCTGACTCTGTGACAGACATGGGCTTGGGTCCGTTAGATGCGGGGGTGATTCTCCCAGCTTGGTCCTCGGAGGCCGGTGCGGCAGGCAAAGTTTTTTTTTCCCCAAAAAAGGTCTGGGTTGACATACCAGTGGTGTTAAGCTCCTTCTTCTTATCACCGGCCACTATCTTGGTAGCACCTTTCTTTGGGGCCATCTTGAAACTGTCAGTTGGCAGTGGCACTTAGCTTCAAAAGTTGAAGACATGTCCGTGATGTGTGGTCACGTGTCACATCGTGCACAGACCTTCTGTCTGACAGTACTGTTGGTGATGTTGTCTCTTGTGCACCTAAAAGCAAACAATCAAGAAGAACATAAGTGAAACATGGCATTGATGCTGTTCAATTAGTCGTACAAACAAACAATATAATTTAGTGTGGTCACTAATTACTTAAGTTATTATAAATAATTAACAATACAGTGTACCCACTATCCATTCGTAAAACCACACCAACATAAACTTTCATGGTGTGTACACTCAGGAAGGATAAGAAAGAGCAACAATAACAACATACATATGTAACTGTTTGCTTTATGTGGATCATGTCGGATGTGGCACTCAGGGAGGTGCAGCTGACAAATGATGACAATGGAATAATCCCTAGACAATGAATGCTGTCATGGGCAAAGGGGTTGACGCATTGATGCTAGATTTTATGAAAATGGTTAAAAAAATGTCAAAAATGTTTTTAAAAATTAAACAATTTTTTTTAATGTTCATTACTTTCTTTAAAAACAATTCAATAATTAAACAAAAAAATTAAAATTAAAAAACAAAACAAAAAAAAACATTTAAATAAAAAAAATTATAAATATTAAATAAGTGACATTATTCTCAAGCATATATAATTTATTAAACTGCTACCTCATTTATTTCTCAACCATACATGCAAGCCTATGACAAAGGGCCACACTGGCTGGACGCAAAAAATGGCTGCAGTGTCACAAGGTCATCAACAACAGCAATACTGAGCAAGTCGGCATTGGGAACAAAGAGAAGACATGCAGGCCTATGGCAAAAGCACACTGGCTGCCTACACAAAATGGCCGTCAACCACACTGTCAAACAGTAAGCAAGGAGGCATGGCCACAACAAAGAACACATGCAGGCCTATATCAAAAGAACACTGGCTGCCTACAAAAAATGGCCACCAGCCACATGGTCATGATAACAACAACCAGCAAGAAGGCATGGCCACAACAAAGAAGACATGCAGGTCTATGGCAAAAGCAAACTGACTGGCTACCTAAAATGACCAACAGCCACATGGTCACAACAACAAGCAGGAGGCCTGGAAAACACAGAACACATGCAGGTCTATGGACACTGACTATACACAATGGCCCCTGGCCACACTGCATGGGGAACAAAGACAAATGGTGGCTTACGGCAAACACACTCACACACTGGCCAGACAAAGGAGGCATGGCAACACAGAGAACACAGCATTAATTCAGCAATGCCAAAAATTAAAATTAACAGGGCTAAATGTTTTTAAAACAGCACACATCTTACAAAGGCATTGCCCCACCCTAAACACTATTTGCAGGGAAAAGAATGTGAAACAGACACCACAGAAACAGTTGTTTCATGCACCCATGACTAGTACTGGGCCTACTAGCTGGAATGCCCATTGGCAGACTAGGTCCCACAGTGAATTAAAAGAATATTGTAAATTTATTTAAAAAAACATGGAGAACATTTACTAAACTGTGCTACATTTTTCTGATACAAAATAAGAACAGTTACATGCAAAACATGGCTTGGCCCCTACTGAAACTGCAGGCCACCCCCACCCCAATGCATATAAAAAATTGACTAGAAATTGAAATAAATCCTGGTGTATGCCCTCTATCAAACAAAGAAAACCCTTCTACAACAGATTCTTAACTTATGAAATCTCAAATACAAAGTCCTTAAATCCATTGGTGTATACAGTAGACACAAAGAGTGATCCTTCCAGCTCCAAATCCAAATGAAACGTGACCAGGAGATGGACAAAGCACTGGGAAGAGACTGCTGGACAGGAACATGAAGTTGGAGACTCTTGGGCACTTCCTTCCTGTTGGAAAAAAGTTTATTTTTAAACGTACTCCTCGCCCAAAACACCAATGCTAATGGTCCGTTTGAGGTGCTTTTTTACTCCAAATTGTCATTTCGGGAACATTTAGATTCTTCTCGAAGAGAGAATCTTCCCCAGGTTGCAGCCGTGGTAGATTGTGCTTATTCACGATCGCGTACATCACAAAACATCTGCCGGAGGTCGCTGGCGCAGCCTAAAGCCATGTTAGCGGACACAAAATCTCACTGGAGCTTGCGGGCGGCTAGCAGATCTCATTGCACTTGTGAACGGCTATCAAATCTTGTGGGTGCTCGCGAGCACCCAACAAATCACTCCGGTGTGCGCAAAAAGACATTTCAAGCACAGCAACAAAGAAAAACCCTTTGCTCCATTGTGGAGCTTGGAATTTATCGCTAACTCTACATTCTGCGCAGAACACGGAGTAGCCGAATTCCGCAAACTCCATGAGCAGAGCAGAGTTTTACACCCAGGCCTACCCTGGTGGATTGGGTCCAGGGGCCGAATATGGCCAAATATGAATCAAAGAGAAGGGGTCGTGTGTACCCCTACCCTTAATAACTATATTGGTCCCTGGGACCGAAAACAGCAGGGAGGGGGGCCACATGACCCGTACCCTTCATTAAAGAATGAGGCCATGGGTCGCCATATTGCTTTTTTTTGTGATCCTGCGGGACTCCTACAGGAGAGTAGCTTCTCTTTTAAATTTTGTCCCCGGTCTTCCCCACGGGGCCTAGGTAGGCAGGGTAGCCCTACCCTGCTCCTTATTTAATTATTTTTTGCAACTTCAAGACAAGGGACTCAGTCCCAGAGTCCAGTAGTGGCTGCCAGCAACATTTTTATCATGGTGCTGGCAGCCTATCAGAGCGCTATCTCCTGCAGGAGTCTGACTCCTGCGGGAGCGAGATAGCCTAAGGGAAAAAAGCTCCCTGTGCCAACCATAACGCTCTATTTTTAAATTGGCGCTCCCAAGAGATTCTCAAGAAACTCTCGCGCATCCAATAATCCAGATATGCAAATATTTTAAACCTTATTTTCTCAAAAACTACTGAGCAGATTTACACCAAATCACAAAAAGCACAATCTGCGGACCACGATCTAGCTTCCTGCCAAATTTGGTGGAATTCTGTTAGCAGTATTTGCGGTTGCACTTCTTAAAGAAGTCTATGGAAAATGCATGGGGATTTTAACAGATCCATTAGATGCTCATGCCAAAATGTCGACTCAAAGTAGAATGGCTTTAGATTATCTCCTAGCGACAAAAGGGGGTCTGTAAATGTATGGACTGAATGTGAGTGTTTACCCACCTTCCCAAAACTATGAGATACAACTTTGCTACAGCCATGGCCCTGATACCACCTAGGCACAGCTAGGGGACGTTTCCAGTCCTTAGGGTATGAAGATTTTTTAATCCATTGTTGGTATTCTTCTGATTGTGGTCATCATTTACATTGCTATTAAAATGATCTTGAACATCATCGAGCATATCTGTAAAAATAAAGGCACTGCCAATACTTTTACGCTTGTTATTTCTCTGGATGATGAGGGAAGTTATCAAGATGAAATGAATAAATTGTTCCTGAGATTGCACTCTATTGAATTGCTATAAACCAAAGTTTTTCCACTCAGAAAAAAAGAGGGGCTGTTAAAACATACTTACATCTTTTTGTATTATATTAACCCTTTCGATGCTCATGACGGAATGGTTCCGTCATGAGCATCGGTGCCCTGTGCTCATGACGGAACCATTCCGTCATGAGGCCAGGGAGCACGAAATCCCTCTGCTGCAGACAGCAGAGGGATTTCTATTTCTCCCCTGTGACCTTGGGAGCTGGGGAAGAGCTTCCCCAGCTCCCGAGGCCCCCTCCATGGTGTCTGTGCCATGACGATCAGCGCGCACGTCGCGCTGTCGTCATTGCACAGAAACCGAAACTGAAATGAGCCTGTAGGCTCATTTCAGTTTCACTTTCTATGTGCTCAGGGGCTATCTCAGCCCCCCGGGCATGTAGAAAGACGGGAGAGGTATCATTGGAAAGGGGAGAATCTCCCCTTTCCAATGGTACCACTTCCCAGTGGATCCCTGCTTGGGGATCGCCCCAGGAGGGCGATCCCCAAGCAGGGATCCACCCACTAGACACCAGGGAGGGGGGAGCGGCCCCTTGGGCAAGGGCCTTCGCTCCCCCCATAAAGAAATGGGCACAATTCAGTCTTTCTGCCCCCCCTGGGGGGCAGATAGGGCATTAGCCCCCAATCTGCCCCCCCAGGGGGACAGAAAGCCCACTAAACGCCAGGGATTTTTTTTGGTGCATTTTTTTTAGGGTGGGGGCTGACTGAAATGGGCATGCCAATGCCCCTACCCCCCCACCACCATTACAGCCTTTCTGCCCCCCCCCCGGGTGGCAGAAAGCCCACTTGATGCCAGGGATTTTTTTTCACGCAATTTTTATTAAGGTGGGGGCTGCCCGAAACGGGCACGCCAATGCCCCCACCCCCACCACCATTACAGCCTTTCTGCCCCCCCGGGGGGGCAAAAAGCCCACTAGACGCCAGGGATATTTTGGGGCAAATCTGAATTAGGGTGGGGGCTGCCCAAAATGGGCATGCCAATGCCCCCACCCCTCCCCCACAAAAATTACAGCCTTTCTGCCTCCCCTGGGGGGCAGATGGGGGTAGTAGCCCCCAATCTTCCCCCCGGGGGGGGGCAAAAAGCCCAGTAGACGCCAGGGATTTTTTGGGGCAAATTTTTATTAGGGTGGGGGCATTGGCATGCCCGTTTTTGGCAACCCTTACCCTAATTAAAATTTGCTCAAAAAAATTCCTGGCGTTTAGTAGGCTTTCTGCCCCCCTGGGGGGCAGATGGGGGCATTAGCCCCCAATCTGCACCCCTTGGGGGGGGCAAAAAGCCCACTAGTTGCCAGGGAATTATTTTGGGCAAATTTGAATTAGGGTGGGGGCTGCCCAAAACGGGCATGCCCATGCCCCCACCCCCTCCCCCACAAAAATTACAGCCTTTCTGCCCCCCCTGGGGGGCAGATGGGGGCATTAGCCCCCAATCTTCCCCCCGGGGGCAAAAAGCCCAGTAGACGCCAGGGATTTGTTGGGCAAATTTGAATTAGGGTGGGGGCATTGGCATGCCCGCTTTGAGCAGTCTCACCTAATTAAATTTGCCCCAAAACTCCCTGGCGTCTAGTGGACTTTCAGCCCCTGGGGGCAGATGGAGCACTAGCCCCCAATCTGCACCACCAGGGGTGGGCAAAATACCCACTAGACGCCAGGGATTTTTTTGGGGCAAATTTGAATTAGGGTGGGGCTGCCCAAAACGGGCATGCCCATGCCCCGACCCCCTCCCCAGCACAAATTACAGCCTTTCTGCCCCCCCTGGGGGGCAGATGTGGGCATTAGCCCCCAAACTTCCCCCCGGGGGGGCAAAAAGCCCAATAGACGCCAGGGATTTTTTTGGCAAATTTTAATTAGGGTGGGGGCATTGGCATGCCCGTTTTGGGCAGTCCCCACCCTAATTAAAATTTGCCCAAAAAACTCCCTGGCGTCTAGTGGACTTGCAGCCCCCCCTGGGGGGCAGATGGGGGCATTAGCCCCCAATCTGCCCTGCCGGGGGGGGGGGCAAAAACCCCACCAGACGCCAGGGATTTTTTTGGGCACATTTTAATTAGGGTGGGGACTGCCCAAAATGGGCATTCCAATGCCCCCACCCCCACCAATTACAGCCTTTCTGCCCCCCCTGGGGGGAAGATGGGGCAGTAGCCACCAATCTGCCCCCCCCCGGGGGGGCAAAAAGCCCACTAGACGCCAACAATTACGCTGGCTTTTTTATGTGTGGGTGTGGGGGCTGCCCAGAATGGGCATACCAATGCCCCTACCCCCCACCCGCAACAATTACAGCCTTTCTGCCCCCCCTGGGGGGGAAGATGGGGCAGTAGCCCCCAATCTGCCCCCCCGGGGGAGCAAAAAGCCCACTAGATGCCAACAATTACACTGGCTTTTTTATGTGTGGGTGTGGGGGCTGCCCAGAATGGGCATACCAATGCCCCTACCCCCCACCCACAACAATTACAGCCTTTATGCCCCGCCTGGGGGGAAGATGGGGCAGTAGCCCCCAATATGCCCCCGGGGGCAAAAGCCCACTAGACGCCAGGGATTTTTGGGGCAAATTTTTATTAGGGTGGGGGCATTGGCATGCCCGTTTTTGGCAACCCCACCCTAATTAAAATTTGCTCAAAAAATCCCTGGCGTCTAGTAGGCTTTCTGCCCCCTGGGGGCAGATGGGGGCATTAGCCCATGCCCCCACCCCCTCCCCAGCAAAAATTACAGACTTTCTGCCCCCCCTGGGGGGCAGATGGGGGCATTATCCCCCAATCTTCCCCCCGGGGGGGGCAAAGAGCCCAGTAGACACCAGGGATTTTTTGGGCAAATTTTAGTTAGGGTGGGGGCATTGGCATGCCCATTTTGGGCAGCCCCCACCCTAATTAAAATTTGCCCAAAAAACTCCCTGGCTTCTAGTGGACTTTCAGCCCCCCCTGGGGGGCAGATGGGGGCATTAGCCCCCAATCTGCCCCGCCGGGGGGGGCAAAAAGCCCACTAGATGCCAGGGATTTATGGGGGCAAATTTGAATTAGGATGGGGCTGCCCAAAAGCCGGCAGAGCTAGGGTTCAAAAACTACAGCTAGGCACTTTGCAAAAAAAGGGTCATTTTTCACTGTGAAAATGTGGTGTGTCCACGTTGCATTTTGCGCTGTTTCCTGTCGCGGGCACTAGGCCTACCCACACAAGTGAGGTACCATTTTTCGCAGAAGACCTTGGGGAACGCGGGGTGGGTGGAAGTTTGTGGAACCACGCAGATTCCAGAACTTTCCACCACAGAAAAGTGAGGAAAATGTGTTTTTTTGGACAATTTTTTAGGTTTGCAAGGGATTCTGGGTAACAGAACCTGGTGAGAGCCAGTCAAGTCACCCCATCCTGGATTCCCCTGGGTGTCTAGTTTTCAAAAATGTATAGGTTTGCTAGGTTTCCTTAGGTGCCGGCAGAGCTAGGGTTCAAAAACTACAGCGAGCACTTTGCAAAAAAAGGGTCATTTTTCACTGTGAAAATGTGGTGTGTCCACGTTGCGTTTTGCGCTGTTTCCTGTCGCCGGCACTAGACCTAGCCACACAAGTGAGGTACCATTTTTCTCGGAAGACTTTGGGAAACACGGGGTGGGTGGAATTTTGTGGATCCACGCAGATTCCAGAACTTTCCACCACAGAAAACTGAGGAAAATGTGGTTTTTTTGACAATTTTTTAGGTTTGCAAGGGATTCTGGGTACCAGAACCTGGTGAGAGCCAGTCAAGTCACCCCATCCTGGATTCCCTGGGTGTCTAGTTTTCAAAAATGTATAGGTTTGCTAGGTTTCCCTAGGTGCCGACAGAGCTAGGGTTCAAAAACTATAGCTAGGCACTTTGCAAAAAAAGGGTCATTTTTCACTGTGAAAATGTGGTGTGTCCACGTTGCGTTTTGGGCCGTTTCCTGTCGCGGGCACTAGGCCTACCCACACAAGTGGGGTACTGTTTTTCTCGGAAGACTTTGGGGAATGCGGGGTGGGTGGAATTTTGTGGATCCACGCAGATTCCAGAACTTTCCACCACAGAAAAGTGAGGAAAATGTTTTTTTTTGGACAATTTTTTAGGTTTGCAAGGGATTCTGGGTAACAGAACAAGGTGAGAGCCAGTCAAGTCACCCCATCCTGGATTCCCCTGGGTGTCTAGTTTTCAAAAATGTATAGGTTTGCTAGGTTTCCCTTGGTGCCGGCAGAGCTAGGGTTCAAATACTACAGCTAGGCACTTTGCAAAAAAGGGTAATTTTTCACTGTGAAAATGTGGTGTGTCCACGTTGCGTTTTGGGCCGTTTCCTGTTGCGGGCACTAGGCCTACCCACACAAGTGAGGTACCATTTTTATCGGGAGACTTAGGGTAACACAAAAGTGTAGAGCAACTGTTATTATCTATTGACTTTCAATGCATTTCTGCCTTCCAAATGAAAGACAATGTGTAAAAAGAAGTCATTTTGAAAAATGACCTATAATTCTCATGCTAGTATGGGTACTCCCAATTTCGGAAATGTGCAAATATCTACTGTTTCTAAACTCTGTATTTTGTTCCCATTTCAGAAATACATAGGTGTCTTTCATACCGATTTTTCCATGTATAAATTTTCCCAGAATAATTGCTATATACCCGGGACATAATAAAAAACCATTGCAAGACGCTGCTCAGTTATTGGCTCTGGGTTCGTCGGGTTCTTGGTGAACCTACAAGTCGTATATATCACCACAACCAGAAAGGTCCAGCGGATGTAATGGTATGTTGCTTTCAAATATCTGTCATAATTAGAAGAAGTTACAGGTGAAAACGTTGACACAAATGGCTGTTTTTTTCAACTAATTTTCAATTTTTCCTATATTTAACTGTTTGTGTCTATAAAGAAAACTTGAAGGATCTACACAAATGACCCCTTGCTGACTTCAGAATTTTGTCTACTTTTCAGAAATGTATGGCTTTCCAGGATCCATTATTGCTTTCATACCCATTTCTACCATTAACTGGAAGGAGGTTGAAAGCACAAAAAATAGCAAAAATAGGCTACGTCCCAGAAAAATGCCAAAACTGTGTACAACATTTTGGTTTTCTGACAAAAGTCTGCTTGTCCCTGAAAGCTGAGAAGATGGTGATTTCAGCACCACAACCCCTTTTTTGATGCCATTTGCAGGGAAAAAACCAGATGCTTTCATCTGTAGCCCTTTTTTCGCATTTTTCCACAAAAAAACAAAATTTAGCTGTATTTTGGCTAATTTCTGGGACCCCTCCAGGGGAATCCACAAACCCTGGGTACCTTTAGAATCCCCATGATGTTGGAAAAAAGGAAGCAAATTTGGCATGGATACCTTATGTGGTCAAAAAGTTACAGGGGCCTAAGCGCAAACTACCCCAAATAGCCAAAAAAAGGCTTAGCACAGGAGGGGAAAAGGCCTAGCAGCGAAGGGGTTAAGATATATCTATGAAGAGAAAGGTTAACAACTGTGTATGTAAACACAAATGTATCCACTAATAATCAAATATGAATGTTGTCTTCCATTAGTCTGAAACTTCTTTATGGCATTGTATTTTTCACAAACCTTTCATGGCCTTAAGTCCAAAGTCATAATGTTCCATGTTGTACATTGCTCATTTTCCAGTAGTTTAACCGTGTTTTCAAACCTGGAAAGGGAAGCAGGATTTTGTGAAAATGGTGGAGCCAGTATTGTATACTTGAATAATATCACTCCTCCAAGGCCGTCCTGCTCTTCCTTGAAGAGAAGATCCTGACACCTGCACATTACATAGGTGTTCACTGGAGAATAACAAGTTTCTGACAGGTGGTCATCTGCATTGACTTGCATTGAGAGAAAATAGTATATATATTAGGTTGTTTTTACATAGTTTAACGTAGCTCCAACTGACCATTTTCTAGTGAGAGCTCTAGTCAGTTGCAATGACAACCACCTTTTGATTTTACTTTGCTGCTTGTGGTTTTGCATTAATTGCTAAACAGGCTTTAGGCTTTCCAACATTTGGAATTTTTCATTTTTAACACTACTCCAATGCCAATCTGCCAGCATTCTTCAAGATTTGGTTCACCATGTGAACTATGGCACTCTGAGGCAGGACTAGTGCCCAAACGTGCAGAAAGGTTCACCACATTCTGGGAGAAAAATATCAGTATACATTGAACATTGATTTTACTTTTTTCCAAAGATAGATCCGCTGATCTGGGACATTCTCTTGGGTAAAAAGTGTAAACAGGTATGCCTTGCCACCATGGAGTGCTGATCATAGCCTCACTGTTGCTTTTCACCAAAGCAGTGATGGAGCAAGGATTCAAGAAAATGAAACTTGCTCGGAGAAAATCCTCCATTAACTTTCACTAATCGTTAAAACTGTAGATGAGACGAAACTAATATACACCAGACACCGACACATGGGGAGAAAAGCTTATGCATGCTTAAATTAATGAGGAATAAAATGCAACGCGACTAAAACCTGCTTTAATTTGCGAAAACGCTTTGCACATGTGCAAACCTGAATTACGTAGAGATAATGTGACTAACTCGCTTTGAGAGGGGAAAACCTCACGCATGCGCAAGAAAGACTAACATGTGGTCTTAATGTACCGCATGCCCGGCATCTCTTTGCTTGAATTTAAAAGAAAGCTGCTGTTGTTATTGCTTTTGCCCAGAGAGATAATAATAACATGGGATAGAGTAGAAGTGGGTGGTGAACAGTGAGAATTATATGTTTAAGAAAATAACATCTGTTTATGATTCCTTTATTAATAGTGTGCATTCGGGCCTGCTAAAGCATAACGGAAAAAGAAAATGGCGACGGATAACCAAAAGTTGCGCATGCTCAGTGAATTCATGATGTGACCCGGTGACCGAAAGAGCTGAATGACTGCCAAATATCAAGGACAGAAGACATGAGAAAAAGAAGACATGTATCACTCGTCTATGTAGCCTGAATTGAATGAATTATTACAATGGCAACAATATATGCATGGGAAGAGGACAACATGAATGAGCTAAAGGGGAAGGGCTAGCAAACAATAAGTACCTTAATAAAAATGAATATGTCAGCATGGTGTGACGAAAACTCCCCTAGCCCCGTCCAATCATATTCCATATTTTAGTAAAATTTGCAACTCTTGAGGGTGGGACATGTAGAAATAAAGACTATAACTAGAGTAACTTAAGTTAAGTTAAGTGCTCATCGACGCTGAGAGAGACGAGTGTGCTGCATCGAGAGAGAGCATCAAGATCATCATAGAGAGAGAGAGGCGAGAGCAGACTGGGAAGATTCAGATCCGAAACGACAGCCTGATTAGACTCAAAGATTGCGGAAGAATATCGAGGAGGGAGACAGTGTAAGAGAGGGAATCGCCCTGGTACGTCGGGTTTGTAGTAAGTATCAGCCCTGTCCCAATCCTGTCCTATAGTCTTTGTCTCCTGATTCTAAGTCAGGGGACCCCCACCATTCCTTTGGCCAGAGGGGTGGTTTTCCGGTCATCTCTATTAGGTAAATGTCATTCTGTCTCAAAAATTTGCATATTTCTTTGCAAATGTATGTTAATATGTGTCTTTTGTCTCTACATCTATCCACTCTTATGCATTGATTTGTTGAATGGGGTTGTGTAATTGAATGTATTTGCTAAATGAATTTTCTCTCTCTCGTTGAAGAATGATGGAGTTTGCACTGTTAAATCTGTATTGATGAGCGTTCAACTTTATGACTGAAATTTTAGATAAAGCTTATGAATCTTAATCCGAGTCTGTGGTTATTTCACTAAGAACTGTGAATTAGTTAAGAAATTGTTAATTCTCCTACGTCCTGCTAGGTGCTCTGGACCCTAATATCACCGATATAAACGACCGATACTTGTTAGATCTTATGCTTACTTTAGCCTGTAAAATCATTCTGAATAAGTGGAAAAACTTTAAAGAGGTCTCATTCAGGATGTGGCAGGAGTGGCTAACCTTCCTCAGAGGGGCAGACAATGTGGCGCTTCATGCCTCTCCATGGCGAAATTCACACAGGAAACTATGGAACACCCTGGACGCTCATTCTTTCACATTTGATCCACCGTGAGAGGATCTAACCCCTCACAAGGCCCTAATTATAGGAGACTACATTCGTAAATCACGTATTTGTAATGTACTGTATTGCCCCTAACGTGTACGTATAACTGTAACCGTTTGATATGTCCGTATTGTAGTGTATTGTACTCCTTTAGCACAACTATGACGACTATCAGTGCTTGATACACTAAAGGCCGACCATGTCTGTTGTCTCTAAAGCTTCACTGTATTTCACCTGACACAGCACTTGAGTAGCTATTATTATTACTTATTTATTTATTTCTCTCTCCCTCTCTCTATCTTTCCTTCTATCTCTCTCTATCTCTACATTTGATTTGATTTCCACCGACTTACTTTGTATTTCACATGACTTAACAGCAACGTAACTTTCGTAGATTAATTTCTTGATCTAATATGTTGCATCATTACTGTGTCTCACTTTTTGTTCCTTCCTTGAATTTCAATAAAAACGATTTGAAATAAAAAGAAATTGTTAATATCACCATCAACTAACTCAACTAATGGTCCATCGACCAGAGGAAGGGGTGTTGATTCGTGAAGATTAGTTAGGTATTGTAATGGTATTTTAACCCGATTTGTGGTTACAGGGAATTAACTAATCAGAGCTTAAGTGAATTATAAAACTTGACCCCCCAGCGAATCGACCAGGGAGTGTGGATGAGCATTTTGGATAAATGTATATGGGCCCATTGAAATATTCAGTTTTTTTTGTGAAATATTCAACCCTGGCCGTCCGCTGGATCAGTTTTTCCGGTAGCAGAGTTATGATTATTATTGATTAGTTTGGTGATTATTGACTATTGATTATTGATCATTACCTACATGTTTAACATTAGGAGTTAGTGTCGCATTTTATGTTGTCTGGAAGTACAGGTACGGAGATACCTGGGAATCCCGGGAATGGAATTTAGAAGAGTGTGGTAAGGAAATCACACTGCAGAAGGTTACTCGTCTGTTGTCATAATACCTAAAAGCTACGGAGGGCTGTAGGTGTTATATCAGGGACTATATCGTATAAGAGCAGAGAGTGAGTGATAGCGAAGGGTCCACCTGTGAAACTTTGGCCTTACCCAAAGGAGGAGTTTCCCTAGAGGAGTAATAGGTCCTCCCCGAGCTTAAGTGAAGGGCAAACAGTGGTTTTTACTTGCAGTGTAATGAAGTACTTTCTCTTTGAAGCAAGTGAATAAACTATCTTTGAATTAGCGGAGCAGACAGAGTAGCGCTGTTTTTACGTTGTTACTAACAGAAAATTATAAAGAAAAATTAGAAAATACATTGTCGTATTACCTTGTGAAGGGAGGGTCAGTAGTAGGAGTAATACTGACGTCACAAAGAGCCGCGCTGGTATTGGTTGAGACAGCGGGCGTGTAACAAGTGCAGATTGTAAAGGGAGGGTCAGTAGTAGGAGTAATACTGACGTCATAAAGAGCCGCGCTGGCATTGGTCAGACAAGTGGGTGTGTTGAAAGCTCTAATTGGCTGGTAGTCAAGAACCGCACTGGTATTGGTTGCGGAAGAGAATACGTAGTGAGCCCTGATTGGACTGTTGGTGTGAGTCGCGCTGGTATAGGACGAGTGTTGGCAAATAGGATACATGAAAAATACGGAAGAGTCTCTAGGTTTTGCCTGCTGAAACAATTAGTCACAGGGATCGGAAGAATGAAGCTGATTAATAAAATCAAAAGTTTCTTTAAAAAAGATAAATGTGTAGTAACCAGAGAAGGAATTCTTATGCCACCTCCTAACACGCCTGCTTCCTTTATGATGATGGAACGAGGATACCATACATGTGTCTGGTTGGAAAATTGGGTAGAGTATACAAAAGGTGATGGTGTTCTAGCTTTCCATGAACATTGTAAGTTTAATGTAAGGATTCTTCAGAATTTGAGAAATCGGATGAATTCATTAGAACCAAGTCCTAGGTTAACGCAGTATGAAGCTTTAGAGGAATGGGAAACTGAAGCATTTGAACGAGAAAAATACAGCGGAGGTAGAAGAATAAATAGAGGGTGTAGGAGAGTAGGATCTGCTTCTTATAGTTACCCCCACTTTTTGCTGATGTTTCACTGTTTTTCGACTTAGCCAGACTGAGGCCCTGCTAATCAGGACCCCAGTCTATCTGCTTTCTACTCTAAATTGATTGTAGGTACTTTAGGTACCCTCCAGATTGGATTCTGGGGTACCCTTATAAGTCCCTAGTATATGGTATACTATATCCCCAGGGCATAGGCACACCAGAGGCCTACCAGGGGCTGCAGCATGTATTGTGCCACCCCTGGGAAGCCTTTTAAAATGACACAGCAGGTCTGCTACAGCAGCCTGTGTAAGGTGGTATATGCACCCCTTACTGAGATATAGGTTCCCTACATCTCTCCATATCACTGCACATGTAAACCTATCAGTCACCCCTATGGCAAGCCTTAACAATCCTGAAGGCAGGGTGCTGGGTTTCATGTGAGAGGGTGCCCATGCATGAGCAGAGCCCCTCTGCAGCTTTCGGAATCTTCATTCCAGGGTTGTTTGTGATGCAGCCAGACCATATACTCTTAACTGCATTATAACCTCGCTGTAAATGCTAACTTGAGAATGGCTGCATGTAAACATGTCGTGTTTGGTGTAAAACACCTTGGAATCATACCTCCACCCCAGTAACTGGGGTGGGAGGTATGATTCCACCCTACTAGAGGGAGAAACATGGCACCACCGGTACACCCGGTACCAGCTTAACAGAACCCTGGCATCACAAAATGGATGCTGCAGCCACAGACACAAGTCTGCCCTCCTGCTGCTGGATGAAACTCCGGCAGGGGAGGCCTGGACAATAGGTTTCCTGTCACAGGGAGGTGTGACCACCTCCCAGACAGGCTTTAGTGTATTGGGGCTGGGTGGGTGCACTTCAAGAGTGCTTTGAAGTCTGCACTGGGGGCACATTTGGTGTCCCTGTGCATAGTCCAGCTCAAACCGGTTGCAGGGGCTACCAGCCCCTGCTCTGGCGTGAAACTGGACAAAGGAAATGGGTGTAGCCACCCCTCTTTCCTGACCCTCCCATAGGTGGGTCCCCAGAGTTTGTCCCACCCCTTCCTTGGGTATAAAGTAGGAACCCCTGACTACAGGACTTTAGATTACACCTGGACTAAACTCTGACACAGAAACCAAGTACTTCAATGATCTACACTACGCTGGATGACTGAAGAATCTCCCCTGGAGTAAAGGAGTTACTCCCCTGAAAGGCAGGCACCTTTAATGCAACTGACCGGTTGGCATCTCCGAAGCTCCGACGGACTCCAAAGAACATTGCCACACAGGAGGTGGGTTCATGAGGTCTCTGAGGTTGATCTGTGCCCACAGCAAGTCTGAGGCCCGTATCCCTCGTGGAGACCGTGCAACCCAAACCCCTGGACACCGCGACCATTTACAGAAGCATCAGCTTTCCGGAAACCCCTGAGGCTGAGCTTTGGCTTACTTGTAGCCCTGACCCCGAGCAGTAATTGCACTGAAGATTGCTGGCCTACACTCAATGAGTGTTCCGTGGGCCGCCATTTTGTGATTCGTTGCGAGGTCCCTTTGCGATTCCTGGTCCGTTGACCTGTGGGTCCCCAAGAAGGCAACTCTAACTTTTATTGGGCTTCCCTGGTTTCTCCGGACAAGCCCTGACTCTCCATTGGAGAGTCCCCAGGACCTTGCTGGTCAGCACAGAAGCATCTTTTCTTTGCCTGCGTGGGTTGCTGTTGCCAAGGCTTGTTGTGCTCAATCCGAGCACCAACACCGCAGCACTTGACATCCTTTGTGAGACAGCTCGAATCCGGCTCCTGGTTGTCCTTGACATCTCCGGGACCCTGTGGCTGCAGAGTCAAGCTTCACCTCTTTGCACCTGAAGCACCCGACATCGGTGGGCATTCGATTGCTCCGCTCCTGGTCACTAGCTAGTGACCCAGACTCTGTCCCCTCTGCTTTCAGGTTCTTCACATCTTTGATCCAGGCTTGGATCATCCCGGACACTTTTCTTCTTCACGGCAGCAGCACTTTGCAGCAGATCGCCATTGAAAACAACGACGATTCCCGACACCCTTTGACACCTATGCACCCGGCTTCCCTGGGTGAGGTAACTCGAGTACTACGGTGCTCCCGTGGGTGTTGGCCCTAGAACCCCTTAAGTCTAAAGGGGTTTTCTCAAAGTCCTCTTCTAAGTGTCCTTTTGCTTTAATATTCCAACCGCGACTTTCCTCATAGAATCCTACGGCGCTCGCGGCTGTGTTCTCACACTGCACACGTCCCCCGTGGGTCTCCTGTGTCACTACCTTGGGTGGTTCCTTGGGGTCCCAGCGATTCTACGTGCTCTAGGCACTGTGTCTAGTCAAGTCGTGGTTCTTATACCACTTTCTTAATATATGGTTTGGTCCCCGCTGGGGCCCATTGTATATTGTGCTATTTACTGTTGTTTTAATACTGTGATATTGTGTATCTTGGACTCTAATCTCATAAAGAGATTAGTAGTTAGTGTTTAGAAATAAATACATATATTTTATATATATACCTTGTGTGGTTCTCCTTTCATTTGGTCATTCAAGAGGTTATAATCTGGTAAACCAAGCTGCTTTACACTCCTTCAAGACTTAGCCTGAAGGCTGCTCTCCATAGCTACCACTAGGATAGCTTTCAATAAAGGTTGTCTTTAAACCTCTCATCAATAAGGGTCGTTTGGACTGGTGCAAGGTGCCCACTATAACTAGTGGACAGCATATGCCAGGCCAACTTCTCACATTGATGTGCAGCGTGTGGGATTCAAGCTTGCTATTGCTTTACCAGATAATCTCTTTGAGTGACTAACTGAAAACCACTGTAGGTACATAGGTACATATAAATCAAGTTTAGAATACAGTAAGTTCTACTGAACTTAGAGTTGTGAGTCAAGGGCTTAGCACACCCTTGCTACAACTCAAGAAAGTTTAGTAGGCCCCACTAGAGTAGGTAGGTGCATACACCACACCACACTAGTCATGTCTTCAAGGGCAGAAACCAGTGGGTCTCTCCCAACTAAGTATGACCATGTCTCATACCAAGAATTGAGGACTATGTGTGCCTCTAGGAAATTGAAAAATGGGAAAAGCCCAACCGCCCAACATCTCATAAAGATGTTGCTTGAAGATGACCTCAGAAAGACCCCAGGGTCTGATGAGGTTGACAAAGGGGATGGGGCAGCAGAAGAGGAAAGGCCAGGTAGTGAACACTACTATGACCCAGACTCTGATGCTGGCCAGGGGGATCAAAATGATTCCAACCTGGAAAATCCAATTCTTCCTGAAGGTGAGGAAGGAGACCCCAGTGGGGCTCTCTTTACCCCACCTGGAAGGGTTAATAGTCTACCCAGAAGATCCAGATCTCCTTCTCTGGAATCTAACCATTCTGGTACGTCTATAGGGTCCTCTGCTTCTCATAAAAGGGCATCCTCTTATGAGAAGAAATGCCAACTGCTTGAGTTTGAGAGAGCTAAGCTCAGAATCAAGAGAGAGCAATTGGCCTTAGACAGGGAATCCCTGGAGCTTCAGAGAGCTTCTCAGAAATTGGGACTAGGGTCCCATGGTGGCAGCAGCAGTGTCCCTAGAGGTAGAGCTCATACTCATGACCATAGGAAACTGAACAAGATTGTCCCTCCCTACCAGAGTGGGGATGACATCCACAAATGGATAGCTGCACTTGAGAGGGCCTGTAAGGTTCAGAGGTTCCCTCAGGAGCAGTGGCCACAATCTTGTGGCACTCCTTTGCAGACAAAGGTAGAGACAAGCTCCTCACTGTAAGAGAAGAGAATACTGACAACTACAAAGTCCTGAAGAGTGCTCGGATTAAGGGGTTTGGCCTAACCACTGAACAATACAGGTTAAAGTTCAGAGATACCCAAAAGGCACAGACTCAGGACTGGGTTGACTATGTTGATTGTGCTACTAAGGCTCTGGAAGGCTGGTTACTTGGCAGTAAGGTGTGTGATTTCAAAGGATTGTATAATTTAATCATGAGAGAGCAGATCCTTAACAACTGTCAAAATCAACTGTTGCATCAGTACCTGGTGGACTCTGATCTGACCTCTCTCCAAGAATTGGGTCAGAAGGCAGACAAGTGGGTCAGAACCAGGGTGAGGCAGAAGGTTCAGAACCAAGGTGGTGACTCTAAGAAGCCAGATTCTAAGAACTCTGATAAGGGTGGGGAGAAGGGTAAAGACCAGAAGTCTTCTCAAGGGCCCCAAAAATCTGCATCTGGTGGGGAGTCCCAATCTAACAAAGGAAAAGGCCAAAAGAAACCATGGTGTAAAATCTGTAGGCAGAAAACCCATTGGACTAGTGATTGTACCAAGACCAAAGACTCAACTCCAGCCACCATTGCCCCTAAGGCAACTGTTCCCCCTAGTTCAGCTCCAAGTGGTGGTGTTCCAAATAAGGGTGTAGTAGGGTTAACCCTGGGATCTGAGATGGACTCTGCCTAGTCAGAGTTCCAACTCAGGCTGTACTGATCTGTGATGGAGGCATGGATATGTCCTCCTATGTGAGTCCCAGTAATCTGGGAAAATACAGACAGCAGCCCTTAATTAATGGAAGAGAGGCTTTGGTATTCAGGGACACAGGAGCAAGTGTCACAATGGTGACAAAAGATCTTGTAGCCCCTGAGCAGATCATACTTGGTGAAATGTACCAAGTGACCAACGCTAGCAATGTCAGGACAGACCATTCCCTGGCAGTTGTTAATTTCTCCTGGGGAGGGGTAACTGGCAATAAGAAGGTTGTGGTAAGTGCAGACCTCCCTGTTGAATGCTTGCTTGGAAATGATTTGGAAAGTTCAGCTTGGGCTGAAGTTGAGCTCAGGACCCATGCAGAAATGTTGGGCATCCCTGCAGATGTGTTTGCTATGACCAGGTCACAGGCAACAATGTCTAAAACTGAACAGGCCCTGGATTCTGGAAGAATGGACCCGGTGCCTCCCAAGAGGAGGAGCAGTAGGGTTAAGGCAGTGTCTTCCCCCCTGCCTCAGAATACAGATCAGTCTCTTGAGGGAGGTGATCTCAGTCCTGAAGAAGGAACTGTCCCAGAGGAGCTTGAACCTGATCAGGTTGAGTTCTTGGGGACAGGGGGCCCTTCCAGGGCAGATCTGAGCCAGGAGCAACTGAGCTGCCCCTCTCGTAAACCCCTCAGACAGCAAGCTGCTGCTGAGGCTGCTGGGAGTGCCAGTGGTACCCATAGGATCTACTGGGATGATGGACTCCTTTACTCAGAGTGTAGAGACCCCAAGCCTGGAGCTACTAGGAGGTTGGTTATACCTCTGAAGTTTAGGAGCTTCCTATTGACCCTACCACATGATATCCCATTGGCAGGACACCTAGGCCAAAATAAGACTTGGGACAGAATTGTCCCTCACTTTCATTGGCCTCATATGTCTGAAGACACCAAGGAGTTTTGTCGCTCCTGTGTCACCTGTCAAGCCAGTGGTAAGGCAGGTAGCACTACAAAGGCCCCCCTGATACCACTACCTGTGGTTGGGGTTCCCTTTGAGAGGGTAGGGATTGACATTGTTGTTCCCCTAGATCCTCAAACAGCATCTGGGCACAGATTTATCCTGGTGGTGGTGGACTGTGCCACTAGGTACCCAGAAGCAATTCCCCTCAGGACCACCACAGCTCCTGTGGTGGCAAGGGCCCTCCTGGGAATCTTTTCCAGGGTGGGTTTTCCTAAGGAGGTAGTATCAGACAGAGATGCAAACTTCATGTCTAGTTACTTCACTGCTATGTGGAAGGAGTGTGGAGTAAATTATAAATTTACCACCCCTTATTACCCACAATGCAATGGTTTAGTTGAAAGGTTCAACAAAACCTTGAAGGGCATGATTAAAGGTCTCCCAGAAAAGCTTAGGCGCAGATGGGACATACTTTTGCCCTGGCTTCTCTTTGCCTACAGAGAGGTTCCACAGAAGGGAGTTGGTTACAGCCCATTTTAGCTTCTGTTTGGACATCCAGTTAGGGGTCCATTGTGTCTAGTGAAGGAGGGATGGGAGTTTCCTCTCAAACCCCCTAAACAGGATATTGTGGACTATGTACTTGGTCTCCGCTCCCGGATGGCTGAGTACATGAAGAAGGCAACTAAAAACCTTGAGGCTAGCCAGGAATTACAAAAGGCCTGGCATGACCAAAAGGCTGTGTTGACTGTTTATCAGCCAGGACAGAAAGTATGGGTGTTGGAGCCTGTGGCCCCAGCAGCCCTCCAAGACAAGTGGAGTGGCCCCCATACCATTGTTGCACAGAAGGGAGAGGTTACCTATCTGGTGGACCTTGGAACTCCCAGGAGCCCCCACAGGGTGCTCCATGTCAACAGACTGAAACCATATGTTGACAGGGCAGACATGGGCTTGCTCATGGCTACTGATGAGGGACAGGAGGAAGAGAGTGACTCACTCCCTGACCTGCTCTCTCAGAACCCTGATGATGGATCAGTAGATGGTGTAGCCTTGGCAGGCAGCCTCACTGACCAGCAGCAATCTGATTGCAGAAAAGTTCTCAATCAGTTCAGACATATGTTCTCTCTGACTCCAAGTCAGACTACCTGGTGCACTCATGAAGTGGACACTGGGGACAGTCTTCCTGTTAAAAATAAGATTTACAGGCAATCTGACCATGTCAGGGACTGCATCAGGACTGAAGTCCAGAAGATGTTGGATTTGGGAGTGATTGAACCCTCAGATAGCCCTTGGGCTAGTCCAGTAGTCTTAGTGCCTAAACCTCACACCCAGGGTGGTAAGAGAGAGATGAGGTTTTGTGTAGATTACAGAGGTCTCAATGCAGTCACTAGGACTGATGCCCATCCAATCCCTAGGGCAGATGAGCTTATAGACACTTTGGCCTCAGCCAAGTTTCTCAGCACATTTGACCTGACAGCTGGCCACTGGCAAATCAGACTAGCTGAGGATGCAAAAGCCAAAACAGCATTTTCTACCCCTAGTGGGCACTACCAATTTGTGGTGATGCCCTTTGGTTTGAAAAATGCACCTGCCACTTTTCAAAGGTTGGTGAACAAAGTCCTTACAGGCCTGGAAGCCTATAGTGCAGCATATCTAGATGATATTGCTCTCTTTAGCTCCACCTGGGAGGATCACCTGGTCCACCTGCAAAATGTTTTGGAGGCCCTGCAGAAAGCAGGCCTAACTATCAAGGCCACCAAGTGCCAGATAGGGCAGAGTCAGGTTGTGTACCTGGGCCACCTTGTGGGTGGAGGCCAGGTTCAACCATTGCAGAGCAAAATCCAGATCATCATGGACTGGGTTGCTCCAACTACCCAGACTCAGGTCAGAGCTGTCTTGGGCATGACTGGGTACTATATAAGATTTTTCAAAGGGTATGTATCCATTGTGACCCCTTTGAATGACTTGACTTCTAAAAGAATGCCCAAGAAAGTTCAGTGGACAGTTAGCTGTCAAAAGGCATTTGATTACCTGAAGCAGGCCATGTGCACTGCTCCCATTCTGCAAAGTCCTGATTACTCCAAGCAACTCATTGTCCAAACAGATGCATCTGAGTTGGGGGTAGGGGCTGTGTTATCACAATTGAATGATGAAGGTCAGGATCAGCCAGTAGCTTTTATTAGCAGAAGGTTGACCCCCAGAGAGAAAAGTTGGTCAGGCATTGAGAGGGAGGCCTTTGCTGTGGTTTGGGCCTTGAAGAAGCTGAGGCCATACTTGTTTGGCACTCACTTCATTGTTCAGACAGACCACAAGCCCCTCTTATGGCTAAAACAGATGAAGGGTGAAAACTCCAATCGTTTGAGGTGGTCCATTTCCCTACAGGGGATGGACTATACAGTGGAACATAGACCTGGGAGTAACCATGCCAATGCAGATGGACTCTCCAGATATTTCCACTTAGAACATGAAGACTCAACTGGTCAAGGTTAGTTTAATGTCCTGATGTTTGGGTGGGGGGTTGTGTAGGAGAGTAGGATCTGCTTCTTATAGTTACCCCCACTTTTTGCTGATGTTTCACTGTTTTTCGACTTAGCCAGACTGAGGCCCTGCTAATCAGGACCCCAGTCTATCTGCTTTCTACTCTAAATTGATTGTAGGTACTTTAGGTACCCTCCAGATTGGATTCTGGGGTACCCTTATAAGTCCCTAGTATATGGTATACTATATACCCAGGGCATAGGTACCCCAGAGGCCTACCAGGGGCTGCAGCATGTATTGTGCCACCCCTGGGAAGCCTTTTAAAATGACACAGCAGGTCTGCTACAGCAGCCTGTGTAAGGTGGTATATGCATCCCTTACTGAGATATAGGTTCCCTATATCTCTCCATATCACTGCACATGTAAACCTATCAGTCACCCCTATGGCAGGCCTTAACAATCCTGAAGGCAGGGTGCTGGGTTTCATGTGAGAGGGTGCCCATGCATGAGCAGAGCCCCTCTGCTGCTTTCGGAATCTTCATTCCGGGATTGTTTGTGATGCAGCCAGACCATATACTCTTAAGTGCAGTATAACCTCGCGGTAAAAGCTAACTTGAGAATGGCTGCATGGAAACATGTTGTGTTTGATGTCAAACTCCTTGGAATCATACCTCCCACCCCAGTAACTGGGGTGGGAGGTATGATTCCACCCTACTAGAGGGAGAAACATGGCACCACCAGTACACCCGGTACCAGCTTAACAGAACCCTGGCATCACAAAATGGATGCTGCAGCCACAGACACAAGTCTGCCAACCTGCTGCTGGATGAAACTCCGGCAGGGGAGGCCTGGACAATAGGTTTCCTGTCACAGGGAGGTGTGACCACCTCCCAGACAGGCTTTAGTGTATTGGGGCTGGGTGGGTGCACTCCAAGAGTGCTTTGAAGTCTGCACTGGGGGCACATTTGATGTCCCTGTGCATAGTCCAGCTCAAACCGGTTGCAGGGGCTACCAGCCCCTGCTCTGGTGCAAAACTGGACAAAGGAAATGGGTGTAGCCACCCCTCTTTCCTGACCCTCCCATAGGTGGGTCCCCAGAGTTTGTCCCACCCCTTCCTTGGGTATAAAGTAGGAACCCCTGACTACAGGACTTTAGATTACACCTGGACTAAACTCTGACACAGAAACCAAGTACTTCGACGAACTACACTATGCTGGATGACTGAAGAATCTCCCTTGGAGTAAAGGAGTTACTCCCCTGCAAGGCAGGCACCTTTAATGTAACTGACCGGTTGGCATCTCTGAAGCTACGACAGACTCCAAAGAACATTTCCATACAGGAGGTGGGTTCCCAAGGTCTCTGAGGTCGATCTGTGCCCACAGCAAGTCTGAGGCCCGTATCCCTCGTGGAGACCGTGCAACCCGAACCCCTGGACACCGCGACCATTTGCAGAAGCATCAGCTTTCCGGTGACCCCTGAGGCTGAGCTGTGGGTTACTTGTAGCCCTGACCCCGAGGAGTAATTGCACTGAAGATTTCTGGCCTACACTCAACGAGTGTTCCGTGGGCCGCCATTTCGTGATTCCTCTTGAGGTCCCTTCGCGATCCCTGGTCCATTGACCTGTGGGTCCCCAAGAAGGCAACTCTAACGTTTATTGGACTTCCCTGGTTGCTCCAGATGTGCCCTGACTCTCCATCACTTGGGGAGTCCCCAGGACCTTGCTGGTCTACACAGAATCATCTTTTCTCTTCCTGCGTGGGTTGCTGTTGCCAAGGCTTGTTGTGTTCAATCCGAGCACCGACACCCCAGCACTCGACATCCTTTGTGGGACAGCTCGAATCCGGCTCCTGGTCATCTTTGACATCTCCGGGACCCCATGGCTGCAGAGTCAAGCTTCACCTTTTCGCACCTGAAGCACCCGACATCGGTGGGCATTCGATTGCTCCGCTCCTGGTCACTGGCTAGTGACCCAGACTCTGTCCCCTCTGCTTTCAGGTTCTTCACATCTTTGATCCAGGCTTGGATCATCCCGGACACTTTTCTTCTTCACGGCAGCAGCACTTTGCAGCAGATCGCCTTTGAAACAACGACGATTCCCGACACCCTTTGACACCTATGCACCCGGCTTCCCTGGGTGAGGTAACTTGAGTACTATGGTGCTCCCGTGGGTGTTGGCCCTAGAACCCCTGAAGTCTAAAGGGGTTTGCTCAAAGTCCTCTTCTAAGTGTCCTTTTGCTTTAAAATTCCAACCGCAACTTTCCTCATAGAATCCTACGGCGCTAGCGGCTGTGTTCTCACACTGCACACATCCCCCGTGGGTCTCCTGTGTCACTACCTTGGGTGGTTCCTTGGGGTCCCAGCAATTCTACGTGCTCTAGGCACTGTGTCTAGTCAAGTCGTGGTTCTTATACCACTTTCTTAATATATGGTTTGGTGTCCCCCGGGGCCCATTGTATATTGTGCTATTTACTGTCGTTTTAATACTGTGATATTGTGTATCTTGGACTCTAATCTTATAAAGAGATTAGTAGTTAGTGTTTAGAAATAAATACACATATTTTATATATATACCTTGTGTGGTTCTCCTTTCATTTGGTCATTCAAGAGGTTATAATCTGGTAAACCAAGCTGCTTTACACTCCTTCAAGACTTAGCCCGAAGACTGCTCTCCATAGCTACCACTAGGATAGCTTTCAATTAAGGTTGTCTTTAAACCTATCATCAATAAGGGTCGTTTGGACTGGTGCAAGGTGCCCACTATAACTAGTGGACAGCACATGCCAGGCCAACTTCTCACAGAGGGTTTTTACCCAGATATCCGTTTGATACTCGAGGAGATCAGATGAAAATATGGAGAAGAGCTGTAGTAACGCAAGGCTTGTATCCAGTCTTGATGGCTGAGGATCAAGTAGGGAGTAAGTGTAAAGAAAAAATGAAACACATAGGTATGACAGGAACAGGATGTGATGAATCTGATGATGTTATTAGAGGACATTTTAGTTAAAAGACCGCCACCTTATCAAGAAAATGCTAGCGAGACAACTTCAAGTGCATCAATGATGGGAACTCCATTAGTTCCACAGGTTTTATATGATCCAACAGTCACCCGAGTATTACAGGAAAAAGAAAGGAATGCGTTGAATAAGACAAAAGAAGAGATAATTCAGAAAATAAATCAGTTAGGTTTGAATGCTGAAGCCTTGACAGTACCAGTAACAATTGGTCCTGTTATTCCATTATATGGGGATAAACGAGATACCCCGAAATTACAAACAGTGACAGTCCCACAGAATAATGTTAGGAAAGAGGCAGTAATGTTAGAAGATCAAACTATTGAGTGATTCGAATGTATTGTTACTAGATCTGCCTAATCTTGAAACGGTGACTGAAACCCTGAAGAGAATTTCACCAGTAAATACAAGGAGAAAAGAACCGATTGTCACTCCAATAGCAGGGAACGCTAAAGGATTTTCACCAGAAGACCTAGAGGCGTGGGCAAAAGTATTAGACAAGAGAAAACCCCAAACACCAATTATAGATGTAGACAAGTTGAAAGTGGATTTAGAAGAAATGATTATTGGTACTATAAGTTCAGACAGATTAGGTTCATATGGAGATGAGGAATTGTTGTTTTTGTGTAAAAGTATAACATGGAGAGCAAAAAATCTTCATGAGAAGATAGTAGAAGTGGCTACAGAATTTGGAATAGATGTAGAAAAGTCAAAAATATTACAAAAACCATATAGGTCAGAATTTACTGAGAAGGATTTAGAAAGTTTGAATGCGTCATGAAGGAGATTACAGATAAAAGAATTAATGTATATTTTGAAGAAATGGGGATATGCATTGCAGACCGATGGAGAGGTAGATGGGCAAGAAAAAGGGATGAGGCAGCTACAAAGGAAACATCTGCATTCCCATTAAGAGAGACAGAACAGGTTGAAAGAGTGTGTCCAATGAGAGAAGTTGCTGGTGGTGGATATGTTCATGTTCCTTGGTCTAGACAGGATATTTTGTTTTTATGAATGATTTCCCCAGATTAAGAGAGAAACCAGTTGAATGGTACAAGCAGGTAGAGAGGTTTGTGAAAGTTTCAAAGGTATTATTAAAGGATTTGGATGGCCTGTTTGAAATAGTGATACCAACTGATTTGTGGACAGAATGTAAAATTACTGTTGATTGGCCAACTGAAGAGTATCCCAGAGACGCAAAGACAGGTGCGCCTTCAGAAGAAGTGATGAAAAAGTATCAACAGGTGATTACTTTCTTGAAAGGGAAAATTCCTCCAGAAGAAACAGATTGGGTTAAAATAGATAGAACAACTCAAGAACCAAAAGAGTCAGTGCACGCGTATTACGAAAGGCTATTGCAAGTATTTAAGCAGTATAGTGGATTTGAAAATATTGGTGATAAGGATATGGGACATTTTGTGTATAGGTTTGTGTATGGATTGAGATCAGAAATTAGTCAGATGATTCAGCAACATATGCTTTGCTGGCAGAGCAAGCCCATTGATGATATCTTGAAGTATGCGAAGTATTGTAGTGATAATATTGATGCAAAACACAAGAAACTGAAAGAAAAAATGATGTGGGCACAAGTGAAGCTAGCAGAGCACCAAGAGGCAAATTCTGGTTCTCAAAATGATAATCAGTCGAACGATCAGAATCAGAATAGTCAAGGATCAAATGGAAATAAAGGAAGAGGGCGAATGAGTAGAGAAAAAGCGAGAAAGAAGTATCCTTACCATGCGTGCGGAAAGCATGGACATTGGAAGAATGAGTTTAGAAATGTTCAACAGAGTAATGGGGTAAATCAAAATTTAAATCCACAGATGCAGAATGAGGTGGTTGTGAACCAGCAGCAACAGGTAGTTACTCCACAGTTACAGGTGCCACAAACCCCTATGCCCAACCATGTGAACGCCCAGGTGCAAAGATACAGTGTGAACACTGGATTTCGTGGAGAGAGTGGTAAGAATACACAAACGGTTCAACAATATTGGATGCAAAGTAATGAGAGTGATTCGGACACTTCTCAATGACGGCGCCTGAGGGGGGAGGAAGAATGCGTGCTTGGCGCATCCTTGGCGGTAGATCAGTCAGGTCTATTTGTTGATGGAAAAGTGGAAGGTAATGACATCACTTTCCTAGTGGATACTGGTGCTACCCGTTCTACTGTGAGAGCAGCAGAAATTCCAAACCTACCCCTCTCGGGAGAAACTATCCAAGTTGTAGGAGTCTCAAATAAGCAATTAAAAACCCCAGTCACTAAACCAATAGAAGTGAATATTGGGAATTTCAAAGACATGCATCGTTTTGTGGTATGTGATTCAAGTCCAGTAAATTTGTTAGGGAGGGATTTGTTGTGCAAAATTAACTGTACCATCTATTGTACACCTGATGGCATTGCTTTCCAAACACCTGATGAATATATTGCTTTTAAAATGATGCTAGCGAAACAAGGAACAGAAGTGGATGAGATGTTTTCACTTCTTACTGAAAACAGTTTGCCTGATGAGCTGAAAACCACAGTGAGATCAGATGTGTGGAATTTTTCAGGAAAGGAAATTGGTCTGATGGCAAATGTAGACCCAATTACAATAATGGTGAAAGAAGGTGCAATTTACCCGAACACACCCCAATACAAAATGTGCCCTGAAGTAAAAGCCGGAGTTGCTCCAGTAATTGATCAAATGATTGAACAAGGTATTTTGAAAGAGATAATGGCAGTCCTTGAAATTCGCCAATCATGGAGCTTAAGAAGCCTAGTAGCAAGTATAGAATAGTGCAAGATTTAAGGAAAATTAATAAGATAGTAGTGCCCTGTTGTCCAGTAGTACCAAATTCAGCAGTGATCCTTTATCAGATACCTTGGGATGCACATTGGTACAGGGTGATTGATTTGTGCCAAGCATTCTTTTCGATTCTTTTGCATCTGGATAGCCAATATCTTTTTGCATTCCGGTTCGGAGACCGTGTTTTGGCATGTTGTCGGGTTCCTCAAGGGTACACAGAGAGCCCCTCGATTTTCAATCGGATCCTGAAAAAGTGTTTGGAAACATTGGTTATGCCAGGAAATTCGGTTTTGGTTCAGTACATTGACGACCTATTGGTGGCATCAAAGACACGAGAGGCTTGTGTCACTGACACAATTGCCTTACTGAACCATTTGGCAGAAGGTGGACACAAGGTGTCACAAGAAAAATTACAGTTTTGCCAACAAGAAGTCCAATATTTGGGACACACGATAGAAAGGGGAGTTAGAAAAGTGACACCAGAGAGAATAAAAGTGATTCGATAAATGAGTCTGCCGAAAACTAAGAAAGAAGTACGAATGTTTTTGGGAGTGATTCGATACTGTCGTCAGTGGATCAGTGGGTTTTCATTGCTTGCAAAGCCTTTACTAAAATTGACACGAAAGGATGTGACAGATCCGATTGAATGGGATGATGAAAGTGAGGATGCATTCATAAAACTGAGAGATTGTTTGTGTCAAGCACCAGCGTTAGGAATGCCTGACTATACGAAAGAATTTGCTTTGCTCTGTTGTGAGAGAGAAGGATGTGCACTTTCAGTGTTAACCCAGAGACATGGATTGTCATGACGTCCATTGGCATATTTTTCTGCCACTCTGGATTCAGTGGCTGCGGCATTGCCTGGCTGCTTAAAAGCAGTAGCTGCTACTTGTGTGAGTCTATAGCAGAGTGAATCTATTGTAATGGGACATTCCCTAAAGGTATATGTGCCACATTCAGTCGAGATCCCTTTAACAAGGACTCATACTCAGCACTTGACCCCTAGTCGGCTGACTAAGTATGAAAGAGTGATCCTGGGTGCTGAAAATGTAAGTGTGATAAGATGCACCACAGTAAATCCAGCAACCTTGCTGCTGGATCCATACTGTGAAGAAATAAAAGAGGAGGTTGATCATGATTGTTTGGATGTGACAGAAATGTGTACAAAGCCCAGACCTGACATCTTTGATATCCCATTGGAAGAATCAGACTATGTATTGTTTGTTGATGGGTCATGCTTGCGAAAACAAAATGGAGAACTGAGTTCTGCCTATGCTGTATGTACTGTATCTGCTATTCTGGAAGCATCCTGTCTAAGAGGAGTCAAGTCTGCACAAATAGCCGAATTGATAGTTTTGACAAAAGCATGCAAGATTGGGAAAAAATTGAGAGTAACCATATTCACGGATAGTCAATATGGTTTTGGGGTTGTGCATGACTTTGGCCAATTATGGATGCAAAGGGGATTTCTGACTTCTTCAGGTTCTCCTATCAGGAATAGTAAAAATGTCAAAGAACTATTAGAAGCACTACAATTGGCAAAATAAATTGCAGTGGTCAAGGGTGCCGCACATAAGTCAGGAAATGATTATGTGACACAGGGCAACAAATATGCTGACCAAGTTGCATAATTTTGTGCTCGAAATACAATGTCTTTGAACAGAGGGTTGGAAAAAGAAGTTACCATTTGCCAACTAATGTTTTTCTCTGCTTTTGAAACATGGGATGAAGTTAGACAGTTACAGGATGAGGCAGATGCAAAAGAAAAGGAAATTTGGATTAAATCAGGATGCACAAGAAGAGCAGATGATGAAGTATGAGTGTGTCCAGATGGTAGACCGATAATGCCAGATAGTTTATTATCACAAATGGCAAGAGTATATCATGGAGCTACACATATTTGGAGGGATGCCATGATTAGGCATTTTAGGCAGACATGGTACAATCCCAAGTTTAGGCTAATTGCAGAGAGTCTCTGCCAGCGATGTTTGACATGTCAACAGCAGAACCCAGGTAGAAAAACGGTTGTCAGTTGGGGAAAAATTGGAAAGGCAGAGGGACCATTTACAAGACTGCAACTTGACTTTATAGAGCTGCCGTCGTGCAATGGTTTGAAGTTCATCCTAGTCATTGTGTGTCTGTTTTCTCGATGGGTAGTAGCTTATCCCATGAGAAGGAATGACAGCCTCACAGTTGCCAAACTACTGTTGAGAGAACTCATTCCCAGATTCGGATTTCCAGTCACTTTGGAATCAGATAGAGGACCTCACTTTAACAATGAGATAATTCGATTCATTTGTACAGCTTTCAAAGTTGAGCAGAAACTACATTGTGCCTATCGACCAGAAGCCTCTGGAGTGGTTGAGCAGCTCAATGGCACAATAAAATCCAGGTTAGGAAAGGTGTGTGCATCCTCTTCACTGAAATGGCCTGATGCTTTGCCCCTTGTATTGATGAGCCTTAGAAGCATCCCTGACATAAGGACGGGATTGAGTACTCATGAAATTCTCATGGGAAGAGCAATGAGACAAGCATTTGTACCTGGAAACAAACTGATGAATATAACTGATGATCTAGTGTTGGACTATTGTAAAGGACTAGCTGATCTGGTACGTTCTGTGTCTCACCAGGTTGGAGAAGATGCTACCACAGCACAGCCGAATCAAGCTCATGATTTGTGTCCAGGAGACTGGGTTGTGGTAAAGAAGCACATGAGAAAATCGTGTTTAGAAGCCAGGTGGAAAGACCTCATCAAATTATATTGGTCACGACGACAGCAGTGAAGTGTGCTGGCTTGCCAAATTGGATCCATGCCAGTCATACACAAAGAGTCCCGAGTCCACCTGAACGACAAGAGCAGCAACTGGTAGAGCAAAGAGAAGTACCAGAAGCTGAAAGTTGTGAAGTCGAAGAAGTCAGAGAAACAGACTCTGAAGAATGCATCGATGACGAACAACCAAGTACAAGTCAAGTACGGTGGGCACCAGTTACTGGGTCACAAGAGACTGCTGTAGGGGCCGAGGAAGAGCAAGAATTTGAAAGACCAGAACAAATCGGGCCAAGAAAAGAAGATCGTAATACAGAAAATCCAGCTCGAGCTCAGTCAGAAGAAGAAGAAAGAGAAAGATCAGAAAGTTCAGAACAAGTTCAGCTAAAATAAAGAGAAAATAAAAGAACACTAGAAATAGGCGAAGAAGGTGAAAAGGCAGTACCAACAAAGAGGGTCAGAAAAGGTGATCACTGGTCAAAGGGAGAAAAAGGACTGAGATATTTTTTAAGAAAAAACAGGGAAAGAACAAGAACAAGTAAATGAAGTATCAAGTCAAACTGAGCAAGAACAATCGAGAAGAAAATCTTTACGAAAATCAAAAAGAGTGAGAGTTCCGAGCAAAAAATATAAGGCTCCTGAATGGACATATATCATCCTCGAGGACTTTGAGAATCTTGATCTGAATGAAGAACAAGAAAGTGTCACTATTGAAGGAATTGATGAAAGCAAATTGAGACCACCTTAAAAGGAAAAGACTTTGACACAAAGGGTGGAAATTGACAAACAAATAAAGAAAAGAAGAAAAGAAACCAAAGAAGAAAAGAAAATAAAGACAAAGGGGAACAAAGACGAAAAGCTCTTGAAGTGTGGGATCACACAAAGATTTTTTTTAATATTTCTATTTTTTTTAGAATACATTTTAGAATTTAGAAGAAATTATTTAGATATTGATCAATTTTAGAATACTAAAAATGGCAGAAACGAAAGTGACTGAACATTCGAAATCTAGTTTAAAACGAAGAAGTGTTAAATATTGTTTGTGCAGTGTTTTAATACTAATGTTAATGTGGTTATTGCTAACTGTTGAGATACCTATTCTAATTGTAAATAATAACAGAAATAACACTAATACAAGTGATCGAGTCAATGCAGTTACTAAAAGAACAAATACCACTAATTTAGAGCAAATGGATGAGAGCATATATCATCATGACAAATCAAATAGTGATTCGTCATTAAATGTATTTACTAAACTTCTTTACGAATACGTAGATACAATGGATGTGAGTGATTTTTGTTTGCATGAAATTACCTTCGTCTGTCTCGGAGGGGGTGACATATCACCATCTTCCTTTAACATATGGTGTGTCATGTAGTGTTGTATCCAGTTTGTTCTATGTAACAGGAAAATTGCAATATTATTATTCGAATATGGATTTAGTTTTTTCAGAAATCCCTATTCAAAGAAACCTGAACCCAGTGCTTAGTGGTAAAGATTCAGAATTCATGGGCGAGTTCTTCTTAACAACAAACCCAATAGACATAACATATGCTCATAAGAATAATCTAACATGTATTTTGCGTGATGAAGAAAAAGATTTTCTAAATTTAGTAGAGGAAAGAAGGCAGGATTTTCAAAAGAAGGCTGTTGAACAGAAGTCACATGTACCTCCATGGGCTAATAAGGAAGGGGACTATAAGAAAGGCGAGAATCATGCTGCAATGTCCCTAGACTTGTCAAAATTGGGAAAAGTCTGTCTGCATAGACTAAAAACTGACTATCACAACATTTTCATTGGTTCTAGTGAATGTGAACATACCTTCCTAATAATGGGGGGATGGGGACTAAAAGGTGGAACTGATCCTGTTTTTCCAGGGATTTATTACGTGTGTGGTAAAAATGCCTATTATAGGTTGCCTATGCGATGGTATGGTAGTTGTTATTTTGGAATAGTATTTCCAAAAGTCTATCACATAACTAAGAACAATGAAATGGATGTAGTAAGTCAAGGACTAAAACGGAGTAAAAGAACAAGTTTTTCAGAAATAGTAGGTGATATATTTGGTGCACTGATACCGACAGTTGGAGTAATGCTAAATTCACATAAAAAACGAAAATTGTCAACAATAGTTGATCGTCTTTCAACAGATACTGCTGGGGGATTCTTAATGATTAATACCGAAATGTTTGCAATTAGATCTATGGTTTTGCAAAATCGAGTTGCACTTGATATATTATTGGCAAAAGAGGGTGGAGTCTGTGGCATGTTGAAAGTCCAACATTGCTGTACATATATCCCAGACAAAAGTAAAGGTATTGAGGGATATATGAAGAATATTACAAAGATTCATGACGATTTGACCCAACTGGACGTTGACGGTGTCTGGAAAAGACTTAGTTAAAGTATTTCCGCTATAGGTAGTTGGTTTTCCACTTTAGGGAGTAGTCTATTAGGGAAGATCCTAATACCTGTAATTTCGATAGCAATAATAGCTCTGATAATAATGATGACATATAGATGTTGCAAGAGTAAAATAAGAGCAAGAATGTTGGCCGAAATAAAGAATAAGAGAATGGGAAGAAATAGAAAAAGGGAAGAGATTGAGTTAGAGGAAATGAAAGGAAGTTTATATGATAAAATGAAAGAATTAGACATGAAAAAGAAAAACGAAGAATTAGTAGAACGAGAGGAAGACACTAAAAATTAGATGAATAAAGTTGGCACTTGGTAATGATGGGTATTTTATGAGGGGATTGATGGAGCAAGGATTCAAGAAAATGAAACTTGCTCTGAGAAAATCCTCCATTAACTTTCACTAATCGTTAAAACTGTAGATGAGACGAAACTAATATACACCAGACACCGACACATGGGGAGAAAAGCTTACGCATGCTTAAATTAATGAGGAATAGAATGCAACGCGACTAAAACCCGCTTTAATTTGCAAAAACGCTTTGCACATGTGCAAACCTGAATTACGTAGAGATAACGTGACTAACTCGCTTTGAGAGGGAAAAACCTCACGCATGCGCAAGAAAGACTCTGGGGCCGATTCCGATCTCGGTCGGAGGCGTACCCAACACCATTCGGTCGGGAAAAAAGCCATGCAAAAGCCTGTTTCCCGACCGATCCGTACAGCACACCGAACGAGTAAGTACGATGCGCACAACAGCAAAGAATCCGGCCGAGCCGTACTCACCCAAACCAGGTCCTGTTCCCCGACCGAGGCGAATCCGGAAACGCTGAATCGAGTCGCACGGAAGGGAAAATGCAGCTCCGTCCGGCCGAACGAGTACGATGCGCTTTCCGTACGCGCCGAACCCGTCGCTACGCACGGCACGTCAAAGCATCCGGGAGAGGCGCACATAAGCTCCGATTCGCGCCACAACACGATCCACGGCTCCGAGACGAACACGCCAGAGACGAGGATGAGGCGAAGCGACGAGGACGAGGCGAAGAGACGAGGACGACGCGAAGCAACGAGAAGGACGAACGACACGAACCAACCATGAATCCCTTCGTCCCGATCATACCAATATTCTACATTTACTACCGGAACAGGCACGGACGCGTACGGCGCAGAAGGTAAGCCAGACACCAACCACAAAACACATACAACACGTACACGACACATCACACACACACAGAGGGATGCAGAATATACTTACACCAGCAACAGCAGCACCATAGGGGCGGGATGCCCATCACCAATGCCACATATGCACACAGGGGACTGAATGCGCACCACCACCCCTACCCAGGGGGGGCTGGATGCCTACCACTACTACCACCCTCACCCAGGGGGGCTGGATGCCTACCACCACCCTTAGCCAGGGGGGCTGGATGCCTACCACCACTACCACCCTCACCCAGGGGGGCAGGATGCCTACCACTACTACCACCCTGAGCCAGGGGGGCTGGATGCCTACCACTACTACCACCCTCACCCAGGGTGGGCAGGATGCCTACCACTACTACCACCCTTACCCAGGGGGGGCAGGATGCCTACCACTACTACCACCCTTAGCCAGGGGGGGCTGGATGCCTACCACCACTACCACCCTCACCCAGGGGGGGCAGGATGCCTACCACTACTACCACCCTTAGCCAGGGGGGGCTGGATGCCTATCACTACTACCACCCTTAGCCAGGGTGGGCTGGATGCCTACCACCACTACCACCCTTAGCCAGGGTGGGCAGGATGCCTACCACTACTACCACCCTTAGCCAGGGGGGGCTGGATGCCTACCACTACTACCACCCTTAGCCAGGGTGGGCAGGATGCCTACCACCACTACCACCCTTAGCCAGGGGGGGCAGGATGCCTACCACTACTACCACCCTCACCCAGCGGGGGCAGGATGCATACCACTACTACCACCCTTAGCCAGGGGGGCTGGATGCCTACCACTACTACCACCCTTAGCCAGGATGGGCTGGATGCCTACCACCACTACCACCCTTAGCCAGGGGGGGCAGGATGCCTACCACTACTACCACCCTCACCCAGGGGGGCTGGATGCCTACCACTACTACCACCCTCACCCAGGGGGCAGGATGCCTACCACTACTACCACCCTTACCCAGGGGGGCAGGATGCCTACCACTACTACCACCCTTACCCAGGGGGGCAGGATGCCTACCACTACTACCACCCTTAGCCAGGGGGGCTGGATGCCTACCACCACTACCACCCTCACCCAGGGGGGCAGGATGCCTACCACTACTACCACCCTGAGCCAGGGGGCTGGATGCCTACCACTACTACCACCCTCACCCAGGGTGGGCAGGATGCCTACCACTACTACCACCCTTAGCCGGGGGGGCTGGATGCCTACCACCACTACCACCCTCACCCAGGGGGGGCAGGATGCCTACCACTACTACCACCCTTAGCCAGGGGGGGCTGGATGCCTACCACTACTACCACCCTTAGCCAGGGTGGGCTGGATGCCTACCACCACTACCACCCTTAGCCAGGGGGGGCAGGATGCCTACCACTACTACCACCCTCACCCAGGGGGGCAGGATGCCTACCACTACTACCACCCTTAGCCAGGGGGCTGGATGCCTACCACTACTACCACCCTCACCCAGGGGGGCTGGATGCCTACCACCACCCTTAGCCAGGGGGGCAGGATGCCTACCACTACTACCACCCTCACCCAGGGGGGCTGGATGCCTACCACCACCCTTAGCCAGGGGGGCAGGATGCCTACCACTACTACCACCCTCACCCAGGGGGCTGGATGCCTACCACTACTACCACCCTTACCCAGGGGGGCAGGATGCCTACCACTACTACCACCCTTAGCCAGGGGGCAGGATGCCTACCACTACTACCACCCTCACCCAGGGGGGCTGGATGCCTACCACCACCCTTAGCCAGGGGGGCAGGATGCCTACCACTACTACCACCCTCACCCAGGGGGGCTGGATGCCTACCACTACTACCACCCTTACCCAGGGGGGCAGGATGCCTACCACTACTACCACCCTTAGCCAGGGGGGCAGGATGCCTACCACTACTACCACCCTTAGCCAGGGGGGCAGGATGCCTACCACTACTACCACCCTCACCCAGGGGGCTGGATGCCTACCACCACCCTTAGCCAGGGGGCAGGATGCCTACCACTACTACCACCCTTAGCCAGGGGGCTGGATGCCTACCACTACTACCACCCTCACCCAGGGGGCTGGATGCCTACCACTACTACCACCCCCACTCATAGGATGGACAATGCATGACACAACCAGCACACCACAACCTAGGGAATGCAAGAAGAAGAAGACATCCCCCAACACCATGACAAGCGTGTGTAGACTGTGTCAAATGCCTACAACACCGAACATGACTTTGAACATACAATGTGACCCCCTAGCACATGTGCCACACATATATGTGTGTGACACCCACAATGCAAGCAGGCCATGACCATTGTGGCAATGGGGTCCAAACCCCCATCAACACAGTGACCAAAATGTAAGTGTGGGGTCCATAGCTGAAGCACACTTTGAACAATGTGGCAATGGGGTCCAAACCCCCATCATCACAGTGACCAAAATGTAAGTGTGGGGTCCATAGCTGAAGCACACTTTGAACAATGTGGCAATGGGGTCCAAACCCCATCATCACAGTGACCAAAATGTAAGTGTGGGGTCCATAGCTGAAGCACACTTTGAACAATGTGGCAATGGGGTCCAAACCCCCATCATCACAGTGACCAAAATGTAAGTGTGGGGTCCATAGCTGAAGCACACTTTGAACAATGTGGCAATGGGGTCCAAACCCCCATCATCACAGTGACCAAAAGGTAAGTGTGGGGTCCATAGCTGAAGCACATTTTGAACATTGTGGCAATGGGGTCCAAACCCCCTCATCACAGTGACCAAAATGTAAGTGTGGGGTCCATAGCTGAAGCACATTTCGAACATTGTGGCAATGGGGTCCAAACCCCCATCATCACAGTGACCAAAATGTAAGTGTGGGGTCCATAGCTGAAGCACATTTCGAACATTGTGGCAATGGGGTCCAAACCCCCATCATCACAGTGACCAAAAGGTAAGTGTTGACAAAGAAAGAGGTGCAACTGCCAAACTGCATGGATGATTCCTGGTCACAGAACAACAAACACATCAGTGGCAAAGTAGTGTATGTGTCCCATTGCAACATAAATTGGGGGAGCCAAATCCTGCAGTGCAAATAAGACATACCTTTGGCCATGTGCAGACAAACAACACCCATGGGGGCTGACACCGTCAACAATCATCAATGACACAATGACAGAAGTGACCATCAGAATGCAGACCCACATATTTGCACCAATGGGCACACACATGCAGATACCCTGTGGAGACTGCAGATGTGAGGTGAACAGATACCATACCATGGCAGCAATGGGACACACAAACCATGATCATTGTGCTGACCGATGACCTAGGAGTCCCAGGGACAGCAGGGGAAACCCACCAAACTACATACAGCCAATGGCACACCCAAGATATGCCAATGCAGTGGTGCAGATGCACAAATACAAACAGGCAGACCCACACTGCACATCATACACAACAGGTGAGGGGGGGTGCCAGTGTCCCCAGGCAACCACACAACACATGAGGAGACCTGAATACCAATCATACAGATGTGCATACAGTGCCACACAAAGGTAACTCATGGATCCAAATCCCCTATGTGGGCAAGCAGGCATTGTCAGATGAGAGGGAGCACAAATCACACATGTCACACAGGCACGTAGGGACAGCAACTGACACAGCAAGACACAGACACACCACAGCACCACCCCCAGGGCCCCCACAATGTGGTGACCCTGGGCTGCATTACAATCCCACTGTGATGACAAAGCTAAATGTGGTTCACACTGTGAACCACAGTCATGTGTACTGAGCAACTAACTACCATCACACCTACACAAGCACAAATCAAACAGCATGGCCAGTAAGCCAAGGCCAACATGGAGGCAGGGGCCTAGCCGGGCAACAACTCTCATCTGCACACACTCAACACCACACCCCTCGACCTCCAACAATGTGCAGCAGTGAAGCACACATGCACTGGTGACATTGCACATGCACCCATGACTATTCCAGGGTGGTGGGTGGGAACCAAGGTGCAGAAACACATCACACATGGACACTCAACAAGACTCCTGAATGTCTGACACACTGCACACTACGCTGTACATGGACATGACGGCAATACGACACCAACCAATGGGATCACAGCCACAGTCACACACCAATGAAGAAGCCAAGGTCACCCACAAAGAACACACATAGACAACAACCAACATTGCAGCCCGGACCCTGAGGAGTGCCAGCAGTCACACACACAACGTGTCACAATCACTGAAAGATAACACAAACTGGAAATCACATGACAGGGGCAAACAACAAGTGCCAAGGGGAAACCTGACTGTGACCCATCTGCGTCTGCACACAAACTCAGCCCTGACAGCAAGCACACCTATGGGTGACACCCTGATGACCAGTAATGTGCCATGCACCCACATCACAGAGAACCCAGGGAGAAGACTTTGGGGGAACATAGCTCAACTCAGCTAGCATCACAAACAGGTACAACACTAGGGATCACAGCATGCACAGCTAAACGGAAGTGAACACACAGACATGCACATACAACACACACCTTGGGCGCAGGCAATGTCACAGGAGTACACATTGCCATGAGGGGACTCCACTCCTGTGTGAGGAAAGCTGTGCCATATGTTGCCTCAGTAGGGCCCCACCATGTCAGCTGAGCACTTGGTCACACAATCAACAATTACCACCAAATGAGGGCTCCCGTCACATCAGCCTGGTCATGGAAGTGCCAACGGAATCATCAGCACAGATCCAACACACTTGTATAGCAATGTTGCACTGACAACACAGATGAGTCCTTCCCCATTGATGCCCAAACCTGCATGTCCACTGGAGATGGCCACACGGTCAGGGAAGTAGACGAATTGAACAATGGCAGGCACAACAGATGTGCAGGGGTGGAAGCCACAGATGTGAAATAGCCAATCTAAGTAGGAAATCCCATTGCCAAATACTGAACACATGACACCCTCAGATGCTGCTATGGATGACATGGATACACCACAGGATAGGACACATTCCCCCTGGACCACATGGGTTCCTGCACAGTAACACTTCATTATCATGAGACCAAATATCACCATCACTGCAGCAAGGGCATGGTTAGCATCATAAACATCATGTACATCAGAAGCAAAAGCACTAGAGAACAGAAAGTTGCTTTATTCAGCATATGTGGCATTAAAAGTAGAAGTCCGGTAGAACATAAACAAAGGCCAATGGCCAGTCCATCAACAAAGTCACAAGTGGGTGACAGTGGCAGATGCCACCCTACACATGCCTGCACAAAACCAGGGACAATCCACTAGGAGGGGCAACCGGGGGTAGGCCAGGCACCGCAGGGACAGGATCAGGGCTCACCAGGAGGAAGCAGGGAAGGGGTGGTGGGTGCTGGAGAGCCACTGACAACTGCAGTGGAGGTGTCTGACATGGTGTGTGCTGGCACAACTGGGGGGCATGGCTCAGATGTTGTGGGTGCCGGCACGACTGCAGTGGACCCTGCAGATGGAGTGGACAGGTCCGCCACTGCAGTGCCCAAGTCAGACAGGGTGGTAGTGGACTCCACTGCAGTGCCTACCACCAGGGGAGGAGAATGGGGAACAGGCAAGGTGGGCTGGACAGAGGGGAGGACACCCTCACCACATCAGTGGCACAGACAAGCGCAGCGGGGGGTGTGGTGCCGGGAGAGCAAGTGGCAGGGGAGAAGGCCGGAGCCTCTTGGGGATGGTATATCTGTGGGTGGGGGAACCTGGGGCAGGGTGTGGTGGGGGTACCTGTGGAGTGGGGGCCTGAGGGATGGAGGAAGGAGACCTTGTGCTTGAGCTGCAGGGGGCGGCGGGGTCTTGCTCTTAGCACTCCGGGGGACTTGCGGGTGGGGGCCTCAGTCTGTCTGCGCCTGGGGGAGGGTGTCCGGGGGCGAGGGGCACTCTGCTCCATGTGGGGGCTTCCTCTTCCCCCTGGATGCTGGGGCAGCTGGATCGGAGGGGAAGAGGCCGAGGTCACTGAGGAAGAGGCGCTGGGTCTTTGGGGTTGCAGGTGAGGCAAGGGAGGGTGCTTTGGAGGGAGAGGCAACTGAGGACTGCGCAGTGCCCGTGGATGCATGTGTGCGTACCAGGGCCCCATCCCCTGTGAGTCTGGTTTCAGTCCCCTGACTGTGCGTGCGTGTGCGTTTTGTTTGTGGCGTGTGTGTCTGTGTGCTGGACGTGTGTGTGCTGGTGTGTGCCTGTGCCGGTGTGTGTGTGCTTGGGACGGGTAAGGTGCTGGGGAGTGTGGATGGAGCAGAGGCAGGAGGGGTGAGGGACTGTCTGAGGAGGGACACTGCTGCCGTCAGGGCGGAGTCCATGGACCTATTGCCCCTCTGTAGGTCAGACATGCCCGATGAGATGCCCGATGAGATGCCCTCCATGAACGACACCAGCTGAGTCAACAGTGCGGTGTGCGCATGGAGGACACTCAGCATGGCTGTCTGCCCTACATGGAGCTGGCGAAGGAGGTACACAGACTCCTCACTCAGGGCAGCAGGGGACACAGGGGCAGGGGGTGCGGTGCCTGGCCCAAAGGAGACACGCTCCCGAACATGGGAGCCTCCACGGACCTGGGGAATGGGAGCCGATGGGAGGGCGGTGGTGGTGCTGGTGGTGGCGGGGACAGCAACACTAGCTGGGGTGTGGTGGCTGCTGACACCCGCCTCCACAAGGGAGTCATCCTCCGAGTTGCTCTGGTCCTCAGCTGAGGTGGATGGTGCTGAGGACTCCTCGGTGTGGCTCCCCTCGCCCTCCGTGCCACTGGGTCCCTCCGACCACTCCTCGGCTGCTGACCCAGTCTGGCTCTCTGGCTCCTCCTGGTCCGTGGAGATGTCCCCTTCCGTGGCCGTGGATGTATCTGCAAACAATGGGGAAACAGTCAGACATCAGTCACCTGCACCAAACGCACACACCACTGTGAGCACAGCACATTACAGAGCAAGCCCTGGCATCATTAGTTGTACATTGCTAAAAGTGCCCTAACTGAACAGGAGAAGCCAATTGTCAGTCTGATGCCAAGCATGGCACTCACATCCCACATGGCCTTGCACCCATCTGTCTGGTGTCTGTTGGATTGCAACACCCCAGTGTGGACACATGCACCAAGTACACAGTAGTTGGACAGTGCAGAGGACACGGTGTGGCATGTGGACATGCACACATCACAGCTCTTGCCACTGAGTCAGTACAGGTTTCCGGATGAAAGGGATGCCCAGAGTCAAATAGGAAATGCATGTGATGCATACCAGCGACAGACACCATGATGCACCCATGTCCTGATAGCCATCGCCACAATGGTGTGCATGTAGCACATGTCACTCCCCTGCAGGACCACCAATAAGTTGACACATGCCATGGCAGAGGCATGACTGCTAAGTCATACATCACTGTCTCAGTGATGTATGACTTGGCAGCCAGACAACAACACTATGCACTGTGTCACAATAGTAGGTCATGGGGAATGCAAGTCCTGGAGCTGCACAAGTGCACATGTACATCCCCCACACAACACATCATCTTAACCCTCATCTGTCCAGGTCATACCGATTGGACATATGGGAGACCTGTGACACTACCCTCTGAACCTGAGCCCCTCACAATTTGCTGTGAATGGGGAACAGCTGCCTGAACTTCACATTCGCATACCCCAGTCTGCACGCACAGCTGATCAAACACCTATGTGACACACAAGTATCGTCTCCTATGGTCACATCTCCAGGGGCATGCTGAGCCCCTACCAAGAAACACCCCAGGAGTCCTGGCAACTAATCCACAGCACACTGACACAGAGGCAGACACCTGAGGGGTCAAATCACTGTGCACAATGTGTCAGCTGATACACGGGAGTGGGAGTACAGAGTGCATTGCATGGCCTGGAGTAGGCATGACTGTCCTGCTCCACATGAATGAGGGATGTGCCCTGGACAGTGGATAGCTGGCTATGTATGTGTGACACACGTAATCTGCACACTCCTGGGGCCCAAACATTGTTCCCACCCGCTGCATGGGCGTGTGCCACATACCCCAGGCACATGTGGTGGCTCAGCTCAGCAAGTGGACCGCATATCAAAGCAACACGCAGATCACATGTCCAAACACAGGTGTTGTGTGAACAATGGACCCACCCATGATGCCCACAACAGAGTTAGGGAAACAGATGCTGTCCCCCACCTTTAGTGAAGCAAACTGCAAGGACACAGTCCCAAGTGACACAATTCCCTGACTGTAAGGGCCACACCTGGGTATCAGATGAGCAGTGGGCAGTGTACAATAGAGGGACATGGCTCCTGGACAACATGACTGCTGCACTGTGGCAGTTGAACCAGGCCAGAGGAGGGCACAAAGCATGTAATACAGAGTTCACAGTGCAGTCTTTGACTCACCCCCTCCTTGCTGCTGTCTGGCCTTCAGCTGCCCATCCAGGTCTGGAAACACCACCGCCAGGATCTGGAGCATGTGGGGGTCAGGGTCCGTGTTCCGCCCCTCCTGCGAGGAGGCGACAGCTTCAGCTGGACCCGTGCAATCCTCCGGGTCCAGCCCCGAAGGTCCTGCCACCTCTTCTGGCAGTTGCGGATCCGGCGCTTGTAGACCCCCACGGACCGGACGGCCCGGACGATGTCCTTCCAGATCTCCTGCTTCCGATGGGCATTAACCTGTCAGGATGACAAAGTGAAAAGGCCATTACCACACATGCAACATATCCGTGCATGACACAGTTGTATATACATGTCTCAATCACAGGGGCACATGATGTACACAGGCAGTGCAAAGCTGCCCATGGACAGTTTGCCAGACGTCACTACATGGTATCATTGCATGGGAAGTAAAACCATGTTCAAATGCACTGTCACTGCACCATACCTGTCCAGTGCAAGTCACTACACACTATGGGGGGTGACAACTACTCAGTGAGCCTGCTAGCCAGTGGCGTGCAGACTTTCAGCCTTGCTAGTCACACAAAATGCACATTCAGAAAGGCAGTGCACAGAACACTCACCTGCTCCCCTGGTGTCCCATACAGCTTGCTGTACTGTGGAAGTAATACAAAAGGGGATGTCTGAACTGGGGTGGTGGAGTGAGCTAAAGAATGATGATGGATTAAACCCAGATCAGTTGACTGGGGGTGAGTGTTTGATTGGCTCAAGCGTTCCGTCCATCATCCCCTTTTGTATCGCTTTGGTCGCCCTAAGTTGGCGGGGGTATGCCCAGACGTGGGTCCCTTGCTCACTTTGCCACTGGATTCAAGCAAGCCTGGCTGATGACGGCTGAAATGCCAGAAACCGGTCCTAGGATGCTTGTTTCCGGTCCAGGGAAGACATGGCTTGGCAGTTCGGGCTGGACTGTTCCCATGAGGCACAGGGTCAGACTGATTTGCATATGGCCATGTCTGAACTGGGGTGGTGGAGTGAGCTAAAGAATGATGATGGATTAAACCCAGATCAGTTGACTGGGGGTGAGTGTTTGATTGGCTCAAGCGTTCCGTCCATCATCCCCTTTTGTATCGCTTTGGTCGCCCTAAGTTGGCGGGGGTATGCCCAGACGTGGGTCCCTTGCTCACTTTGCCACTGGATTCAAGCAAGCCTGGCTGATGACGGCTGAAATGCCAGAAACCGGTCCTAGGATGCTTGTTTCCGGTCCAGGGAAGACATGGCTTGGCAGTTCGGGCTGGACTGTTCCCATGAGGCACAGGGTCAGACTGATTTGCATATGGCCATGTTTGAACTGGGGTGGTGGAGTGAGCTAAAGAATGATGATGGATTAAACCCAGATCAGTTGACTGGGGGTGAGTGTTTGATTGGCTCAAGCGTTCCATCCATCATCCCCTTTTGTATCGCTTTGGTCACCCTAAGTTGGCGGGGGTATGCCCAGACGTGGGTCCCTTGCTCACTTTGCCACTGGATTCAAGCAAGCCTGGCTGATGACGGCTGAAATGCCAGAAACCGGTCCTAGGAGGCTTGTTTCCGGTCCAGGGAAGACATGGCTTGGCAGTTCGGGCTGGACTGTTCCCATGAGGCACAGGGTCAGACTGATTTGCATATGGCCATGTCTGAACTGGGGTGGTGGAGTGAGCTAAAGAATGATGATGGATTAAACCCAGATCAGTTGACTGGGGGTGAGTGTTTGATTGGCTCAAGCGTTCCGTCCATCATCCCCTTTTGTAGTACTGTGGAAGTAGGCTGTCCAGCAGGGCCTGGTTCTCTTCAAGGCTGAAGGCTGGGGCTCTCTCCACAGTACGTGCCATTGCAGGGTCCAGAGGGGCAGAGACAGCAGCATTGCAGTGGCAGATGTCGTCCTGGAGCATGTAGTGCAGGCAAGTGAGCTCTCAGGGGAACAGCCAGCAATATATATATGTGCTGGAGAGGCAGATACTATCCCTTGTGTCCAAAGTGATAGGTCCAAGTCGTTTGCATCTTCTGAATCTGGCCAATCCATGGAATAGCAGCACCAAAACACGCCCACAGCATCCTTCAAATCTTCAACTTCATGACATACATGATTTTGCAACATTGTTGTGGGTGACCAACTGATTTTCCAGCAACCGACTCGTTCGAAATTTGAAAACACGTCCGTTGCCAGGCAAGCCCATTGTCAATGGGTGCGCACCGATCGGTCCATTGCGGTACAACGCGTACAGGGGTACAACGCGTACCCGCACACATTGAATGCAATGGGCCGGCCGGAGGCACCGATCGGTCCATTGCAGTTCAACGCGTACAGGGGTACAACGCGTACCCGCACACATTGAATGCAATGGGCCGGCCGGAGGCACCGATCGGTCCATTGCAGTTCAACGCGTACAGGGGTGCAACGCGTACCCGCACACATTGAATGCAATGGGCCGGCCGGAGGCACCGATCGGTCCATCGCAGTACAACGCGTACAGGGATACAACGCGTACCCGCACACATTGAATGCAATGGGCCGGCCGGAGGCACCGATCGGTCCATTGCAGTTCAACGCGTACAGGGGTACAACGCGTACCCGCACACATTGAATGCAATGGGCCGGCCGGAGGCACCAATCGGTCCATTGCAGTACAACGCATCACTGTACATGTGACTAGCATATGTCAGCATGCCTGTCTCAGATGGACATATGCCAGCCACAGATAGCTCCCAGGGAGTGAGGGGCACACCTACATCACGACAGCCTGTCCAAACTTTATCATAAGGCATGTAAGGCTGCATTTCCTATTGTGTGTATGTTGGTGTACATGTTGTCCTGTGGGTGTCACCTGTGGGCAGCCACCCCCAGGCTGTGCACGTGTTCATGGGGACAGGATCCTGGGTGTTACGTGTACATGACCACTGTGATGTGCAACTGTTCATATCTGTGCATGTGCCATGGTCACATTTCACAGTGGTGTATGTGTATGTCATGTCACATACCCCGTGAGTCCCATGTGGGACGGTATGTTTGAGCCAGGGTGTCCCAGTGGCACAATAGTGATGGTCCTCCACAGTCTTTGTGCATGTAGTGTTTACAATGTCTCTGATTTCATGTGCACAATGGGAGACAGTCTCCACATCCAGGTTGTGTGTGCATGGACTTTGATGTTGTGCGTGTGTGTGTCACAGACGTCCATGTCTGTCCTGCCGTGGCAAGTGGGGCCACTACCTGCGGGGGTCATGGTTGTTTTGCTGTGGTGTATACATGATACTCCATGTAATGCCAGTGTCCATGTGGCAATACAGGGTCCCTGGGAATGTACCTGTCGTTGAGCTGTGGTGCCTGGGGCACATCTGTCCTCACATGTCACTGTGGGGGTTATTGTGGCACGGCAGCAGGAGATGGGAACTGTGACACGGCCTCATGATATCCAATGGGCCAACCTGGGACTAATTGATGCCACCTGTTGGACCGTGTTGACAGATGTTGGCCATGTCTGTACCATACATGTCCTTCCGGAAATGCACACTTCATGTAGTTGTGACTCATAATGATGTATGTTGGGATCTTGAGTGTGTTCAATGCCGCATATGTGGGGTGACTGACAATCTTGCTTACTTCTCCTCTGCAGTGCAGGGCTCCTGCTGTCCATCGACCATTCCCAGACCTGGCAACGATGGTGGAACGGGACAGCATCCGACGGTACCGCTTCACCAGGCAGCTGATTGAGGATTTGGCAGTGCAGTTGTCCCCACATTTGCAGCCTGGCCGGCCGTATCCTACAGCGCTGACCCCCAAGGTGAAGGTGATGGCAGCCCTACACTTCTTTGCCACCGGTACCTTCCAACATACTGTGGCGACTGCTGGTGGGATGTCACAGACCATGTTGAGCCGTGTGCTCCGCGATGTTTTGGCGGCAATGTTGCTATTCCTGAACCGGTACATCTATTTCCCTAGACTGCGACAACTCACTGACGTGAAGAGTGACTTTTATGCCCTGGGGAGGATGCCGCATGTCATTGGCTCCATTGATGGGACACATGTGGCTTTGGTACCACCACAGGCCCAGGAGCAGGCCTACAGGAACCGCAAGCACTACCACTCGGTCAATGCACTGGTGGTGTGTCTTGCAGACATGACCATCACACACGTGTGTGCCCGTTTCCCTGGTTCAGCACACGATGCCTTTGTGATGAGGAGTAGTCGCATCCCCAGGATGATGGCACAGATGCAGAACCAGCGTGCCTGGCTTGTCGGTGTGTACTGACTTTGTGACATTGTGTGTGATCTGATCTGTAGTATTCCGCCCACTTTTCCAAGTCAGCTAATGTGCACTTGTCTGTCCGTAGGTGACTCGGGATACCCCAACATGCTGTGGTTGCTGACACCCCTCAAGAACCCTGTGACACCAGCCCAGATGCACTACAATGAGGCACATGGTCGGACCAGGAGAGTGATTGAGCGGACATTTGGTCTCCTGAAGAGCCGCTTCCGCTGCCTGGACAAGACCGGAGGGTCCCTCCCATATGCCCCTGCGAAAGTGTGCAAGATTATCATCGTCTGCTGCATGCTCCACAACCTGGCAGTGCGGAAGGAGTTGCCTCTCATCCAGGATGACAATGATCAACATCCGCCACCTGTGGAGGATCCTGGCCTGGACCACGATGCCAGTGACGATGATGATGATGATGATGATGGTGATGTCCGCACACAGCTCATCACCAACTTCTTTAGCTGAATGTGAGTATCCTGAGGTGTCATGTCAATGATGTGAGTTGGCATGATGTGTGGGTGGTGCTCTGGTGCTGTTGGAGTGTGTCCATGGGCTACTTGACTGGATGTGTGTTGCGATGTGTGCTAACAGGTGGGCTGTACTCCCCAACAGTGTTGACATGCTAACTTGGTTCTGGGTGGGTATCTTGTAACATGTATTGTACATGAGTTTTGCTGTTCTGTCCTGTACTCCATTGCTTTTGACTGTGTGTCATTTCTGTCCTTCACAGGGTACTTTCAGATTCGTTTGGTCAACTGTGTCCACCGACGACGTGATTGCACATCCAGGCTGGTAGCTGTTGTGTCCCTACAGGTGATGTGCGCCACACCCATGGACTTCCTTCCGTCTACAGTTGTTGACTGTGTGCCCGCTGCCAGGTGGGATTACCTTGCATCTGTAGTGGTTACGACATGTTGCAACTGTGTAATAAACCTGTGCTTCACTTTGTGATGTGCGTTGTCTGTGGTCACACATTTGACTGCCATTTGCTTACTGCACCTGTGGGCTACTTGACTACAACTGGGAATGGGTGTGGTGTCTGTGCATTGCACCGTCTTCCCTGGCAACATCAGTGTAGGCAATGAGTCAGATGGCCTAGGTGTGTATGTGTTGTGTAGCCCTGGTGGTGTGTCTCCCTCATGTGTGTCACGTTGCCTGTACTCACATGCCTGTGTTGTCCTTGCTGTTGCAGTTCGCATACACAGTGTAATTTTGCAGTTCATCATCCCCATAACAGCACCCACGTTGGAATCACGACAGAGGCAAGTATGGTGTATTAGTGTGTTTATTGTGATACATTTGTGTTAATAGTGCATAGGATGGGTAGTGCTGTACATAAATCTTGCAATCCGAAGTTCCTAGGTGAATTGAAAGTCCTGGTAGACAGGATCCCCAGTATCGGGGCCACAGTTGTCTGACACATTGGTCCAACTTGTACTCCCCATGCAATGTGTGGGAGTAGTGTTGCCGTCAACAGGGTGAACAGTCTGTGCACAAAGGCGAACATCCAGAACAGGTTCAGGCTTCCTGGGAGTTGCGCTTGGCCATCGGCCTCTCACTTTTCCCTCCTCGGACGACCCCTCTTCTTGGGGGTGGCCCCTCAAGTACAGGCTGCTGCGGTGCAGGGGACTCTCCGCCAGAGTCCTCCTCCCTCCCCTTGGCAGTTGCAGTTTGTTCGGCACCAGATGTTGTTGGCACACAGGGAGGTGTGGACTGGTTCCTGTTCATCTGGCGGAGGCATTGTAAAATGTCCCTGTGCACCGCCGTCATCTCATGCAGTGCTTCCCACTTGGACTCCACGCGGGACATGTGTGAGTCCACGCGGGACATGTGTGACTCCACGTGGGACATGTGGGAGTCCAAGCGGGCATGATGGGCAGCCTGCTGCTGTTTCATGTCTCTGAGGAGCCCCACTACCTGGCTGAGCTCTCCGGTGCTGGACTGGTGCGCATCAGCTATGCGTACCAGTTGTGGGTCATCATGCACACCAGCAACGTCTGCAAGCAGCGACCTCTGTCTCCCACCCCTCCCACCACCCCTGCTGACATGTGCAGTGTGTGCAGTGGCACGCACAGATAACCCTGGTCCACCTTGGGGGTTGGTGGTGGTGGTGGTGTCCATGGCCCCAGGTTGGTCCAGGGTCCCTGTGCTGGTGTTGTTCCTTGTTCTGTCCATGTCGGCAGGGATGGTATTTGTGGTGACAGTCGTTGGAGGGGTGGGTGCAGGGGTTGCAGCTGGTGGTCCTGCTGGTGCTGTAGCTGGTGGTCCTGCTGGTGCTGCATGTTGACTTGCACCGGATGTGCCAGGTTGGTCTTCATCGTCAGAGGAGGACAGAGGCTGTACGACGCCAGTGAGCTCGGCATCCTCTTGAGCCTGGGACTGGGACTCCTCAGCGTCTGCTGCTGTGTCCCCATCATCACCTGTTTTTGGGAGACACAAACAATGTATGTTATGTTTCTGCAGGCATCAATGGTTGACACACATGACAGTTGTGACTGTGCCTCTGGGTGCGGGCCTGTACATTGCATTGTCCTAAGTCGTCACAGTCAGGGGTTGATATTGGTGTGGCACATTGTCCTGCATTATTTGGGCATTTCTATGTATTTTCTGGGGTGTGAACATGGTCTGCATTGGTTGTGTTTGGTTGACAGCCGGCCCTCCTTCCCACCCACCCAGCCAGTCAGTTATCCCACCATGGAACGTGCTTGCGTTGCAGGGAGTGTAAGTTGTCTCTCAGGATGTCAGTCAGTGGTGTCCTGCTGTTTGTTGGTGCACAGTTGGCAGCAGGGCCTTGTGCTCCCCACAGCAGTAGCCAGTGTCAGCCATCTTGTGAGTCCTTCTCCACTCCCTGTGATGTGAGCATGGTTCAGGGTGGTGTTGATGGGACAGTTGTGGGGGTGAGCTATGTCTGTGACTACGACTCCCATCATGCTATTGCCTCCACCCCACTTCCCAGCATTCCCATACTTACTTGCTTTTGTGGGGAGTTCAGTGTGTGTGGGTGTGAGAGCAATGGCAAGATGGCTGACAGTGGTGTCCTGCTGTTGGTTGGTGTGCAGTACCCAGCATGCCCTTGTGCTCCCCACGACACAGCAACAGTGTCAGACATCTTTGATGGCGTTTCCACTCTCTGTGGGATGTGCATGCGTGAGTGTGAGCTTGCTGGGCCAGGTGGTGGGGGATGTAGAGCTGTGACTACGACTCCCATCATGCTATTGCCTCCTCCCCCCTTCCCAGCATGCCCATGCTTCCTTCCTTTTGACTCTGCTTCCCTGTGGGGTGGGCTGGCTGTGCTGACAGGATGGCTGGGAGTGTTATCCTGGCAGTTGTTTGGCTAGAAGTTCCAAGAGTGGCCCTGTGCTTCACACAACATAACCCAGGGTGGTGTTTCTTTGTGGGATCTTGTGTTAGGATGGGGGGCATTGCATTCTACCAGGTGGGTTCTGTGGAGTTTGTGTTGGGGTGTGTGTGAGGGGAGGTGCTTGTGACTATGGTCAGTGCTGCAAGTCCTCCTTCCCACCCAGCTAGCCAGATATCCCACCATGGAACGTGCTTGCATTGCAGGGAGTGTAAGTTGTCTCTCAGGATGTCAGTCAGTGGTGTCCTGCTGTTTGTTGGTGCACAGTTGCCAGCAGGGCCTTGTGCTCCCCACAGCAGTAGCCAGTGTCAGCCATCTTGTGAGTCCTTCTCCACTTCCTGTGATGTGAGCATGGTTCAGGGTGGTGTTGATGGGACAGTTGTGGGGGTGAGCTATGTCTGTGACTATGACTCCCATCATGCTATTGCCTCCACCCCACTTCCCAGCATTCCCATACTTACTTGCTTTTGTGGGGAGTTCAGTGTGTGTGGGTGTGAGAGCAATGGCAAGATGGCTGACAGTGGTGTCCTGCTGTTGGTTGGTGTGCAGTACCCAGCATGCCCTTGTGCTCCCCACGACACAGCAACAGTGTCAGACATCTTTGATGGGCCTTTCCACTCTCTGTGGGATGTGCATGCGTGAGTGTGAGCTTGCTGGGCCATGTGGTGGGGGATGTAGAGCTGTGACTACGACTCCCATCATGCTATTGCCTCCTCCCCTTCCCAGCATGCCCATGCTTCCTTCCTTTTGACTCTGCTTCCCTGTGGGGTGGGCTGGCTGTGCTGACAGGATGGCTGGGAGTGTTGTCCTGGCAGTTGTTTGGCTAGAAGTCCCAAGAGTGGCCCTGTGCTTCACACAACATAACCCAGGGTGGTCGTTCTTTGTGGGATCTTGTGTTAGGATGGGGGGCATTGCATTCTACCAGGTGGGTTCTGTGGAGTTTGTGTTGGGGTGTGTGTGAGGGGAGGTGCTTGTGACTATGGTCAGTGCTGCAAGTCCTCCTTCCCACCCAGCTAGCCAGATATCCCACCATGGAACGTACTTGCATTGCAGGGAGTGTAAGTTGTCTCTCAGGATGTCAGTCAGTGGTGTCCTGAATGTTTGTTGGTGCACAGTTGGCAGCAGGGCCTTGTGCTCCCCACAGCAGTAGCCAGTGTCAGCCATCTTGTGAGTCCTTCTCCACTTCCTGTGATGTGAGCATGGTTCAGGGTGGTGTTGATGGGACAGTTGTGGGGGTGACCAATATCAGTGACTACGACTCCCATCATGCTATTGCATCCACCCCCCTTCCCAGCATGCCCATGCTTCCTTCCTTTTGACTCTGCTTCCCTGTGGGGTGGGCTGGCTGTGCTGACAGGATGGCTGGGAGTGTTGTCCTGGCAGTTGTTTGGCTAAAAGTCCCAAGAGTGGCCCTGTGCTTCACACAACATAACCCAGGGTGGTGGTTCTTTGTGGGATCTTGTGTTAGCATGGGGGCATTGCATTCTACCAGGTGGGTTCTGTGGAGTTTGTGTTGGGGTGTGTGTGAGGGGAGGTGCTTGTGACTATGGTCAGTGCTGCAAGTCCCCTTCCCACCCAGCTAGCCAGATATCCCACCATGGAACGTGCTTGCATTGCAGGGAGTGTAAGTTGTCTCTCAGGATGTCAGTCAGTGGTGTCCTGCTGTTTGTTGGTGCACAGTTGCCAGCAGGGCCTTGTGCTCCCCACAGCAGTAGCCAGTGTCAGCCATCTTGTGAGTCCTTCTCCACTTCCTGTGATGTGAGCATGGTTCAGGGTGGTGTTGATGGGACAGTTGTGGGGGTGACCAATATCAGTGACTACGACTCCCATCATGCTATTGCCTCCACCCCCCTTCCCAGCATGCCCATGCTTCCTTCCTTTTGACTCTGCTTCCCTGTGGGGTGGGCTGGCTGTGCTGACAGGATGGCTGGGAGTGTTGTCCTGGCAGTTGTTTGGCTAAAAGTCCCAAGAGTGTCCCTGTGCTTCACACAACATAACCCAGGGTGGTGGTTCTTTGTGGGATCTTGTGTTAGGATGGGGGCATTGCATTCTACCAGGTGGGTTCTGTGGAGTTTGTGTTGGGGTGTGTGTGAGGGGAGGTGCTTGTGACTATGGTCAGTGCTGCAAGTCCCCCTTTCCACCCAGCTAGCCAGATATCCCACCATGGAACGTGCTTGCATTGCAGGGAGTGTAAGTTGTCTCTCAGGATGTCAGTCAGTGGTGTCCTGCTGTTTGTTGGTGCACAGTTGGCAGCAGGGCCTTGTGCTCCCCACAGCAGTTGCCAGTGTCAGCCATCTTGTGAGTCCTTCTCCACTCCCTGTGATGTGAGCATGGTTCAGGGTGGCGTTGATGGGACAGTTGTGGGGGGGCAATATGTGTGACTGCGACTCCCATGATGCTATTGGCTACACTGACTTGGCCAGCATACACAGAATTCCTTCCTTTGAGTGGTCTTCACTGTGTGTTGGTGTTGTTGTGGTGGCTACATGTCTGGATGTGTTTGTTAGTTCTATTTGTGCCACTGCCTAGCTGTAGTTGTAGTTGTGTTTGTACATGTGTTGGCACAGTTGGATGTAACTTTTTTGATGGCATGTGTTGTGTTTATCTGACTGACATACACATTTTGGGATGATTCTGTTCTGGTTGCTGTGTAATTGCTATGAGTGCATGGTTTGACTCTCCCCTTGACAGTGATGTGTGTGTTTTGTGGCAGTATATTGTGTACATTTGTTGTGTACTCACCAGGCTCTGGGATGTCCTCTAGTCCATATACACTCACTGGCGGAAGGATGGCCCGCACCTTCTCCTCCCAGGGCCTGAGGTATATTGGCTTGGCAGGAGGGCCACTGCCGGTGAGTTGGCTGTTGATGTAGTCTTTTTTGAGCAGGTCCCGTACCCTCCTGCGCACGTCATACCACCTGTTCTGGATGTCGCTCTTTGTGCGCCGACATGGTGATTGTGCGTTCACCCTGTTGATGATCCTCTCCCACATCTTGGTTTTCTGGGAGATGGGGGTCTGTTGGACCAGTGTGCCAAACAGCTGTGGCTCTACCCTGAGGATCTCGTCTACCATGACTTCCAATTCACTATCTAGGAACTTGGGATTCTTCTTGGGGGGCATGGTGATGGGTGGTGATGGTGAGTGATGTGTGTGTTGGTGTGCAGGTGAGGGTGTGTGAGTGTGTGTTTTGCTGGGTGTATGTGAGGTAGGTATTTGTTTGTGTGCTGATGGTGTGTGGCTTGTGTGAGGGATGAGCTGTGGGTGTGTGGTTGCTTTCTCTTGGGTGCTGGCAGTGGAATGGCATTTGCAAAGGCTCATGGTTGTGATTTGTGTCCTTTATATAGGTGGAGTTGTGGGTGTGTCTTTGTTCTCTGTCCCCACCCCCCCCCCAGTATTTATTGGCTTGGTAATTGTTGTTTGGCCTTTTTTTGGGTGTTTTTTCCTTTGTGCTGTTTGTGTATGTTGGAAACGTTCTTGTGACCGAGTCGGACCCTGCATTTGTCTCGTACGGTGTTCTCCATTTCGTTCACGCTGTGTTTGTGCAGTTTTCTATGCTGCGTACGCGTCGGTCGCGGTGTTTTGTGTTGCTTCGGCTCGGTTTTGTATGCGTGTCGGTCGTACGGCTTGGCCTCCGTCCGACTCGCTCGTGGTTTTCGCGCCTTGCATCGTACTTTGCGGTTTGGAGTTCGCGTGTACATTTCGGTCGGATTTGTTCCGGGTGCGTGTCGGTCGGTTGGATTCGCGTGTTTTTCCGGCCGGATTGCTGTTTTCCGTGCGGCTCGGTCGGTCGACTTGGTTTCGGTACGTGTCGGTCGGATTTTTCACGCCTTGCATCGTACTTGGCGTGTCGGGCGCCACGGGTACGTGTCGGTCGGTATTATTTCCGGATCCGAGTCGGTCGGTGCTTTTTCCGGCCCGAATCGGAATCGACCCCTAACATGTGGACTTAATGTACCGCATGCCCGGCATCTGCTTGCTTGTATTTAAAAGAAAGCTGCTGTTGTTAATGCTTTTGCCCAGAGAGATAATAATAACATGGGATAGAGTAGAAGTGGGTGGTGAACAGTGAGAATTATATGTTTAAGAAAATAACATCTGTTTATGATTCCTTTATTAATAGTGTGCATTCGGGCCTGCTAAAGCATAACGGAAAAAGAAAATGGCGACGGATAACCAAAAGTTGCGCATGCTCAGTGAATTCATGATGTGACCCGGTGACCGAAAGAGCTGAATGACTGCCAAATATCAAGGACAGAAGACATGAGAAAAAGAAGACATTTATCACTCGTCTATGTAGCCTGTATTGAATGAATTATTACAATGGCAACAATATATGCATGGGAAGAGGACAACATGAATGAGCTAAAGGGGAAGGGCTAGAAAACAATAAGTACCTTAATAAAAATGAATATGTCAGCATTGTGTGATGAAAACTCCCCTAGCCCCGTCTAATCATATTCCATATTTTATTAAAATTTGCAACTCTTGAGGGTGGGACATGTAGAAATAAAGACTATAACTATAGTAACTTAAGTTAAGTTAAGTGCTCATCGACGCTGAGAGAGACGAGTGTGCTGCATCGAGAGAGAGCATCAAAATCATCATAGAGAGAGAGAGAGGCGAGAGCAGACTGGGAAGATTCAGATCCGAAACGACAGCCTGATTAGACTCAAAGATTGCGGAAGAATATCGAGGAGGGAGCGAGTGTAAGAGAGGGAATCGCCCTGGTGCGTCGGGTTTGTAGAAAAGTCTAGTAAGTATCAGCCCTGTCCCGATCCTGTCCTATAGTCTTTGTCTCCTGATTCTAAGTCAGGGGACCCCCACCATTCCTTTGGCCAGAGGGGTGGTTTTCCGGTCATCTCTATTAGGTAAATGTCATTCTGTCTCAAAAAGTTGCATATTTCTTTGCAAATGTATGTTAATATGTGTCTTTTGTCTCTACATCTGTCTACTCTTATGCATTGATTTGTTGAATGAAGTTGTGTAATTGAATGTATTTGCTAAATGAATTTTCTCTCTCCCATTGAAGAATGATGGAGTTTGCACTGTTAAATCTGTATTGATGAGCATTCAACTTTATGACTGAAATTTTAGATAAAGTTTATGAATCTTACTCAGAGTCTGTGGTTATTTCACTAATAACTGTGAATTAGTTAAGAAATTGTTAATATCACCATCAACTAACTCAACTAATGGTCCATCGACCAGAGGAAGGAGTGTTGATTCGTAAAGACTAGTTAGGCATTGTAATGGTATTTTAACCCGATTTGTGGTTACAGGGAAATAACTAATCAGAACTTAAGTGAATTATAAAACTTGACCCCCCAGCGGATCGACCATGGAGTGTGGATGAGCATTTTGGATAAATGTATATGGGCCCATTGAAATATTCAGTTTTTTTTGTGAAATATTCAACCCTGGCCTTCCGCTGGATCAGCAGCACCCTGATATATGAGAAATGAGGCTCTCGATCTGTTATGAGATCACCAGACTAGAACACCTAGTGTAATATGCCTTTATTCTCTTAATAGCTGAATGTTTCCATCCTAGTGCGTAGTACTTTTTTGATATTTGAGGCAGTTCACGCTAAGCCTTCATAACTTTGTTCCACAAAAGATATCCAGGCCAAATTTGTGTCCTTTTTTTCACAGGTTGGAGATCATAAAGCACCGAGGGTTTGTGGTTTCCACTGGAGGGAAGTTAGAAAATATGTGGCAACTTTTTTTTTCTATATGAAAAAGGCGCTGTGCAAAAAAGTGTGTATACTTTTTTCGTAAAATTGTATGAACAAAATGATTGCTATGCTGAAATTGCTCTCCCCAACTTTCAGAAACAGGCAGAGTACTAGAAAAATATATTTTGTTCACTGCATTATTTTACAGTTTACGAAGTGGTAGAAAGTATTTCCTTTTTTTTGTAGTTTTACGTACTTACAGTTTTTGGAAGAAGAGGTGTAAAACTCATTGCTAAACCTGGAGCTCTACATATTACTGAAAACTTCATAAAATTATGAAAGTAAAAAATGTGAAAGAAAGAAAGAAAAAGTTCAGAAATAGATGACAGTGTGTTCATCTGTACCTGTTTGCACTGAAAGCTGATCTACAAAAGTAATATACTATTATACTAATATTTCTGGAATCATCTTCAGGCTGCAGAGATATAGTCTTTGTTGATTTTTCCAAAACGGATTATACCCAGAGCCATCAATGTAGCTTCAGCTTTTAGTGACGTTTTGTCGTGTTTCAACAATCTAATGAATCAAAAATTTCAATGAAGAAAAGGTATGTATTTTGAAAAGTGCCCAAGAATCTGAGTTTAGGAGTAGGGGTTATTCGTACCACTATGAATTTTGGATTATCGATTGCTATTATTGTTAGTAGTAGTAGTAATAGTAGTAATAATATAATTACGTGCACTTGTGCCACAATCTTGGTGCAAAGGAGCTCCAACAATGGATATAACAAACCAGGGAACCAGGGATCAGCTCCTCCTACCCCCAAGGACAGGAAGCCAGGATAGTAAGGGCTTGATTTAGATGTTGGCAGATCTGGCCCTACAGTCGCTTTTCCAACACTTTTCCCGCTGTTGGCTTAGCGGTCCGCCCGATGTATTTAGATGTTGGCGGGTCCTTGGAGGGAAGACCGTTGGAGTCCCACCGTCTCCTCCAGATTCTTCCTCCCACATAGGCAGAAGTAGCTGTCAGAGGGAGTCCCACCAAGAATACCGCCAAGACAATATGGATGTGCCTTTCTGTTGAGGCAACTGTGGCGGGGAAACCTCCAAACTCGGGTTGACAGAAACGAAGAAAAGAGGTGAAAAAGTATCTTTTTTCTAGTTCCCACTTCTATTTCCGTCTCGAACCACATTGTCCAGGTCCTTCCTGTGATGCTGCTACTTGACCACGATGCTCAGCAACCCAATTGTCACCGAAATCTATTGTAGGATTCTCTGTCAATTGTCTCACTATGAATCGGATGTTAATATTAGCTTTCGCCTCGTGTATTTTTACATTGCTCTTACATGCAATTGTTTTATGTGTCAGACATAAGTGTTCATCTTACGATTTATCATGATAAAATGTTCACACCTGTAGTGACATAAACAAATATTTTTTGGGTGGTGGTTGTGGGTGTTGTGCTTGTGGGTGTACATACAATAGTGTGTGCATGCTGTTGGTGTGCAATGCTATATGTAAAATGAATGTCATTATAAATTACCTACGTATACATATTGACAGATTCACAACATATATGTGCAGTGACATCATGATAAGTAGTACTTACCTCTCTCCACATCCTCATGTCCTCACTCCATCAGCACTCCACCGCCAGGACACCGCCAGCACAATGGTAACATCTGAATCTGCCACGGGACGACAGTAGTCCCACCAAGATCTAGGTCAGGCCCTAAGATTGAGTGCATAGGAAAGCTCTACATGCTCTTTTAATAATTGCAAAGTTAGAGATAATGCAAACCTCCATGAGCAGGTTACTCCAGAGCCTAGGGCCCAGGTTTCAGAATGATCTCACACCTGCACTGTTTTATCTGGGAAAAAAATTAAAGGCGCAGCTGCACTGGATCACAAATACTTAACTTGGCAGCATGGGGTCACCACACTAGAGAGAAATGTGGGATAGTTTTTATGGAAGACTCTGTGAACGAGATGGAACATCTGGAGCAGAATTATGTTTCATCCAGTATTGGACTTGTCCAGCCCCATCACCGCCCTAATTGCTATATAGTCAGATGATCTTTTGTGCACAGTGACATACATTTCAAACCCAAACATTGGGAGAAATCCAACAATAACAACAATTTCCTACTATTCAGTGTTTTCACAGTCTCCTGATGGAAATGATACCCCACTTATGTGGCTAAGCCTATCGCCCTGCAATGCACAGGAAAGTTTCGAAAGCACACCCTTGATACATCAGTATTTTTTTATATTAATTGCATTGATTCTTGATGTGTTGAGGTGGGGAAGTTGCAGAATTTGGGCCTGCAATTGCTACTTATCTAACCTAACCTATCAACCTCAAACATTTTTGAAAATTGCCTACCCGAGGAAGTCCAGAGTGGATTAACTTGAATGAATTCCTCTGCTTTTTTTCACCCAGAACACCCTCCTAATGTCAAACTTTGGCTAAAACTATAGACTTTTCCTGTATTTCAGTGAGGGAAAGTTGTAGAATATGTGGGGATTGTTAAATGTCTGACCACACAGTGTTCTCACACTTCTCCCAATAGCAATGGTACACAATTCGCGTGAGTGGGACTATCGTACCGGAATGATGAAAACTGTGATCATGCGAAGTCAATGTAGTGTCAATTAGGGGTGTGCGATAAATTCCGCTCCACCGACGTAATTGGCGGAGTTTTTCCCACTCTGTGTTACACTTGTAACACAGTGTTCCGGCAATGCTCCAGCAACTGCCGCGTGGTGAAGTTTTTTGGTTTCCCCTGGTGCGATTTTCGGGTGCTAGGACTGCACCCAGCGAAAATATTCTCAACCTGGGTGGTCATGGGCAGTCACAACTATTTGCGGATAGAAAGCTGGTGCTCGCGGGAAGAAAGCTGACACTTCAGTAGAAAATCTACTCGAGCAGCAGCAAAGAAGCAGCACTCTCTGGCATGAGAGTGGTGCCATTCACACTGATTTTGCAGCACAGAACAATCTTCCAGTGCTAAAAACATCGTGACGTGCCGATTCCATCCGCTAGCAGAATTCCACTGAGTTTTTATGTAATTCCGTGGAAATATGTGGAGTGAAACTCAAATAGTTCCACCCACCCCTAGAGTTAATGTGATATTTACATGGTCATAATTTGGTTCTGTTCTTGTCACATGCAATAACCCAGCTACACATATGGGCTACTATTTTCAACAAAAGTGTGGGAATTCTGAATTGTGAATTTCTGAGTTTTCCTGTCACTTAAATGTGTGGAACTTCATATTTTTCAAAGAAGATTTGATATTTGCAGGGCATTCTATGTATGTAAATGTGCAGGGATCCACACAAACTACACCACCTTAGATTATCCTCGGTTTCCAGTTTTCAAAATTCCCCACGTTGGTATGTTTCCTTTGATGTCAGCTGACCCAGAACTCAAAAACTGCACCAATACCCATGGAAAAGGAGGAGAAATGAATGTTTTTTGACTAGTTTTCATATTGGCAATGCAATTTTGTGTATGAAAACATAATGAGATACTTAAAAGCCACTGCATCATTGACTCCAACAGATGTTTATTCTATGAAACTATCTGGGGATCGTACTTTTACTAGGTGACGGACATCCTTGGATCCAAATATCCATTACCTATTAAAACAGAGGGTCAATAGGATGGTCGGAATGTCCCTTTCAAATTGCCCCTTCCAGCATTTGTCCTTAGCAATTTGTCAGGCTCTCATTTCCGAGCTCTGCAGGTGTTTGGGCATTTGTGACTGACGACAGCTGGGTGTGCCTTTCTGACTATGTGTTGCCATTTTTCAGACACGGTTAGGTATGACTTCTGATGTTGTCTCTTGCCACAAAATAGCCTTTTACTGTGAGCCGGGCTGAATTTTTGCCCTATTGGAAAAGATACCATTTCAAAAATATTGTCAGAATCCTAATCCTTTCCTTTTATTACTTTGTAATCCTTGCTGGGTATTACTTTGAGGAATACTTCTCTGGGCTATTGACTTCTCTAGTAACATGTGTTCAACAAAGAGGAGCATTTATGGAAAAGAAAAGCATCAAGGGCACCCTCGTGAGGCACTACCTACAGATACACTTCTTTACCTTTGTTCCTCGTATATGTAGGATTCACCACAACACATGGGACCTGTTATATTTTTTATTAAAATATACATAATGGGATGGTTCATAGATATACACTAGAACCTCCTCCGCTTGAAAGTGAGAAGTGGGGGACCCAAGAAATATTGACTTGATATGTGATGCATGACAAGGGCTTCTTTTTCTGTTGTTCTCTAGTAATTTGTCAAACAGTCATGGAGACCAATACTTCCTATTTTATTTCCACTTGCTTTTTCAGGTCATTCCTTTCTAAGAATATGAAAGGAAACAGGCCAGTCTGCATGGTGTGTCACAACATTGCTCTCCTGCTTGTTGCTTGCTCCAGTAGGTTTCCAGTGATTCCTGCTTTCCTCCTTAGATTGTTCCTTCCTGCTTACTTCTGGGATTTCTGACTACTGAGACTGATCTCTATGGAATCCTTAGAGGTTTTTTGATATTGGCTTGTTTTCATCTGAGATCTGAAGTTTTCTTCAGTATGCTGTTAGTTCTTCTCTTTCTCCAGTTTAGTCTGAAAACTGCAGTCAGATCATACATGAAGTCAACATTGACTGTGGTGGTTTTAGTTTTAGACCCTTCATATTCTGTGCCAAAAGCACACACATAGATGTCATGTGTAATTATAAACATTCTTCATTTGTAGGCAATTTGAGGTTCAGAACAGAAGTAGAATTTCCACTAGGGGTGCATGAATCAAATTTCGTCACTTCTTTGTGTGTTTTTTATTTAAGTACGTAGCACCGCGGCATATCTTAATGAGTAGTTCATCATCTCTGATTACTCTCGGCACACCCACAGCCAGGACTCTATCAATCTGGATAATAAGAAAGAAAAAAAAATAAGGCTGCCTTTTCCATTAATGCACCCAGGAAATGGAAATGAAACAACATCCCCATATCTATCAGGACCACCCATCGTTGCTACAATTTGATTTGAAGATGCTCCTCTTTAAAGAATACTTAATAACAAATCAGTAATATTCAACAGTACACTTCTTCTCCCCTAACCCAGCTACCTTTTCTATCACTTGTTGATTGTATACCTGAATTTGACCATGTACAATTTCTGCTGCCTTTTGGCTAGATTTGCTCTATACATTGCACAATTTTGGGACAAAAAAATCTCTTGCATGGTTATGGAGGTGCACCCCTGCCCTGAGTGCCCCAACTGTAATGATGTCTGGATCCCTGATGCTGATTTTTGTTGCCATGGGCGAACAAGGGCCATGCATGTATGTCATGACATAGGCCTGTCTCAGTGTTTGCAGAATTTTAGGACCAGGAGGGGCACCCAAAGCGGTACCCTTATAGTAGTGCAAGAGTACTGCCTTTGTCAGTAGTTAAGCAGCACAAGGACGTTGTTGGCAGCATACCGTGCAGTAATCAGTAGAAGTGAACATGTCTTTTTTCCTCTGTCACTGGAGTGAGGCTCTAGTCCTACATCGGTTTGGTGTGCAGTGCTGCGCAGCACTTGTGTGCTATACATGTGTGGGGTGTGTGTGTGCCTGTTAATGGTACAATATATAGAAGATTCTGGGTTCCATTTTGGGAGACCCAGGTCTAACTGAAGGAACATGAGGAGGTAGAGGAATGCCCCCAGACAGATTTGTGGTGTGCTGCATTTCTGAGAGCTGGGTGAGACACACTGGAAGAAGGGTTAACCAGGCTCTTCAGTACACTTCAAAGAATGTTCTTTGATTCAGAGAGAGGTCACTGGGAAAGGGACGGGGCACATCTCAGGAAGGAGGTGGGGCTGATAAGAGAATCAGAGAGTAGGGCTGAGGCACAGGGGTAACCTTTTGATAAACATTTCACTATGGCTGACATCCAGGTATGAACCTTTAGTCACTCCCATGGCCTGTGTTGTGGGGATAAACGACTTGGAGCCGTCCCTACTGTGACAGACTTAATTCTGGAGGAAGGACAGGGCAGAGGTGTGGGCACTTCAAAAGGAATCAGGCCACCAACATAAACTTTAAAGACTCAGACTCCAAATCTCAGTTGGTGTCTGGAAAGGGACTATAAGAAGATGAGCCTGAGATCCCTAAAATTGTTAACTATCAAGCAGCCAGTCAGGCTATGTAAGGAGGACTCTGCAAGACTTCTGCTTGTGAACAGTACTGGGGGCCAAAGCTTTCTAGCCTCCCAGCTGGGTGAGGGGACATCACCCAGGGAATCCAAGACCACCTGCCCTGGAGCTTTGGGCACCAGTGCCTGCTTGCTTGCCAAGACCAGTGTACCCTGTGAGGAAGAGGAGAGCATTCAAGGGAGCAAGGTCCAGTGGGGAATCCTGGTTAGCGGATTCCCTTAGTGAAGCGTAAGGAGATGGTTGCTGCACTAACTGGGTCGTTGCCCTGTGCAGGGAGTCAGTGACCCCTGTTTGCCATAAGAGGGCCACCGTGGAGTGAGCATGATCGAGGCAGCACCGAATGGATCATCGCCATTGTGCAGTGTGAAGTTGATGACTGTCAGAAGCCAAACACACACGTGCACTAACCTGATGTATCTAGGTCCAGCAGGAGCGATGAAGATGACAGTCCAACCACTCCCAATGCCGTTCTCCACAGAGAACAGTAAATTGCTCCTCGAGAAGTACGTCAAGGGGAATGGGGGTTGGGACAAAATAATAAAAGACAGAGTGCGCGGGTAGAGGACCTCCCTCACCGGTTATTCTTCCTGGAGATGGTGAATGCAGGGATTGGAAGACCCAGGGAGCGTCTAAAGACTGTGTAAGAGAAGAACAAGAGAGTATCAGCACGCGTAGCCTCCTCAACTGCCCACTCAACAAATATACAGGGAGTTAGGTGTGGATTAGGTTACACTCAAACTTGCGTACTTCAGCTGATGCGAATAAACCACTTACATAAAAGCTACAAGTGGGTGTTTTTGTTAGACAAATGTGGATGAACAGGAAACGCAGTGAAACTTAAGTCCATGGAGATTAAAGCCTCTCTATTGAAAGTTCCTTCCTACTTTCCTAGAGCTGCGTCACATGCAGGTTTGTAAACGTGTTAGTAGGTTGTACTGCCTTCTCAAGGTTGCATTACCTGTGGTTTGCAAAGGGTTAAGAGTTTGTAAACAAGCTGCGTAACAAGCGGTTTCAACAAGGTTAATAGTTCCTTAACACGGGCTGGCACAGAAGCGACTAAAGATTAATAGCCCTTGAATAACTATTTGAATATCACATCAGCCCGTAATGCTTAGCACACTTGGTTAAGTGTCAATTTAAGAATGCAACTAGTCAAGCGCACGCGAGGCCTCGGCTGCGCTGACTTAGCTGACTGGGGAATCCTCCCCGTTGTACAGGACCGCTTCCCCGGAGCTGGAGCAGAACAGATGAAGGGAGCGGAGATCGGATTGGCGTCCCTCGACGGCAGGATCAGAGGTCCGATGGGCGTCCCTCGACGACAGGAGTCCGGTCAGGGAAGTCTTCTGGCAGGGGCTGGATCCGGACAGCAGGAGCGGAAAATATCTCTTGATGATAGGTGGATTGCCTAGCAAAGGGCATGATCGGTGTGAGTGGTTATATACCCTCCAAAGACCATTGCCGACAAGAACGTAAGTGCGAAGCATGGCCTGATGGGAGATGAAGTTCTTAATCAGTTAGCGCTAAGTCATTGTGGCAAAGAACAGTGCCGCTTTACCCTAATGCCTGATTGCGGTGTTTGTTCATTCAGAATGTGTCCAACTGTACCTTCAGCTCGTACATACAGGTCAATGACAAGCATACTCTTGCTTTAAGACACACATACATATTTAGGTACTATGAACAACAGTAGTACACTCCTGAATTTACACTGAACCCTCCATATTCTCCCAGCCATGATCAAGCAGGGATACCCTTAAGGCCTTGGTGTAATATCTCCTGCGCCAGCGCTGGGAGCGAACAATCAAATGGAACCCTGTGGGTAGAAGGGTGCTTTTCCGTACATGAGTTGTCTGAGCCAGAACTGGAGTACCCATGACAATGACCCCGAATGCCAGTTGTGGCTGCCGTGAAGAGTACTGCCATGTTAAGCGTGCTGTAGCATGTGTGTGGTGTTAAGTCAGTGGCCCTTTATGCCATGTTGGGCCACCGTGAAGAGTGCTGCCATGCAGAGCGGGCTGTAGCCTGATGTGTGGAGTTAAGTCAACTACCCCATATGGCGGGGGTGGCACCATGGAGACTGTTGATATGCCAGTGGGGCTGGAGGTCCTGTGCAGTAGAGGGACAGTGACCTCATATGCCAGATGAGGCCACTAGGACCAAGCAAGAAGTATGGGCTAGTCGGGGTCATCATCGGAGGAAAGAGGCCACCATGGTGACCCTAAGAGGCCTGAGCTGTGACTGAGGACCAGCGCAAGGACTGCCAAATCCCCCCACTAACGGTGTGAAGCACCAGAGAACTTACACAGCCTGGAGGAGTCGCAAAAAAACCCCGGCCACTGCACAACCACGTGTGAGAGAACTCTAGAATAGCCAAGCACACCGCTCCTGGGCCATGTGAGAAACACTTACTGGAGGCTACTGCCACAGCTACAGTGCCCACAGAGGGGGCACACTCAGAGATTCCAGTCGCTCAGATCCTACTGGTGCGGGTAAGACTGATTTTGGGGTAGATGGCCCCAGGGGAACTTGCTTGCCAGATAGCGCAGAATAAGAAAGAAAAAAAAATAAGGCTGCCTTTTCCATTTATGCACCCAGGAAATGGAACTGAAACAATATCCCCATATCTATCAGGACCACCCATCGTTGCTACAATTTAGGAAAGAGTTGAGGATGCTCCTCTTTAAAGAATACTTCATCACAAATCAGTAATATTCAACACTACACTTCTTCTCACCTAATCCAGCTACCTTTTCTATTACTTGTTGATTGTATGCCTGCATTTGACCATGTACAATATTCCGCTGCCTTTTGGCTAAATTTGCTCTATACGTTACACAGTTTTGGGGCAAAAAAATCTCTTGCATGGTTACGGAGGTGCACCCCTGCCCTGAGTGCCCCAACTGTAATGATGTCTGGGTCCCTGATGCTGATTTGTGTTGTCATGGGTGAACACGGGCCATGGATGTATGTCATGACATAGGCCTGTCCTAGGTTTGCAGAATTTGTGGACCAGGAGGGGCACCCAAAGCGGTACCCTTATAGTAGTGCAAGAGTACTGCCTTTTTTATTTTTTTTTAAAACATATTTTATTTGTCAAAAGCAAATAGAGTGGAGCTCTGTAACCCAGAGGCTTCCGTAGCATCAATATACATTATCATGACTTTGACACTTTTCTCATATATGGAAAGAATATTGAAATGACTTGCAATTAAAGCAAAACAGAGGAAAACAAAGAACATACAATACCCCCCACCCCATCGCACTGTTAACCAAGCAAGATCAGTATATACAGTCAGAGCAACAGTCCTACGCTCACTACAGTACATTTCTAAGAAGGCTCTATCCCACCCAGTGTATATCAAATAGAAACCCCCCAGTAAGGGGGGGGCGAAGATTAGAGCCGGTCCGAGCCCTGTGCTGGAACAGGCTCCAATTCCAGTCCCCGATAGTCTGCCCAGCGCTTCCAGATTTTGTAGTGTTTACGAGGGCTTCCCCTCGCTACAAAGATGGGAGCCTCCAAGCCAATACAGAAATCTAGACCTGTCTTCCAAACCGAGACGGAGGGCGCAGCTGTCGCCTTCCAGGCTCTAGCAATGTCTCGCTTGGCAAGGGTAAAACCCAGGAGCATAAGGTGACGTTTGTAGACGCTGCCCCCGATATCGTCCATGACGTGCAGGAGAAAAAGCTTAGGTGAGCGAGGAAGGTCCCAACCCAAAACCTCTGACAGGCATGTCATTACTCCCCGCCAAAACCGTGCCAGCGCGGAACAGTCCCATATAGTATGAAGCAGGGTGCCCTCTTCATGCAAGCAGCGAAGACACACCGGGGAAGCCACCAAGCCCGCCCTATACAGCCTAACTCTAGTGAAATATACCCTATGGAGGTTATTTAAACTGGATAAGCCGAAGGCTCATTGCAATGGCCGCCCCACGAGGGGAGGCAAGGGCCTCCGTCCAGTCCTCCTCTTCGAGCGAGCCCACATCACTCTCCCATGCCTCACGGAGACGCTGCAGAGACGGGGAACTATGTGTGACCAGGGATTGATACATTTTAGAGATCTTATGGTCCTGCAAATCACCCATGAAAACTTTCGCCTCCACCGGGCTGAAGTCGGCCAGCTCCTCCAATCCCGCCAAGCTAGGGGAAATAGCATGTCAAAATTGCAGATATTTAAAAAATTGGGAACGCGGCATTTGAAAGTCTTTCTGCAAATCCTGAAACGACTTCAAAACGGGCCCCCGCATAACATCCCCCAAGGTAGAGATCCCAATCGCGTCCCAATCACGGAATCCAGGCAAGGCCGCCAACTGCGGCAGGCGTCCATTTTGCCACAGCGGGGTCTCCCGGGTCAAATGGTTCCACCAACCCATCCTCCTCAACGCCTGCCTCCAGATCCGAAAAACAAGCTATGTGGCTACCGGCAAAGAACGCCGCAAAGGCGCAGAATATAGGAGCGTGTGCCGCAAGTGATCACCCATTAACCGCCGTTCTACATAATACGCCGGATCCAACCTATCCCCATACCACCATTCAAAGAGTACTGCCTTTGTCAGTAGTTAAGCAGCACAGGATGTTGTTGGCAGCATACCGTGCAGTAATCAGTAGAAGTGAACATGTCCTTTTGTCTTGTGGTTTGTGGCCTCCTGGCCTGCCTGGATACGTTGGCATAGGCCTGGCTGCCATGATTACTTTTGCGCACGTTACTCTTAGCCGTTGTTTTGTCGCCCTCTGCTCCTGCCAAGTTATTTTACAACTGTCTGCATTTTCTGTTTCTCACCTTTTCTCCTGTTCCTTTTGGGCTCCGTCTGAACAACAGTTACAAGGTCGAAAAACACGTCCCTGGTTCTAGCTGATATGGCCAGTCCCTCGCACCTAGACATAACACTATGTACAGCTGCCATGGGGAAATTGGTGGGCTTTTATTATTGCGTTTTTCCCTCTTGAGAGGGACTTGAAGAAAACCTTTCCAGGGAGAAGAGCTGTGATTGTCTGCTGATGTAGTTCCTGCATCTAGAGACTGAGGTATGGGGGTTCGCTTGTCAAAGCCCAGAGGTCTTCTATTTTTATAATAAAAGCTATTAGCACGGGGAGGATGGTAAGGTCATTCAGCCCTCTATCCACTGCTTTATGAAATGCTTTCCCGTTAGTATTCTATGGAGTTGTAACTATGCTGATTATATTATTCTTATGCATTATGCTGATAGTACTGTCACGTGTACTGTATCTTAGAGCACGTATGTTGAAATAAACATTTTAACCTATACTGTGTCTCTTCTTACGCCGGTTGTGGACAGGTATGAGTGAGTGACGAAAGGGTGTTCTTGCTACTGCGAGTCCTGAGAGAGAGATACTGTGTTCTGGGTTGTCTAATCATTGGTACATTGTTGCTAATGGGACGCTAAGGCTAGTTGTGTTGGGGTTTTAGGTGCTAAGGTTTATGCTTGGCTCACCACTATATTCCGAGGTCCTATTATCCTGTGCATAGCTCTGTGTGTGTGCAGAACCCCTATAACATGGCGCCCAACGTGGAGGTGCTTATCTGCGAGACGCTTGAGTAGTGCTTGTGCTTGTCCACAACACCCCTCGCAGACGCTTCCGGAAGCGTGTGTGACGGTTATACCTCCTATATTAACGTTTTTATAGGTTCTTTCAAGCTTGAGGTTGTTAAAAGGTTTCTTAGATAAAACCCTATTTGTGCTGCCTCATTGTAGATTGTCGACTATTTCTAGCCTACAATGGCTGTTCAAATTGCGGCACATAGCTGTGCAGCGCTCCGGACACACTTAACAGTGTATGGAGTGCCTGACGCGGGTGTCGAGCTGATCTTTGTGGTACAAGCCGATCCGGTTTTCCACTTTGAGGTGTTCTACTCTTGGGTCACATTTCCGGCGGTGGATGGGACAGACAATTTGTTCCATGAATATACAGCCACCGCAGTTCCTAATCACTATAGACCGTATAGGAATCTTGAAGTACCGCTCACGGCTTGGCAGCACCGTGTTTGGTTTGATGGCGCCCTACCCCAACCGGTTACCACGGTTCGTTTAGGCCCCTTGTCTATTGATGGGGCCACTTGGCCTGTTTTGGCCGGGTACACCCCACATCCGCAATATATGCAAATACCAGTCGCTGACCTGCGCAATATGTATTCGGCTTTGGTGCGAGTGCAACGCGCTTTAGTGCAATATGTTACAGGCAACATCCAGGGGGCCCCACCTGGAGTTGCAGGCCATCCAGCTGCTGCAGGCGGAGTGACCATAAGTCCCGTTATGGTGAACTCAGTGATGGGCAAACGTCCACAAAATAAGGATGATTTTCCTTATTGGCTTGCAGAAAAATTTGACCAGTTGGAGGCAGTTTTTCCAAATACGACACCGGTGGATAAACATAGAATTCTTACAATTAGTTTGCCAAAAGACTTAATCCCCGAGTTGACAGCATGCAACAACTGGGGTAGGGTATTCACAGCAGTTTATTCGAAGTGTTTCGGCACTCCTTCCATGACGGTTCTCCCTCTGTAATTAAAAAGTACAGGATGAACATGGCCCTGAAGCGGCTGTGGAATTAGGGATGAGACTGGTGGGAGTGTTCGAAGTAGTAGCTGAGCTGATCCTTGCGAATGTCAAGGGCGATGCAGTGAACTTTCAAGTAGCTAATGCTTTGGCTTTAGTCCCAGAATTGGACAAGCCGCGCGAATTACCGAAAATTATAACCCAGGCTTATAAAACTATTGGCCGAAATAGCCTGGGCAATAAGCCTTTTGCAAAACAACAAACACAACAACAACAACCTAAAACTCAATCTGAAAAAGATGAGAAACCAGTTTTTACTAAAAAGAGCTGGAGGTTGAAAAAACAGGGTAAGCAACAGAAGAAGCCGGGGTCGCGAGGCGCATCCCCTGTTTCTGTCTCTTCTGAACGCACATATGATTTGCGCGATAGGGCGAGACTTAAATCTCCGGATAGGTTTCAGATCCCTGATACGCGTTCTCCTCGTTCTTCACAGGCACAGACAACTTCGCAAGCCAGTGGAGGGGATCGCCAGGATAGAGGAAGGGGTCGAGAGGCTCCCCAGGGACGAGATCAACCTCAACAACAAGTCAGAGGGAAAGCAGAAGACTTTCAACGTTCTCGTCCACAATTTCAGAAGAAGAAGTTGCCGCTGTAACAGTGAAATATGCCACAGACGGTGAGAACGAGACTCCTGAATTGGACGTGGGCAGTAACCCTCCTAGACAGCGCCGCGGAAGTTACCATAGTGCGGGAGGCGCTACGTCCTCATATGGAGGCGACAGCAACTGAAACATTCATTACTGTTGAAACAGCCGACACCAGAGTGGCACCCCCTGACAGACTATTTAATATTGTCATCCAAATTGAAGGTGATATACAGCGTGTAATAAAAGGGATATTTTGGGAAAATCTGACCTCTTCATACGACATTTTGTTAGCTGAGGCAGACTGGCCACCCCCATTCGTACTTGCTGCGCGTAAAGGGGAGGAGGCAATCCTTCCGAGCTTTTCTCGACATGTCCCAAAGGACAAAGCGGAGGCTCTTGCAGCTGAGTGGGCTGTGTCCCTGGCTCCTGCGTTATACCGTAACCACGTGGGTTGGGATGAAGATTCTCCCCCCCATGAGATACCTTTACGGTCCCTACCACAGCCACAACCCCAATATCCCATTAAACGTGAAGCCAAAGGCCCCGTTTCTGAAATTCTGATGCAGTTAGAATATCAGGGAGTAATAGAAACATGCGTATCACCCATGAATAATCCCCTTTTCGCGGTTTCTAAACCCGATGGATCGTACCGCCTAGTATTGGATTACCGGCATTAGAACTCTCATTGTCGGACCTTTGCGGTGCAAAATACCCACAGTTCTGCGCTTGTAGACAGTCTTGTTCGTAAAAAATATAAAACGACACTTGACCTATCCAATGGATTTTACACGCGGAGTGTAGCCAATGGAGTGCTTTTACCTCCGGTGGTAAACAGTTCAAATTAAGGCGACTCCCTATGGGCTACAAAAATAGTCCAGGAGTGTTCGCTGCCCGTGTTGTCTCTTTGTTAGACGGCATAGACCCAGATGCATGTTCGTACGTCGATGATATTTACCTGACAGACGATGAGTTATACCCGCATCTTTCCAGAGTGGACCGCATTATTCTCGAGTTTGCGGTATTAGATTATAAGTTTAACTTTGCCAAATCACACATTGCTGAAACAGTTTTTGTTTTTGGGCTACGAGCTCAACAATGAGGGTAAGGGCTTAGCCCCCACTTCTTGGAAAAATGTGCACTTTTGTGCCCTCCTACTACTCTGAAAAAACTTCAGTCTTTGCTGGGTTTCCTGAACTTCGGGCGTACTTATATTCCCGAATACGCCCAGCGTATCAATCCATTGTATGCCTTGATACAACCAAACTTTTCGAAGTCTTGTTGGCTTCCGGAGCATTCCTCCATTCTGCAGTCTTTGCAGACAGACCTTCTTGAGTCTAAGTACCTGTTGACGCGTGATAACCACACAAACCTGGTGATTAGAATAATTCCGGGGGCAGTGGGTTTCACGTATTTAACCTTTAACGAGGGTGACACAGTACCAATCGCATACAAGTCACATCTGTACACGTCCGCAGAACTGCGCTTTTCATCTGTGGAGAAAGTTCTGACTGCAGTGCAAATGGCGATTCTGAAGGAGCGCGCACTGGCACAGGGAAAGCGCATTCTAGTGGTAACACCCTATCCTGCTCTGGAAGCAGTGACAAAGGCAAGTGTACCGAACTCTAAAGCTTTGCATCCCCGTTGGATACAATGGGCAACTTCTTTGACGTCTCCGGATGTCACATTTATATTCGATTCTTCTCTACAGACTCAGGAGTTTTTACAGTATGAATTCGTTCATCCTCCTCCTCTGTCTTTACTGCCGCTTGAGGATTACAACTGTGTGATCTACACCGATGGTTCGGCACAACCGGCCACGGGGTCCAAGCATGCTTATTCAGCCGCATGTGCTATTGTTGCAGGTACCTTTGTGAACGGAGAGTTCAAGTCCACTGTAGTGCATACTCAAACACTCGGGGACAGTACTGCGCAATTGGCCGAGCTGCGCACATTGGTGCTTGCGCTTGAATTCGTAAATCCGGATGTGACCACACTTATTGTATGCGATTCTTATTACTGTGTTCAATCATATAATGACAATCTATTCTTTTGGTCACAAAACGACTATAGAGACGCTAAAGGTAGCACAATCAAGCATAAGATGCTTTGGGTTCGGGTGGCAGAATTGAGACAACGTTTGCCACTCACACAAGTGGTTCACACCCTAGGCCATCAGCGGGTGGGCACACACGCTGTTGGTAACGGTCTGGCAGACGAAGCAGCCAGATCAGCAGTAGTCACGTGTTCAGTAGCAGCAGTTACCAGATCCATGTCTAAAATTGACACTGATAGTTTGGCAGCTATAGCTGCGACAAAGGAAGGTAATAATTACCCTAGGGGTTTTCCTTCCAAATATTCTTATCAGTTAGGTCCCGAACAGGCTCCTTATGTAACAATACCAAACGTTGGTGATCGGCTGATCCCCAACGCGGACCGCAGACTTTCCTTGATAACGGCTGCACACGAAGGCATGGCTTCGGCACATGCTGGAGTGTCTGCGACCGTTTCCATCTTGCAGCAGCGGTACTGGTGGCGTGGTTTATATAAAGACACCCGTACTTATGTGCTTTCTTGTGACGCGTGTCAACAGATTAAGCCTTCTACGGTTACACGACCACCACAGACCTCGCTCTACATTTCTAACAGACCCTTTGGGTGTGTTTACTTGGATCACTGCGGTCCATTTTCCTCAGACACTGCCTATAAATATATCTTAGTGGCAGTGGACTCGTGCACACGTTTCATCTGGGTCTGGCCACAACGGAGTGCTGACGCTCGAAATGTCATCAGGGATTTGCGTGTCTTTGTGGGAATCTTCGCATGCGGTACCTTCCATTCTGACCAAGGTCCAGCGTTTGCCTCTAAGGCGTACAAGGACGCAATGGGTTCACTAGGGGTACGGGTGAAGTTTTCATCTCCATACAGACCTGAGGGTAATTCAATTGTGGAGCGAATGAACCGTGATTTAAAGCAATCCTTGACAGCTAGGGTCTTAGGTACTGGCAGGAACTGGCTGGCCCACTTGTATACCGTACAACGTGCATTTAATAATCTCCCTAGAAGATCTTTGGGTGGGCGGACCCCATACGAAATGCTCTTTGGCATAAGAATGTTTGTGCCTGACCTTGATGGTCTAGACATGGCGGCGCAACCCGCCAAGTTTGATGTAGATAACCATTCTACTATGTTACAGGACTTACAAGAAGCCCGAGACAAACTTGCAAACGCACATTTATCTTCAGCCACCGATACTGCCCTGCAGATTCCGGTTGCTGGCTGGCTTCCGAAGATTGGAGACCTGGTTCGAGAGAAGGTGGAGAACAAGAAAGAATTCGGCCCCTCTTATCGTGCACCGGTTCCAGTCCTGGGTTTGAAGGGAACACGTACAGTCATCTTACCACCGCTTCCTGGTCGCAAGGAGAACAGATACATCTCAGTGGAAAATGTCAAGCTACAACAACTGGCCGATCCTAAATAGTGTTACACCAGCGGTCTCTTGTCCTGCAATTTACCGGACTTGTGTTCGAGGCCCTCCTGCCCGAACAGTCACTGATGTTACAATTGAGATGATTGATTTGCCTGAAAGTATACTCGAACCTCCAGTTACCCCCTGCATGGACGAGAACGAGTATACCTATCCCGAAACAGAATCCGTGGCTCATTTACCAACAACGCCACTGAGTCCGACACGTTATTCCTTTGACTCAGATTCCACCACGTCGATTGTCCCGTCCAAGTTCAGTATTTTTGTATCCTGGTTTAGAGACAATTTTTTGATTCCCCCTTGGACATACATTTGGTTGGTGCTTTTCTTAATTTTTTTGTTCATGTCCATTGGCTTTGTCACAGTGTTTTTTCTACTGATCAATGGTCATTATTTGCCTGAACGCTCTGCTGTGAACAGTGTTGCTGGAACTTTGGCTCCACATTCCTCATCTCACATCATGAAGCGTGACCACACATTGGTGAACATTTCAGCTTTTCCAGTTGCTGATGGCATCGTATGGGATGCGGTAAATTTTCAAATTCATGGACCAACAGAAGTTATTAATGTACCGAATGTCCTTCGAGTTTCCATGGGTGATGTAGTAAAAAGTAATATTCATTCTGATGATTGGGATGTGCATGCAGTTGAAGCATTGTTTGCTGATTTGAAATATTATGCTTCATTTAATGCTGAGGATTTGTATATGAATTCTGCGAATTATACCGATTTATACTGTTACCGGCATTGGGGCAACCATTTTGTCCATAAACCGAGTGCACTACGTAGCCCTGTGACCTACACTCAATGGGAACATTGCCCAAACCCTTTATCGGGTAGCTCCCGGACTCTTCGAAATAAATTTACTTATTTCACTGATTTTAATAGATTGAACCCTGGGTCCTATTATTTCAAATTACCTGCCCCTTTCACACAGAAATTCATGTTGACCCACACTAAATTGCTTTATTCGAGTTCCTTTTTAAAGGCCTTGGCTGTGGGTGGTTATGAATACTGGACGGAAACTGTGGATTTGAAGTCAATCTGGGGCTCCAAGCCTTGGCAGGTGCAAGGCACCGAGGCCTTGCACCGTGCCTGCCTAATCCCAGCCCAAATGGTGTTTTTGAATGCTTCGATCTATCAGACTACGTGTTGGGGTCTGGCTACTATAAAAAAATGAATGCACCATCAATTCCATCCCTGTCTTCCACTCTAAACCACAGCTCGCACTTCAATATGTCCCTTTCGACTTTACAGGTTTTGTTTCAGAACAATTCGTTTAATATGTCTACGCTTGTTCAGTCACCTTGGTTGTCTTGGCCCATATCATCTAACGAGTGCCAGCTGCGTTTTCATGACACAGTTTCTGGCTATACTCAGGACAAGCCCGATCCTAGGTTTTCTAACTCCCGTACTGTCACCACCTATTCTGTTGGTAAATTATGTAAACAATGGTTGCAACATTCTTCCCTAGACTCTGTTAAACAACATTTGTCCCTCCTTGCAGGCAATATTGATCTGTCCGACTTTATATTGGGACCTCGTGGTCCACGACCGAAGAGGTTCATTTATGAAGCTTATAATGAACTCTGGAAGCTATCGCAAATGGAGGCTGCTTCCCGTTTACAGGAAATAGACCAAGCAAATTTGGAAAAGGTGCTTGCTGTTGTTGACAATAGTATTAATACCCTGTCTTCCCGCATTTACACGTTGGAGAATATTGTGTCCTCTGTTGTTGATATTGTACAAGATGATGTTTCTGTGTTGTATCATGGTCAAAATCAATTACGTTCAGTTATGCAATTTGCGTGGACTTTGCAAACACTTAAGTTGGGTAAGGTTCCTTGGCACTTTTTGAACACCACTGCCTTATTTCTGCCTTTTAATTTAACTGACAAACAGCAGTTCATGTCCATAAAAGATGCAGTTTACACTCTGTTACATATCGAGAAAGTGGAGCCCTTACCATTCTCTGTAGCGGAAATAGATTCTGCTGTGTGGCTAGTTCATGGGGTTATCGCATTGCCTTTTTCCTTGTTTGAATTTAGTTCATGCATGAAACATTATCCTGTGGGCCGTTTCCAGCCTTTGGGTAGTGCCTTCCTGCATGAACTTTGGTCCCTCCCTTTCATGTATAAATGCCTTAGAGATGACAAGGAAGTTTTTCTCACAGGGGAGTCATGCGATTCAACAGTGGGTCATTCCCTTGTTTGTAAACATATTAAATTGCACGGAGCTTGTAACGTTTCCGCTCCGAATCTGGCTTGTGTGTTAAAGGGCATTCCTGCTCCTACTATTTCTCCTACCTTTACTTTGCTTACAAATGGTAGCTATTTGCTTTTAAATAACGACAACTGCTGTGGTATGCAGGCCGGCATCCCTTATATTGTTACTGTATCGCACAGGGTTGTCTGCTGCAAGAATGTGCTTTTTCCTCCCCTCACGACATCGTAGATAATTCTATTTGTCCTTCCATTCCTACTATGGAGGCGGATTTCAATAAACTGAGCAGAATAAAGGCGCTATTATTGAACGAGGAGGTTATGCTCACTTCCGCCCGGGAGACATTTGTTCTCCAGGTGGCAAGTACCCACAGTGAAATACAGGCCCTTTTGAACACTAACCTCCCACAACATTTCGGTGAATTAATTCACCGTATTTTTAACGCATCTAACACTGAAGGTCTAGTGCATTTTTTTAAGGTGGTGGGGTCCGGCCTAGTGTCCTCTTTCCAAACTATTTTTGGTGTGATACCAGCGTTTATTCATTCTATTTTTTCCAGTGTCTTTGGTGGCTTTCCATTAATCCTTGCTTTGGCGGCTGGTATACTGCTGTTGATCTGCTTCCTTTGCAGTGGCTGCTCCCCGATGGGCCCTTCTCGACCCCGGACGCCTACTGCTGCTCCGTGAGCGCATTTTATCTGGTTTCGGAGTTCTGCCATTGGCGACACTGAGTGTGTCCTATACCCTTTCTTTTCGCTTTGTGTGTTTCACTTGCGTGCAACCTGTGATGTCTTGCATTCGCTGCCCTTTCACCTGGGCCATAGATTATTGCCTCTCCAATACGTCGTTGTCTGTTCCGGATTTCGTTCGGTTGATGGGTCCCTTAGAGGCCCATGAACGGGACTGTTCCGTTGCAGGCTGCATGACGCGTGCGGCTGCACTGGGGATTTTGGCACAATGGGATATCTGGGAGGCTGCTCAGAATCTCCTACAACAAAGCTATATTGAATATCACGCAAGCTGTCCCGCATTGCTTTTGGATGCTCCGTCCTCTGAGGAGCATTCCTGCAGCTTTGACCTTTGGACTGGATGGCGTCTACGTTTTTTGACGATTCCAATGATGTCCTCTTGGACGGTATAGCATATTTCTGCACTTCGACGTTTTTGGATTGATTTGCCGTTCACTGTCCGTGGACTGCCTCGCTGACTGTCTTTTTGCTACCTTGCCACGTTCCGCTCCTTCCACTGTGGACACCTCTGTTCTGCTCAGGTGTTTTGAACTCTGTCTTCGTCCTTAGTCTTGGCCGATGGACTGTCCAGGGGAGGGTGTCTTGTGGTTTTTGGCCTCCTGGCTTGCCTGGATACATTGGCATAGGCCTGGCTGCCATGATGACTTTTGCGCACGTTACTCTTAGCCGTTGTTTTGTCGCCCTCTGCTCCTGCCAAGTTATTTTACAACTGTCTGCATTTTCTGTTTCTCACCTTTTCTCCTGTTCCTTTTGGGCTCCGTCTGAACAACAGTTACAAGGTCGAAAAACACGTCCCTGGTTCTAGCTGATATGGCCAGTTCCTCGCACCTAGACATAACACTATGTACAGCTGCCATGGGGAAATTGGTGGGCTTTTATTATTGCGTTTTTCCCTCTTGAGAGGGACTTGAAGAAAACCTTTCCAGGGAGAAGAGCTGTGATTGTCTGCTGATGTAGTTCCTGCATCTAGAGACTGAGGTATGGGGGTTCGCTTGTCAAAGCCCAGAGGTCTTCTATTTTTATAATAAAAAAGCTATTAGCACGGGGAGGGTGGTAAGGTCATTCAGCCCTCTATCCACTGCTTTATGAAATGCTTTCCCCGTTAGTATTCTATAGAGTTGTAACTATGCTGATTATATTATTCTTATGCATTATGCTGATAGTACTGTCACGTGTACTGTATCTTAGAGCACGTATGTTGAAATAAACATTTTAACCTATACTGTGTCTCTTCTTACGTCGGTTGTGGACAGGTATGAGTGAGTGACGAAAGGGTGTTCTTGCTACTGCGAGTCCTGAGAGAGAGATACCGTGTTCTGGGTTGTCTAATCATTGGTACATTGTTGCTAATGGGACGCTAAGGCTAGTTGGGTTGGGGTTTTAGGTGCTAAGGTTTATGCTTGGCTCACCACTATATTCCGAGGTCCTATTATCCTGTGCATAGCTCTGTGTGTGTGCAGAATCCCTATAACACTTTTTTCCTCTGTCACTGGAGTGAGGCTCTAGACTCACTCATTTAAAGTTGCACTTCTCTGTGCTTAACTCTCCCTTGTCCTATATCGGTTTGGTGTGCAGTGCTGCACAGCACTTGTGTGCTATACATGTGTGGGGTGTGTGCATGTTAATGGTACAATACATAGAAGATTCTGGGTTCCATTTTGGGAGACCCAGGTCTAACTGAAGGAACATGAGGATGTAGAGGAATCCCCCAGACAGATTTGTGGTTTGCTGCATTATTGAGAGCTGGGTGAGACACACTGGAAGAAGGGCAAGCCAGGCTCTTCAGTACACTTCAAAGAATGTTCTTTGGATTCAGAGAGAGGTCACTGGGAAAGGGACTGGGCACATCTCAGGAAGGAGGTGGGGCTGATAAGAGAATCAGAGAGTAGGGCTGAGGCACCGGGGTAATCTTTTGATAAACATTTCACTATGGCTGACATCCAGGTATGAACCTTTAGTCACTCCCATGGTCTGTGTTGTGGGGCTATCAGATTTGGAGTCATCCCTACTGTGACAGACTTAAGTCTGGAGGAAGGGCAGAGGTGTGGGCACTTTAAAAAGAACCAGGCCGCCAACATAAACTTTAAAGACTCAGACTCCAAATCTCATTTGGTGTCTGGAAATGGACTATAAGAAGGGGAGCTTTAGACCCCTAAAATTGTTAACTATCAAGCAGCCAGTCAGGCTATGCAAGGAGGACTCTGCAAGACTTCTGCTTGTGAACAGGACTGGGGGCCAAAGCTTTCTAGCCTACCAGCTGGGTGAGGGGACATCACCCAGGGAATCCAAGACTACCTGCCCTGGAGCCTTGGGCACCAGTACCTTCTTGCTTGCAAAGACCAGTGTGCCCGGTGAGGAAGAGGAGAGCATTCAAGTGAGCAAGGTCGAGGACGGGGAATCCTGGTGAGTGGATTCTCTTAGTGAAGCATGAGGAGACGGTTGCTGCACTAATTGGGTTGTTGCCCTGTGCAAGGAGTCAGTGTCCCCTGTTTGCCATAAGAGGGCCACCGTGGAGGGAGCATGATCGATGCAGCACCGAACGGGTCATCGCCATTGTGCAGTGTGAATTTGGTGACCCCGAATGCCAGTTGGGGCTGCCGTTAAGAGTACTGACATGTTGAGCGGGCTGTAGCATGTGTGTGGTGTTAAGTCGACTACCCCATATGGCAGGGGTGGCAACATGGAGACTGTCGCTATTCCAGTGGGTCTGGAGGTCCTGTGCATTAGAGGGACAGTGACCTTGTATGCCAGATGGGGCCACTAGGACGAAACAAGAAGTATGGATTGGTCGGAGTCATCATCGGAGGAGAGAGGCCACCATGGTGACCCTGAGAGGCCTGCATTGTGACTGACGACCAGCGCAAGGACTGCCAAATCCCCCCACTAACAGTGTGAAGAACCAGAGAACTTACACAGCTTGGAGGAGTCACAAGAACCCCCGGCCACTGCACAACCACGTGTGGGAGAACTCTAGAATAACCGAGCGCAGCACTCCTGGGCCATGTGAGAAACACTTACTGGAAGCTACTGCTGCAGCTACAGTTCCCACAGAGGGGGCACACTCAGAGATTCCAGTCGCTCAGATCCTACTGGTGCAGGTAAGACTGATTTTGGGGCAGATGGCCCCAGGGGAACTTGCTTGCCAGATATCGCAGAAGTGCTAGAACAATTTTGACTTTAATATAGAGTTGGATTGGGACTCCTTAGACTCAGACTACTACTGGGGCTTACCCTGCATGTCACCTGTAGTGAATGGGGAATTACCACTAGCTTGAGGGGAGTGGAACTCAGGGACCCACCTATGAAGACCTTGATTCCTGACCTCAGGGGACTGTGTGTATTTGATTGGTGAAAGTCCTATTTTACTTTATACAACACCAAAAATATGCTAAAATACATTTTAGGTCTTTGAGTATATTTGGGTGTGTACAGCAAAGTGTCCTTTCTTACTACTGATGTCTAAAAATTGGGGGAGTTCTAAAACTTAAGAATTAAATTTACAATTGGAACTTTTAGCCTTGATAAACAGGAGATTCTTTGAAACTTGTTGCCTGTACATAAACAAATTCTGTGCTAAAATTATGAACGGAGAGTTGCAGTAATATGATTTAATCAAATAGAGAGGAAGTGGCTTAACGGCTAGAGCGGCCAACTTTGAAGCTGGGGAACCAGGTTCAAGTCTGGCAGGTGGCTCAAACATCCTGTGATTCTGGGCAAATCACTTAATCCCCCTGTGCCTAAAAAAAATGAATGTGTTAGTCTGTAATGCAACTGGTGCTCATGTAAAGCGCTCTGATACCATTGGGTCGAGTTTGGGCTATATAAAAACTGCACCAAAAAAATAAAGAATCTAATTGGAATCAAACAATAATTGGATGGGACAATTTTATTCTTTTTCAACCTCCTGGTGGATAATTTGAAAAGACCCACCATAAGATATTGATGCAGGAGAAAAGAAAGCACAGGGCTACTGATCCTTTTTCACCTTATTGGTGATACAAAATTTTACTTTGTGATCATATATAAATACTCCTTTTTTTCATAAAAGCCAGTAGTTGACAGGACAACCATTTATTGATGCTGCTGTGTGTATTTTGAGTTGTGAGCCCGTGTTCCACCCCGTGTCTACCTCCACCACTCCCATTGCCCCTCTCTAAATCTGACGTTATATTGCTTCATTGTGAAACCTGTGCCACTTCCTGCTGTGAAGTAGAACTGCAGGAGGGAAAACCCTGAAATCACAAAACTCCCTCTCTGGCTCTCTTACATTATTCAGTCTATACATGCAATTGTTGTGGCACACAGAGACCTAAATAACCAAAACTCATGTATAGATGCCCATGCAGCTCTCTAGGAGGAGATTTCGCAGTTGCCATGGTCACATTTAACAAACAAGCATTGGCAAAGCCAGTATGTCTTCCTTTGCGAGAGCTATTGGCTTTGGCAAGGTGTTTTAGCCATAATGTACACCATTGTGGCTATTGTTCAGTATGACCAAATAGTTAATAGTAGCGCGTGGAGTGGAGTAGGGTTGGGTTGATTGGGATAGAGTGGAATGGGGTAGAGTGGAGTGGGGTAGATTGGTGTATACTAGAGTGGGGGTATAGTGGTGTAGAATGGAGTGGGGTGAATGGGGATAGATTGGAGTGGGGTGGAGTGGGATAGATTGTGGTAGATTGGAGTGAGGTAGATTGGAGTGGGGGATTTGGGTAGATTAGTGTGGCAGATTGGAGTGGGATAGATTGAAATGAGGTAGATTGGGGTGTAGCGGGGTAGATTGGGGTAGAGTGGGGTAGACTGGAGTGGATTAGATTGGGGTAAATTGGAGTGGGGTAGATTGGAGTGAAGTAGAGGGGAGTAGGTTAGATTGGGGTATAGTGGAGTCGGATATATTGGGGTAGTGTGGAGTTGAATATATTGGGGTAGAGTGGAGTGGAATATATTGGGGTAGAGTGGAGTGGGGTAGATTGGGGAAGTGTGTAGTGGGGTGGATTGGGGTAGAGGGGAGTAAGATTGATTAGAGTGAAGTGGGGTAGATTGGGTGGATAATAGTAGGGTAGAATGGAAAGGAGTGGGAGTAGATTGTGGTAGTTTGGAGTGGGATAGATTGAAGTAGGGTAGTTTGGGGTTGGGTGGGGTAGATTGTAGTGGAGTGGACCTGGGGTGAAGTGGGTTAGAATGGCCTGGAGTGAGGTAGATTTGAGTGGTGTGTGGTAAATTAGAGTGGAGTGGGTAGATTGGGTAGAGTGGAATGGAGTGGGGTGCATTGGGGTAGAATGGAGTGGATAGATTAGGTGGATTTTAGTGGGTAGATTGTAGTGGGGTAGATTGGGATGAGTGGAGCAGGGTCAGTCGGGGTGGAGTGGAGTTGGATAAACTGGAGTGGAGTCAAGATTGCAGTGGAGTGGAGGGAGATAGATTGGGCAAGAGTGGAGTGGGGCAGATTGGAGTGGAGTGTGGACGTTTAGGGTGGAATGCAGTGGGGTAAACTAGATGGATTAAAGTAGGGTAGATTGGAATGGATTGGGGTAGATTGGAGTGGGGCAGATTATGATAGAGTGGAATGGGGTAGAGTGGAGTGGGGTAGATTGGGGTATAGTGAAGTGGGGTAGATTGGCATAGAGTAGAGTGGGGGTAGAGTGGGGCAGAATGGAGTAGGATTAATTTGGGTAGATTGGAGTGGGGTGGAGTAGGGTAGATTGTGGTAAATTAGAGTGAGGTAGATTGGAGTGGGGTAGATTGAAGTGGAGTGGGGTAGATAAATATCATCATCTAGTGTATTGATGTGTTTGATCGTATTCAAATATTTAATTCTACCACACTTTAGAATTACAAAAAAAATGTGCTTCATTTGTACTAATTCTGATATATTGCGCAACATCAGCACAGTTCATTTTTGTTTATCGTGTGCTAGAAAAAAAGATCTTACACCCTCTCCTCTTGCATTGGTACTCAGCAGAATTGTCACATAAGTTCTCTCCCTTTGAAGTCAGAAAAAGAAAAGTAAACACCAAGCTCCCTCGGAAGACGCCTTGACATTTGACCTCTGTCTTTGAATGCACAGCAAATGTGACAAGATAAGAACAAGATTTAAAGACCTGTTTACAGAGAGCGAGTTCATGGAAGAATACAGTAAATAAAGTTTGGGCAACAGGACAGACAAACTCAAGCTGGACAGCCTAAAACAAATAAAGCCAGCAAATGGAAGGCCAGAAAATGTGAGTTACCAACCACAAAGCCAATGGTCAGCAATAGACGGAATGCATTCCTAAGTCAGTTTTCTGAATGCCCCAAGATATCTTTAGCAAACCAGACTCCTGCGCTGCCTGGTAGGCTTTGACCTTAAAACAGATGTGGCGCTATAAAATGACTTGTGTCACCCATCAGAGTTGACAGAGTTGCCTGCTTTTTTGTGAGCAAGAACATCACTATGTTATGTTATGTTAGCAAACTTGTAAAGCACAACGTGTACCTGGAGGTATCTTGGCGCTGGGTCAATGAGCACAGATGAGAAGAAAGAGAACCTACTGATTGAAAAGCCATGTTTTCAGAAGTTTCCTGAATTGGAGTAGAGAGGGAGAGGACCTAATGTGAAGTGGAAGGAGGTTCCAAGATTTGGATGCTCCAACCATGCAACTGCTCCCTCCCCATTTTGGTTTCTTGAATCTGATAGAATTGATTTTGAACAAGCCTGATGAGCTTAGATTTCTGGTAGGAGTATACCAGGATAGGGCTTTCTTCAGGAAAATAGGTCCGGACACATGAAAGGCTTTATTGGTAAGACAGAGGGCCTTAAACTTAATTCTGTTCTTGACATTTAGCCAATGGAGATCTTTAAGTACGGGAGAAACCGAATGGTGTCTAGGCAGTCCCAGTAACAGTCTGGCTGCAGAATTCTGGAGCACTTGAAGTTTGTTCAAGTATTGAGCCTGCAGGCCAATATAGAGGTCATTGCAATAGTCTATTTTAGATAGTATTACTGTAGAAATAACTGACTTCCTGACCGAAGTGGGGAGAAAGATTAGTATTTTCTTGAGTATTCTTAATGTGTGGTAGGAAGAAGAGACCACCGTATTGATTTGTTTGCCTAAATTTAAACGATCATCTATGATGACCCCCAAACTTTTGGCTTTACTGGTAGGAACAGGAAAGGGTCACATTTCTGCAGGCCAGCAAGGTACTGACCAAGAATTGGGGTTGTTGCCAAGCAGAACCACCTCGGTTTTCCCGGCGTTGAGCTTGAGACAATGTTTGCTCATCCAGGAGTTGATGTGTCTCATACAATTATGAATGCGATGACTGGTATCGTTTGCATTATTGGAGGCTGAAAGCACGATTTGCGTGTCATCCGCATATGAGGTAAGAGCAAAGCCGAAGGATTGGACAAGTGGGGCCAGTTCTGCAACGTACACGTTAAAGAGGGGGGGACTGAGTGAAGATCCCTGCGGGACACCACAGGGAAGGCTAAAGGAGTTGGAAGAGAAGGCATCGATGTTGATGGCATTATCCCTATCTGACAGAAAAGAGGATAGCAGTTTTAAGGCAAGATTTTTTATACCTATTGCTTCCAAGCAGTGGATCAGGGTGGGATGATGCACCGTATCAAATGCTGTGGATAGGTCTAATAGGATCAGCTCAGCTGATCCACCGTCGTCCAAGATAAACTTAAGATAATCCGATGCCTTGATAAGGGCAGTCTCTGTACTGCGTTCCAATCTGAACCCAAATTGGGTGGGATCCAGGCGGTTATTGTCCTTGATGAACTGGTTTAATTGAGTGTTTATCACCTTTTCGACTATTTTGGCTGGAAATGGGAGTCTAGATATTGGATGGTAGTTGGCTGGATCTTCAGGGTCCAAGTTTAATTTTTTTAGCAGTGGCAGAATGGAGGCTTGCTTCCATTGGGATGGGAAGATGCCTGTCCTAAACATGGTGTTGAAGATGTCAGAGAGGTTGGATGCAATAATAACAGGGACCAACTTGATAACTGAGGGTGGGCAAAGATCGTCCGGGGAACCTGACTTAGTGATTAAAATGAGATCATTTATTTGCGCGGAGGTAACCGGATGGAACGAATCAAAGACGTCCGTAGTTGGGACATTCACCGGGAGACCAACCCTTTTATCTAGATAAACGGGTAGGAGATTATTGCTGAGGTGATTGAAGGAGTCAAAAATTGAATCAATTTTGCTCCTGAAATAGGTGATCTTGTCACAGAAAGACTGGCTGACCCAGTCCCCTTTATAGTTAGGTTGTTTAGTGAGTTTATTGATCACCTGATAAAGTTATTTTGCAGAATTTTTGGCCGATTCAATTTGCGATGAGAAGTAAGACGCCTTTTCCTTTACCAGAAGAGACTTGTAATTGGTTAGTGAGAGTTTGTAACTCTAAGAGTTTGTAAGTCTAAACCATAATCTTGTCCCTGCCATTCCTTCAGGACTTCCTCGTCAAAGCAACTACTGGAATGTGAGCAGCACTCATCACTTTGTGGTGCCTGTGGAGGTTTTAACACCATTAAGGGGATTCATTTATTCTTGTCACAGATGACTACAGACTGTGGCGCAGTTAGCGCTGAGGTTGAAGAATTCAAGCACAGTCTGATGACACGAATGAGATACACATGCATTCAGTTAATTCAGACAGCATTCATACATACATTCCTCCTGGCCTTCTCCAACAATAAAGGTATAGGCCCAGATTTACTCATTTTTGTGTAGGCTATCACACAAAACAAAGCAACTACATCAATCAACTTTTGTGCAAATTTTTTGGTGTGCACAAAGTCTCAGCAAGAGTGGCACTAAATGAAATTGCTTTGCGTAGCGCAAAACACTTAGAATTAGATCGCAAAGTTGGCATTTTGGAATGGAAGCTGCAGTAGTACCCATAAGAGACAATGCAATACTATATCTGCTAAAGTCTAGCAATGTATTGTGGCCTTCTGTTGAGTGGAATACTACCGGCAAATTAAAACAGATGGAAACAAATGGAAAAAAAGTTGTGATGGGCGATATTGTTTCATTTTTCAGTGCTTTCTTATAACAATTGTGAAAGGTACACATATTACATGTTTTACAATTGGTATCCATCTGCATTGAATGGGGCGGGCAATGGGTGTTATGCTGGGTGTTCCACCGCAGCACCCATTGATTTTGACGCTGCCCCATATTTACAAGGGTCGCATAAATATGGGGCAGCGCCAAAATTAAGACCAGGGAAAACTGGTCTTACCATGGCGCAACGCGGAGAAATGCTTTATTTCTCCTCGTTTTTGCTGTTTATATGTGTGCTGCATGGTGCAGAAACAGCAAAATGCCATTGATTGTTTATGTGCAGGAAGGTGTCCCTTCTTGCACATAAACATTCATTGAAAAAAATGGCGAGTTGCAACTTCTATGTGTGCTGCACAATGTATCACACATAGAAGTTACAAAACGCCATATCATATTATTTATGTGCAGGAAGAACACCTTCCTGCACATAAACAATCCTTCCCCTCAATGCAGGCACTCTTGCACTATGGTGCAAGGGTGCCTGTGTTGGCGCTAGGCTTCTAAATTTAGCGCCAGTGCAGGGAGACATGCAGGGCTGCACCGTATTCTTGTAAATACAGTGCAGCCCTGCGTTTCAGAAGTGGCGGAGTGCAGCATTAGGCCAACAATGCTCACGCTGCGCTCCGTCACTTAATTTGTAAATATGTCCCTCAGTTTATGTGATGCTAATATTATTTTCCTTTACTATACTGTCTGCCAACCATATATTTTATACATGTTACATTCATAATTCACAAAATTGATTAATATATCGACAAGTATGTTGCACTAAAAACAATAAGATATAATCCTTCAGAATGCTTTATTGCCTTGAACAAATAAACTCTAATCTCAGCAGCCAATATGTGGTAGATGTTGTAGATCATCCTTGTCTTCTTTAAGCACAGGATTAGTCAATTCAATTCAATATGCTTTATTCGATTTTTTACAAAAAATCATAAAAGCAGAAACAATAAAAACCAATATGTATCATCGTACACATTTCATATATAATGAAAACACACGTATTTATAAATTATTATGTACATTGATCTAATCACACTGCAAATCTTATACTGAATCCTAAAAACGTTCACTTTTAACATTTATGATAACATAGTTTTTCTGCATCGATTTCCATTCCTTAAAAATCGTGCTATAGACCTGGTAAAATCCTCATTCTGTAAAAATTGCAAAAACAATAGTGCAGGCCGGCATTGTCTAAAACTCAGTATCTTTAAAATTGGTAAAATCCATCTCTTTCTTTGTACTAAGTAAAATTTACAAAAAAGCACCACGTGAATTGAAGATTGAAGTGGCATGTCATCATATGGACACTTAGCGTTTTTGCCCAATCGCTCATTGTAGGAAAATACCAAACCTAAATCGGGTCAGGACAAATCTATCCTGTATATCCTCCATGTATTTTAGGTATGGTTGCATGTCATATGTAGTAAGTGTCAGTTGATTGGACTGGACTGTTGGCCTCCCTATTTCTGCAGAGCATCTGCAGGACTCTAAAAGAGTCATACGCTCTTTTTAAAAATCTTTTCTAGTAACCGAGAGTGTAGAACTTGGCTCCTCATAGTATTCCAGGTGTCCTAAATCATGCATAAAATATTTTATATATTTCAACCATGGGATTTTGGAAGCCCGGTCAAGTTTAATACAGTCTCTTATAATATCCCTGTGAGATTGGTTTTCGTGTTAGTCCATATTCTGTGCCATAAGAGGAATGGTTGGATTTTTATTAAATCAGTTATGTATGGTAACCCCAATTCTGCATGACATATATAAGTGGAGGAAATATCCGGGACTGCTAGGAGACATCTTACAACACAGGATTAGTCAAATAAATAAGCTCTCAGCACAACCCGTTCTCCTCCTTTGGATGCCTCATTCCAAAGATTATTTTTCAGTGTCATGTCTACCTATTTAGAATGACAACAATATTTGTAACAAATCAGTGGATCCCTACCAGTTTGTTAAAGGCTGCACATCATTTCTTGTATTTATGGACAAAATATCCCTTTATAAAAAGTTATAAAGTTATGCAGATATGCAGTAATGAACATAGGAATTCAAAAAGTCACTCTTTTATTCACATTCCTTTTTAGCGGGCCAAGCTGGCCAAGACTCATTACAACTGGAATCGAGGCAGAGAAGAATATCCTTGGCTGTGAGGTGGTCAAAAGCATTTTCCACTAGCAGTGAGGAGGAGGAAGCCACCATGAGCAGGGGTGGTGCACCCACCTGAAGACAAAAAAGATCTGTCACCAAAAGACTCCGGGCAGGGGCTGAGGAGCAAACTGAAGGGGTGAGGAAGGTGGATACCACCAGACAGGCCCAACCAGATCTTGGGTCTGCACCTGGCCTTCAACAACAACAACCTTTGGTGTCTGAAGAGTGGACCCCACCACCATGTGGGCCACCACCCTGTCCTTCATTAACTCCAGAGGCCTCCCATTCCATCAGGGCCTCAAGCTGCACCCATTCACAGAGATTATCTTCTCCCAGTTGCTGCGCAGAAGAACACTAACAGTTGAGGGATACTACAGTCCCTGACTTATTGTGTAGCCCTCTCCCTTCCCTCAGAATATGTGTCCTTAGACACTTTCAAGAAGGTCATGAGGCCAATTGGAGAGGTTCAGGAAGCCATCTTTTGGGATAATAAGGAATTAGATGTGGAGGTCGAGATATTCAAAGAGTACAGCTCTGAACTTTAAGTGGCCTCCTGACCTTCTTGATAGCAGGTCTTACATCGCATCTGCCTCCCCAATCAATACCTACTTCTGTTGTCCTATCTCCCAGTTCATCTGTGATACCTGTTTCCCCATTTGTTCCCTCTTCTCATGGAGTGTTAGGTCCTACCATGGCCAGTCATTAGCATCCACTTCGGAGGATGACTTCACCATCCCTGTAGCGAAAACAGAGAGCAAGGATTGCCAAGGCTTTTGCCCCCAAACCAAGAACATGATTGGGTCACCCTCTTTGGCTCCGGGGAATGACTTTATAATATTTTTGGACAGTGGGCTAATTTTTTGGAGAACTTCTGGACTTTGACTTTTACTGTTTGTACATAGTCTTCTTCCCTTTATGTTTCCTGATGTTTTTTTTAATTATTTGACCACCCCCATATGAATTAGAATTTCCCTTCTGCTTTAAGAATGCATTTTATTTAAGTTTGCTCCTTCTCAAGAACAGTTTTTAGTTTCCTCAAAAGTAATATATTTTTATTGGAGTTTTGGTTTGAAAATCTATATCAAAATACTTACATCTCAAAATGTTTTTCTTGCTGTTTACAAAGTTTGCAAATTAATGCAATGTGTCAGCCAAAAGAAATTTTTAACTAGTTAGAAGATACTTTCAATATCAGAAATCAATTTTTAAATGCCTTATACTTCGAAGGTACAAATAACAGAACATAAATAACACTTTACTATGTGGTAAATGCAACATGAAACATTCAACAGATGAAAATTAGACACTGGTTTTTATTTAAAAAAATTGTACATGTTTTTATTATTGAAAAATGATTACAGTGGCTGTGTAAGGTTGTTGTTTTTTCACACATCAAAAGTTTGCTTGCAGGGTTTCTTCTGCTACTCTGTCTATGCAATAATGCTGGTGAGATTGATTCAGACTCTGCTTGTGTTGTGGGTGATTGAGTTGTTGGAGTTTGAGATGTGCAGGTGGAACAGGTGTTTTTAGCAGAGGTATACGGTTGGCAAGTTGTGTGTCCCTCCTACAATGAAGTGCCTCTGTAGAATCTCCTGCATGTGCTGGCCGTGAAGAGTGATACTGCTATTTTTTGCTTATTGCCTCTATTATCTTTATGGCCCAGGCATGTTGCCTTCCACTGTCTTCTCTAAAACTCCAAAGATGTTCTTGATGCATCCTTGCCTTGGTAGCATTTCCCAATGCTATCTAAGGCACTGGTCTGCCTGTCAATCATCTGAGGTAGTCCTTTAAGGCAGCAGCACTCTTTGGAAGAGAACCTCCCATTCTATGAATATCTGCCTTATCCAATAGACTGCTATTGGTAAAACTGATCCTCTGAGAGCAGCATTAGACCATGCCAAGCTCTTCTGCATGCATGTCCCTCTAACATGGCCACAAGGTTATCCAGCACAGAAAGCGGTGCCATCTGGGTGGTTATAGGAGAGAGAGTGATGAATGGGGGGATACCTATTCCTCATCAGGAATGCGCTCTTCCTCAGATTATTAAAAGGAGACTGGAGATGCACCTTCATGGGAGGACGGAGTATGAGACTGTACAGCGGTCCCTGTTAGTTGAGGGCTGTGTGGAAGTGAGATTTTTGTAGGTAGAACACACATCTATAGCTGTTTAGCTAATTGCTGAGGACTGGTAAGCATCAGAAGTGATTTAGGAGGAACACGTCTTCATGTCTGTGAAGTGGCCTTCTTTAAGATGTTCTGTGTGGGATCATCAATGTCATCTTTCTCGACCAGCTCCTGCTCCTCCTCCTCCTTTTATTATCAAAATGTGCTTGTCACTGGCACTGTTGCTTGAAGGAGGATTTGATTCTTTCATTGTATTGGATGTCATTCTCCATTTGTTCCGTTAGGCTCAGCATCATCATCCAGCGGAATGTTCCCAGTAGCTGGAAGATGTTAACAGTACATCAAATCCAGTTTTATCTCTACATTTTGACACATCACTTTAATAAACATTGTTCTGCAAATAAATAATAAAGTTAGTACCATGAGCATAAACAAACATATGACATTAAGGGATGATCCATGGATAGAATTATTCTAGCTCAACAATATAAACTCACCAGTGCCAACCTCAGAGATTTGCTCTCCAGAAATCCCAAGTGAGTTTAGCTGTTGAACCTATGCTCTTGCAGATGATGTTTTCAAAGTATCTCCAGATCCAGCAGCTATAGAGATAAGCAGTATACTCAGTGGATATTGTCAATATACAAAAGTAATCATAAACACAAATTATGATACATTAGAGATACAGACAGGAAAGGAGAGCAAGCAACACCAATAAAAAGACCTTGGAAATTTGATGTAATTAAAAATTGAGATAAATCAGCTATTGAAAGAGCTAATGATAAGATGCAGACCATAAGATCAGAGGTTCTATGACATACCTGGATGATGGATGGTAGAGGGCCTAATAGCTTCTGGCAGGATGTCCCTTGATGTAATTGGTTTTAGTGTTCTCAAGGTGGATGCCAAGCCAAGGTGGATGACCAAAGTTGGCAGGTAAGTGAGACATACATAGTGTAGCAAGTCCTTGTAAATCAAACAAGAATATGGTATTTATATGGTTTTAATACTCATTTTGAGACCAACAAAGACTGCTTGCCAGAAAGTTACAATAAGGCCTACCAGATATCTTATAGCACTACCCTTGCATTGGTAAATCTAAAGGAAAATTTCTGAGACAATATATAATAACTAAAGAAATTATATCACATATTGAGCATGGTGTCAATAGGGATGTGTGACAAACGACCCACAGCTCCCCTCTCAGTAATAAATAAAAGGTGCTGGCGGTCATCAGTTGGTAGTTATAGTTAGGACCTAATTCCCATAGATGAAGCCATTTTTGATTTGTTAATAACTTTGGCGCTGTTTGACGAATCTTCATAAAAGTTTCCCAAAAGGTGGCCTACTTTGTTTAGTTCTGCACGGAAAGTTTATGGGTGATCTGTTAAGTGGGGGCCGACAAAAGGGGGGGGGCAAAAAATGAAATGTGCATTTCCCATGCAGGTTCTCAGGAGATTTTAGACACAAGTACAGCCCAAACCGCAGAACGGAATTACTCCAAATTTGGCAGAAGGTTAGCACTTGTAAATCCGTTTGGTAGTGTTTGAGTTATTAAAGAAAAGAGATATCTAGGGACACGAATCCTCCGTGGATCCGAAAGATCTCATGGTGAGATCTGATTGGCTGCCAACACTTCAACCAGGAAGTGTTGGCAGCCATTTTTGGACTTGAACTCTCCGAATCAAATGGTAAAAACAATAAAAAAGCTAATAAGGCCTTCCCCTGCGGCCCCCAACAATAATGCAGTGGGTGTCCTGAGTTGGCTCCAGGGTACCCACTCTTTATTGGCTGGGCCCCAGGGGATGGTGGTCCCCGGGGCTGAAATTGGCCCAGGAGGTGGGCTGTGTGACACCCTCCTCTTCTGTAAAGGACAAATTATCCTAATTCCTTGGGGTTGGCGAAGGCAAAGCCAGTGTGTTTTCTCAGCAGTTCCACATTGAAATATAATCTGAAATCCTTGATGTAGGTGAATACATCCTTGATCTATCGGAGCACAATCTGTAGTGACTGTGATGAGTGGGTTCTTTCTGACCATCTTCTGATGAGAGCAGAGTCCATGGGTCTCCTTTTAAATTACTACGAGTATTCAAATGTGCAAAATCACCTAGAAGCTCAGCCCGTTTGACCCCGCCCAGTCCACCTTAGTAGTAGGCAAAAGGTCTTCCTGCCTTTTCCCATGTTGATAGACAGCTTTCCAAAAGGGTCCCAACCGCATTTCCCACCAATTTTGGTGATGCGTTCGCTATGCAGAGGAATATGGGGACATCTCCACCAAACGAAGAAGCACTTACTTCATATAGTTAAGAGGAAGTATTCTTTTTTGATGGAGATTCACCTCTTTGTAGTCTCGTCTTCTCTATAGGAGGATCCAAATTATCACAGATTTCTGGAAGAAGATGCTTGAGTAACAATCACATTGCCAAAATTAAACACACACAAGGCCACTGGAGACATTTCCTCCTGGTGCATTACGCAGCTGCAGTGTAGACTGTGCACTAGACATTTACCCAACGAGTTAGCACTTACTAATGAACCAGTAGTAAATACTCCAGTTAGGTAGACATTTTGTGCAAAACTGTGGGCTCTTGTTGATTAAGTGGGCAGGTGAGGTTCTGTTCTGGCCCAGTCACTCACACAGCTTCTGACACACCCACACAGCCACTCAGACACCCACTCACACACCCTTACATCCACTCTCACATTCACTCACAGACCCACATAGCCACTCACAAACCCATACAGTCACTCATATACCCACTCACAACCATGAATCCACTCACATACCCACTCATTGACCCATACAGCCACTCACACACCCACTCACAGACCCATACAGCCACTCACAAACCCACTCACACCCACACAGCTACTCACATACCCACTGACACACCCACTCACAGACCCAAACAGCCACTCACTCACACACCCACTCACACACCCTCAAAACTACTCACACAGCCTCTCATACACCCATACAGACACTCACACACCTATTGACAGACCCATACAGCCACTCATACACCCAGTCACCGACCCATTCAGCTACTCACACACCCACTCACAGACCCATACAGCAACTCACACAGCCACTCACAGACTCATACAGCAACTCACTCACCCATTCACTGATTCATACAGCCGCTCACAAACCCACTCACACGCTCACATACACTCACTCATAGACCCATACAGCCACTCACACACCCACTCACTCACGTATACAGCCACTCACACACACACACTCTCAAAGGTTACAGGTTACAGTTAGGAAATCACATTTTTACAAACTTAGAAATTCACTAAAAAAGAATGGTTACAGGGATGTTATAGTTAGGAAATAGAATTCAAATGTTTTTTATAAACTCACTGAAAAAACAAAGGTTACAGGGACGTCATATTTAGGCTCAGATTTCACACGAACAAAGCCATAGAAATTGAGCAGTTATAGTTACCTGGGCTAACCATAACTTACACCCTGCAGTGCACTGCTTATGACCTCACATATTCCATCACTCATGGCATGGTCAGTTGCATCACTGATGACATCACTAATGACATCTTAAAGGACATCACTGATGACATCATCCAGTGAGTGTGTTTCGCTAGTTAAATTACTCTTCTTTCTGTACTACTAATGAATTATGTTATTTCTAACATGTTAAATGAGTGGCTATGTCAGTCTGTATCAGTGTGTGAGTGGGTGTCTGAGTTGCTGTATGAGTGTGTGTGTGGGTGTGTGAGTGGCTGTATGGATCTGTCAGTGGGTGTGTAAATGGCTGTATAAGATATATTTTTTAGATATTTTTTATCGCTTACTATGACAGTGAACCATAAAGGCAAGTTAACAGAAGGTTGAGATGTCAAATAAAAACAACTCTACAAAAGTGTAACTCAGAACAGTAATTAAAAAAATCTGATAAAGCCTCTAAAAAGGGGAAACTTTACGAATGAATACTGGATATGCAAAATATCCAAAAACCATTGTATCTGGTAAAGCTGTACAATGAACCAACATATCCACCAAAGAAAACTGTATCAAACTTGCAGATCATAGATTTCAACCACAGAAAGACAATCTCCGCTTTTTATCACTTCAAGGTCTATAAAATAAGAACCTATGAGTTGCATAATAATATCGTGTGTAACTTACACCTCTTCAAAGCAACACTCCTGTAGAAGATGGTGATATATTCAAACAAGGTATTTAATTAAGTGTATTAACCGTTTCTTCTTCTTATTATTATTATTAATATTATTATTAATATTATTATGATTATTATTAATGTTATCTATTTTACGACTTAATATATGAATGTAACAGTTGATAGGCCGTGTATGACTTATAACACAAAAGTTTTTCAATAATCAATGCCATTGTTTGGAGCAGATGTAGAATGGCTGTTTTTCAGCACTTTAAAACATTTTCCATCTGCAATTTGAAAGAGTTTTACTGAGCAAAGAACGAAAGCGATCAACTTCTAAGCTGGAGGCGCTTCAGTCTTGTAGCAAGTATGGGAAATGATCTCTAAATGCAGCAGAAATTATTAAGGCTCAATTATTCATGCTGCCACTGATTACCTTTCACATGACTGACAAGTCCAGTCACCATATTTAGATGAGATACTTACTCGACAGACAGCCCTAGAGGGAGCAATTAATAATTAAATACAAGTTGATGATAATTACATGATAACTTTATTGACCAAAGTCAGAGCAAGATGTGATGTGTGTCTCATCCATTAGATGTGAATGATGCTGTTCAAAGTACCATATACCCTGCGACTGATACAAAAAGCCACGTACAAGTTATTGCAATATTAGTTCCATTGCTTGCCAATGCCAGGAGGGTTGGAAGGATGCAGTGATGGGAATCGATTAAATAAAGTCACAATCTGAAAGTTTTTTGTTTTAATGGGTTGTTGAAATTTGGAACATTGTTTACTCGAAAATTCAGTGGATTTCAATTACTTCATTTCAAGATACTGTACTATTTTCAAACGCAATCCCTGCGCACAGAAACATTTCCTAAACATTCCGTTTGATAATCACAATAAAAATGACACTCGCAGAGCTCATTGTGTGTTTATAGATGCAAATATTAATTTGGTCGGGCTCCTATAACAACACTAGGGGCCTCTTTATGGTATTTTGGCATAGGACAGCGCAGCAAGGCATCTTGCTGCGGTGCCCTAAGCCAAAGTGAAAGGGCAGGAATGCACCGCCTTTAAGCAATACGGTGCATTCCTGTCCCTTCTGCCTGTGCTGGTGCTGTTTTGGCAGCCGTGTGCCAACGTAGGCATCCTTGCACCATGGTGCAAGGGTGCCTTATTGCAGCCAGGATTTGTTTTTGTGCAGGATGGGGCACCTTCCTGCACAAAACAATCCTACGAGGTGTTGCCTCTTTCTATATGTGCTGCAGAATGCAGCACACATTGAAAGAGATAAAAACAAGGAGAAATTAACATATTTCTCCTCTTTATGCCTAACCCCGGGAGGTGTACGGATTTGATGCTTCCCCTGGTTTCCATCAATTTCTAAATCCGGGGCAGCGTCAATTTGCAAGGGTGTTGCGTGCAAAAACCCATCGCAGCACCCATGGAACGATTCCCAGGTGCAGAGTAAGGCGACACAGCAATTTGCATTGCTTTGCTTTACTCCTGATTTGTGAGGCCACTCAAAGCCACGCAGGTTGGCCGTGCATGGCATAAAAAATATTTATGTGAGACCTGTGCCACGCATGTAGCACTTTACGTGGTGCAAACGTGATGCAGAGCTCTCATTAATAAGCCCCAAGCTTTATAGTAAATAAATATCTGTCTAAATTAATGTAAGGAACAGGAAATTGCAAAATATCTTTTTTTTCCTTATTAGTATATTAATTTTGGAGAACATATATTTATCTATGGTGACTTCATGAGTGGCTGCACTAGCACAAAGGGACGGGCATTCGGTCACTGTTCTTAAGTTAGACATATATTTATCTATTATCTAACAATTCACCTGGATCTATTACCAAATGTGCATGTACACCCAAAATACAGTCAAACGTCAATGTTGCACTAACATTCTATAAGAGGACCCACGGATAAATCTGGGCTTTGACCTTGGGTGTTTTAGCTCATTTTGTGAAACCTACTGGAAACAAAGTTGCAACCATTGACAGCCACCACTTGTACCATGATATATAATGCAGTGTTGGGTACTGCCCCAACTTTATGACAGTGGTTACCAGCACCACAACCTTGTAATGATACCAGAAAGTCCCTACAGTGAGGGATGCTTCCCAGAGTGGGAATGAGAAGCAAAGAGCTCCAAACGTCTTATGAGTGTAAGCGTATGGGTGTCCCCATGAGGGGAAGATCTCATGATAAAATACAAAAAGTGTATTCACATATCAGGCTGCCTTTCCATGGTATGGTATTTCACTCTACATGCAAAACAACTTTAGGGACAGTACCTCTTTAAAAGAAAGTTGGGCAGAGCAGAATTCCTATGTGGAATTCTGCTCTGCACAATGAAGTTCCAGGAGCAGTACCCCAGATCCAATTTTACCGGTCAGAAAATCCAGCGGGTACGATTGGTTCTGTTCCCCGGCCTCCACCTGACCATCAGCCAGAACACGGGGGATCATATAATGCTCCCCTTGCCATCCATCATTCTCACCTTCCTCAACCCCACAGTCAGCACTTCCCGCCCCCCCTCCACCCTGCAAAGAGTACTTGAAGACAGAGCAGAACCGGTGATAAATGTCTGCATTAACCCCCATAAATGGGGAATTCTATGCGTAATTACACTGGCTAATTCTGGGTGCCCACTGTTATTTCTCATTCTGAGGGTTCTGACCCATCTACATAGGAATTCTGTGCAGAGATTCTGCCCAGTATCAGAAATTGCAGCTCCCTGGAAACTCCACACATAATTCCTCCTTAAAAGTAATCCGTGCCATGTTAGAACAACTGGAAAGCTGTTACTGGCACAGCTTTCCAGGCATTCTACTGCTTAGTTTTGTGAATATTAGAATATTGTATTGTTTTATTTTTTTCTTATATTGATAATATTACCTACTATCTGTTAGAATTATTCCATTCTCCATTATTCCAGTTTTAAAACTTTGTTGGAACATTCTTAGCTTCTTTGCTGAATTATACCTCTACAGTTTTTGGTTAGAGACAGTATGAATGAGGAAGCGCAGTGTAACATAACCCAAGTGGACCTTGGCCACCTCCTGTTAAAAAATGGTAATAATGTGATTAAGTGCCCTAGGTTGGGGTCATAATGTCTGGAAGTGCTTGATCATGCTACGTGCAGCCAAAGCTTGCTTATAATCTAATGTGATGCATGTGATACATTGCATTTAAAACATTGTGATAAATAATGATGATTCTCTCAACCTTCTTGTAGAGGATTGCATAAATAAGAATATTTGCATCTATCCCAAACAAATCCTGAACTCATTTTGGATACATTGAACTTGATATTAACCCTCAATTTCGATCAATGAGTGCCTCTACATTCCTAAAGCAAACTGTATGAACAAAATCACAAAGTAATTGTGGTTTACAAACAAACCTGTCAAGCTTAAGTTGCAGATTTACCAAGCCAACTAGAAATGTTGGAAAAAATATGCTTCTGAGCCAAAAAAATACACTATTCCAGACTTGATTCCTCCTACAAAGAACTAATTATTGGGCCTGATTCCCAAAGGAAAATGTACGCTTTTTTGTAAGTGTACTTTTTTTTAGTATTTACAAATTATGATTTAATAGTAACTTTACAACTGGAGACTCCACAATCACGGTGGAGAACTCTACACATAAGATAGGAAAGGCTTATCCTTCTATGTGCAAAGTTCTCCACCCCAACAGCAGAGTCTCTGCAGTGGTAAAGTTACTATTAAATCACAGTTTGTGAATAACAAAAAGAGTAAACTTACACATAAGTTTAAGTTTAGCTTTGTGAATCAGGCCCTGAGTGTCTACAGGCTCTGAGTGTGTAACTCCCACTACTTATTTGAGTGAATTCAAAATACACCTAATTTGGTAAATTTACAGAAAACTGAAATATGTCATGTTATCCTTGATCTTCTAATCAACTCCAGGAAGACAGCTAACATTATTGTGCACAAAAATAGTAAAAATGTGCTCAGAGATAGATCATTAAATAATAACCATGCTTACATTTGCAACAAAATTTAGCATAGGAATATCCTATGTGTATTCTGGAGGCCTTTAAATTGAAAACTTACAGTCTGTTTTTTTCCCAATGAGTATTGTCTATCCCCACACTCTTTTAATCATCCTGTTGGCCTCTAGGACATCTGCTGGAAGTGTGTCTCCCAGAGCCACCACCTGGTGGAGGGAAGTGCCAGATGTAGATGCCACCTGATCGTCTTGCCTTTTTCTTTTCACAGAGGAATACCATTCTTTCAAGCGTTTGTGCATGCTTGGAGTACCGAAGAATACGTTCTTCCCCATTCCTTGGCTGAACTCCTTGTCACAGATATTACATGTGACTTTATTTTCTGATGCCTTCTTCTAACTGAGTAGAATTGAAAAGAATACATAAACAAAACTTTGGGTGGGCTTTGCCTTTCCGTTTGCTGATCTTCAGGGTCTTGAGGTTCAGGGTGGAGTGATGACATTTCCCAATATATTTTTGGAATTCTCAGATAATAGCATCAAAAGTCACCAACATGCATACAATACGCATCTCTGCTTGAAAGTCTCCTTGGCTTCAGACATTCTATGCATCAAACACTGACTGCACCTCATCCAGAACTGGATATTCAGCACTTACCTGAAGTTCAATCCCACTTAGAAGAATTCTGGCTATTTGCCAAGAACAACAAGTACTAAAAATTACAAACCTCATTCAATGATTTGAACCATGACAACTTTGAACCCAACTTTATCCCAGTGCCAAGTCACTTGGATTCACCCTTGATACCAACCTCACCCTCAACAAAAACAATGCCAAAAAAAACAAAGACGGCCTAGTGCAAGTTCACTCTTCTAAAAAAAAGGCCAGTTTACTGCTCCCTGAAAGGAGCTTCAGGTCTACTGATCAAGCCTTCATGCTCTTGCACCAGGATGTTAGAAACGCCCCGTTGTGTGACCTCACAGACTCCTCACTATCCACCCTTAAGGGCAGCCTATACCCTGCAGCAGATCTCATCCACTGCCCATATCCTAATTAAATTCCACTGTCGCCCATTGGTGGCCTGCATATTTAAACAAGGGTGACCCCACAAAGTTTTAGAGAACCTGGGGTAATAATATGTTTTGCATGAAACTGTGGTTCACTTAGGGAATTAGTCACAATTGAGAGAGAAAACATGGACTTAACTATTTCTAAGACTAGACAATTATAAATTCACCAGGACAAGTAGGAAAACAGACAGATAAACAATGGTATATTGCGATTAGTTTATTGATTGCATAGCATTAGAAAATGCAAGCTTTACTTTGGGTAATATAATCAATATCTAGTGCTCACAATTAGGTGAGGAGAAGTGCAGTGATAAGTAAGTGATAGAACAAAGTGCTTCATTTAAAAACAAAAATACATTTGAACCCTTTAGTTATTTTATATAGTAGAATAGGAGTCAGTATATGTCTACAGTCATAGTAATGTGAGGTCATCATCAGGACGAGGTGTGTGAGCACCAAGTATCTAAAATTAAATAAACATTGGTGTCAGGATTTTAGGAGGATACGGGGGGCCTGAATATCTATGTACATTAGGAAAGTGCACTTGCCTGGTAGGAAAATTACGGGAATGAACCCTGCTAAAGGGTAATCCCAAAGGGGAAAATGCCACGAGAAGGGCAATCAAATGGCCCTGCAAGGAAAGGAAAGAAGGCAGAAATACTTCTATCCAGGGTGCAACCTTAAGGAAAAACCTGGGGAGCTAGGATGGAGTTTCAATCACCTGCACATGAATTGCATAGGGCTAAGGGGGTGCAAGAGATCAGCCCTTCCGAATATAAATCTGAGTGGTCAGCTCCATCAAGCATGAGCCAAGGGAGTGTAACAGCTATTACACTAGCCATGGGACAAATAAAAGAGGAGTGCCTTCTGGAAAGAAAAAAATTGATATAAGTTTGTATGTGGGAAGGGTGAGTAATTGCAAACTTCCTTGCATCCATTAGTTAGGGAGGGGGACACTCAGCTAGTGTGAATTATTCACACCAACCCAGTATTGAGATTAGTTCTGGGTTGTGCAGGGGGGTCGCTGTCACAGTATTTTTTGCAGTTTGATGCTAAGTAAAGAGGGAGAGAGAGTGTAGTGAATTACAATGCACCCATATCAGGACAACTAAATAATTGGGAACCTCAGATTAAGCCCAAAATGACGTTCATTTACTCACATAAAAACCAGTGGCAGGTTTGCCTACTGGAGATGGGCCACTCAATTGGGGGACCAGACTGCGGGGTAACCCAGTGATGAGATTCGTTTTGGGTTATGCTGAGGGGCCGCTGGTACAGTATGTGTTGTGGTCTGAGTGTAGAGGGGGAGAAGGAGCTAAATTATAACTCACCCATATGTAGAAAACTAATTGAAATGAAAATTAGGCCCAAAACCGGAGCGTTTACTCACGTTACATCCAGGGCATGTCCGCCTTCTGGAGAAGTCACTAAATGGATGGCCCAGTCTGAGTGGTGACTCACAGCCTCTGTGCTTGCATCTACGCCATGTCAAAAGTTGAGGTTTTTATACGTTCTGAATGTAGTGATTTGTCGGGTGCTTTGTTGAGTAGTTTCCTGAAGTAATTTTTATTTTAATAACTTTTTCGTTTTTGTTCTTTAAATATTGTCTTTCTGGTTGTAATTGAGCTGTAAAATATGAGATACATTTATTTGAGGTTTTCATTTTCAGAATATGAAAAATGGAAATTTGTTAATTAATGTATGTATTATAATGCTTCTAACTGCTTTGTAGTTTGGTTTGTGGATCATATATTTTTCAATGTAATAATTAGGATGTTTTTCTTAAAATGTAAAGTATGTTCTATGTTAATATATGAACCACGAATATTGAAAGATATGGGACCTGATCTACAAACATATTTGTGTGTGATTTGTAAAATAGGTGCATTTACAATGGCAAAATAGGTTTTTACTATGTACTATTCCCATTTTAGGAGTCTGTTAACTTTTAACTGCATTTCTAATGGGATCGCAAGTGGATACTGATTGAATTTGGAATGGGCATTTTGTAGGCATCTCTTCCAAACTTTAAACTAGAATGTGATGTATCAATGTTTCGAGACTATAATCCAGTTGCAAAACAATTAAAATTTACCAATTCATGAGTTGTTGTGGTAATGCATTTGCAAAAAGAAAATGAGTCTCCATGAGACTCCACTCCCCTTTGTGAATTTAAGGTCCAGGGGAACACTGCCGACTCTATAACACAATCTTCCGATATGTGTCAAACATTAACAAATTAGGACACCAAGTCTCGCAGCTCTATAAACTCCTTCACCCCAAAACCTCCAAAATTAACGAGAAGACAGTCGCATACTGGGATAAACAAACTAAAACTTCACTTAACGAACAAGAGTGGGCCACACTTTGGGCCTCAACTGCACACAATAAGATCTCCCCAGTGCTCGCACAAACAAAATTCTGGCTGCTTCACAAGGCCTTTTGGACCCCTGCATGATTATTCTCATTAGGCCTCAGGGAGAACGCTCTATGCTGGAATTGTAACAAGGGGAAGGGGGACCTAGCACACCTTATCTTCCAATGCCCAACACTCAAAGTATTCTGGGGAAAAATCTTTGGTTTCATAAATGATTTGTTTGACTGTACACTAGCAAAAGAATTTTCCACCCTCACCTCGGGATTTATGAGCACGAAATTGAGAACGGAACAAGACAAGGACCTACTAGACCTATTACTAACAGCAGCAGTGAAAATGGTCCTAGCCAACTGGAAGGACACAAGTAAGGCAACTTACAAAGGCTGGATCAACTGGATAACGCACCTTAGAGGAGCGGACAACATTGCACTACAGAACTCACCCTGGAAACCGGCCTCCAGAGGGATGTGGAGATATCTGGACACTTACCTAGACTCGTATGATCCTCCGTGAAACTGCTAGGCCGGCGAATTACACTCTGGTTACCCCTACGATAGTTCCATCAAGACAACTGCGTCTACCTGGGACCAAAGGGTCGAATCCAATTATAGCCCTGTCGGGCCTGCATGCGAGCTCATACAACATCACAGAATGTCAGATGTCAGATGTAATTAATAAGGAATGTATCTCTCACAGTGCCTGTCCCCTATCTCTGTTTTTCACCCCTTGCTTTTCTGCCTTCTCTACCTGCCTTTTTCTCTTCTTCAATAAATAATGCCATGTGGGGTTAACTATATAAACACCGATGTATAAACGCTATTTGACTCAACCTATGCTAACCCTGTAACAGCTGTTGCGAATGTGTTCTGTATAAAAATAAATAATAAAACAAAAAAAAAATTATTAAATGCAGCCATTTCCTTTTAGGAAAATGGGCCAAAATGAAAAAAAGTTTACTTTAGTTAAATGAGATCACAGACATGGCGGTCTGCTGATCCCTGCAGGACCACATCCCTGCGATAGCATTTAATCAGAGAAAGTTGCAATTTGCAACATACCTCATTAATATACATTAATTCTCAACACTGGTCACAAAAATATTGTTTGCGACCAGTTTTCTGCAACCTGTGTTTGTACATTAGGCCCCAGGGCTTTATTACATATACATTATTTCAACACCACAATCTCCCTTTTCTAAAACTAATCATTTATGGTTCACCATAATAAAAACATTACATTTCATTCACTCCCACGCCCTCAATTTATACAGTTCGCCAATATTTATTGGCCTGGAGTTACTATATTAAATGTTACCCCCACTACACCCCATTTATGCCCTTTTCCTAATGTTTATGAAATTGGAATTCGAATAGTTAATCTCAAAATGTTTATTTATGCACTTTCATAAATCGTAATTGGATTGGAGTTAGAATAATAAATCTCACCCGTCTGATTCTTCTACTTCCCCTAATGTTTCTTGGCTTGAAGTTAGAATTGCATGTTTCACCGCTTTTAATTATGCGGTTTTCCCTATTTTATTTGGATTGGTGTTTCAATTAAAAATCTCACCCCTCCCTTTATGGAATGTCCACTGTGTTAGTAGGATTGAATTTGAAATACTAAAAAGCAGCCACTTAATTTATGCACTTTCCCCAATTTTTATTAGATTACAGTTAGAACTTTCAATCTCATCCCTCTTAATAATGCACTTTACCCAGATTTTTTGTGACTGGAGTCAGAAGAGCATGTCTCATCCCTTTTATTCATGTGTTTTCCTCCAATTGTTGATGTACTGGAGTTAGAATAATAAATCTCCCCCATTTATATAGACATTTTCCCCAATTTCAGAAGGTTTGTAATTAAAATAGTACATTACAACTAGTATAGTTATACACTTTACAAATGTTTGTAGCACTGGATTTATAAATCTCACGCCCTTTATTGATGCACTTTCTAAAATGTAACTTGGATTGGAGTGATAAATCACATCACTTTTAATTTATGAATGTACTCCAATTATTTATAAGCTGGAGAAAGAATATAGTTGATCTCAATACTTTCAATTATACATGTTCATGAATTTTAGTTGGACTGGAGTTAAAATTATAAATCTCACCGTCTCAATTTATGCACTTTCCCTAATTATTGTATGACTGGCATTAGAATAGTAAATCTCACTCAGTTATTTGTACACTTTCACAAATTTTAGTTGAATTGGATTCAGAATAGTACATTTCACCCCTGCGATTTATGCATTTTGCCCGATGCTTGTGAGGCTGGAGTTAGAGTAGTACATCTCACCACTTTAATTTGCACTGTTTCTCAAATTATTATTGGACTAGAATTGTCATAGTAAATCTCACCCCTTTAATTTATGCACTTCCCCTATTTTAGTCAGCTTGGAGTTAGAATAGTAAATGTCACAACTCTGATAAATACACTATCCCAATGTATGTGAGTCTGGAGTTAAATTAGGAAATATCACCCCTTTTAATTTGTGCACTCCCTCTAGTTATTGTTGGACTGGAGTTACAATATTAAATCTTGCCCCTAGTTATTTATGCACTGTCCCACTTGTAGATGGATAAAGGATTACAGTTAGAATAATAGGTCACATTTCTTAGATTTATGCATTTTCCACAATGTTTGAAGGATAGGAGTTAAATTAGTAAATCTCAACCCTTTCATGTCTGCGCTTTTCCCAATTTTAGTTGGCTTGAAGTAAAATAGTTTACCCCACACCCATTCAGATATTTTCTTCAATGTTTGTTAGACTTTAGTTAGAATACTAAATATGTCACCCTCTTTATGTATGCACTTTCCCAATCTCACTCATTCACTTATGCACTTTCCCAAATATTAGCTAGATTGGAGTCAGAATAGTAAGTCTCACCTCTTGGATTTATGCAATTTCCCCAATGTTGGTAGGAGTGGAGCTAGCATAGAAAATCTTACTACTTCAATTTTACACATTTTCTCAAATTATTGTTAGACTGGAATTTGCATAGTAAATCCCACCTCATTTATGTATGCACTTTCCTCAACTTTAGTTTTATTGGAGGTAGGATAGTAAATCTCACCCGTTTTCATATTTTCTTCAATCTCTGTAAGACTTTAGTCAGAATACTATGTATTTCCCTTTCTTTACAGTTAGAATAGTAAATATCACCCCTGCTATTGGAATTAGAAAAGTAAATATCACCTCTTTTATATTATGCACTTTCTCCAAATAGTGTTGGACTAGAATATTAAGTCTTGCCCCTTTTATTCATGTATTTTCTATAATTATTGTTATACTGTAGTTAAAACAGTAATACTCCCCATTTATATTTATGCAAGTTCATCAGTTTTAGTTAGATAGAGCTAGAATTGTGAAACTCAGCAACTAAGTTTGTGTATTTTCCCCTATGCTTGTAGAACTGGTGTTAAAATATTAAATCTCAATGCCCAATCATTAACTTTATTCGATCTAATTAAATAACATAGATCATAAAAGTAGACAATTTTAAAAGAGACAATTAAAACATCCTTTTGTATGATCAATACAACTAGTGATAAAAAAGCAACCTTAATGACTCTACCAAGGTAAACTACAATTAACTCTAGGTACATTATTTAATCATACAACAAATTTTACCCAGCCTTCTTCCAAATGGTAAATAAAAGCATAAAAACACATTATATAAAATGTAATCCATTTATATTTACACAATTAAAAAACAAGAATAATGTTATCTAGTTTATTACTGATAAAAACTCTGCCCTAAGAGACAAGATTAACCTTCCTGTTAGCAAAGATCTTCGTGGGAGGCTAAATAACATCTTTTGCGCAGGCAGGCCCATAAAAAAGAAGCTATACAAAAGCAAACATAGGGATCACAGACCTTCTTCATAAAAAAGAGAGCAATTCGACATTGGCTAAAATTGTGCCGCTTTAGCAGAGGTACAATGTATCTAAGTCTCTGGTCTCTGTAATATTTACAGAAAAAGAAAAGATGAAGATCAGATTGCGTTGACTGGTTATCACTGGGGCATTGGTCCAGATCACTATGACAATACATTCTAACTGGAAAGGCCAACATCAGGGAAATCAAGTTGGTGCGAAATCTTAAAAGGATAAACCTATGTTGTGGGTTGTTTACTTCCTACAAATAGGAGTAATCACCTTCATTTATACAAGGGATTTAGTGGTAAGATTTCGCTACTGTTTTTGCTCAGTGTCTCTCTTTCCTTGCGTAGGCTGCCTGGGCCAGAAATAAGGACTTAAGTTTCCTTTTTGGGAATTTGGAGCACGAACTTGGATTCCTATACAATTCCGGGACGCCTAAGTTGTATAAGGTTGTCTTAACATATTCTCACCAGGCAACCTTATGAACATTATCTAATGATACACAGTTTTGCAAAATGGCCTGGTTGACATCCACAGTGTTTCTTCTCCAAATTGAATGCCACAACATAATCGGTGCAAGTCTTATTATGTCCGTTATGTAAGGCATACCCAATTCTAAATGGCAAACGCAGTTAGAAAACGAGGCGGGAAGAGAGGCGAACCTTTTTAGAAAACCGTCCTCTATCTTTTGAATGGGGTCCATTGGGACCATTCCCCAAATTCCAGCCCCGTATGGTGCTACTGAGATTGCTTTTGCATTATAAATCTTCCTTATCGTCCCTATAGGTTTAGATCCCAGTTTCTTCCAGAAACTGGTGATTGCACCCAAAGTTCTCTCCATTGCTGTGGCCCTGCACGTTACCATATGCGCCCAGGATTGTTTATAGTCAAATAAAACTCCTAAATAGGAAAAGGTCTCCACTATTTCTAATTTTCTTCTCCCTATGTAAAACGATGGTAACCTATTCAGGGGTAAGGGGCCTGACACCATAACAAAGGATTTAGACTCGTTGACATTTAAGTCTAATGATGACATGAACCCTACATAGGCATTTATTATGTGTTGTAGCGCAACTCCCGTCCTGGCTATTAGGACTGCATTGTCGGATCGGTAGTGAGGCTGGAGGAAAAGTTGGAACATCTGCCATAGAATCTGTTAATGCGGCTTCCACCCCATTTGTGTATAGCGAGAACAGAAATGGGGCAAGTACACAGCCTTGCCTTACGCCTCCCATGATCTTGAAAGTTCTTGTACATTCTCCCTTGCTGCCATACCGAACGCTTGCAGTTGCCTCTGAATACAATTGCCGAATTATATTAATCAATTGGGGATCAATGCCCATCTCTAACATTATATGCCATAGCTTTACATGGCTTACACAGTCAAAAGCTGCTGATAAGTCCATAAAAGCCATGTAAATACAGCCTCCCTTGGCTTTTGTGTACTTTGCAATGGTCATAGTAAGATTTGGCATTGATCAATTGTACCTCGTCCTTTCTGGAAACCATACTGAGTTGGCATCAGAATAGCTTTTTCACTCGCCCACTCTTCCAGCCAGCCTATTCAATAGAACACGGCCTAACAATTTTCCGGTACAATCCAGGAGAGAAATCGGAAGATAGTTCCGGGGATTAGCTTTATCTCCCTTCTTATGTATTGGAACTATGATGCTTGTTTTCCACGACTGAGGAGGTTCTTCCTTGGCAGTTTCATTAAATACGATGTTTAACAATGGAGCCCACAATTCTTGGTGTTCCATAAAAAAGTCAATGGGGACCCCATCTGGGCCGGGCGCTTTGGCTTGGCTACACTTAAGCAGCACAATTCTCACCTCCTCTAGACTAAAAATAAGAGGCTCTCCTAAGAGTGCCGTGGGGTCAAAGAAAGCATCACTCATCATACTATTACTTCCAAAAATCTCTTCAAAGTGGAGCACCCAAGCTTCCTCGTCTACGTGGTTATACAGATTTTTCTCCATACTATTTTTAAAATAAGGAGCGTTCACAATAGTCCAGAAATCCTTGCAATTGTTTGAAGAGGCTGCTATGGCTAGATCTTCCCATGCCTTTTGTTTCATCTCCACTTCCCTGTTCTTCCTGGCTTTTTTATATTTCAGACGTAAGTCCTTAATGAGGGGCTGGTCTCTTGGAACTACCTTAAGGGAATTGTGAAGCTCTTGCAGGGCCTGGGAGCAAGTTTCGTCAAACCAGCCAATTACCCGTCTTTTCTTGTTTGCATTAGGCCAGGTTAGAGATAATTTAACTTCCTTAAGTAAATCTAAAAAATTCGGAATCAGAGCCCCGGGTTCTAAATTTGGGTCTAGACATTTCATAATATCGTCTATTTTGTTATCTACAACCTGCTGTATAATTTCTTTCTTGTCAATTCTGTCCCACTTTAACTGGTACCCATTTTGTCTAGCTAAGAGAGGTTTGGGGGCCTGTTCTAATTGCTTTCTGCAAGCAACTAGACCAGTAACCTCGAACAACAGTAGCGCGTGGTCACTAAAGCTAGAGAATTGGGTGAGTGTAGGAGCAGTATTAACATGGGACTGGGCAGAGGCAATTATAAAGTTGATTGTTGACCCATGGTCACCACGATAAAACGTTTTGGCTAAGCCACCTCCTGTAAGGTCTTTTTTATTACAAATTTCTAAATTCCAGGTGGTCAACAATCTATTTAGGCTATTTCCATGCTCATTGTGCATAAAGTGCACAATTGGATCCCCCTCAGTATCTTCTGTACCACAAACCAGTTCAGATATGTGGTGGCATACTTGGGCATTAAAATCCCCTACCCAAAGAATATTGATGTCCTTAGCTGGCAATGCCCTTATAACTTTCATGAGTTCTTTCTCGAGGGAGTCTACAGTTGACGCCACACTGCCCCCCAAAATTGTTGTTATAGTAATTTATCATTAAACATACTTGGGGGCGTTCTGTTCTAAAAGCTAAAATGTGAAAATTAGGGGATGGATATTCTGACCTTATGATCCTAACATTTAAGGTATTTGAAATTAAAGTGAGCAAATCTCCTTTTGCTCTGCCAGCCGGGGATGGAACGGCATTGGTTTGAAAGGAGCGATAGCCGTTAATTGAGATAGGTTCTGTTGCCCAAGTTTCCTGAAGGCACATAATGTCTCTGCCCTGCCACAATGAAGCCCACTCTGATGAGGCTTGCTTATTAGCAAGGCCTGCCACATTCCATGTGGCTATTTGTAACACTTGTGTACAGGGACCCGTTCTTTCCACAGAAGCCAGTGGATTTATACTGCTAAGTTGTTCAGGGTCACCTTCTATATAGCCATTGTGCCCACCCACTGCTGATTCAATCTGGATCGGACAAGTCAGTGCCTCCGGGATATTAGGAAGTCCCCTAAGGTTGTTAACATTTATTGGTGAGCCATCATTGAGTAGTCAATCGCAGGACTCTAGATCAGCTAAAGGCAAAAATCTGTTTGACAGCTCGTACATTCTCTCCGGTCTGTGATGGATTAAACTGTCCCGGGATGCGGACGTTAAGGGGCCTACAGGTTGGTCTAGCATTCTCCAATTGTTGAGATCTTGGTGCTGACAATGGATAGGTCGAGGTGTGGGTCTATAGAAATATGCTAAGTGGGAAACAGCAATTTTTTAATTAAAAAGGGGGGCCTATTACACACCGCCAATAACGTTCTTACCACTTGCTGGTTATTAAAATTCACAACCACTCAGTCCCCGCTTGTTATTTTAGGGAGTGGCCCCACCCAGCGTACCCTCCTTGCCATGATAATCTGTGTGTCTAGTCTTGTTCTCCATAGTCCAAGCCCCTTGGCTCAAAGGCTAAACCAGTGGAGAACTTTGGCCATTAATTGGTCAGTCGATTCTCTCTGACCCCTATTCAACGGGGGACATCGACCAGAACCAAGACATATGGCAAAGCTGCTGGAGGGAGATCTAAAGTGTGGGGCTCCTTCAAATCTATCACTGAGGTTGCCTGACTACAGGCTGTCCCCCCTACTAGTCCCTCAGATAGGCCTATTGTGTTATGTCGGTCCCGGGGTCTCAGTCCACCCTCTATACGGGTGTTGGTAGTGCCCTGAATACTGCTATGCACATACGCCTCCGGCAGAGTTGGCACAGCAAGAAAAGTGGGCTGAATCTGTGAGGGATTAGGAGTAAGAAGTAAAGTGTTTTGTGGTAATGGGAGGTTTGGTAGAGTGTTTTAAGCTCTCCTAATTGTCTCCTCCTTCCCCCCCAACCAAATTTGTTGGCACCCCTGCGATTAAATCAGATGATGGGGGTTGGACAGCCCTCCCAGAGCTATTATCGATTACATCCCTTTTAGTAAGGAGTTCTAATTTCTCCTCAATCCTTCCCAGACTGCTATTTATTGGCTCCAACAGTCTGAGAACCACTTTTTCCAGTTTCATTAAAATGGCCTCTTCGGAGCCCACCCAAGAGTTAAATTAGATGACGTTGTACTTTCAGGTCCAAGGCCGGATATAGTGGCTGGTTTTTTCCCTCTTGATGTCGGGTTTTGTTTTCCCCCGGGCCTTTTCCTTTTAACAGTAGGTTCAGTACCAGAGTCGTTTGACACAGGGGATACAGAAGGAATCGAGCAGGGCAGGGTATTAGGGGATACAGGCACAGCCACAGAGTATTGAGCAGTAGCACATGACTCGTCCTCCTCAAGTTCTAATGGCTGCATGGGTAAAGGTGAAGGTGAAGGGGGTTGCAACATATGACCAGATCGCCTCCCTTCCTCTAAGGAGAGACGTCGCTTGGTGATCTCAATTTCTTTGGATAGCACATTTGCAGCTCTCGCCAGGAAGCAATCCAAAGTGTTAACAGCCACCCCTCCTGACGCTTGCGCTGAAGCTTTACGCTTACCCATGATGTGTGCGATCACCTTCACCAGGCTGCTTCAGTTTACCAGGAGTTTTCCTTTCCGTATCAACGGTTGGCACAGCAATGCTTAAAGGGGGGGCCCAGCCCAGCCTCTTCCGGGCTCCGATGGGCGTGGATGGGCCCGCCCTCGGCCCGGGCTTTGCCCAGGCACGTTTCCGTGCGCGTCCCGCGCCGTGGGACTACTGGTGCGCATTGAAGCGTCCACAGCGGCAGCTGGCAGCAGAGGGGCTGCTGGGACTCCGAGTCCCAAAGAAGATTTGTGGTCTCCCGGCGGGAGTTATCCGGGCGAGGTTGTGGCTGTGGCTGCGGCTACAACGCCGCGGGACTCCTTGCGCGCTTTGAAGCGTCCGCAAAGGCAGCTGACGGCAGAGGGGCTGCTGGGACTCCGAGTCCCAAAGAAGATTCGTGGTCTCCCAGCGGGAGTAATCCGGGCGAGGTTGTGGCTACCCCAATCATTCATTAATGCACTGTCCTGAATTTAAAAGTGGATTAATAAAATGTATTGACGTCAAAATTGTACAACTCACTCCTCAGATCTATGCATTTTCTCCAACTTTTGTGAGGCTGAAATTAGAATAATACATCTCATCTCTTTAATCTTACACATTCTTTCTCAAATTATTATTGGACTATAATTTGCAGAGTAAATCCCACCTTCTTTATTAATGTACTGCAATCAGTTTTAATTTGATTGAAGCTGGGATAGTATATCAATACCTCTGACTAATAGACTTTCCCCAATATTTGTGAGACTAGAATTAGAATAGTAAATACCCCCCATGTATGCACTTTGCCCAATAATTGTTGAACTAAAGTTAGAATATTCAATGTTATCACTTTTGTTAATGCACTTACTCAAATTTTAGTTGGATTGGAGTTAGAATAGTAATTCCCCCTTCCCCCCCCCCAAGTTATCCACGTTTTCTAATGTTTGTGAGACTGGACTTTGAATAGTAAATCTCACTCTCTTTAATTTACACACTCTCCATAATTTATTGCTGAATCACAGTTAGAATAGTAAATATTACCCTTTTAATATTTCCATTACCCCAATTTTAGTTGAAGAGGACTTATAATAGTAAGTCTCACCCTCTTTAATTTACAGACTTTCTTTAATTATTATTGTAATAATGTTGTACAAATAAATCCCACTGCTTTTATTAATGGAGTTTTACTAATTTTATTTGCTTTGGAATTCTAACTGTAAACCTTACCCCTTTGTTTTACTTTTTTAAATCAAGGTTTGTGAGAGTTGAGTTAAAATGGTATAATATTATTTTGTAGTATTTTTAAATCTTTTTGCACACTGTATTTGGCTATTTTTATTGTAGAAATGTTTATATTTACTACATTTGTTACTGTCAATATTTTTGTTGTAAATATTTTTCCATTTACATGAAAGGTATGGAAAGCTGATATTTCTAACTTGGCATTTTTGGTCCACAATATTTTGTGGTTGATATTGTGACATTCAACTCTGGGGACTCCTGGTGATTTCATCTTAAATGTTTGCTCAGTTTCTTTCTATTCGTGTGAACGAAACTTTTTTACATTTAAGAAACAGATAAAAACCTTTTGATTCTAGTCTTCTTAGTCCCTCTATTTGTCTACCAGCATCTTTGGACTGCCTTGGCTATTAAGTGTGCTGTACAAAAGCTAACTAACGTAAAAGTCAATGGTCATCTTTAAAAAGATAGAGATCTTAAGGAGGCTGTGACGATGGAAGTTCGAAATCATTTTTGCTTTTGTTCTATTTCTCCAATTTGCCCTTTGCCCTGAGGTTCCCCTGCATACTAATGTTTTTTAGCACAGCTTATGGGGCCCTTGATGGAAAAAGGACCCTTCAAAGTAAAGAACTGGTGCTCTTTGTTCGTAACTTTCGTGAGCCCATTAAGAGAGGACCTCCAATTCATCCCCCAGGAACATAGTCTACTGGGTACCACCCCGCCCCAGATTGTCTTGTCTTGGTCCTGGCAGGTTGCATTTAAAGACTTTTAATGGTGTAGGAGATTTACCCGGGGTTAGTGGCCACTGACGTCCCTGGATTGAATGTGGATCGTTGAGAACATTTATTGAAGAGGATCATAATAATAAATGCAAACTGTATTTACAAACGGTGCACCTGTCCTAACGGTTATCCAGAGATGAATGCAAACATTGCTTTCCTTCTCGAGAGATTACAAATAAAGCAACGTGCCACTTTCTCATTGCCTTATGCGAGATGGGGTGAATCTTAATTTCTGCCCCAGTGTCATGCCACCATATTGGTTATGCCTAAGACCCAGAAGCATCTCTGCCACCCACAGGCATTGATTAACCAAGGGGCAGGAATTTTTCACTCCCCTCAATTTATTCTAGGACAGAGGAGTCTTAAAATCCCTTGCTGCCCCCATTGATAAACTGCAGTGGGCAATTGGTGTACCCTTCATTCTCCCCTTGAGCAAGGCACAGATAGGGAAGAATGAGTACCTCTCAGCAAGAACCCTGCCATTGGGCACGTTAGAGAGGATAAAAATCCCTCCATGGAGCATGTTTTTAAATCTATTCCAATGTTCGTAAATATCAAAATAAATTAAAAAAATTAAGCTCCTTGCACCTAGAGAAGACAGGGACGAGGATGTAAAAAGACTAAGGGGCATATGTACAAGCCCCTATCGCCACGGGAACGTCACTTTTTGTGACATTCCCGTGGCGATAGGGGCCTTCCCTTATGTACAAGGCAGTGTTAAGCCATTTAACGTGGCTTAACGCTGCCTTGTACATAAGGCACCCTTTCACACTATGTTTAGCGTGAAAGGGGCGTGCAGTGGGTGTTGTGGTGGGCGTTCCACCGCAACACCCATTGTATTTGACGCTGCCCCCTATGTACACGGGTGGTGTACATAGGAGGCAGCGCCAAAATTAAGACCAGGAAAACTCTAGTCTTAAATTGGCGAAACGAGGAGAAATGCATTATTTGTCCTCGGTTTTGCCATGGTTTTTTTATGTACAGGAAGGTGTCCCTTCCTGTACATAAACAAACCTTTTTAAAAAATGCCATTATGTAACTTTCATGTGTGCTGCATGAAGCAGCACACATGAAAGTTACAAAATGGCATTTTAGGATTGTTTATGTGCAGGAAGGGACACCTTCCCACACATAACCAATTCTCCCCTGCACACAGACACCCTTGCACTCTGGTGCAAGGGTGCCTGCGTTGGCGCTAAGTTGTTAAACAATCATTTGTATATAAGAGTTTATGAAATCATACACCATAGTATCCTATGCAAAGTACTGGAGGAACTCTGATGCCAGATGTAGAGTTAGGGGGCTACATTCAACATCTTGTGATCCTTTTTAGATCTTAGCAGAGTGAGGAACGCAGGAGAGCAGTACATGTAGAATCATCAGGCAGGAAAGGAAGCATTCTGAGGGTGAGACATTCATATCACCTAGAAGTAAATAGGAGCCAGGGTGCAGTACAAGGAAGCTGGAAAAGTAAAAGCAGGATAAATGTTCTGTAGAAACAGATAGTGGCATTTGTGATATGCAGAAGTGATGAGCAGAAAAGCAGGAACCTGGGATCAGGAGGGCAGATGCAAGAGGAAGAGGAAAAGATAAAGCCTCGTCCTAGTGAAGCATCGGAAACATACGTGGCAAAAGGCAAAAGCAGAGCATAAGGATGTGGTAAGGAGAAAATGGAAGATAAGAAATCAGATGTGAGAGAAACATTAACAACTGGCAGGAAAGTGGACAGAATGAGAGAAGATTGGTATATAAATGAGGATACTGGGTGGGCGAATATTAGAACGATTAGAGGATGGCATTAAGTGGGTGCAGGAGGAGTAAAATAGGAATCAGAACCATGGACATGGTGAACATCCTGAGGCAGGGAGAGGAAGATTAGGAACTAAAGGCCTGGAGATGAATGAATGAATGAATGAATGAATGAAATTATTTATAAAGCGCTACGTTCACTCCAAGGAGCCTCTTGGCGCTAACAGCAAGTGATCAAGAAAATCGCAGGGAGAAGTCAATTATGAAGAGATGCATTAATAACAAGTATCATATAAGGGAGAACACGATGTTGTCAGGAACAGCAAAAATCCATGTTTTCAATAGTTTCCTGAAGAGACGTTCTGATTGAGCCAGTCTCAATTGGAGCGGCAAAATGTTCCAGGCTCTAGTTCCTAGAACAGCTATGGTTTTGCCTCCTTTTGTTTTCAAACGATATCTAGGGACTGCTAGAAAGTTACCCGAAGATGACCGCAAAAGGCGTTGAGTGGTATAGGGGCGTATTCTGGACCTAAGATATGTCGGTCCTAATGCTTTTTTTGCTTTATAGGTAGTAGTTAAAACTTTAAACAGGATCCTTTTGTGGATTGGTAACCAATGCAGTCGTTGGAGTGCTGCCACTGAAGGGGATCCTCTGGGTAGCCTAAGCACCAACCTGGCCGCTGCATTCTGGACCACCTGTAACTTTTTTAGAACAGCCTTACTTACTCCTGCATACAGGCTGTTGCAGTAGTCCAAACGCGATAGAACCAGTGCCACAGCAACTGTCTTCCTAGCATTCATAGGGAGTAGATCCAGGAAATTTCTCAAGATTTTTATGGTATGAAAGCACATGCCTGCCACAGAAAGAGCTTGACTATGGAAAGATAGAGTGGAATCAAACTTAATCCCTAGGTTCCGTACTGTGTCTGCAATATTTGGAGGTGGAACCATATTTGCAGGCCACCATTGACTGGGCGTGAAGGGATTGGCTTTCCCGAACAGCATGATTTCCGTTTTTTGGCTGTTACATTTCAGATGATTGAGTTTCATCCAGTTCATAACTGCCGTTAGGCAGTGATAGAATTTTTCTTCCGCCGCAGTGGAATTTTTGTCAAGGGTAAGGATGATCTGTGTGTCGTCTGCATATGTAATGGCTTCGACATCAAAGGAATCTATCAAGGCAAGCAGTGGGGTCATATAAAGATTGAATAATGTTGGGCTTAAGGAAGAGCCCTGTGGCACCCCTGATAATAGCTGTTTTTCTGCAGACTTATGGCAGCCAAGGGTAATTATGTTGCATCTGTTTTCAAAAAAGAAGAGAACCAGGCGAGCGCCTTATTAGTAACGCCACTGGTCGCGAGTCTATCTTGCAAAATATCGTGGGAAACCGTGTCAAACGCGGCCGATAAATCCAACAGAATCAGTACTGCATCCTTGCCCTGGTCTAGGGCCAGCTTTAACGTTTCCGTTGTGTGAAGCAGCACTGATTCCGTTGAATGGCCAGGTCTGAACCCGGATTGTTTAGGAAGTAGGATGTTTTCCTTCTGCAGAAAATCATTTAGTTGCCTATTGGCCAACTTCTCCACTAGTTTACTTAGCCATGGTAACAGTGAGATTGGCCTGAGATTGGAGAGGGTGGTAGGGTCCACGACTTTCTTTTTTGAAGGGGTTTTACCGCCGCAATCTTCCAATTATCTGGTACACTGGAGGATTCAAATGATGAGTTAATTATTTGATTTATGGTTGGATTAATAATGTCCACAAGTGCATGTAATACTCTAGGAGGACAGGGATCAAAAGGTGAGCCAGATTTACAGGCAAGAATAGCTTGTCTTGATTGTTCAAGGCTAATTTCTTGAAAACAAGAGAATTCTCCTGTAGTCCCTAAGGATATAGGCTTATTGGCCTGGGGAATGGTCTCAGTGAAATCTTTCCTCAAGTCAGTGATTTTATTCTCAAAGTATTCGGCTATTTTATCGCATAAACCTTGTGATGGTATGATTTCCTGATCTAATATTTTGGGTTTAATATAGGATTACACGATATTAAAAATAGTTTTTTGATTTTCAGCTGCTTGATTGATTTGGTTGGAGTAGAATGACATTTTTTCCAATTTTATATGATGATGATAGAGTCTAAGGGCTGCTTTAAAAGAGATAAGGTCCACTGATTCATAGCCTCGTCTCCAGATTCTTTCCAATTTCCTACATTGTCCTTGTAATTCCTTTAAACGGGGGGTAAACCAAGAAGCCTGTTTTTTATTAATCGGGCCTTTCCTGGGGCGAGCAATTGGAGCTAAGCTGTCTGCAAGGGATGTCATCCACTCATTGAATCTGTCGTTATCAATCGAGGGGATGCCCGTAAGGGTAGGTTTACCCTTTTCGGCCATTATTAGAAGCTCGGGATAGTTAAGCATACTATTCCACTTACGGCTCCCTGCGGAACTATATTGTCCCAGGAGGTTCCCTGCTTGAGTCTTCTTAAAATCGATTTTAAATGGGATGTATTTATGATCTGACCAAGTAATTGTTATAGGGTGCACTGCATATAAGCTGGTCATATTTGTACAAATACCATCTAAGGTATGTCCAGCATCATGTGTGGGGACCTCTATCAATTGTTTTAGTCCCATGGTACTAATGATTTCAGAAAACTGTCTTGTATTCGGGATATTTTGTGCTTCTAAGTGTATATTGAAATCTCCTAGGATGATAAAGTTAGAGTATCTAATCACTAGGGAGCTAATGCTTTCCCCTAACGGGTCTAAAAATTTAAGGATAGGGCCCGGGGGTCTATAAAGCAATACTCCAGCAAACGTAGTGCTGCTGTCTAACTGGAAGCAGGAAGGGAAGCTCTCGGCTTCCTTAAGTTCTATAGCGTTAATTGTTGTTAGTTTCAAGTCTTGTTTATAAATTATTGCTAGGCCCCCTCCCCTTTGTCCAATTCTGTCATGCCTTGCCAGTGTGTATCCTTGTGGGAGAGCTTGTACAATGTCTGGGTTGGAGTACTCATTCATCCATGTTTCTGTGACGAATAGGCAATCTAAGTCCATTTTGTTCAGAAGGTCATAGATGTGTAGGGCATTCTTAATTATTGATCTTGCATTAATTAAGCCGCAGTGTAATCGTTTATTATAGGATTTATGCATTTCAACGGGGGCCAACCCAGGACTACTACTGTGATTGCCCAGGGTGGTTCTACACGTACAGCAAGTTAATGGGCCCTTCATGGTGTTTATATGAAACTGGACTTTACAGTTACTAGCCTGTGTATTGAGCTCTATTAGTTCTTTGCTAGTATATTGAATTACTGAATGATGACCGAGATATGGAGATATGGGACAATCAGAAGAGGGGACAGCATGACGAAGTGGTTATCAGAAAAGTGGGAACCAAGAAGGGCAAAAAAAACATCCACAAATAGGGCAAGGGGCAGCACAGGTCAGTGGGGAGGAGAAACACACTGACTGAGCAACAACAGGCCATGGGGTGGAGCAGCTGAGGGAGTTGGGAAGAGAAAAACAGGAAACTAGGTCTGGGGAGATGCCAGAGAAATTGGAAGGGGAGGGTACAACATGACAGAGTGGGCTGAACATATGGGGAAATACAAGCTAAAAGATGCACAATGTTTGGGTACTAAGGAAAGTGCAGCACAGGGAGGTGAAATTCTGGAAACTATGTAGTGGGTAAGAAAATTATGAGGACCAGATGATTGATATCCATCAGAGCCAGGTGGCTGAGGAGGCAGCACAAATGGAGTGAGATCAATAAAAGCTGGAAACTAGGGCAGGGAGAATAAAAATCAGACCAACATATGTGAGGAGTGAGCAGCATATGTTTGTTCAGTAAACTGGATTCAATTAGCCACCTGGATGCTTCAGGCAGGGTGATGGGCTGAGGCCCAAACAGTCACCCTGATATGTTACACACTGCTGATAACCTGGAGACATTGTAGAAAAGTTCCAAAGAGTTTTCAAAGTTGTAGCAATCTTTACAGACTTTCACTGTTTTCATCCCACTTGGCATATGAATATGTGCTTGCTCTGTCTTTCCCAGTACCACACATTTCAACATGGATATTTTCCTGGGCATCAGGGCTCCTGTTGCTTTCAAAGGATCATTGAAATCCAGGCACACAGGTGTTAAGAATTGATATTTTAGTAGGCAGTCCGCTTGGTTCTCCGTGTTTAGCACCTTTCTCTGAGTCAAGGCCCTCTGAACCTCCTCAACACACAGCATCCATTAGCAGGATCCACACAAAACACAATTTTCCCAGCAGAGACAGGTCCAACTAGTTGTATCGACCATCTTAGAGCACTGGCGTTCCCATTTCAGAAGCAAACAGTTTCCCCACTTCCAAATGAGGTATGGGTGTACAGAACATCCCCGTATCAAATGACTCTGAAAGTGTTCGAATCAGGGCAAGACCTAAGTAAGCCCTGTAGTGGGACTAAGGTAGACCCGATGCAAAAATTTGCAAAGCCTAAATGCAATGTTTTATTGAATTATTTGATGCGAGATATCTGGAGCAGAGGAGTTAAGCAGACTAGAACTGTAGCTGAGGGCCAGATGTACAAAAAAGTCAGTTTGCAATTTCCCAATTGCACATTTTTGTGATTCACAATTAGGAAATCGCAAATAACCATGTAAAAATGTGTCTTAGACACATTTTGTGTTTCCCAATAGACCTACCTCATTAATATTCATGAGGTAGGTCTCGCTTTGTGACCCAATGGGAATGGCCTTCACTCACAGGGATGGCAGCCTGCTGGGGTCAGCAGACCACCATGTCTGTGATTGCTTTTTAAATAAAACATTTTTTTTTAATGCAGCCTTAAAGGAAAACGGAATGCATTTAAAAAATAAAAATGAAAAGATACCTTTTAATTTTTTAAGAGTAGTCAGTGGTCCATGGGACCACTGCCTGCTCTTAAAAAATGTAGGTGCCCACATTCACAAGGCCGAAGGGGTCCCTTGGGGACCCCTTCCTGTTTGTGTATGGGTTACCACCAACTTGAAGTTGGTGGTAACTGCGAATGTTTTGCAACCACATTCCCGGTCGCAAAACATTCATGCATACCAGTGTGACTCGCTATTTAGAAGGGACGCCCTTAACACGCCCCTTCCTAATAGCGACTCGCAATCCCTATTTTGCGAGTCAGTAATAGGTTACCAACTTGCAAAATAGGGTTGGTACATGGCAAAAAGCATTTTACCTGTTGCAAATGGCCCGATGGGCCATTTGCAAGCATCAAAATGCTGAGTACATCTGGCCATGAGTATCTTTCCACATTGGTGGGCAAGTGGGTTGGAGCAATTACTTATATTTTACAACACAGCTTATTTAGAGTATCAAGAGCTATATGGTACACTGAACCCTCATTATGCTCCATAACCATTAGTTAATAATTGTGACATTTACGCTTAATAAATGTAAGGTCTAAGAGTAACTGACTCGCTTGCTGTATCCCAGACACCTACCATGTGATATGAAATAAGCCATGACACACTTTAAATAGAGGAAAGTGTCTGGAGAAGTTCAGTGCTCATACCTAAATGAAGGACCCTATGAACAAAGGTTAGTTTGCTTGTGTAGATCTCCTCATGTGGAGTGTCACACCTACACATATGTTTAAATCTCCTCATGGATGGAATTCACAATTACCATGTGTAGATTTCCACCTGAATAGTCCCTGTGTCCCGAAGTTAAATCTAAAATGAAGGTATAAGGGGTATGGTAGTGAGTCCCCTGGCCCCCTGGACCTTGTGCTGCCAAAATAAGATGGGATGTATTGAGGCCCTGGTGTCTTACTGAGGGACTCTCGCAGGACCCAGTGTGGCCATCCAGTTGGTCCCTCTGGAGTACTGCGGGACCGTGCAAGCATTAAAAAGTAAAGCTTGCACTTTCCTGCGGTACCTTGCAGTGCAGCTGGTGCAGTGGAGCTGCAGGAGTACTGTGGTACAGAGAAAAACACATTAAAAAAATTGGAAATGTGGGGTGGGTATCTGTGGGAGGTTGGCAGACTGTGGGCGTGGCCAGCAATGGGATGGTGGCAGCCTTCAGGGGGTTGGGTGCAGTACTTGGTTCCCACCATGCACCACTTATGACCTCATGTATTGCATCGCTCATGACATGTTAAATGACATCATTGATGACATCACTGATGACAATGGCCTCTTAACAAAAAATGAAACTCAGCCATTCTGGATACAAAAATCATTTCCACAAACAGATTCAATGATCAGAGTTTTCAATTTTATCACTACAATTCGAATACAAATTTGAATTACCCCAGCCGGAATAATTAAAAAACCAAAGATTAAGAGAGCAAACAGACAATGAACTGAAACAAACAATGAGCAAAAAAACAATAATGCCTAGAAAACTAGATGTTAAAAACTGACAATAAAAAACATATAGGGGCCCATTAGGATGTCGGGCGGAAGCACTACCGCCGTGCTGGCGGATGCAAAAACCACCAGTTACCGCCTGCACGCAGCAGTCCACACGCCCGCCCGATTACGATGCGAAAAGTCAGCCAAACACCGCCGGCAAGCCAGCGACACCGTCCGCCATCAAAGTGCGCCCGTACACGTAGCGGCGCAGCACAATTGACACACACCGTCCGACGAAACACGTACCGCCCGGCGTACAAATTACGATGCCGCACACAAACTGAACCCACGGCTAAGAGACACCGTACGTCAAACCGAAGCGGTAACACGAACACCGAGCACGGACACCGAAGAAGCGGCACCCCCGAGCATGAATCCAGCACTGCAGGCCCTCCCTATGCTCTATCTGATGCACCACCAAGGACGCAACGTACCGCGAAGACGCAGGTAGGCACACATACAACAAGTGCACGCAAACAGCGCACACAGTGCAAGGGTGGAAAAAGCGGACAACCCCCCACCCCCGCGTGTACACGACACATCTACCATAGCATCCACATATGACACACAGGCCAAATTGTAACATCTCGTAACACATGTGTACACACCACCTGGGACTAGGAACCAACCACCCCGTCACGGCTCCAAAGCGGCGATGACGCTGCCACACATGCGCACAACGCAGAGGCCAACCACAGCGCCATGCATGCGTCGCACACAGACACAGGGACACAACCAAGCAGCACACACACCAGCCCCACCCTGAACGCACATGACACGTGACAGGCCTGCCACAGACATGTCCCCAACGCCCAATTCACGGACAACACCCAACGTCACACAACCGACGCACACATGTCAGTGAAGTCACGCAACAGCAGGACACACCCCAGTGCAACAAACATGGCGAAGCACACAGCGGCGGCAACACCAACTAGGAGAAGCAGGGCCCCTTCGGGAAGAGGAAAACAAGTACCACACTGAAACACCCATACCACCCTGCACATATGAACAAGACATACAAAACGGAACACCAAAGAGCCCGGGGACCGACAACAGGTGGCCCAAGAATAACACTCACACACAAGGCCCAACGCAGAGCGGAAAGGCAGCCTGCCGCCAACACAAGGGAGAGCAGACAGCACTGAATGACCTTCCATTCCAACTCCGAAACCACAGCCCTACGAAAGAAGCCGGTGAATACAGCCATTGTCCAATAAAAGACCAACACAGGCATGCAGAGGAGACCGACCACAGGGCAGATAGCGCATATCACAGAAGAACACAACGGATGGGAAAGAATAAAGAAAACACTCCCCCATGTCGGCCCCATGCAAGTTAATTGGAAGGAGTCACACATCACTGACCTTGAACTGTCTGAGAAGCATGTGGGATGAGGGCCCGTGTCCTCCGCACAAGCCAACAGAACACAAGTCCTGTCTCCCTACGACTACACAGAGCTCACAGCAACCTCGGAGCGTGCACTTTGCAGACTGCACACACAGCCGGAGCACGCCACCACAACGCACCGCTGCAAAATGGCAACCGCAACACACCTACCCAACTACGCCGGACAGGTCAAGCTGTACAAAACCAACCTGATACATATATTGGGATGCGAACTCCTGTCCCTGCTGAACGTAAGTTACCGACTGACTTACCGCATCACATTGTTCAGCTGCGTCATACCCTTCTTCTACTGTCGGAGATGTCCCTACCAGCATCCCATGGAGATGTGTCTCTCCAACCCGGCATGTCTAAAGGCGGACCTGCTAGCACTACTCCTCCCTCTGGACGCACACGACAGGGCCTGCTCTGCCTATGGGGGCATGGCGTATGTGGCCAACATCGCACCCGCACTGAAATGGGACCACTGTGCCTCCACACGACGGATCATCGAGCACAGCTACATCGAATGTCACCCAGCATGCCCCATCATGGTCCTCCAAGGGACAACGTACGAACAACACCTTGACAGCCACCATCCGCTACATTGGCTGGCAAACATAAACACCACCAATGACATGGAAGCCCTGCTGGACGGCATCGCATACCTGACAACCTGTAAATTCGTCGGACCCCAACGCAGGTTCCCCGATTGACCTATGATGTCCAACCCCGCACCCATGCTTAGCTTCCGCACGGACTGGCCAGTCACCACCACAACAGCCATACCAAACGACCGGCAACAATTACCACACCATCAACGACATCGCCATGACATCGGATATGACCGGGACATGCACACTGTTCCCCATCACATCCATGAACACCGCATGCATCGTGGGAGGCAGTGGCATGGGGTCTGTGTATCGCACCCACATGGACGGAACTGCACGAACAACCAGGACACGACATGGATCCAGCGCCCATGGACACACACACCGCTCAGTGGACATGAATAGGTCGCCTGGAGTCTGTGGGTGCTGCACCCCTCCCACCCTCGATCCGGGAATCCCATACCAGGACCTTTGCACGGACGACAAGTGCAAACAACAACAACACGACCCCAGTGACTGTGACATGTCCAGTAACCACCACATTGCAACAACAAGTGGCACGCCGCTGCATGCACGCAAGCACATGCCCTGATGTCATCTCACATGCACGTGTGCATGAGGAACAACCGCAGCAAACCTGTCACATGGAACTGAGATGGACTGTGCCCATGATGCCAAGCGGTCTGGTAGGCTACTTGTATACCGTCTGTGTCAAAGTCCGCAGCTCCGCAGCTATACGTAAATGTACATTAGCACAGCCTTGGCCAAGCAGATGTAACTCTGAAGCCCACATCCCACATGCAACAGCCAATCACATGTAACCCCACACCCTATCCCATTTGTAATCATGCACAGCATATCCTCAACATGTATTCCGCTGCCAGTAGTGTCCACTATACTGCATCACAGAGGACAGAAGACTCAATATAATGTTTGAAACCAAAACTGTCTCCGCTGACTCATTTCACAAGTACGAATGAGAGAGGATGAGAGTATGTGAAGTACACGGCAGTCGTGACATGACCATGTAGTCCACTGGTATTGGATGTCAACGCAAATGAGTAGCACAACTGTGGAAGACACACATGTGTCATGTGAAGTCGTATGGACGCAGTGCTCAGGTGGGTGGGTGCGACGGGTAGATGCGCACATGCCAAGTTGGAGCACGCCGTGTTGGGAGGGGTCATGAACAGTACACCACCGCTTCCCTGGGCATTGTGAGAGGACACCTGTCGGGGGGAAGTGAACACGTGTGTGCACAGCAGCCGGGCACACGAACAATGCGGAACCAGGCGCACACGTCAGCCCACCCTCCGTGGACTAGCTGGATCCTGTTGTGCACCCGCCATGCCCCTTGACAAGGCACACACAGCCCCAGTCGACCAGGTGTAACCCCAACATAGTCAATCCGCACAGGCGATACAGGGCACGGGATGGCAGTGGAGCATGGTGTGTGAGAGGTCTCCTCGCGCTCCTCCTGGTCATATCACGCAGGCAATAGAACCTCAACGTGTAGCATGGCACAAGTCAAATGGAAGTGTAGGGGGATGCACCTCAGCACGAGCAGCACTGACGTCACGGGAGGTGGCTCGCACCATCCCATCCATTGCCCATTATACCAACCACGCCACATGCCATTGCGACTAAGTGCAAGCGCGTGCGCCACCACCCCCGAGCCCTCCCCAGAGAGGCCAAAGAGTGAATGTGTGGGCCATCAGTCACAGACGGACGCGGCCTGGCCGCAAGGGCAGCCACAGCCACTGGATGTCGCAGGTGGCGGATCCGGAAGGCGAAGACTGTGATGCATAGTCCATGCAGGCCGGGTCTCCATTTGGGGCACCACGCAGGTGGACGGCGTCCCGCCACACATCATACCCTGAGACAGCCCACTCGTGCAACTGGACCCACACATACACTCCTTGCCCTCTCTGGTGCGAGCTTGGGGCTGCCTGTGCAAGCGCTAGCCTCGCAGGTGCACATGCATATTGGGGGAGCGAGGGGAGGACATGAGGGCTGGGGCGAAGATGACTGTATCACTGTCAGTGAGTACAAGGGATGACCCAGATGTGGAAAGGAAGAGACGTGTCCCGTGTGTACTGCAACTAGTCGCCAATCCAACTACCCCCCATGTCCGGAATGTAAGCCCGCACCTAGGCCCGCCCATCCGCCACAACGAATATACCACCAGCACAACAACCTTCCCATTCGAAACACTGACTGGGGGTGGCGACCAGTGAACAAACATGTGTAGCCTACCCACGCGTACATGTGGGCCCTCCATGATCCATGTCACCTGCGGCAAAGTCATGACATGCGCAATGAGGGAAGTGAGGTGAGCTGTCCGCCCCACGCACAGAAGGTGCATCAGCTCCACAGACCCAGCAGCGAGTCCAGCAGGGGTCACATGTGCAGGGGCAGCTGTGCCTGGTGTGAAGGCACGTGCACATAGACAGCACATCGACCAATGTGTAGTCTGCCCACATCTACAGTCCATCATCATGCGGACATAGGAATTGTACACAGGGCAACACATCTTAGTGGGTGCACCCACCGTGACCAACAATGCGCAATCATCGACGTACCCGCCCAGTGCATGGCCCCCCACCCAACGGAGGCACATCCAGTGCCACCATCCCACACACACAAGCCTTCCACGGAACATGCTGTGTCCAATGGTCAGTACAGAGTCAGCGCCCATCTGGTGGATCCTGAACAGGAGACACATGCACACACATGATAGCTCCCACTATGTACGTCTGCCACCTGGCACGTGCAGTGTAACCTCTCATCTGTGACGTGTGACTGCAAGCACACAGCCGTCTTGGCATGGGGCTGTCAATGTGGACACCTGTCAATGTTTCGGGAGGTGTGATCCGTACAGTGCTGTACATAGGGTGCAGTGCTGACACCTACTACTGTCTCATATCCTCTCGTGCCACAGGTCCCACTTGTTTTGGCCGCTCAGCCTGTGCCCACATCGTCGTCGTCGTGTGCCATACTCATCCAGCCTCGGAAGCAGTGCCATGCTCAGCAGACATTCATGTTGCCGTGGCGTTGCCGCTTGACGAATATGCAGTCAGTCCCCATCAGCACGCCCCGCAAGTCATTGGGGCCTAGATCCCCATGTGCATGACCATGGCAGTGGTTTGCATCACTAGCCATTGCCATTGGTGGGAGACCTGTGTAAGTGTATTGTGGCCGTGCCGTCCCTGCTTGACAGCTGGGCTGTGACTCATGTGCTTGCTCAGTCATGTCAGTGATGTGAATGCGAAATTGCTATGTGTTGTGTTGCTTTGACATGTGTCCACTGCCATCTTCCCTAGGCGGAGACCGAACATTGACCGCCCATACCAATTGCTGGTGGACATGGAGGATACTGAGGTCATAAGGAAGTTTCGGCTGGACAGGCCAACCCTGCATCGACTGTGTGCCATGTTGGAACCCCATCTCCGTCCCCACAGGGTGTATCCGACAGCATTCACCCCCACGGCTAAGGTGATGGCCGCCATGCATTTCTTCGCCACTGGGTCATTCCAGCACATTGATTGCACACATGTTGGCCTTGTTCCACCACAGGCCACTGAGCACCTGTACCGCAACAGGAAGCACACGCACTCCCTGAATGTGCAAGTGGTGTGCCTTGCGGACATGGTGATAACCCACGTGTGTGCAAAGTTCCCAGGCTCGGCCCATGACGCACATGTAATGCGCAACAGCATCTTGCCACGACTGATGTCCAATCTGCAACAGGATCGTGGCTGTATTGTCGGTGAGTATGTGGAGTGGTGTAGCGTGCTGGTTGTGCGATGCTGTCCCCTGTCCAGTTGGAATAGCAACGGTTCTCTGTGTCCCTCACACCCAGGTGACTCTGCGTACCCGAATGGGGCATGGCTGCTCAGTCCATTGAGGAATCCTCGCACCCCAGCAGACGATCGCTACAATGAGGCACATGGGAGGACCAGACGTGTGGTCGAGCGTACCTTTGGCCTCCTCAAGTCCAGGTTCAGGCGCTGGCGTACTCCCCACAGAAGGTGTGCCAGATAGTGGTGGCGTGCTGCATGCTGCACAATCTGGCCATTCGGAAGCAGATCCCCCTCATTGTGGATGACGGAGATCAACCAGGGCCCCAGCCCGCAGACCAGGACAGCTCGAGTGAGGAGGACAGCGGAGAGGAGGAAGCTGGGAATGTGCGCCAGCAGCTCATCGCCCGCTACTTCACTTGACGGTGAGTGTCCATGTACGACGGCTGATGTGTCTGTATTTGTGCAGGTGTGTGTGTGCTGTGTCAGGGTGGCCTTTGGTTCACTGCGTGCTGTGTGTCAACGCTCCATGCCCAGGTTAGTATGCCACTGATGGTGGCTGTGGCATTGTGCCCTATTGCTCTGTGCGATGTGTGTACATTGCTTGTAGTTGTTGACATGTACTGTGTGATGGGTGTGTGACACACTCATTGAATGTGCTCCTGTTCTGTCTCCCACCCCTAGGTCCCTACAGGCCCTCCGGTTCCATTGCCATGCCACGCATCAGGTGCCGTTCCGCTCAAGGTGGCCGTTGTATTCCGTACAATTAAAACACAGGACACAGACAGCAGTTTGTGGAAGAGGTGCATTTATTTCAAACTGTGACATGTCATTGTGTGTAAGGTGATGACAAAAGTGGTGCGTGCAGTGACAATGAGCTGTCGGTCATGGCTGCGTGATGCTCAGGGTGTACCCACTGGTTCTATGTCCATAGTCCAACACACACATGCCATCCAGATGGCTGTGTGGAGTGGGATCGTAGTCCAAGTCAATGCAGTGGGTGGTCAAGGAAGGCTGGCTGGCTGCCTCACTTGCGTCTGGAGCGTGCGAAGTCCTCCCGGGAGATCTGTTTCCACTTCGGACGGCCCCTTCCACGTTTGCGAGGGGGGGTGCCTGCTTGCGACATGCTGGTGGTTGAGGTGTGCTCACTGGCTGTGGACGCAGGGGAACTGGACACTGCTGCTCGACCCTGCGCCCCGGCAGGTGGTGGCGGAGGGGGAGCTGCTGTCCCTGGCTGTGACCTCACCGCCACCACCAGCTGGCCCATGAGGTCCACGAGTTGGCCCATACGGGCGTCCATGGACCTCAGTACCCCCAGCACCTCACGCGTGTCTGTAGCTGACCTGGCCCATTGTCCTTGGGCCTCTTCATAGGCCCCAAGGACTCTGGCCATTTGAGGCAGGGCATGGCTCCCAGGGGAGGCTGGCGTTTCCCTGACCCTGCTCCTCCTACCAGTTCTGCTGCCACCGGCCTGCCCACTAGCCACATTGCTCACCACGGTCCTCGCCCTGGCTCCCAGGGTGGATCCAGTCGTCCGGGCCACCACCTGCGCTGGGGCTGGGGCCAGCGAAGACGTGGTGGCGGTTGCGGCAGTGGTAGTGGCCGCAATGACCGTGGGTGTGGCCGCAATGACCGTGGGTGTGGCCGCAATGCCCGTGGGTGTGGCCGCAATGCCCGTGGGTGTGGCCGCAATGACCGTGGGTGTGGCCGCAACGACAGTGGCAGCAGGGGGCTGGGAATATTCAGCAGCCCTGGATGATGGGTTGGTGGGTAGGAGGGGTCCTGGGGAGCGGCTGGGCCCTGCCACACTAGATGGGCCTGCTTGGTGGTCCGTGTCCGAAGAGGAGGACAGATCCTCCACATCCGTGTGTCCTCGTTGGGGGCTTGTAGGCTGGCTGTGCTGGCTGCTGTCTCCATCCCCAGCATCCAGCAGTTCGTCACCTGTGGAGAGAATGAGATTTGTTATTGTGTTGCACCTGGCGAAGTCTGTATTGGTTGTCTGACATTCTCCGTTCGTGCACTCTCATGCACGTGTGTCCCGGAGGTGGGTGTGTGGCTGTACAATCTGTTGTTGTGTGTGCTTGGCAATGGGACTGTGTGCTGTGCACATGTGGCATGGGACGGATTGGCTATGCCGATGGGTGTGTTGCTGTGCTCCTACTTATTGTGACTCTGGTGTATGCGGGCTCCAGGCCCATCCTGGGTCTGGTTTGTACTTTGCTTTTGGGGTGCATATGGAACGCTTAGGAACGCATTTGGCAACATGGGGGTCATGCCCCAGGAACGCATTTGGGATGGAATATGCTTTTGGGGTGCAAATGGAACGCTTAGGAACGCATATGGCAACATGGGGGTCATGCCCCAGAAACGCATTTAGGATGGAATATGCTTTTGGGCTACATGCTGTGAGCCATGGGTGCCGAACGTGACATGTGTTGTGGCAGCATGACAGTGCATGGTCTGAGGTGTGTGCATGCCTGACATACCCTGCATATTTGCTGTCTGTTGTGATTACTGGACATGGCATTGGACGCATCGTTATGAGTGTGTGATGGTTGTGTGCCACCCGACGTATTGCAGTTGTCCCATCTCCTTGGTGTGCGTGCTGCCCTGTGCCATGTGCATCACTGCAGTGCTCGGGGGGTGTGGCCCATGTTGTGTGTTGTTGCTCACAGTGTGGCGTGCGCTTCATTGACTTCTGGCACATGGTTGGTCATGGGCATGTATCTTAGCGTGACTGCTGTATGTGTGGCAGCTGTGCGGATGACATGCCTTTCATGAGACTGGGGCTGACGGATGGGATGGATGGTATGTTGTATGTGCATGGTGTGTCTGTGTGTTTGATGGGTTCAGTGGTGTTCGTGTGCATTTATGTTGTTCCGCTCTGTTGCGTCTAGTGCTGTTTGTCTTACATAGGCGTAGTTGTGGGGTGTGTGGTTGACAGGCAGTAGGGGCTACATGGACAGGACTTCAATGGTGTTTCGGTTGTGTGTGATGGGTTGCACAGTGGCTGCCGTGTGGTACTATATTCAGTGTGGCTTGTGCATGCAGACGTGGCTCCTTGGGTGTTGCTGTGTCTGTGATGGGTCATGTGGGGTGTGAGTCTGTGGTTCATGTCCGTGTGCACATTGTTCACTTGTTCGTGACAGTGGGCGGTGCTGCGTGTTCGTCTGCTACGTAACATGTCCCATGTGTTGGTCGTGTTACGGTCCTCATGCCTCCAGTAATCCAGCCCTGTCCAGTTTCCCACCTGCAGGTTGTTCGTGCGTGCACTGTACTGGATGCCACATGGTTCTAAGCGGGGGGTGCTCCATGTTGCAGGTCTGTGGGGGTGGGGCGGTGTTGTGGGTCGTGGTGATGGCTGGACACCCACTGACACCGATTGTTGTGGACCGTTATGTCTACCTTTCGGCTGTCGGTGTGCACTGCGGTGGCTGACACGTGGGTGTGGGGTGTGGGGGATGCTCCTCCTTGCTGTGCTGTGGGACTAGGGGCCTGGTGTGTGTTGTACTTGAGCTGTCCACCCTCCCACCCACTGCACTTTGTGTTCCTGCCACTTACCTGTTACTTGTCGGTTAGTGCAGCTATGGCGGACACATGGGTGTGGTGGGTGCTCGTTGTGGCGCTTCTGGCATACTTGGGGACCTGTTGGTGGTTACGTGGCTGGCTGAGTGTACACATGCCCCCACGTATCTTACAGTTGTTAGGTTTGGGCTGTGTGTGGTGGTGTTTGTTGCATGTGTGTGATGTGTTGTGTATTGTGTGCTGGACATGGGGGTGTTTGTCCCTGGGAGCTGTGGCATGGTGGTAGTGCATGTGAGTACATAGCGGTGTGCTGGTATACATTAGTTTGTACTTACCAGCCTCCACTCCCCTGCTAATCCGGCGAGGATCTCCGGATGTATAATGACTCGCACCTTCTCCTCCCACGCTTTGAAGGTCTTGAAGAGCGCGGGATTCCCTCCGCCAGTGACGGCAGCCAGATCTCTGTTCTTGCTCTCCTTCTTCTTGACCAGGCTCTTGACGTCATTCCACCGTTTGTTGATTTCAACTCTGTTCCTGGGCAGGGTCCCGACTGCATTGACCTGGTCTACGATCCGGTTCCACATTCTCTTTCTGGTGGCTAGTGGTGTGTGCTGGACCAGGTTCCCATAGATTTGTGGGTGCACCTTGATAATCTCGTCGACCATGACCGTCAGCTCAATGGGCGTGAACTTGGGCATTCTTTGTGGTGCCATGGTGTTTGTGGTGCTGGTGCGGTGTGTGTTGTGTAATGTGCAGGGGGTTTGTGGTGCCGGTGTTTGGTGGTGGTGGTGGTGGTGGTTGTGATGTGTGCGTTTCTGTGGTGTGCTGCTGTCCTTGCTGTGTCACTGTGTCCTCTCCTCTCCTCTCTAGTTTGCAATGTTGCAAGGGGTTGTGGTCTGTGGGAGTGCTGCTTTTGTACTTACCTATGTGGGTGTGTCCTCATGGTCTGTTGTTTTCAGGTGTGTTGTGTCTGGTGTTCTGGCCTTTGTATTTTTTGTTTGTCCAGGGGGGTGTTTTCGGGATGTGTACTGTGCTTGTGTATTTGTGCGTGCCTTGCTGTGTGGACTTGTTGGCCATGTTGTGTGCGATTGTTTTTGTCAGCGGATGGTTTCTGTGCAGGGACGTGGGCGCCATGGCTTCTGCCGTGTCAATTCTCATCGGCGTTGTTTGCGCTGGCGGGCGGTATATTTGTGGTTTACCCGCGCTCATGGCGGTGCGATCGTAATTTCACGTGCGGTGTGTCGGCCGTGAGGGCGGGCGGTTTTGTGTTGTCGTGCGTGTTTCCGTCCGTGGCGGGCGGTTTGACTCCGACTCGGACGAGGGCGGGCGGTATCTTGTGTGGTTTTTCCGCCGATGGCGGTTTTCGGTTTGTGTAATCGTAATGGCGTGGTCGGTGTTCAGACGGTGTGTGCGGGCGGATTTTTGCCGCTTTCATGCCTGGCGGATTTTTTTACGCCGGGTATCGTAATGGGCCTTTAAGACATTTATTCGCAAACAAACAGGGACCCACATTAATATAACACCTGTAGGTCACTTCGTATTAAAAGCAAAACACTACTGCACCCAAAAACAAAAATACTACAAAGCATAGTGTAACAGGTCAGAGTGTATGTCAACGAAGTTTCGATCCTGTAAAAATATGGGATCATCATCAGGACTGAGGATCAGTTGCCTGGCATGGTATCAATTGATATATTACATGAAGCACCTGATTTTTCAACAATCTGTAAGTAAGCAAACAACAGACTTTTTCAGCACAATTAATGCCTGTTCATGAGTATCATACGAAGATGAAGCACCTACAAGGTAGTGCACTGTTGTATCCAAAAATTGCGGCCAATTTGGGAGAAACCCAAATATACACTCATATAACGATACGATCAATTTTAGTGCTGCTTCTATTGACACGCATTTTCAATTCGATGCAAGAGTAAATCACAAGTAGCCTTAATAGAGAAGTTGTCCCAAATGAAAACGTATTCATGTCATGCTGACCCGGCAGCAATGCTGGATTTTTGTATCCAGAACAAATGTATTTCATTTTTTGTTAAGGGGCAGTTGTCTCTAGAATTACTCAAGTACCCTTGGCCCCTTATGATCTTTGGGTTTCCCTTGTGTACATATACTAGACATCACTGGTGACATCATACAAGCATTGTGACACCATCATCAATATTGTCAACATGTGAATGAAGTATTATGATGTAATATGTGAAGTCATAAGATGTGCATAATGGGGTGTGAGGTATAGGGTGAGCAGTCAAAATATCGAAAATAAAATATCGAAATACAATAATATCGAAGTTAAAATATTGAAGGGACAGAATATAGATGTGAAGAATATCGATGGACAGAATATCGACTCTAAGGTAAGTAATATCGAATTTTTTAATATCGATGTAAATAATATCGAAGTTAGTAATATCGAAATCAAATATATCGATGTTACTAATATAGATGTTACTAATATCGATATTTGTATTATTGTTATGTATTTTGTTATGTTTTTAGTATGTATGTGTTATAAGTGTTTTTGTTAAGTGTTCTACTTGTTTTAAAGTATACGTATACAATTTTTATATCTTAATACATTTTTTTTTAAAGTTATTTTTTTTTTATTGTACTGTAGCGGGTTGTGGGTTTATAGGGGAATAGGGTGGGAAGTAATTTAATTATACTAAATTAATTATTAATTTTTAGGAATTATAAATAAATTTTAATTATATTTTTGCGCTTAAGTTCTGTAGCGGGTTGTGGGTTTATAGGGGAATAGGGTGGGAAGTAATTTAATTGTAATTAAGTTATAATTTATTTTAATTAATTGGTATTGATAATTATATTATTGCTAATTAATTAATAATTGGTAATTAATTTGTATTAATTGGTTATTAATTTTTATTAATTGATTAATTGATTATTATTTAATTTAAATGTAATCAAGTTAAAATGTATTTTAATTCATTGTTATTGATATTTATAAAATTGTTAATTAATTAATAATTGGTAATTAATTTTTATTAATTGGTGATTACTTTTTATTAATTGATTAATTGATCATCATGTAATTTAAATGTAATTCACTTATAATTTATTTTAATTAATTGGTATTGATAATTATATTATTGTTAATTAATTGATAATTGGTAATCAATTATTATTAATTGGTAATTAATTATTATTAATTAGTTATTAATTTTTATTAATTGATTAATTGATCATTATGTTAAGTGTATTATTTTATCATTGGAGTGTGTTGTGCGTTTATAGGGGAATACTTTTGGAAGTAATTGAAATCTAATTAAGTAATTATTAAATTTATATTTGGGTATTGATAATTAATTTATTGGATATTAATTATTAATAGGTAATTTTTTTAAATTACAATTTTTTGGTTATAAAAATTAATTTATTGTTGTTTTATCATTAATTGGTAATTAAATAGTATTAAATATTATTTATTGATACATTTAATTAATATATTAAGAATTATTTATTAATTGATAATTAATGTTTAATTATTATTATTATTGGTATAAAAAGCATTTAATTGTTCAATATTAGTTAATTGGTAATTAAGATTTAATAATTTATACGTTTTTTGTTATTAAAAATATTTTATTATTCAATATTTAGTAATTAATATTTATTATTATTTATTGGTATTTATTATTAATTTATTGTTAATAAATTTTCTATTGGTAATTATGTTTTTAATAATTATTTATTGGTATTGGTAAATAGTTTAGATTTATTTAATAATTCATTAATTATTTAAAAAAAAAAAATTATTTATAAGTATGTTATTTGTAACTTCTACGCTATCCAACACTTTCCCTACTGTTGCACTCACTGGAGTGGGAATAGTAATTTTTACCCTCACGCTATCCAACGCTTTCCCTACTGTTGCACTCCCTGGAGTGGGAATAGTAATTTCTACCCCTACGCTATCCAACACTTTCCCTACTGTTGCACTCTCTGGAGTTGGAATAGTAATTTTTACCCCTACGCTATCCAACACTTTCCCTACTGTTGCACTCACTGGAGTGGGAATAGTAATTTTTACCCTCACGCTATCCAACGCTTTCTTTACTGTTGCACTCCCTGGAGTGGGAATAGTAATTTCTACCCCTACGCTATCCAACACTTTCCCTACTGTTGCACTCACTGGAGTGGGAATAGTAATTTTTACCCTCACGCTATCCAACGCTTTCACTACTGTTGCACTCCCTGGAGTGGGAATAGTAATTTCTACCCCTATGCTATCCAACACTTTCCCTACTGTTGCACTCTCTGGAGTTGGAATAGTAATTTTTACCCCTACGCTATCCAACACTTTCCCTACTGTTGCACTCTCTGGAGTGGGAATAGTAATTTTTACCCCTACGCTATCCAACATTTTTCTTACTGTTGTTTTTTTGGGGGTTGTAATAGTAGTTTTATTTCCTACGCTATTTAATATTTTTTGTATTATTTTAGTTAATATAGTATATCATTAATTTTAAAAATATTAAAAGTAAATTAATTTTTTAAATTTGTTATACATAATTATTTAATTTTTATTTATGTTATTGTTTTATGTGTATAGATGTATTTGAAATTTATAATATTTTTTAATAATTTATAATTTATTAAAATAATTATTCAAACTGATTATTAAGTATATATATTATATATTATATGTATATGTTTAATTAATGTTTTATTTAATTATATATGTTACTTATTCATTTTAAATATTATAAAATATATTTAACTATGTTTATTTTAATTATAAGTATTATTTAGTTTATTTTACATATTATTTTTAACAAAAAAAAACGATATTTTTGATAACAATATTTTTCACATCGATATTTTTTTTCGATATTTTTGTACTTACCATGTTGTAGATAGGATTTCGATATTATTGACATTGATATTTTTGTTGCGATATTTTTGTAGGTTGATTTTTTGACCTTCGATATTTTGTCAGTGATTCGAGGTATAGTTAGTTCAATAAACTATAACTGACACATTTCAGTGTTTTTTTTGTTTTTAAATGTTACTTCTTATCTCATTTCAACACCTACCTATAAAGCCACTTTAACTCATAATTATTTCAGTGAATTGCTGCAGTTTTTTAAATTAAACAAAAATCTTATTACCATACCTAATTATAACGTCACGTTGATCTTCTTCCTTTTTTGTCAATTTCTGAGGTTTTTGATCATATTCAAAGTTGAACACATGCCCAACCCACTTGAGCAAAATGCACTTAGCTATTCCCGGCATACCCTATGTCCATACCTGCACAGATGCCCAACCCCCACTAATGTAAGAAAGTGGGTTATGAGTTGGGAAGAATGTGGGTCCTTCTCAAGTAATAAGTCCATAACCTTCTGTCTATTGAGAACCATGTACTCCATTGTAGCACTAGGCCCTCTCAGAGAAGTGAGGCAGAGCAGTCTAAGGCCTACGCAGGGTATGTGGTAGTCCAGTCCACAAGTACATAACAAACAACACCCCATAAACCATTGTCCAGTCTGTGCTTTTATTTCTAAAAAGGAAATTACTTTATCCACACACTGCTTAATGCTGTGCTTTAATTTACAAATATGTAGTAGTAGTAGGCAAGTGGAAATACCTATGGTGACACCCTCTATACAGACCACACCACTAGTAAGCCCTGAACCCTATTTACCCCACATATATTAGTCATAATACAAGGGGATGAAGTTATCAAAAGGCAAGATTACTGGCCTTGTCAGGCTATCACCACATTCATAAAAGCAGAAGCATATCAAAACAGACCAAAGCAACACCACTAAAACGTTTAGGGTTGATATCAACTTACAATAACATTCAGTAGAACGCTCACGAATAACCAGGTGATAATCAATAAAACATTATAATTACCTTCATTAATATATAGAAAGTATCATAGTCAATTTTGTCTCTCATTGTAAGTATAACATTATAATACGTGGACCTTACAACACCTGTATACAAACCCACCTGTAATTTAATTTTTATAGGCAACCTGTGACACATCTTGTTGCCTATAAGAAATGGCATAGCTGCTCAAGTATAATAACTTCTACAGTTGAGTTCTGGTGTCACAATGCCTGCTGCCAGAGGTAGTAACCAAGGTGAAGGTCAGCACATTGAAAGCTTCAGTGTAAAAAAAATGTAGCTTGTCCTTCTTCTGGTCTGTTTTTCTAGATAAACAGTGATAAGCAGAAAGGAGATATTTATTGCAAAACGTTTTTGCATAGCACTTTTAAAAGAAAAGTCTGACTTGTATTAAACTGTTTCTAATATCTTTTTCCAACAAATGTCTAACTGTTTTTTTGGTATGTTTAATTTTGCATTAAAGATTTTGCTTTTATTTTTCATGTTTGCAAACATGCCATCTTTCTCATATGAAAGAGCAATGCACCAAGGTTTTAAGTGGTTTGTGGGAAATGTGATGATGTGACTATATATTATAAGGATAAAGTACCCCCTGCCATACATTGTAAGGATATTACAAGTCACCTTGGAGTTCCATGTCCTTATAAATGTACTAGACCTTTAGCCTCATTCCTCTATATGGTCATTGATCTCCTCAGTAACTTGCAATATCCTTTAATTTAAGGCAGGGGGTACTTTATCCCATATATAATACACAGGAGTCTGCAATCCCTGTATAAAAGTGTGTCTATAATTTCCTTATTACAAGTGACTTGTGGCATCCCTAGTCACCTGTAATAAAGAAATGACATAGCCGCCCAGCTGTAAATTACATTTGAGTTCTGACATCACAATGCCTGCTGCCAGAGTTATGTCATGGAATATAATTAAACCTGATTGCAGTGGGTAAATCTGGGTGTATTGTGGGGGGCCTATGTCCACTTTACCCTTCTCCTTATCCTGATTTAGCAGCATGCCACCCACCGGCATTCAATTAAAGAAGACAAGTAACACCATTCTTTCTACGGTGCTCTCGGATTCCCGTGGGTGAAGCTCATGACCCGCTTCACTAGCTGGCCGCTATGTTCCGTGACACTTTAGAGGGAATGAGCTTACTACATAGCAGCAAGAATGGGAGTGGAGGAGCAGAAGGATGGGTAGAGGTGCAAGGGAAGCCCCCGCAGCCTTCCCTATTGGCTCAGACGACTAACAGTGTGGGTAGTGACCTGCCAGGTTGGGGAGCAGTGCAGGAGATGTTCAGCCAGCTACCACAAGAGATCAAGGAAAGCTTCTCAACCTCAGAAGCAAACCAAAAAGAGATAAAGGCTACATGTCTGAGTTTGGATGAGAAAATGACGAGCTTGGCTCAGCATACATGTGTACTAGAAAGTAGGGTTCAGGAGCTAAGTTTAACTGTGTATGGAAACACACAACAGGTTGCTTCATTGAAGCAAAGGGTAAAGGAACTGACAGAGAAACTGGAAAGAATGGAGAATAATTCTTGGAGCAATAACATTAGAATTCTGGATGTTAAGGAAAGTGCAAAGAGGGCTGATGTTAAGTTTTTTTTTTTTTTAACCGTTTTTATTAGTTATTGAGGGTTCAAGCCATCCAGCATCAGGAAATCCATACAGATATATCAAGATTTCAACATTACATACGTTCGAGAAACAACAGAGCAATATGGTAGGACTTTCCCTGTACTTAGCGAAAATTGTAGGAAAATAGAAATCACATATAAAGTAAACTATACCGCCAGGGCTAGACAAAATATAGCAACAGCAGATATCTGCATCAAAACTCTGTATAATGCATTTAGCAGATGAAAGTCCTCACAAACTAGTCATCAAAACTTTAACTTAACAAACCAACCCTCCCACCCTCCCTCCCAGGTCACATATATAGAAATTCTTCGACTGTGCCGTGGCACATCATCTGACTGCTTCTAATATCAGGGGATTACGTTATACTCAACAAAGGAGGGCCCGACTGTTGCACCACAACTGCAGCATCATCTTGGTCTACATGTGTTATCTCTGACATCTGTGTTACGGCGGCCTCCTCCAGAGGGACCTCGGATATCAGGGTGTACCAGGCTCTAGCATCTTCCTCCAATTTCTCATCCCTCCTAACCCTTTTCATGCGGACTAATTCCGCCGATGCCCATTCCTGTAAATCTTTGGCCCAAGATTCCACCCTGGGGGGCTGGGAGCTCATCCAGTGAATTGCTATCCTCCTTTTGGCTAGCACTAGTCCTAGCTGGAGGAATCTACGGGTAAGTTTCTTCCCCTTGGAGCAGGGGAGAAGACCCAGCAGTATCTCCTTGATGGACTGGGGTAGCGTCCAACCCGTGACCTGTCGTAAACGTTCCAGTACTGAGGACCAAAAGGATTGCAGCTCTGGGCACTCCCATATCATATGTAAGAAGGGGGCGTCAGAATAGCCACAGAGGGGGCAAGAAGAGAGGCGATCAGGATATATTTTATGAAGCACTCGTGGGGTCAAATAGGTTTGATGAATAACATTAAATTGGATAAGATTGAATCTAGTATTGGAACTAATTTGTTTAACCCCTTCGTGTACCCTTTTCCTTTCAGAAGACGTGAGGGGTGTTTCCAGTGCTTCGTCCCACCTAGCTTGGATCAGAAGCGGGCATACACTGAGATCCGCCCTTAGTGCCCGATAGATATGAGAGACCAGTCTATGGCCCCCAGCCAAAGTCACAAGGGCTTGAAGGGTGGCGGTTATAAGCGGTTCCTCTGGGAACATCGGCCAGATGTCCCTTGCCACTGCTGAAAGTTTCGCATATTGAAGATACTGTCCTCTGCCCAGGTCAAATGTCGATTCCGCCTCCTCCCTAGTTAGGAATTGTTGATTCAGATATAGATCGCCCATCATCACACAGCCCCCCTCCACCCACCTGGGGACGGACATAACTCGGCCAATTTGTCCAAACGGGACAACCGCCCACAGTGGGGCCTCCGGGGCATAGGGCGCCCTGCGTATCGCTACTTTAATCGCAGTTTCCCAGGTGGAGGCCACATGTCTCACAATATATGGGAGTCGCTCAGGGATAAGGGAGCCCATCATCAAAAGGTCCGGGAGTGGGATATCCTGGTGAGTACCCCATAGCAATTGTTTCTCCCAGTTATCGTTTTCATCAAGCCAGTGTACGGCATGTTGGAGCTGCGCTGCCATATAATAAAAGTCTAGACGTGGAACCTCCAATCCTCCTGCTTCCCAAGTTCTCTGTAATGTACGCAGCCCCACCCTCTTCCATTTACTTCCCCATAAAAGATCAGTCAATAGACGGTCCAACTGGCGAAAGCACTCCCGCGGTATCCTATAGAGCGAGTTCTGCATACCGTATAAACACCTCAGGAGGACCACCATCTTTATCAGAGTGATACGTCCCATCAGTGATAGGGGTAATGTACTCCAGAACTCCACTGATTTGCGGATACCCTCTATACAACGCCCCATGTTATACTCTAAGTAAGCCTCCTGTGTATGTGTCAACCGGACTCCCACGTACCGTACCGAGTCGGTGATCCAGCTCATCCCCACAATGGGCAATTCATCCGCTGCTTTTTCCCTCAAGTGTCCCATAGGGAACAGCGTAGACTTCCCCGGATTAAGGCAGAGGCCTGAGATTTCACCAAAAGTAGTAAACTCGCGAAGGAGCTCTGGGTCCGCCTCCTCGGGACGTTGGAGATATACCAGTGTATCGTCGGCATACATCGACACAAAGTGCACCGCGGGACCCAGCTGAATACCCCACTGTGTCATCCTGTGTTGCAACGCAGTCGCCAACGGCTCCATCGCCAGGGCGAAGAGGAGCGGTGACAGGGGGCAACCCTGTTGAGTACCCCTCCGAAGTGTAAAACTGTCATACCCTTGGTTGCGCAAACGGATTCGAGCCATCGGTCCAGTGTAAAGAAGTTTCAACCAGTTCAAATATTTGTCCCCCAATCGCATTTTAGTAAGAACTGCCCAGATATATCCCCATTCAACTGTGTCGAAGGCCTGCTTAATATCTAATAGGCATAAGGCCCAGTCCTTATCTTGTAGGTGCGGTGCATGCCAAATATGTGCAAGACGTCTCAAATTATGTGTGGTGTTTCGACCAGGAATAAAGCCGGCCTGATCATGGTGGACCAGTCTGGTCATATATGGTTGAAGTCGTGCTGCCAACACACCACTAAGAATTTTCTCATCGACATTTAAAAGCGATATGGGCCTATAAGACGCTGGGGACAAGGGATATCTCTCCGGCTTAGGAACCATAGACACCAGAGCCTCCATCATGTTCGGGGGCAGCATCTTCCTCTCGAGAGCCTAGTTGTATACCTCCAGAAGATGATCCACCAACGGAGGAGCAAACGTTTTATAGAACTCAGTTGGGAGGCCATCACTACCAGGGCATTTCGCTGACTGCAGGCTCTTAATCTCAAGTAGCACCTCCTCCCTAGTGAGTGGTGCTCCTAAGGTCGTAGCTTCTGCCTCCACAAGGGTAGGAAGAGTCACCGTATCTAAATAGTCTGACATGGCGTGCGAATGGGCCAAGGGGGCCGCCGTGCATATCTGCTGCAAATGAGTCGCAAAGTTTGCAAGAATCGCAGTTTGCGTTTGCACAATTTCCCCTGTGTCAGTACGGAGTCGTAGTATTGGTATCTGTTCAGTTTCGGTACGAATCTGTCGCGCTAAGAGTGCTCCTGATCTGTCACCCTCCATATAAAGTCGCTGCCTATAAGTGGTGTACTTATGTTTTTCCAAGCGGGACCATGCCTCAAGTAATTCCCCTTTAACTCGTGCCCACTCAGCCATATCTGTCGGGGTCTTGTAGAGTGTGGTCTCTATGGTTTTTAATCATGCTTCCAGGGAGTCAATGTCAGCATTAAGTTGGTGTTGGACCCCATAGGTTGTCCTCATACAGGTTCCCCTGATCACAACCTTAAGCGCCTCCCATTCAATGGCCCTACTGGAGGCAGAACCCCAATTTTCAGCAAAGTAGTGTTGAATAGCCTCCGCTATTGTATGCACATAGGGGGGGTCCGTAAGGGTCTCTGCCCGCAGTCTCCAGAGTGGAATCGACGGGCGACCTGGTCCGCTGGAGATTGTTAACAACAGCGGAGTGTGATCCAACATATAATGTGGCAAATAGGAAATATCTTCAGTTACAGCCGAAAGACCCGCAGAAAGACAGCAATGGTCAATACTGGAAAAGGTATTAGCCACTGGAGTGAAGCAGGAGAACTCTCTGCTATTGGGATGGCGGGCTCTCCATTCGTCTCTCAAAAGCATACCTTGAAGAATATCAGTAAGGGAGTTCACCATATGGGGTTTTGTACGTTCTTTTGGGGGCTCCCTATCCAAATTCCCATCAAACACAAAGTTGAAGTCTCCAAAAAGGAGAATCTCTGCTCCCATATAGGGAGTCGCCGCTTTTAAGACAGCCGGATAAAAATCAGGACAATGCAAATTGGGGGCATATACGTTAATAATTCATATCTCTTTTCCTTCCCAGCAGCGAAATACAATAACATATCTCCCTTCAGGGTCGATCACATGGTGTATGTGGCGAAATGGAACTCCAGGTGCCAGCCATATTAATGCCCCGCGTGCAAATTCAGAGTACGATGTAGCATATAGCTGTCCCCTCCAACGTTTACGGAGACTCGCTATGGTATTTCCCCAAATGTGTATTTCCTGCTGCCCAGCTATTGCTATTTTATATCTCTTCAGGAAGGCATATATTTTACGACGCTTGTCCAGGGCCGCCAACCCCTGAACGTTCCAACTAAGAAATTTTAATGTCTGTGCTGTCATGGTGACGGTGGAACAAGAGTTGGACAAGCACCACACCCTCGAGAGAATCTCCCTCCCATGCAGTCCAAAATCTGTGAACTATAGTAGAATATGTTGTGACCTAAAAAAAGACTCCCATTAAACAATACAACAACCATAAACCAAAACAATGCAATCCCTTCCCCCCACCCCCGGGCAGTAGTAAGATTCACATGCACAATAATGATCCACATAAGAAGCAATACACACCGCCCCATACCACCCTCACCCCCCCATTCCCTCCAATACTTCAAGGGCTGCACGGCCGCTCCATAGTCATGACTCAGGGCAGCCATATCCAAGATAGAAATACATACATTGAAATAAACGCTGCGCAAGAGAACAGATAACGTCAAGGTGCGAGATTACTCTCAAGCAACCTCGGCGGGTCTGGGCTCTAGTGGGGGCGTCGCCCTTCCGCCGGCCACACATTATTCAGAAAATTGACATTTTACAGCAGAGTGGCTCTAAACCTACACTTGCAAATAAAAGAGAAAGGAGGTATAAAGGTCAAGAAGCCATCATTACAATACGAAATATAACCTCCTGGACATATCTGAAAAGGTAAAAACAGTACACCTATCGGGACCCCGTGGGTACAGTTACTCAAGGACAACTTATCTGTACAGTTCAGCAATCAGTGTTCAATTCGGGCAAAATCATTCATGACCACTGCCTGGTCCTCCATCATCCCGCACAAGATCCGGTGTCGGCGCTAGAGAGTCCGGAACCACCTCCGAGTCAGAAGCTTGCAATGTCCCATCACGACATACCGTGACCCGGCCCAGGCTCATTGTTCTCCTGTTCGGCTTGTGACGGGTGGCCTGTCTGCGACCTCTCAGCGAGGACTGTAAGGAAGGCGTATCATCAGACCTCGTAGATGGGACCAACTGTCGTTTCTCTGGGGCTCTGGTGTCCAACCAGTCCCTCGCCTCTTCTGCAGAGAAAAGGAACAGGACGCGGCCTTCACTCACCACCCGGAGTTTTGCCGGGAACATAAGGCTATATTTCAAATTCAGATCACGAAGGCGCCGCTTGATCACCACAAAGGTCTTCCTCTGCTCTTGAACACGTTGCGTGTAATCGGGATACACAGTAATGGAGTGGCTTTTGAAAAAGAATCGTTGCCCACTGCAAGAGAGTTGTAGCAAAAGGTCCCGATCTCTGAAATTAAATAACTTGGCGATGATAGCATGAGGGGGCACTCCAGGCCTCGGAGGGGCCGCCAACGCTCGATGCGCCCTCTCCACACTAAAGAATTTGGATAACTGCTTGGGTGCCATCTCGCGGGTGATCCAGTCCTCCAAAAACAAAACTACTGCGGGGCCCTCTGCTTTTTCAGGAAAACCCACAAACCGTAGGTTCCCCCGGTGTGACCGCCCTTCAGAATCCTCCTCCCGGTCATCGAGTTTAATCACTTGATGCTTCAGCTCCACCACCGTGGCACTAAGACTCTTAACTTCTTCTTTCAGTGCCTCGGTATCTTTTTCCGTGACCGTTTCCCTGTCCGATACCTTTCGGAAGTCACAACGCAGGAGGTTGACGTTGATGGCCACAGCGTCGATTCTTTTAATCATCTCATCTCTGGTGGACTGGACGGCGCGCAGGACATCAGCGTTGGTGTCTCCTCAGCCCCCTCACCCAGAGCACCCGTATTCATTGCTTGGTTCCCAGTGTTATCTCCAGGACCATGGAAAACCGGCTGAGCATAGTTCAGTATTTTATTAGTTTGAGATTTTGCTGTTCTGTCTTTCCCCATGGTGCCCGGGTAGCCGAATGGGAACTCGCCCTGTATAACACTGCCTTCGAGGGAATAATCAAGGCACCCCACTGGATCCTCCACAGTCTCGCCAGGAGCACACCCAGTCCTCCCCTCAATCCGGCTCTACATACCGGTGCAATGTCAGCTGGGGCACGGCCGCGCCATGTGGAACGTGGTCTTCCTGCTCAACATATGCCTCAGGTCCTCACTCAGCAACGCCAACAGCCAGCAATGGGACCGCCTCGAGGGTCTGCGGAAGGGAACCTCTCACACCACCTCTCAGCCAGGATAAGGCCGCAGACCAACTCAGTCAGTGTCCAAATCGCTGTCTGCCCCACTTCGCAGTTCCGCGCTGCCTCAGGGACCTCACCACATCCAGGCGCGTCAGACTCACAATGTGCTCCCTCAGTTTTCCACAGGTACAGGAGTTAGCGATATGTAGCTCCCATCCCGCTAGTGGGTGCCTGCAGTTGAACATGCAGTAGGAAATAACAAAAGGTGTGCACAAGAGTCTTTTGACATTAAATGCGGTGCATTTCCGCTGCCCAGTCTGTAAGCGTAGAACAGGAGTACGCTAACTGAGTGAAAGCGCAATGATCCACCGTGGGGGGACGTCTGCCATAAAATAACGCCGGGGAACGGAGTGGGCGCGTAACAGGACTCAGGAGCACAATGGTCTGGTACTGTCCGGAGGGCGGGCGAAGCACGATGACCGTTCCTGTCACCGCAATGACACCACCTCCACTCAAAGGACGCACTCACCAACAATTATAGGCAGGGCCCAGGCAGTCACCTCCCTCCCCCTGGGGGAGTCAAACAATGATCCTCCACCGCTTGGCCAATATGAGAGAGGCCATCCCCAGCTGTATAAATTCAATCTGGGGCCCCGCTCCCAAGGCTCCGATCGTCAGAGTCAATCGCTCTGCTGGTGACTCCACTCGGGACAGAGACCGGAGGCCCTCCTGGGACCGGGCGGCAGCTCCCGCCGTCGGGTCCCAGCAGTCTGCCGATGATGCAGGGTGCGCCGTACTCTGGAAGGAGGAGCGGGCTCAGCAACATAGAGCTCAGGGTTTGCTCGTTTCTTCGCAGCCGGTCCACCAGAGGGATCCCTGTTGCATCTGGACACCCGGCACCTCACCCCAGGCCCGCGTCTCGGTTCTCTTCTAATCAAGATGGCGCCGTCACATAGTGCAGAAGTCCCGGTATTTCGGGCACTATTGTTGTTCATTCACCTCCGGAGTCCCGAAGATAGCTGCACAGGGTCCTGTGCAGCCCAGGCTTCAATCCGGGATCGGTAGGAGGACAGGATAAGGTAGGATTAGTGCATGAATCGGGCTGCCGCACAGAGCTCGCCTAAAAAACATCTAGGAAGCCATGCTATCAGGCCACGCAACACCTGATGTTAAGTTGTTTGTGGTAAATCTCCTGACCAAGGCCTTTCCTCAGTTGACCTCCGCTATAAACTTGGAAGTTGAAATCCAAGGAGTACATTGCGATCCCTTTAAGTTAAATCCAGGGCGCAAGAGGCCCAGGAAGAATTCTAGTCAATTTCCAGTGGTATGTAGATAAAGAGAAAATCCTGGGTGCAGCCTTGAAGGGAAAATCTCTGCCGGTTCAAGATCTTACAGTTCAAATCTGGTCAGACATTTCTCATACCACTGAAGATAGACGGTGGGATCTGGGCAAGCGTATGGAGTCCCTAAGAAATGTGGGGGCGGTGGTTCAGATAAGATCCCCAGCGATCTTAAAAGTTATGTGGGGTAATAATGCACAACTTTCTAGTCCCAGAAGAGGTTGATAACTTCATAACCCAGAACGCAACAGGGGATAAGTAGGGGAGGCATATATAAGGCTGTATTGGGGAGAAACTGAATTTTGTGTTTAAAAAAAAAAGGGATTCCCATGGGTGTAAGCTCAAATTGGAATAGTATGTCAGGAGGAAGGAGTGGTAGGGTTCCCGGGGGGCGGGGGGGGGCACACTGGGTGGGGAGCATAGGGAGAAAAAAAAAAAAAATCCTCATATAGATTAGATAGGGTCACAATCTTCAGTGTGAATTTGGTAAAGCGTCATGGGGAGAACAGATAATTTACTGGGGGGTGAACCCCTCACTATTTAGAGTTGGAATGTGAATGGTTTGCGGGTTAGAATAAGGCAGCGTCTGGTTTTCCAATAATTGAAAGAAAGTACATCTCAACTTATTCTATTACAAGAGACCCATCTATTGCGATCGGAGAGCATGATTTTGTTAACAAAGCAAAGATGGGCACAAAAAGTAGTAGCTACAGATCAGCAACACTTCACAAAAGGGATAGCCATTATAGTTAAGGCAAACTCTGGGGTGGAAATGGTGAGGTACAACGTTAATGAGTGGGGACGATGGATAGTAGCTGAGATTAAAGTTCGACAGACTCTGTATACCCTAGTTAGCTATTATAACCCAAATGTAGATGGGTAGACTCTTTTTCAAGTTTGTTAGAGTTTGAAGCCACTCTTATCTTAGGAGGAGACTTTAATATCCTACTGGACAACAATTTAGATAGGTCTAGGGTTCGTACGCAAATTAGCTCACCTATCAAAGTTAGAAAAACTGAACCTCTGCGACATGTGGCATAGAGTAAAGGGGGAAGGTAGGAATTTCTCCTTTTACAGTAAGAAGAATGGCCATTGCTCAAGTAGTGACTACTTCTTTTTAGATGCAGGAGAGGTAGAAAGAGTCATAGACATGGAATATCTCTCTATTCATTTATCTGACCATGCTGAGTTATCTTTAAAGCTAAAATTAACAGCAAGACTAATGTCAAGGAGATGGACTATAAATAGAAGATTACTTCTTCAGCCAGGAATCATGCATGGGATAGAGGAAGGCTTGGGGGATTTATTTAGGCGGAATATAGCCTACGCCCCATTCACGTGATGTGGGATACATTTATGGCCTGACTAAAGGGGGGCCTTAAAGAGCTCCTCTGTGGCCTGGATTAGGGAACAAAAGAAGCAGGTATCATTGATGGAAGAGGAGATAGCTGTAGTAGAAACTAAATGGAAATCAGATCATGTCCATTGGGGGATTAGAAAGGACCTTGAAGAAAAGGTGGAGGATTTACAACTGAAGTTTAAGTTGAAATTGGAGGGATAACTACAACAGCAGTGGGAGGCGAGTAAGCTGAGCGAATGTGAGCAGGGAGAGAGATGTAGAAAGCTTCTGGCATAAAAGGCCTGGATAGATAGAACACACAACCATATAAGGAAAATTAATGATGAAGAGGAGGATAGGGTGGTGGAGGACTCAGAAGGGATGGGAACAGGCATTCCATACGTTTTTTCAGCACTTATACTCAGAAACTCTTGAGTTAGATGAGGATGAGCTAGATAAGTGGCTCTCAGGTAAGCAGCTACTGAGGCTTAGTACCGAGGAGCAGCAATTCCTGAATACTGAAATAACGGGAATGAAATCTTGACAGCAGTTAAAAAACTTAAAAGGGGGAAAGCAGCTGACCCGGATGGGATTCCAAATGAATTTTACATTCTGTTGTCAGAGATAGTGATACTGGTCTGGCTGGAATTATTTAACCCTGTGCTGTTGAGGGGTTACCCTTTACCGGAATCTTGGAACGAGGCAGTTATCTCACTTATTTTAAAACCAGGCAAGAATCCCTTTCAGTGTCAGTCATACCGGCCGATATCACAGCTGAATTGTGATTACAAAATCTTCATGAGCGTTCTGGCATCCCGTTTGTGCAAGGTAGCTGGGATCTTGCTACAACCCATGGAGTCCCCCTGTCAATTTTAACTCTTGATGCGGCCAAAGCCTTTGATCGGGTTAACTAGAATTATTTGGTAGGCACACTAAATGAGTTTGGAATTGGGGATGTGTTTCGGAATGTGTTGAGCAAGATTTATAGTGTGCCACGTGCTCAGGTATTAGTTGATGGTAGTCTTACCTCTTCATTGAAGATAGGTGGGAGGGCTAGACAGGGTTGTCCCCTGTCCCCTATCCTCTTTGATTTATATATCAAACCCTTGACACAAAGTCTGAGGCAGAGTAGCGAAATAATGCCATTTATGGTGGGAACTTTTTCTAGAAAGATAGCCTTATATGCTGATGGACTAGGGCTCCCGAATTTTCAACTATATTGTTGGGCATACCAACTGAAGAATAGTAGAATGTTCTTGTTTCACCCTGATAGCTCACTGGTGGGTCTTATGTATCGTGCTATGCTGAACAATTTGTCAGAGGTTAGCTTCATGTATACGTTTGGGGCTCCCAAATTTTCTAAGAAAGTGTGGTTGAAGTGTTTAAAGGCTGCAGCAAAAATGTGGTACGGGGTTCGGTCCCTTTTGGAGATATCATACTATAGTAGTTGGTCACCAGTGTGGGATTCATCTGGAACTCCGCAATGCTAACTGGAGAGTCTGGCAGAACCCCTGAAGGATTCTGGAATAATCTGCTTGCGGCAGATGGTGGAAGGGGGCAAGGTCCTTTCTTGGGATACTTGGAGGGAATTGAAGGATGGAACGCTTTCCAGGTTTAAGTTCTATCAGATATATGCGTGGCTCAGAAATCAAGGATGGTCGGATGCTAGAGAAAACTCTGTAGAGATGGATCTTCAGGATCTGATACCAAGAAAGAAGGAGGTATCATGTTGGTATGGATATCTGGTGGCAGCCGCAGAAGAAAGCATGAGACCCCCCCCATCAGGTCTGGGAAGGATGCTTGCCAAGTGCGGAGTTGGAAGAGTCATGGCAAGTATCTATAAGCATGCTTTATTCTGTAATTAAATCCACTGCATTAAGGAGAAACCACTTCTTTACTTTACATAGAGTCTATTGGACCTCAGCGAAGCTGGCTAAGATAAGAGGGGATGGGGAGTCCAAATGTAAGAGGTGTGGAGTTCAAGAGGCGGGCGAAATTCATATGTTTGCCAGCTGTCCTGCCCTGGAAATCTTCTGGAGGTATGTGGGTAGTACAATCGCTGACATCCTGGGATTGGAAGTTGAGGTAAGACCCACCTTAATTATGTTTAGTACTGTACTGCAAGGATCTGTATTTGGGGGCCTTTCGAAGCTTCAAAGCCAGCTGATATTTTATTTGCTTCTCCTGGCTAGGAGGGAGATATGTAAAGTGTGGTGCCAGCACCTACCCCCAGTTTGAAGGAAATGGTGGAACTCAGTGAGATGTTTCAGGGAACTGGACAATAAGATTAATTGGAATAAGCGGAAGGTTGAGTCTGGGTCATTCTGGAATCTGTTGGAATCTAAAGGAAGACTATGATGTCCGATGATTATATCTCTTTGTCAACTTTTGATGTATGGTGCTGGGTGGTATCTTGGCGCAGACATTGATTGAAAACAGACCCCGATAAAAGCGCGAGGGACAGATGAGATCAGAAGGGTGCTTGTTTATTCAAGGTGATATGAAGACAACACAAATTAAATATAAATCAAGATGACTAAAAAAAAAAAAACTAGCTGAACAATGATAATTTGAAAGAAGATATTTATAGCATCATTTTTATTTTTTCCACACCTTAAGTAATTATAAGAAATATACAATCTGCATATTTCTACACGTTCTGAGTTATAGCATTTTTTAAATCTAACTTGTATTAGGCTGATGTTAATATCTTTTTGCAACAAATATCTGTTTTTTGGTGTGTTTTATTTTCTACTAGAAATTTAAATCTTATTCTTAATGTTTTCAAAAATACTATCTTTTTCTATGAAAGGGCACAACATTATGGATTTAAGTAATTTGTTGGAAGGATAATGGTGTGACCATGTATTATTTGGAAAAGAACTCCCTACTGTGCAGTATAAGGGTATTGCAAGTCACTTCAGAGTTCCATGACTCTATAAAGGAACTCGTCCTTCAGCCCTGGTCCACTGGTAACAGAACTTCTCAGTGACTTGCAATATCCTTATAATGTATGGAGGGGGTACTTTATCCCATATGTTATTTAATAAAGTATGAGTATGAGCTTTTCTTTTACTTCTAACATGCCACAAGCACAGTCAATAGACCCACAACAGGAGTGCCAAAACTTCAGATTCTCTGAGCAACAATCCAAGTTGTAGGAGTGTCTAAAGCTGTGTGAAAATTCTACTTGTCACCAGTTTATCCCCTTCGGAGACTTAGGGCAAATAAAAAAAAAAGGTTTCTGGGGCCTGCTTGGAGACTGCCATGGCTCTGGTAGCCCCGACCACCAATTAAAAATGCATTGGTGGTGCCCTTGCCCCGTCTGGGGGCACCACAAGCAGAATACACACATTTTAAAACACACTTGCAAGGGCTTATGAAGTGCTGTGCTTAATACTATGCAAGGGCAGTCCTATCTTTTTATGTGCAAAGGCTTCGCAGTCGTAAAAATACTACCAGTAAAATACCTTTGTGTTGTACCCTACACCAGAAGACACAGGTAGCCATGTTGAGTTTCAAGTCTTCTTTATTAGTTCCAGGTCCAAGTGACAACAGTCTTAACTCCAGCCAGCTCTGGTCAAGTACCAGCCCCACCAGGAGAAGCCTGCCTAGCTGCTCAGCCCATCTCCAACTGACACCACTCATCCACTTAGGCACCCAGGCATTCCACGCATCACAGTCACACCAACATTCCGTATCCAACTCACACTCTGGCTGAGCAGCTAGGAGCAGCTAGGCTGGATAACATGCAGATACACATTAAGAGGATATAACATTATCCCTTTCCTTTTAAATGAAAACAAAAGATAACATTACTTGAAGGGGAAAACTATGCACAAGAAAGCAGTAAAGTTCGAAACTCAGGGATGCAACGTAAAGCAAAACATCACAAGAGTGTGAACAATAAAAAACAAGAAAGGACGAGTAAAATACGACATCATAAAAACATGAGTATCAATATCCCCCATCCTCCCCCACAAAATTAATTAAGGAATTTTGTAGCGTAAGCTAGTTGTAAAATCTAGTAGCTTAAACAAATCATAACATCATGTACCGTAAAGAGATTGTAACATTTAGTGGCTGAAACACCTTCATATGGCTTTAGTGTAACTACACCTCCAACTCACTAAAACCCTTTTGCTGAAAACGATGTGGCTGGAACACCTTCTAGTGGCTGTAGTGTAACTACACCTCCAACTCACTAAAACTAAAATGTATATGGATCGTCACCCATGGAAACACACCCATAATCTACCTCCATGTGGAGGTCACATACCCCATGAAGGAGTATATCTTTGCACGTGTACATGGGACAAATCCCATAACCCAAACTTGTGTAAGGTTAAAAACAAAAACTGTGTGTATGGGAACACACCCATATGCCTACCCCCATATAGAGGTCACTAACTGGGACTCAAACCCAACCCCATCCCTCACGTAAGGGATAAAACTGTGATGGGACTATTGCCTTTGCCCCAAACCCATCCCTCATGTAAGGGATACAACTGTGATGACCACCCACCAAACACATGGATGACCCATCCATTGAACAGCGTAAAACTGTGGCTTCACGAAATACAATACGTTGCATGGTTAATCGAGTACAATTCCAATAACAGTAGAACACTACTAAACTGGGCCCCTGCCGGTGAGCGACCTCTCACCCGAGTCTACTAGGCACGAAACACCCTTGCATAAGGGAACCAAAACGTAACCATGTCTACTCAGTAAAAACACTAATTATGACTAGTTCACGTATTAACTTAACTGTAACTTGTTACCCCGAACAAAAACATTCTTGGAAAACAAAAATGATGAAATATAAGCACAAGTACACATTGATGACCAATAAGCAATGGACATTAAGACAGCTCCAGACAGAGTAACATAAGCAATAGGAGCTTCCGACCTCAGACTTGTTAAATATCCAATTGCACAGGCAGTTAAAGTACATGGTGTGTCTGTCACAGTGTGACTGGGGTGCTGTTAATCACCTGGACTCCATCCAAAACCCTCAACAGCATCCATCTTCATTCTGCGCATATCATGTGGAACCCCTCCCTGGGGTAATGGATATCTGTACCTGCCCGATGTTCTTTGTGATCCTCTTCAGCGCTGTGCTTTGGAAATGAGCTCTCGCCCAACATCTCCTTGTGCTTCCCGGCCAATGCAGCTCTGAGCCCTATCTGCTGCCCTATCAGGGGCACTGTCTGCGAGTCCTGCGGCTCCACCAGCTGACACTTCCTGTGCATGACAAGACGCAGCCTCCGTAGCGCAGAAAATGCAAACAAATGCAAACAAATCGTGTGCTGCCGCCAAACCCAAGATGGCGGCACGCACTGTTGACGCTGAGCCGGATGGCTCAAGGCACGTAGGTGCTCCACATACGTCCCGGTTCACCATACCTCGATGTACTGTCAGTCATGAAAGAACCCTCGGAGACACTGCAGGTAAGGTTTCGCGCGCTAATTGTAACACGCGCCTCAGACTTTTGAACTGCCATGCGGCCGTTGACAAACGCTCGCAGTCTCGATGTCTCAGAGGACATCGTCAATGAAAGTCAAAAAGTGTCCAACCTTTTCTTTGACTCACAACTCATTTCTCACTGACGCTGCCAAAACCAAGTCGATCCAGTGTGGCCCAAAGTACATCCTCTCAAACGTCGTGTGCACTCACTCATAACAGAGTATGGAACATCACGATACTGTGCACAGGCCAAGACACGTAAGACTTGCAGAGAGTCCAACTGCTTCAAAGTAAAGTAAACCATCAATACTTAATTCTTCTGTGCAGTCACTCATCTCAGTGCCCAAAACTTCTTGATGCACATGCCAAACAACTGAATGTGCACATATGTAGAAAACTAGAGGAGTGCTTTAGTGAATCTTGAGCTGTGGTTACTCCTCCATAGCATCACACATATGTGAAAACACTACAATGAGACTTGTTTGAAGAACGTGTTCAGCCACACCGTTCCTGTGTGGTATCTGTGAATTACAGTCACTGAGTTAGTCCATAACTCTTATCTGTGCAGCCACAAATCCGTTACATAATAGAAGCCTCCAGGCGACATACAGCATAGGATGTGGAAGGGGTGAAACTAATCCAGACATCCACAAACGTAACAGACCATACCTGTAGTCAAATCCATGGAGCAAGTTCAGGCATGGAAGGGGCCGTCCGATGAAAAGGACACTGGTGGGGCTGGCGCTGACTTGCCTGATGCTCCAAACAAGACGCTCTTTAACTTGTGTGCTTGATCTCTTCTGTCTTGGTTCACTTGCTTCATGTAGTCTCTTGGTTTCTGTAGTATCTTTATGTTCCTCTTGGTTTTTTTAATAGCAAACAATCATAAACATACACAAAAGTGTAAGTTTACCTTTGTGAATCAGCTCCCCAGTGTTTTGTGTGGTAGTTAAGATTTACTTCATATGGCTGAGTTGGGGCAAAGCTACTTTACTTGAAATTATAGACTTTTTCACTTTTATAAAAAAAAAGCGACTGTTAACATATTACTATCTCTAAATTACTGCACTTTCCATTGTTTATTTTGAAAGGAATCATTTTGTTTGGTTTTGTTTGCTGGTGTATGATGTTGGTTGTATTGATGAATGATAGTCAGTACAATGGATTATGATTTTGGGTGTATTGATGTAGGATATGGATCTATGATTGTGGATATGGTGCTGTATGATAATGGATGTTTTGGTGTATGATGTTGGCTTTTTAGATGGGGGTAAGTGTGTTGACATATATGATGTTGACTGTGCAGATGTACAATGATGGGTAAGTAGGTGCATGATGCTGGGTATTTTGACATATGATGGTGTCTGTGTTGGTGTATGGTAGTCTTATGGTGGCATTTGATGTTGGTTTGGAGAAGGCATAGTATGGGTAAATTGGTGTATGATGTTGATTATGTTAAAATATGATGGTGGTGATAAAGGTGGAGGTAATGGTAGTGTGGTGATAATCGTGGTAATGGTGATTACACTAATGTTGTGGTGGTAATTATTACTCCAATGCCCCTGAGGTGTTTTATATTAAGCCTCCACTGCAGAACACTTTTGAAAAAAAAGTGTTTGCAATCATCTGAACAGATTTATATTAAAAAAAAGCTTAAGCCAATGAATCAGTGGTGAGGTTTGTTTGCAGAATCCCAGTCCTAATGCTCAATGTTTTTCTATTTGATATCTCCTTTAATGTTTGCTAACATTGGGAGAGGTTTAAGAAAATGTTACATGGTGTGTGGGGGGGGGTTATTATAATCATCCTGGAGCAGTACAGAGCTCTATCCATGCCCAAGAGAGGGCAGTAGAAGTTTTGGGTAATTGCTAGCCCTTCCTTACTTATAGGCAAGAACAGTGTTTTCCATTATCCATCTCCAAGACAGAGGAGAGGTCCTAAATGCTAAACCCCACCATTCTTCCATGGCTGCACAATGCTGCTGTGGGCCTTGAAGAGGTGGATGAGGGACTTCCTTCATCTGTTCCCTATTCCCAATTGTAAAACAAAGTGCAATGGATGGTGCCAGCTGTGCCACTCATCCATGGCCCACCTAATGCTGCAGTCATGGAGGAGACGGTTGGTCTGCTAGCACTCTCTTCTGCAAACAGTATAAAATCGTAAAAAGGGTGTAAGGTCTGCAGTAATTTACCTGTTCCTTCTTGATGTTGTGCATATTATGGTGTTTGGTATGTCGACATATGATGGCAGTCATGTTGACAAATGATGGTGGATATCTTGACATATGATGTTGCTTGTATTGGTATACTGTGATTGTGTGGATGTGTTATGGTGTTATGTTGGTTGTGAGCATGTATGTGATTGGGTGCATTGGCATGTGTCAGTAGATGTGTTGTCATATGATTTTAGTTGTGAGGATGTGTGATGTTGGATGTGTTGGTGTATGATCTTGTTTGTGTAAATGTATGTTGGAGGGTGAGTCTTATGATGATGGATGTGTTGTCATATAATGTTCTCTATGATGATATTTGATGGTGGGTTTTTTGTGTATGATGGCAGGCATGTTGGTGTAAGTTTTAATTGTGCCCATGAATGATGTGCTGGTATATGATGGTGTCTGTTTTAGCCTATATTTATATTGGTTATGTGAACATATGTTGATTGTGACATAAATGATGGTTGGTGCGTTAGTGTATGTTGTTGGCTGTGCAGATGTATAATGCTATGTGTGTTGGTTTACGATAATAAATAGATAATGGCAATGCTGAGAGTGGTGGTGGTAATTGTAATGATGATAATTATAACATTAATGGTAGTGGTTGTAATGATGAGAGTGATGATAAGGGTGGTTATGTTGGTTGTAATTGAAGAGACAGTGGTAATGGTGAAGTGGCAATGGTGTTGGCGGTATTGATGGAGGTACTGATAGGAATTATGATAGTGGTAATGATGATATTGATGTCAGAGGTGGTGGTAATGGAGGTGCTAATGGTGGTAATGCTACTGGAGGTGGTAATGTTGGTGGTGTTAAAGGTGACACTGGTGGTCATAATCGTGGGGTAAATGGTGGCTGTAATGGTGGTGATTTTAATGGTGATAGTGGGAATGGTGGGGTGTTAGAAGTGATGTTAATGAGGATGTTGCTGGTAATGATGGTGTTAATGGCACTGCTGATAATGGTGATGTAATTGTTGTAATTACGGTGGTTGTGATAATGGTGATAATAGTAATGCTAGTGATAGCTATAGTGGTAGTAGTAATTCTGGTGGTGGGAATGGTGATGGTAATGGTGGCATAATGGTGGTCCTGGAAATAGTGATTTACACGGTAATGTTGGTGACTGCAATGCTGGTGGTAAGGATGAACATGTTAATGGGGATGGTAATTGTGGTTGTGGAAATGGTGGTGCCTTTATTGCTGACACAGGGAGTTTATATTATACCCCACCTCAGAAAATATTTTTAATGTCTCCCAATATTTGTGAATATTAGTCCCAGGGACTGATGGGGTGACTGTTTTACCCTCACCCCCAATCCCTGGGCAACATTTTTTTTTTTACTGTTTCTCGATGTTAAGAAAGAGCAGTCCGTATGTTTATGAAAATCAAGAGAGGTTTAAAAAAATATACGGGGGACTTTAATTTGGGGGGGTAGTGTCAGGGCTGGGATCTACCCCTGCAGCTTGTCCAAGGGTATGAAGCATTTTCTAAACACTACCCCTCCATGTTCAAAGGTGGAAATAGTGTACCTTCTCACTTCCCATCAGGCTGAATTACTTAATTATGCCAACCTTCGAACAAGGGCTGACCTCCTGCTATAGTCTGCCACTGAGGACACGATGATTAGTTACCCAATTCTACACCCTTTTCCCAATTGTAAACAAAGTGCTGTGGTGGAATGCCATCTGCTCGCTCCGCCATGGCCAACAAAATGCTGCAGGCAATGGTAAGCAGGTACCACTCCTACCCTTCCCATAGCATTTTGCAGGCTATGATGGAATGGGGAAGCTGCTAGTTGTTTTAAGGGCTATTTTTAAATTTCCTCTCATGCTGCAATGTTGAGGGGGCTCTTCCCACATCACTACTAGCCAAGGTGGGTGGAGATTGAGTGGCTAGCCCCTACACTTGAGCAATGCAAGTGCTTAAGGGCATTTTTCCCACTCACCCTTGGGCAAGACAATGAGGGTTTGGGATAAACCCCCCCTCATAATTGGGCAAGGCAGGGGGGCTAGGAGGAATGTTTTCACCACCTCACTCTTGGGCTAGGTGAGGGATATCTCTTAAGGCCCCTTCACAACGCTGCACCAATTTTCACCACACCACTAGGCTAAATCGAGTGTCATTTGAAGGTCTGATTGCGGTATTTACTCTTTGTTTTTTAACTCTACCAAGCCTCTGAAACAGGCCAGGGAGAGATATTCATAAGTAGGTTATGTGGGTTATGGCTAGTGTAGCACATCATAAGTGACAAAATTCAGGGGAGGGGTTGGTTAAGATATGAAACCAAAGGAAGCATTACTTCACTTAACAGTTGTAGGTTTCTCCCCATAAAATGTGTTAGAATTGGGGTCTATAGTTGGCAGGGGTTTGCACCCTGTCCAAGTAGGGACCCATGCTCTAGTCAGGGTAAGTGTAGTACACTAAGTTTACCTGTGCTCACCCTCTGGTAGCTTGGCTCAGAGCAGTGCGGCTAAACTATATAGACAATGTGTAAAGTATTTGTGTATACACACACACATCGTAACACAGTGAAAACACCAAAAAGTACTCCACACCAGTTTAGAAAAATAGGCAATGTTTATCTGAGTAAAGCAACACCAAAACGACCTAACATCCAACATACACAAGTCAAGATATGAAATTTTCAAGACTAAATACATTTATAATGCTTAGAAGAACAATATCTCCGGCTGGGGCTATCTCGACGTGCTTGACGGGGACGAATCCACAAGTTCAGGTGATGGAGCGTGGGCCAGCTAAGAGTCATGCAGACCTCGGTACAGTACCTTGGAGTCATTGAGAATGAAAGATGGTGCGAGGTGCCGGGAGGTGAGGAGTCGCGGAGGTAGTTGCAGCATCGGTTCCTTACTACTATGCAGGTCATTGGCATGTTGGCGCTCAGGGACAGTGAGTTGTGCAAAGGAGGAGAGGTGTCACTAAAGCAATTGAGGCATCGGTTCTTGGAGGTGGTGCAGAGACGCTGAGCCACTGACACCCGGTGACGATGTGAGGCGCAGGGGAGGTGATGCTGCGTTTATGGCAAGGCATCGGTTCCAATGGCAGTGCGGTGTCAATGAAGCATCGAGGGTCAAGCTGTGAGGTGTAGTTAGAAAATAAAATCTAATATCCCTTGCAATTGGGCAGCTGTGGTTTATTACACAAGCAAAATAATCGAAGGCTGTGTGTTGGGTGAAGGAAATATTTTCATAGACATTCTATTTAGGATCTCATAAAATAATAGAAATTCACTGTACAAAACATCAGCTAACATCAAATGAAAGTTAGGATTGGTTGGAATACCTTAATGTATGTTTAAAAAAACATCTAAAATCCACTTGAAAAACTAGAGGTAAAGTACAGTTTTAGTTACGAGTTAAAACCGAAAAATCACAGAAATCAACTAATTAGCTCTAGAATCCATAGCTCTCACATCAGCAGTGCAATGCATAACATGCACACCAAGTGCAATGCTTATGCTCTCACAAAATTTATATCAGTAAGTAGCAACACTTTAAACCACTAATTGACGAAATAACAGCATATACCCAACTTAATAAATAATATTATATTCATAGACGTCACACTAATAATGTTAATAGTAATGTGATATGTAATCTCACCTGTAAGATTGTTAATATCATTTCAATCTGTCACATCATTTGTATTTCCTAAAATGCAATGGCATAAAATCAGTGCTTCACAGAGAGCCTTGAAAGATGGAAAATATTTCACAGAACTCTGTGAAATATGGGTTTGATCATCATAATGTTGGCCCTAAACCATTCTCCAGAGCATTACCATTGCTAGAGCCACTAGGATTATGCAACAGTGGAGGACCAAATTATGTTGCAGAGTTATCTGAATTATGAAGCATAAACGACAAATTATCTTGCATTACTCAGAACATTCTCAAGCAACATTATTGTGATCCATTTGAGCTACAAACCAGGGGGCCTATTTATTGAAATGTAACACAGCGCAGCAAGTCGTCTTGGTGCGTGGCACTGCGTTACAGGGAGGGGGCAGTAATGCGCCGTATTTACCACAATACAGCACATTCCTGCCTTTTTCCCAGCAATAAAGCACACTGGGCTTCCTAGCGCCAACGCAGGCCTCCTTGCATGCAGGATAGTTTTTGAGCAGGAAGGGACACATTCTTGCACAAAAATAATCCCCTGAGCCATATTCCTCTTTCTAAGTGTGCTGCAGAATGCAGCTCACATAGAAAGAGGAAGTAATGAAGAGAAATAAAGATATTTCTACTCTTTACGCCTCACCTGGGAGGTGTAGCATTTTGGCGCACACCCAGGTCTGCCAGTAATGGTGAATTTCGGAATGCGTCAAAATCCATGGGTGTTGTATGGGAACACCCGAGCACCACCCATGGAACGCCCCCCCCCGCCTGGGGCAGAGTAACACAACACAGCGATTTGCGCTGTGTCGCATAACTCCAGATTTATTAAGCCACTCAGGGCCATGCAAAGTGGCCTTGAATGGCTTGATAAATTGCATTTTAGGGTTTACGTCATGCATGCACGGCGTTGCGTGGTGAAAACATGACGCAAACCCTTGATAAATATGCCCCCAATTTGTTTGTTGAAATCTGCAACTTATTTGGCATATTATGTGGCAAGTGCAGTAAATCCATCCTTTTGCAGTAAAGACTGTAGCCAGAAAGACTCACAATTACTCTGGTCCTGGCCATTGTCCATTATTTTATCAATAAACAACAATATTTTCATGAAAAACAAACAAAGCCTAAACATTATAATTCCAATCAGTGGCCATTATTAGCTTCGCCTTGAAGAGAACCACTTCACTAATCTCTCTCTTTGACAGACTGCCTTTTTTAACAATAAGAAAGAATCTTCATTTCTTAAATTGCTCGTTCTTAACAATATAATTAAGCATTGTTCTCTTCGTTTTATTGTAGTGTCTGTTTGAAAAAACGTATTTTCAGGGTAACTACCCCAAAATAAACATGTAATAGTAAAACACATACTGCGATTCTGGTGACATTTACCTCATTCTCAGCAATCACGTCACCAGAACCCTTCCATTGCAATACAGGAGCATATTATATTCACTCGTTTTAGGGAAAGCAGACAATATGTGATAAGGTTTGGGAAAAATGTGTTGGATCAACTGAACTCAAACATAGCACATTGACATGAGGTAGCTGCCAAATAAATCAATGGATTATTTACTAAGGTCACAGATAATCAATCGGCCCAATCTTATCCTTCGCTGAACTCAAATTGTTATGTAGTTGCTAAGCAATTTTCTTGAGCCCATAAATTAGTGCGTGTAACATGATTTGTGATTATTTGATTGAGTGAAAACCAAGACTCCTGCTGTTAAACTGTTGGAGGCAGGAGAGACTGAAATACTCATGAACATAAAGTGTGCCGCAAATGTTGCACTCATAAAAAAAGGCATTGTGGTGTAATCAAATAAAGACGCGTTATGTGAATTATTTGTCATGAATTGTGAGCCCACATGATTGATTGAATTGTTTCCTTTTCGAATTTCAAGGAAATCTTACAAATACACAGTAGGCACGGATGGCTATATTATTTTATGCTAGGCTGTTTTCAGAATGCATCAACCCATGACTGTTAGAATGTCATAAGCAGTACATGCCGAGGCACAAGTTATATTCAGCTCAGATAACTATAACTAGTGAATTTCAGCATTTTGTTTACTTTAAAATGTTATGTTTTTACTGTCATTTTCACCTAACTAGAACATCACATTAACCTTTGTTTTTTTAAGTGATTTTCAATGTTTTTTTTTTTTAACTCAAGTATGATGTTATTTCAAGACCTATCTTTAATGCCACTTTAACTTTTGTTTTCAGTGAATTTCTAGGTTTTATCTAATGTAAACATGATGTTACTACCATACCTAACTACAGCGTCCCTTTAACCTCTGGTTTCTTTCAGTGAATATCTAGGGCTTTTTTTTTAACAAAAAGTAAGCTATTATTACAATACCTCACAGTAGTGTTTGGTGAGGGGCTTGACTCTCTGTGAAGACAACTGTACAGGACAAAGTCTCTATATAGTAGGATTTGGTGATGCACTGGCTGTCCATGATGATCTCTGTGCAGGGCAAAGGTTCTGTTCAGTAAGAATTGACAAAGGACTAGCCTCTTTGCAAAGACCACGGTACTACCCTCGCCGTAAAGACTGCTGCACAGGATGAACTCTTTGCATAGTAGGGTTTGATGAGGGAGTAGCCTCTTAGCAATGACCACTGCTTTGTGCATAGAAGGTCTTGGTTAGGGACTGGGCTCTACATGAATACTGCTGCACTTGGGGAAGTCTTTTCGAAGTATGGTTTGGCAAGGGACTGGGCTTTGTTATCAGGGTGCCATTTAAAATGAGTCAGGGCTACTCGCTTTGTCTAGCGATCACACATCAATAGATAAAAAGGAAACCTATTGGCTTTGTCAAAGGATGATCAAATCATTACACAAGCCAAGCCAAGCCTATTGACTTTGTCAAGGGATGACCACATCAATATATAAGGCAATACTATGGCCTTTGTCAAAGTGTTTCCACATCATTATATAAAGTCAAGCCTATTGACTTTGTCAAGTACTCACCAATTCAGCATATAAAGACATGCCTGTGGGCTTTGCCCACAACAGTAAGAGTCTTTCTTTTACCTTTCTTGGACCACATAATGCAACCGTAAGACCAACTACACAAGGCCCCCACAATCCTCAGCTGAAGAGCAAAAGCACCAACTCTGAGAATGGTTTAAAACACCATCAATATTTTTGGGGATTATGTTATATATAACCAGGAAACATGGTGTTACTTTTAAAAATGATTTCAGGGGACCTGTTGCACTCCCTGCAGTACCCCGGTACACTTTTAAACACTTTGGTGGTGTACCTGGCCAGATTCGGGCACCACAAAGTACAGACATATGATTCTAAACCCACAAAGGGAATTATGGGGCACGCCTTCCTAGGAGCAGTAAATATTATACGACCGGCTCCGGCAGCTCGTTTATTAAGTTATCTGTGTTTTTCAGGGGTGTCCCAATCCCATGGTACATCCCCAGCTTATTTTTTCATCGATGGCCATGGGGGCCCAAGGTCCCGTGCCCTCACTGGTTTCCCGCACCCAGCTCCTGTCATATTTTGACAGTGTTGCTTCGGCCTGGTGGGAGCACCTTTTTTTTTTGCTCCCGCCGGCGGGGGGCAATCTCTACTCCTGCCCTCCCTACCAGGGCTGAGTATTAGTGAAAAGGGTCAACCCAGTAACCCTGGACCTGGGCCAGACAATTATTATCAAAAAGGTGGTCCCTATGGGGAAGTGTAGCCTTACACTTCTATGGCAATAGTGTTGTAAAGAAACTTTTCTGCAAGTTATTTAGTTATGTGATAAGTGCATTTATTTTGCCAATTACTTTTGTATAATACAGAAACGGTTCATAATAATATGACACATTATTTACATTTATCAAAAGACAAGGTACTCCTACAAAGTGAAGGCACAGTGAGTGAATAGAGTGATAAAAAAAGTATGCTTGTGCTATACACAGAAATATATACATGTGACTTATTGGGTCAATACTTAAAACCAGTCCACATAGGTTAATGTCAAAGTTTCAATCCTTTAACACAATTACTTAGAACAGGGTCATCATTAGGACAGAGTAAGAACATGAGACACCTAAAAGTAAAAGAACCATGTATCAGTTTATCTGATTGTTGTACATTGTAACGTCATCGCCAACATAGTTGTGAAGCAAAACCAAGTTTGCATACCAGAGGATTGGCCAAAGAAACCCACAACCGTAGATGTGTCAATTGCAGTTGCATGGAAAGCCCGAACTGCATGAAAGTAGCATGGATGTCTAAGGCTACACTACCCGTGTTAAGGGCAGACAGGCAGCTGTGTCACCTGCGTGACCACCCCGCGCCACACATGGCAAGGGGGATACACAACATGCCCGCCTTACTTTTTGTGTGTTCCAGGGAATGGCTTCCCTTGGACACAATGTTACAATTGGCCTGGGGGATGGGCATGTGCATCTCCATTGCTATTACAGAAAGGGCTTTGTGCCCCCTTCTGTAACATAATCATAAATCAATTGAAAAAATCTGCACAAATTGAGCACAATGTTGAATGTGCACTAGTTTTATACCTGCCATCTCTCTCTCTGGGGTGTAAAATTTTAGGTAGTTTGCAGAAACAAATGTGAGCTATTTAAGAGTGCCACATAAAATTATTTTATCACATCATTGCACCCAAAGAATGAAAATACAGCCCATATGTGCCCTTCTATCATAGTATATAGAGGTAGTCGAGCAAATTGGTGACCACATCTTCACAGAGAAAAAAACAGATGTAAGAACTTTCTGTAACATAAGCAGGTCATTGAGTATATTGATCGTACTCTGGAATTTCGAGTACCAGAATAGCATGGCGCACTAATATCATGGACAAAATATCGAGGGACAGAATATCGAAAGGTAAGTGCATATCGGAAGTATAGATTTACTACTCATATCTTAATCGATGCACTTTGAAGATATATATTGATCATCAAAGTACATATATGAAGAGCTAGGTATTGAAAATCTAAACATACTTACTCTTCAGTATTTTGCCCCTCAGTGTTCTATATGCGATATTAGTGTCCAATGATGTTTTGCAGTCCATGTTCCACACAATCTACACAAGATTATTGCATAAAGTGCTCATTTGTGCCCTCCTACCACATTCTTTGGACAAACACACCTTTGATGAGTGCAAGGGAAACTAGCATAAATCCTGGTATGCCACTTTTTTGTCATGGGAGTAAAGCACAAGTGGTTTTTATCTTTTATGTTACAAATAGAGTTAGCATAATGCGTAAAACAGAAATGTGGGAAAGCAGCAACACATGCGTTCAGAGCAAAGTGGAGATCCATGTGGCTAGGCTGGTTGATGCATATCCTTTGAAAAGTAAGCAGCCCTGCCTCCTATGCTGGGATCGCTTATATAATCAGTAGAAACTATGTAGAGCTGCCACATTTTACAACCATGCAAGGGGTGGCACTGTGCCTCAGATAACTCTCTATGTGATGATGGGTCAGCACAATATTTTCAGGACCCATTGATACCATTACCAGATGTCAGTATGGAGGGTCATTAGCTGCCTGACAACTCTGGATGGAACATGAATCAGGCCATAATGGTGACCTTCTTTTGACGCAGCCTGACAACATTAGGAGTACTGCCTCAACTGACACCATCGCTCCACAGGAGGATTGCCAGTTATATTCACTGAGAAAGTGGTGAAATGGGAACCATGGTAAAGCTTTGGATCTGCTACAGGAATTGGGGTGCTATTACTTTGTATCAATTCATTTTTCCATTGCATTTACTAATGACAAAAATCGACTTTTTATCTTGGAGAACTAATGATTCCCATAATAGGATTGAAAGAATAAATAAATGACAAAGGGATCTTATTTAGAGTTTGGCAGATGTTGTGTCATCTGTATTACAGGTGCATTATAGCCTATGTCACTTGTGAAACTGTGCACTGGATATTCACCACATTATGACAGTGTATCCCGTCTACCAAACTCTATGTCCCCTGGTTTTCCAAATAGACATTCCTGCTGGGAGTGCTGCGAAATTTCTCTACCTTTAAATTTCAAAGATGCCTTTATCTGTAGGTGGTTGACTGTTTCCCTCTCCTGGCTTTACAAATCCTTTAAATAAATTGACATTCACTAGCCATCATTATATCCCACATCACACAAAAGCACTTGAGAAAGGTAGTACAAACATGTGGCATTCTTGCTCAGCAGAAAATAGTCAGCTGATTAAAGTCATACACTTTCCCTGACCAAAAGGAATTAGTTGATTGGTACTAGGATTATCTTGTGACAATAAATATATCTTTGGCTCCAGGTACATCAATCAGTAACTTTAGGATGGATTTATCCATACATTTCTGTGGTACCCTTGCTCACAGTAGAGCCCTCTTGGGTTTGATTTTATTAACTCTGCTGCTAATATATTTCTTACCACTAGCGGGTAGGTCTAGCCCACAATCAGTCTTTGGGACTCCCCAGTTGCATTGCATCATAGTTTAGTTGGGGATGGCCCAACTTCAGTTCCATGTGGCTCATTGAGACAAGTTTGCCCTGAAGCAAGCACTTTGGGAACATATGGGAGTGAAGACATACTGCAATTAGAGGACAATGCTTTGAGCAGATATCTCCCAGCAAAAACTAATTGGTTCTTTGAAAAGTATTGCAAAGAATGTTATCCTTAGACCTGGCAAGATTGGTGTCCTGTCCAAACATTGATGTTATTGCAAGTGTGTTAGCTATGAGTAAATCTCACACTTGTTATTTTGTTTTGTGCATACTATACTTCACAAGTGCTAGTTAGTTCCATTCTTTCTTCCAGAGGGAGTAAAGTCTGTGCAAAGAACCTGCTTGTCTTGCAACACAGACTATTTAGTACTAAATAATTTGCTGTACAACTATTTGTGTCGAGAGGTCAGGTATGAAGAAGAATTATTATTTTATTTTTTTAAATAAACCAGCGTTTTAAGTAAATGGTCTTTCCATTTTAGTGGCTTTTAATTTATTAATTTAGATTTATCTATGCCTTGAGACGTTCTGTGAGAAGTTGGCCTGGTATATGCTGTCCACTAATTAAAGTGGGCACCTTGCACCAGTCCAAACGACCCTTATGATGTATGAGGTCAAAGATAACCTTTAGAAAGCTATCCTAGTGGTAGCTGTGGAGAGCAGCCTTCAGGCTTAATCTTGAAGGAATGTAAAGTAGCTTGTTTTACCAGAACATCATCTCCTATATTGACTAAATGAAAAGAGAACCACACAGTAGTTATATAAAAGTATGTATTTATTAATATAACACTCTCTACTATCCTCTACACGAGGATAGAACACAAAGCACACAATACGAGATCAATAGAACAGTTGTAAGTAGCACAATACACAGTGGGCTCCAGGGGGAGACCAAACCATATACAAAAATAGTGGTATAACAGTCACGACTGAGATCAAGACAAGGTCTGGAGCACGTAGAATCGCTGGGACCCCAAGGAACCACCCAAGGTGAGTAGACAGGGACCCCACGGAGGACGGGTGCAGTGTGTGAACAAGACCGCGGGCTCCGTACAATTCTATGGGGAAGTCGCGGTTACACTTTTAAAGTTTAAGGACCCTTCTAGGAGGACTTTGAGCAAACCCTTTGGAACTTAAGAGTTTGAAGAGCCACCCCACCCGTGGATACCGTAGTACCTGAGTTACCTATCCCAGGGGAGCCGGGTGCATAGGTCTGAAGTGGCGTCGGAAACTGCCGTCGTTCTCAATGGAGGGCTGTGAAGAAGTACTGCTGCCGTGAAGGTGAAAAGGGTTCGGAAGGAAGGAACCTGAAAGCAGAGGGGACAGAGTCTGGGTCACGTCAGGGTGATCAGGGGCTCGATAGACAAATGCCCACCGATGTTGTGTGCTTCAGGTGTGAAGAAGGGATGCTTGACTCTGCAGCCACAAGGAGCAGGAGATGCCGAGGATGACCAGGAGCTGGAGGTGAGCTGTCCCACAAAGGATGTCGAGTGCTGAGGGGTCGATGTCTGGCTGGAGCACCAACAAGCCTTGGCAACAGCAACCCATGAAGGAAGATCAAGCAGGTTACGGTGTAGACCAGCAAGGTCCAGGGGACTCACCAAGCAATGGAGAGTCAGGGCACATCTGGAGCAACCAGGAAAGCCCAACAGAAATCAAGATGAACCTCAGAGAGACCCACAGGCCGAAGGACCAGGAGTCGCAAGGGGACCTTGGGCAAGATTGCAAAGTACCAGACCACGGAGCACTCAGTGTGAGGAGGCTGGAGTTCTTTAGTGCAAATACTGCTCAGGATCAGGACTACACGGAGTCCAATGCACAAGCTCAAGAATTGTCAACAAGCATATGCAACTGCAAATGGACGCGTTGCACAGGGGTTCAGGTTATGCAGTCCCCACGAGGGATACTAGCCTCAAGCTTGCTGAGAGGGCAGATCAACCTCACGGACTTTCGAAAACCCACCTCTTGTGTTGCTGAAATCTTCGGAGTCTGCAGGAGCTCAGGAGCAGCAGACCGGTCAGTTGCGTTAAGGTGCCTGCTAGGGCAGGGGAGTGACTCCTTCACTCCAAGGGAGATTCTTCAGTTGTCCTTAGTGCACCACAGGTCCTGCACGGAGCCTGTATGGAGCAAGGGCACAGACAAAGCTTTGGACAAAGTGGGGGACGAAGTCGGGCCCAGTTGAAGTCCAGCGAAGTCCAGAGTGTCCAGACAGTCGAAGGTCAGTGGTTTCTTCTTGTAGAATCTTGTCCACGTAAAATCTAAAGTCTTACAGCCAGGTAAGTCCTTTTGTACCCACGGGAGAGGGTTGGACAGATTCGGGGGACCCTCCTAGGGGAGGGTCAGGACAGAGGGGTGGTTACACCCATGTCCTTTGTCCAGTTTTGCGCCAGAGCAGGTGCCAATGGCTCCCAGAACTGGTTTGAGCTGGACTAGGCACAGGGACACCAAATGTACCCCAGGTGCAGACTTTCAGGCACTCTCAGAGTGCACCCACCCAGCCCCAATACACTAAATCCTGTCTGGGAGGTGGTCACACGCCCTTTGACAGGATGCCTATTGTGCTACCTTCCTCTGCTCGAGCTTGGCTCAGCAGCAGGAGGGCAGAAGTGTGTCTCTGGTCGGCAGCATCCATTTTGTGCTGACTGGGTCGAGAAGGCTGGCACCTGATAGACCAGTGACCCCACGAAGCTCACTTCAGAAGGGTGGAATCATACCTCCCACACCGGTTACTGGTGTGGAGGTATGATTCCAAGGTGTTTGATACCAAACACGATATGTTTCTATGCAGCTGTTTTCGAGATAGCATTTACCGCGAGGTTATAATGCACCTCTACCTATATGTCCGGCTGAGTCACAGACAACCCGGGAGAATGGTCTCTGAAGGCTGCAGAGAGGCTCTGCTCATGCAGGGGCACCCTCTCACTAAAAACCCAGCACCCTGCCTTCAGGATTGATAAGGCCTGCTATAGGGGTGACTTATAAGTTTTAAGTGTGGTGACTTATAGATATAGTGAACCTATACTTAAAGTAGGTGGTGCAAACACCATCTTACAATGGATAATAAATTCCTAGGCAATAAACAATTTCTCAAGTATATCAACGTAACATAGAAATAATAATTATAAAAAACTCAGTGTAAAGACCAATTGTGAAAATATTTTTATATATAAATCTTTAATTTCAATTAATCAATTCAATAGCAATATAAAAACAATTTCTACCTAAGAAGACATCATGTTGATGACAATAATCATGAAGTTACACAGTGCAATAGTTGCATCAATAATAAATCAATTTCTCAATATATAAAAACAACATACACAAATTACAATTAAAACAAAGAGTGGCAGAGGATAAATCTTCAACGCGCGTTTCGGCGCAATTTGCGCCTTCGTCAGCAATGCCACAGAATTACCTAAAAACAATAATTGGAAATTACACTGAGAAACACGTTTTTTTTACACAGTGGATCAACTTTATGTCTTCACATTAACAGAGAAACTATCAAAAAAGAGAAGAATATAAAGGGTGAATCAGTTAGATTAGTGTTGAATAAAGTGCAGAAAAGATGGACTCAGACAGTCCCACTTCCAACCTATTTAAACCTTGTGCTTGAAATATTATAATAACGCTTACTAAAAAGCTTTGTAAGTGGCCTTCTGCTGGATATGGGCCAATTCACTGGTTCTGATATAATAGTGAAGTTCAATCTGTAACAGTCCACACGATTAATCAGGACACATGAATAAATTATATTTTTAAATGTATATAAAATTATTTTATAGGCAGATACAATAATTACCTTTAATCGCTACGTCATGAATACAATATATCTGTGTCTCCTTCTAGAACACCTGTTGCTTCAAAACATGGATATTTTGCTTTTTAAAGTTGTCTAAGAGATAAAAGACAACTTTATTAAAGTTTGTTCTTTGAGGATATTTCGAGGAATGCCAATTAGTTAAAAATTCCTTAAAGATTCCCATTATATGTTTAGCTATTGTTGCTAAGCTATCATTGCTAAACTATAGTTATTAGTAACCAGGGTTTATTTGTATAACGGAGCATTTTCAGTTATAATTAAATTGAGTCATTCGAAGGTGCTAGACAAAACTAATGTCTGATTAAAGAAACTGAAAGGCATAGATATAGCTTACCTAATTCATAAATTAAGTCGCATTAGCAACTGACTGTCCACGTTGATTGCGAACAGTTGTTGCTTAGGGATAAGTTCCTAAACAGAGAAGATGGGTGGAAAAAATGGGTGGAAAAAATTATAACAATAAGGCTCGCAATCTTAATCTACCCTTTTATTTTATATTTACATATCGCTATTTTCTAATCAACTTCAGCATCAGGGTATAGCTTACCTATTTGATGATTAACACCACAATGGCGAGATACCGTCCAAACTGGTCACGAGCATATACTGGATACCATTTCTTTCATCAAGCTTGGCGGACGTCTCTATGGTTTAAATACTAGAGAGTCTCTTCTATTGCCTATCAGGTGATACTTACGTGCCACCATGACATATAGCTGACGCAAATCCGGCCTGTGTGATTTGTTCTCTGCTACGTGTGTAAACGACTCGAAATACACTAGAATGCGCACTTATTAGAACTTGGTAAAGCCAATTCTTACTTCCTGAATTCTGTCGGCCCAACTTTATTGGTTATTGTTTCTGACAACTTTATTTTCACCAACCTTATTAATTAAATCCACTGTATACTATTGTAAAGAGGCGCAGGAGTCGGTAATAAGTAATAAAATAGGTTTAATTCATAAACCAATAAATGACCCACTGGTGCATCAGAGTAACACGTCCAACTTCATCCAACTCCAACCGCTTCTCCCCTCCCATGACATAAACACATTCCAAATAACATAATACATTATGACATAATACATTCTACAGAGCGAGGAGGTACTATGGTAACAAATGATTGACTAAACTTTATTGTAATGTAGTAGTGTGAACACACCACATGTCCCTTTTTTTTTTAAACAAACAAAACAAAACAAAACAAAAATAAAACTACTCCATAAGATAATCCTCAAATCTCTTAGGTACTTTAGCAATCCTTTTTTGTAAAGGCAAATCCCTTTCAAGATTATTATCCTCTTTGGCACACAACCAAATGATCTCCCATCTGCTCACCAGACGCAGAATCCATAAGACTCCCAGCAGAACACTGAGAACGCTCAGAATCATGTCTTATGGAAGAACTCGTCAAGAAATCACTCTTACCACCATTCTCACAAAGCAAAGTACCATCACTCTCCAGCTTCTCTTTTTCAAAGAAATTCTCCTGTCCAGGCTTAAGTACAATGATAGCACTTTTGTTCCACCACCCTTTGTTTTTCAATAAAACAGCAGAATCACTAACTCTTTCCACCAAAAAGGGTAAAGAAAATTTTGATGAACCTTTAACTTGTTGAGAAGGAGGTTTGATAACTCGCACCCAATTTCCAACTTCAACAGATTTGCATTTAACATGCTCATATGCATCATGGTAATTTTTACTAGAGGTACGAGACACACATAAGTTGTCTCTCGCTTTATCAATAAAACCCTCAAAGGATTGATTCATACCAGTTTTGACAAAATCAGGTGTGAGAAAAGTTCTACTCCGTCTACCCCTCATCAAAACATAAGGAGACACACCAGTACTCGAGTGAGGAGTAGTGTGATAACTCCAAATTTTTTCCTTTAAAAATTCAAAAACATCCAAATTGTTTTCCAAAGCTGATTGAATTCCTTCTTTGAAAAATCTATTGGCCCGTTCCACCTGACCATTGGCCTTTGGCCAATACAATGGTGCCTTCTCTGAACGTACTCCAAATTTTTTTAGAAAACTTTGCATTTTAGCTGAAACAAACTGCACACCATTATCAGACATAATAATCTTGGGTGCTCCTTCTTGCTGAAAAATGTTATCTAAAAAAAATACCACCTCAACGCTCTCCATGGCCAAGCAAGTCAACGCAGTCTCCTCCTCCTGCTTCAACACCCTCCGCATGCTTCGCAAGATCTACAGGTGGATCCCGACAGACACAAGAAGAACAGTCACCCAGGCCCTCGTCAGTAGCAGACTGGACTATGGGAACGCCGTCTACGCGGGAGCCCCGGCCAAGCTCATCAAGCGACTGCAACGCATACAAAACGCCTCCGCACGCCTGATCCTCGACGTACCATGCCACAGCCACATCACCCCCCACTTGAGGAACCTGCACTGTCTCCCCGTCGACAGGAGGATCACCTTCAAACTCCTCATCCACGCACACAAGGCACTCCACAAAACTGGCCCAGCCTACCTCAACAGACGACTCTTCTTCTACGTCCCCAACCGCCAGCTCCGCTCCGCCGACCTCTCCCTCGCCACCGTCCCTCGTATTCGAAGAACAACCACCGGCGGCAGATCCTTCTCACACCTCGCCGCCAAGACCTGGAACACCCTTCCACTAAGCCTACGACAGACCAAAGACCTGCTGACCTTCAGGAGGCTACTCAAGACCTGGCTGTTCGACCAGTAGCAGCATCCCCCCCCCTTCCCTCTCCCCAGCGCCTTGAGACCCTCGCGGGTAAGTAGTGCGCTCTACAAATTCTGTGATTGATTGATTGATACAACCACTTGGAGAAGTTGTCAATAACCACAATTAAAAATCTCTTCTCTCTACCCAGGCAATCATAAGGACCAGCAAAATCTATAGAAATTTTCTCCCAGGGTAACTGAGGTACCTCTTGAATGCTCATGGGTTCTGTAGACACTTTCCAATGTTTATCTGAACGAATACAAATTTTGCAATTATCCACAAAACGTTCCACAAAAGCATCCATCCCTGGCCACCAATAATGCATTTTAAGTAATCTTTTGGTGCCTGAAATACCAGAATGTCCCGAATGAGCTAAACTGACAAGTCTGTTTCTAATCCCAACAGGTGGAACAAACAGATCATGCCTCAATAACATGTTGTTTTCAATAGTGAGTTCATTGGCCACTTGAGCAAACCTCTGAAAGCAAGTCTCCAAATTTTTACTTGGTGGCCAACCATTGACCACAAATTGTTTGACTTTAGTTAAAACTTGATCTTGATCAAGAAATTCACACCACTCTTTCTCTGAAATGTCCATATTACCAACACTAATTGCATCTACAACAGCTACAACACACTCATGAAGATCAATAATCTTCTCCTCAGATGCATCTATAGGAGGAAGTCTAGACAAACAGTCAGCTGTCACATTCTTCCCTCCCGCAATATGCCTTATTTCAAAATTAAATTCTTGTAACCGTGCTATGAGTCTCACTAATCTCGAGGAGGCATTGCCAGATCTTACTCCATCCATCATATATACAAGAGGTTTGTGATCCGTAACAAGGACAAAGGGGCATCCCCCACAGAAAGTTTTTTAATTTTTCTACAGCCCACCCACACGCAAGAGCCTCTTTCTCAATGGTACTGTAGTGTTCCTCAGCCCCTCTTATTCCTCTGGAAATGAAAGAAATAACTCTCTGCCATTCTGCCACTCTCTGCCATTTACCAACTGAGTAAACACTGCCCCCAAGCCTCTAGTACTGGCATCAACCGTGACAAATGACTTGCCAGTAGGATCAAAAGTATTGAGACCTGGAGCCTGCGCAATGAGTCTTTTGACTTGATTAAACGCTTCATCATGTACTTGTGTCCAGACAAAACTAGTCCCTTTTTTAAGAAGTTGCCTCAATGGTTCCACCACCAAAGCATACCCCTTAACAAATCTCGCGTAGTACTCCCCTAATCCTAAAAAAAAACGTAGGGAATCTTTATCATAGGGTTTACTTGCCTTACCCAAAGCACTAACCAAATCATCTTTGGGAAAAATGCCGCGACTTGAAATCTTGTGACCCAAATAATCAATTTCTTCAACAAGAAATTTACATTTGTCCTTACTAACTGTCATACCTTTAGTTTCCAGAATATTTAGAACAGCCTCCAAAATGTTGTCATGTTCTTTACAAGTTTTGGCAAAAATTAAAATGTAGTCTTGAAACGACTGCACGCCTTTTAAACCTTGAAAAAGAGCCTCGATAAGTTTTTGAAAAACACTGGCCGCTGACGCCAGGCCAAACGGCATTCTTACAAATCTATAAACCCCAAACGGCGTAACAAAAGCTGTGAGGTCTTTAGATGAATCATCAAGAAGCACCTGATGATAAGCTGATTTAAGGTCAATAACCGAAAAATACTTGGCATCATTGACAGCAGCTAATAATTCTTGAATTCTAGGCAGGGGATAGGTTTCAACAACTATGTTCTTATTCAAGGACCTAAGATCCACACAGTCTCAGATCATTATTTTTCTTAAGTGTGATCACAATAGCCGAAATCCATTCTGAGCTATCAGTTGGTTCAATAATACCTTCTGACACCAAATCATTCAAATGAGTTTTCAAATTCTCACGTACACTCAACGGAACCATACGTACTTTATGTTGGGTGGGAATGGCTCCTTCCTTAAGCTTAATCCTGTGAGTAAAACCTTTTACTTGACCCACCTTATTTAGAAAAACGGCACTATGTTTAGCAAGAATACATTCAACATTGGAATCCTCAACATTGATTGAGTTAACAGAAATATCCCTCAATCTAATGGGATAATCTGTACCAGGACACAACATAACCCCCAACTTGCCCAGATCATACCATCCCACAATGTTCTTTCCATCATTAGCTACATAAATCTTGGTAAGAACCTCACGACCTTTAAATTCTAAAATATCTTCAAAATACCCCAACATTTTGATGTCAAAATTGCCAAAAGCTTTGGGGTTGATATCTGTGTGTTTAAGTTTAACATCAGTCCAATTCTCCTTAAAACAAATATCAGATAAGACTGTTATGGGCGACCCAGAATCTGCCATAACATCTAGACTTACTTTTCCAATATGTACAACACCTAAAGGTGCTTTAAAAAGGTACATTTACATTGTTAATAGACCATTCCGACATGGGATCATACAACGTTAAAAGTAAATTATCCAAATCTTCTTGAACATTTGATACAGAATTTACAGAAACATTAGGAGAACTTCTTATGGACTTGCACAAAGTTTGAAAATGTCCAAACCTATTACATTTTAAACATTTTCTTTTTAAAGCAGGACAATCAGGAAAATTAGCAAGATGCGTCTTCGACCCACATCTAAAACAACTTAGCTTACTACCCTTAATAACTCCAGACCTAATTGGTCTTTGAACAGGTTGAATAGCACACACATGAGAAGAGGTTTTAACTTCCTCATTCGAAATAGCTCTAGCAGATTGAATGGATCTCTCTATGCCTTTAGCAAGATCTAAAACTTCAGCTAATGTTGGGTTGCGACAAGCTAGCAGTCTTTCTTGCACTTTCTTGGACTCGCAATTAAAAACAAATTGATCCCTTATGCAGTAATCAACATTAGCCCCAAACTCACAATTGGCTGCCAACACCCTTAGAGCAGCAACATAGTCTTCAATAGACTCATCCACATGTTGTTTCCTTTTGTGAAAGGTGTGTCGCTCTATCATTACACTAGGCTCATCTACAAATTGTTTTTGCAGTCTTGCTATTGCTTCTTGGTAAATGTCCCATCCTTCACCTTGACCAGCTATAGGAGCTAAATTTTTTAATATGTCAATGGCCGCTGTACCTAAAAAACTAAATAAAATTGCTTTTTTCCTTTCAGGTGAAAACTTGACGCCATCAATACCCAATAAATAGTTTTCAAATGTGTCAAACCACTTTTTCCACATCAATTTAGGTTTTCCTGGAACTTGTAGAAAAATGGCAGGTTGATTGCAAAATTGTGAACCAGCCATACTGAACTAACTTCTTTTTAATAAATAAAATAAGGAGTCCTAAAAGTAAATTGGAGTGCACGTCAATAAAGTTCAGAGCTCAGAATAACTAATTTGAAAATACATTAGATAAAACGAAGAAAGCAAAATATACTTCCTTTTCAAAGTGTGCACAACACAAGTTCAGAAGAGAATTGATGATACACTGAGATAAAGTTTCATAAACAGTTAAGTGTGTGTATCACTGCCGAAAATTCAAAACGAAAACTATAGTGTGCACATCACTGCAATGCACATAGTAAAACTGTCAAATACACTGTAAATAGTGTGTAAATAGTGTGCACATCACTGAAATGCACTTGCTTAAACTGTCAAATACACTGTAAATAGTGTGTAAATAGTGTGCACATCACTGAAATGCACATACATACACTTAAAGCTGGACCGTAACCATTAATGTGGCTTTAAGTAAAGTAGAAATATCTCCGACAAGCAGCTTCCGTGAAAATCCAAGATGGCCACAGCGTGACGTCTCTTGCGTGCTAATGAGGACGTGCGTTGTCACGTATACACAGCAGACGTCAGAATGAAACGCAGCCGAAGATTCTACCAGAGCGCGAGATCCGCTCGAATGAAACGCAGCCGAGGATTCTACCAGAGCGCGAGGTCCACTCGAGCACACTTAGGATTTGAACGAATGAGCTTGGAATGCTTGTCAACTGCCAACCGGTAAGAGATTTAAGAAAACAGTACCTTGTCTCCGGTATACATGCCGTAGAAATTAGTAAACAGGAAGGCAAGACAGGATACAAAGGTCTTCTTGAAGAACGCTGGCAAAGAATGTAGAAATGCCAAGCAAAGTAAAGTGAAGGCAGCACACTCCAGCGCGTCGGAAAAATTAAAAGTAGAAGGATACACAGTGGGTCAGCAAAAACCACTTGTCGCCATTGTAAAGAGGCGCAGGAGTCGGTAATAAGTAATAAAATAGGTTTAATTCATAAACCAATAAATGACCCACTGGTGCATCAGAGTAACACGTCCAGCTTCATCCAACTCCAACCGCTTCTCCCCTCCCATTCCAACCCATGACATAAACACATTCCAAATGACATAATACATTATGACATAATACATTCTACAGAGCGAGGAGGTACTATGGTAACAAATGATTGACCAAACTTTATTGTAATGTAGTAGTGTGAACACACCACAACTATATATCGATTTCTATATGATCTGTGATTAAAATGTAACTAACTGAAAAAACTTCTTAATCCAAGGAAAATTAAAACTAAAATACATGTAAATCCTATATTAATCTTTTTATTGGACAAATTACTAAAAGAAGACTCTCTTATATTTTGGGACTATTTTTTTGTCCTAGTAGATCGAAAACATTCATATTTTAAATTGCATTTTCCCATGGAAAATCGTTGTTCAATCCACATGTGAAGGTATTTAGAGAAAAGATCCAGTAAACTTCTATTTTTTTGCGAATTTCCAATCCACCTTTTTCGTCTGACATTTTAATTTTTTCCAGAATTCGCCATCGCATATCTTCTGGTTTGTGATTCAGGTCAATGTAATGTTTGACTAGGGGTACAGTCAATTTGTTAGTCCTGATTGCAGTACGATGTTCTGTAATTCTAGTTTGGATTGCTCGAGATGTCTCTCCGACATAGCCTATTTGGCACGGGCAAAAGATGAAATAAATAACATTTTGAGTTTTACAGTTCCATAGTTGTTGTGCATGTATAGTAAATCCATTATGGGTCAAAGTTTCTCCCTCCATTACTGTCTCACAAGATTTACATGATGAACATTTAACGGTTACTTTAATGGGTGCACTACCATCAATGGTTTTTTGAACAAAGGCATGTCCAGAAGTGAGGGAGTTGAATCGTGAATGAACAATCATATCTGTAATGTTTTTATTTCGGCGATGCGCAAACAGTGGTTTGGCGATTTGATCTTTTTGTTCTAGATCACTATTTAAAATATGCCAATTTGAATTGATCATTTGTTTGACGTTAGCATTCAAAGTGGAATGTTTAGTGACACATACAAGTTGGTTTGGTTTTGGGCACGTAGCAGATTTAAGGAGATGGTCTCTGTCATAAAATCTCGCTCGCTTATAGGATTCCCTTACCAGCCGGTGGGGATACCCTCTTGCTAGAAACTTGGCTTTCATCACAGTAGCTTGCGAGTCAAAATCAGATAAGTTTGTGCAATTCCGTCGCACTCTTAGAAATTGTGAAAAAGGAATACTTTGTTTCTGAGTGCGTGGATGATAACTTTTAAAATGAAGGAGAGTATTCCTCGCAGTAGGTTTAACAAATAAATCTACTTCTAAAATACCAAAATTATGTCTGATTAAAATATCTAGAAATTCGACTTCTTGTATGCTAGTGTGTGCAGTAAATCTAAGATTAGAATCTGCTAAATTGAGCCATTGTAGGAATTCTTGTAAATTTTCTTCCCCATCGGCCCAGATAAAGAAAATGTCATCTATATATCTGGACCAATGGGAAACAGATTCAAAAAATGGGTCAATTTCATTATGGATATATTTAATCTCAAATAGGGCCATATAAATATTCGCTATGGACGGTGCTACTGAAGCCCCCATACTTACACCTTTAATTTGTCGAAACAGGTTCTGACCAAACTCAAAAACATTTTCTGTTAATACTATATTCAAGCATTCAATTAGAAAAGATTTGGAGCAGGGGATCTCGAATTCATCAATAAACCATTCAGTTGCTTCCAGAGCTTCTTTTTGTGGAATATTACTATATAGCGACTCTATATCTAGAGTCACTAAAATATCAGTATATGGATTGAAATGAAGATTTTCGACCTTATTAATCATTTCTCTCGTGTCTTTAATATAGGACCGGATTTTAGGGATGAATGGTCTTATCTTCTTGTCAATGAATTTAGATAACGGTTCTGTGACTGATCCAATTGTTGATACTATAGGTCGATACGGAGGGTCATTCACATTTTTGTGTATCTTCGGGATACCGTAAATACATGATTTCTTACCTTTAGATGTGTTCAGGTAATCATATTCCTTTTGAAATCAATTTTACAGGGGGTCCTTGATATCTACAATAGAGTCATTTTCCTGCCTGAAATTGGTCAAAATAGAAGCTTCTGAGTAGGAGAAAAAGTCTGTAAAAATGGCAATTTTGGTCACTGTGAGGCTTTAAAAAGTGGTTATTCAACATGAGGCACGATCCAATTGACATTTTGAATCATTTTTTCTACAGTCCAAGAAATCCATTTTCTGATGAAAAACAATGACTGTCGAACTTTCCCCAGATGGTCAGTAATGGTGATTTTTTAATGTTTAATCGTTTGACTGTAAATGTCTGTTGGATGTGAATTATTACTTTTTCAACTAAAATAGGTGTGTTTAGAGTCATTTTAATGCCTGAAATTAGTCAAAATAGATGCTTCTGAGTAGGAGGAAAAGTCTGTAGAAATGGCAATTTTGGTCACTGTGAGGCTTTAAAAAGTGGTTATTCAACATGAGGCACGATCCAATTGACATTTTGAATAATTTTTGTACAGTCCAAAAAAATCAATTTTCTGATGAAAAACTATGACCCCGGACCTGTCGAACTTTCTCCAGATGGTCACTAATTGTGATTTTTTAATGTTTAATCTTTTGACTGTAAATGACTGTTGGATGTGAATTATTACCCTTGGAACTAAAATAAGTGTGTTTAGAGTCATTTTCCTACCTGAAATTGGTCAAAATAGAAGCTTCTGAGTAGGAGGAAAAGTCTGTACAAAATGGCAATTTTGACCACTGTGAGGCTTTAAAAAGTGGTTATTCAACATGAGGCATGATCCAATTGACATTTTTAATCATTTTTTCTACAGTCCAAGAAATCTATTTTCTGATGAAAAACAATGACTGTCGAACTTTCCCCAGATGGTCAGTAATGGTGATTTTTTAATGTTTAATCTTTTGACTGTAAATGACTGTTGGATGCGAATTATTACTTTTTCAACTAAAGTAGGTGTGTTTAGAGTCATTTTCTGCCTGAAATTGGTCAAAACAGAAGCTTCTGAGTATGAGGAAAAGTCTGTAAAAATGGCAATTTTGGTCACTGTGAGGCTTCAAAAAGTGGTTATTCAACATGAGGCATGATCCAATTGACATTTTGAATCATTTTTAGAACAGTCCAAAAAAATCAATTTTCTGAAGAAAAACGATGACCTGGGACCGGTCGAACTTTCTCCAGATGGTCACTAATGGTGATTTTTTAATGTTTAATCTTTTGACTGTAAATGACTGTTGGATGTGAATTATTACCGTTGGAACTAAAAAAGTGTGTTTAGAGTCATTTTCCTGCCTGAAACTATCCCTAGATGGTCAGTAATGGTGATTTTTTAATGTTTAATCTTTTGACTGTAAATGACTGTTGGATGTGAATAATTACTTTTCCAACTAAAATAAGTGTAGTTAGAGTCATTTTCCTGCCGGAAATTGGTCAAAATAGAAGCTTCTGAGTAGTAGGAAAATTGTGTAAAAACGGCAATTTTGGTCACTGTGAGGCTTTAAAAAGTGGTTACTAGCCATGAGACACGATCCAAGTGACATTTTTAATCATTATTTGTACAGTCCAAAAAATCTATTTTCTTATGAAAAACAATGACCCCGAACCTGTCGAACTTTCTCCAGATGGTCACTAATGGTGATTTTTTACTGTTTAATCTTTGGAATGTAAATGACTGATGGGTGTGAATTATTACCCTTTGAACTAAAATAAATGTGTTTAGAGTCATTTTCCAGCCTGAAATTGGTCAAAATAGAAGCTTCTGAGTAGGAGGGAAAGTCTGCAAAAATGGCATTTTTGGTCACTGTGAGGCTTTAAAAAGTGGTTATTCAACATGAGGCACGATCCAATTGACATTTTGATTCATTTTTTGTACAGTCCAAAAAAATCAATTTTCTGATGAAAAACGATGACCCCAGACCTGTCGAACTTTCCCCAGATGGTCAGTAATGGTGATTTTTTAATGTTTAATCTTTTGACTGTAAATGACTGTTGGATGTGAATTATTACTTTTTCAACTAAAATAAGTGTGTTTAGACTAGTCATTTTAATGTCTGAAATTGGTCAAAATATATGCTTCTGAGTAGAAGAAAAGTCTATAAAAATGGCAATTTTGGTCACTGTGAGGCTTTAAAAAGTGGTTATTCAACATGAGGCACGATCCAATTGACATTTTGAATCATTTTTTGTACAGTCCAAAAAAATAAATTTTCTGATGAAAAACGATGACCCCGGACCTGTCGAACTTTCTCCAGATGGTCAGGAATGGTGATTTTTTAATGTTTAATCTTTTGACTGTAAATGACTGTTGGATGTGAATTATTACACTTGGAACTAAAATAAGTTTGTTTAGAGTCATTTCCCTACCTCAAATTGGTCAAATTAGAAGCTTCTGAGTAGGAGGAAAAGTCTGTAAAAATGGCAATTTAGGTCACTGTGAGGCTTTAAAAAGTGGTTATTCAGCATGAGGCACGATCCAATTGACATTTTGAACCCGTTTTTCTGCAGTACAAAAAATCAATTTTCTGATGAGAAACGATGGCCCCGGACCTGTCGAACTTTCTCCAGATGGTCACTAATGGTTATTTTTTAATGTTTAATCTTTTGACTGTAAATAAATATTGCATGAGAATTATCATATTTGGAAAGAAAATAAGTGCGTTTAGAGTCATTTTCCTGCCTGAAATTGGTCAAAATAGAAGCTTTTGAGTATGAGGAAAAGTCTGAAATAAGTGTGTTTAGAGTCATTTCCCTACCTGAAATTGGTCAAAATAGAAGCTTCTGAGTAGGTGGAAAAGTCTGTAAAAATGGCAATTTTGGTCACTGTGAGGCTTTAAAAAGTGGTTATTCAACATGAGGCACGATCCAATTGACATTTTGAATCATTTTTTGTACAGTCCAAGAAATACATTTTCTGATGGAAAACAATGACCCCGGACCTGTCGAAATTTATCCAGATGGTCACTAATGGTGATTTTTTACTGTTTAATCTTTTGACTGTAAATGACTGTTGGATGTGAATTATTACCCTTGGAACTAAAATAAGTGTGTTTAGAGTCAGTTTCCTACCTGAAATGTATCAAAATAGAAGCTTTTGAGTAGGAGAAAAAGTCTGTAAAAGTGGCCATTTTGGTCACTGTGAGGCTTTAAAAAGTGGTTATTCAACGTGAGGCACGTTCCAATTAACATTTTGAATCATTTTTTGTACAGTCCAAGAAATACATTTTCTGATGGAAAACAATGACCCCGGACCTGTCGAACTTTCCCCAGATGGTCAGTAATGGTGATTTTTTAATGTTTAATCTTTTGACTGTAAATGAATATTGCATGTGTATATTATTATATTTGGAACTAAAATAAGTGTGTTTAGAGTCAGTTTCCTACCTGAAATTTGTCAAAATAGAAGCTTCTGAGTAGGAGAAAAAGTCTGTAAAAATGGCAATTTTGGTCACTGTGAGGCTTTAAAAAGTGGTTATTCAACGTGAGGCACGATCCAATTGACATTTTGAATCATTTTTTTGTACAGTCCAAGAAATAAATTTTCTGATGAAAAACAATGACCCGGAACTGTCGAACTTTCTCCAGAAGGTCACTAATTGTGATTTTTTAATATTTAATCTTTTGACTGTAAATGACTGTTGGATGTGAATTATTACCCTTGGAACTAAAATAAGTGTGTTTAGAGTCATTTTCCTGCCTGAAATTGGTCAAAATAGAAGCTTCTGAGTAGGAGGAAAAATCTGTAAAAATTGCAATTTTGGTCACTGTGAGGCTTTAAAAAATGGTTATTCAACATGAGGCATGATCCAATTGACATTGTGAATCAGTTTTTCTACAGTCCAAAAAACTCAATATTCTGATGAAAAACGATGACCCCGGACCTGTTGAACTTTCTCCAGATGGTCACTAATGGTCATTTTTTGATGTTTAATCTTTTGGCTGTAAATGAATATTGCATTGAATTATCACATTTGGAACTAAAATAAGTGTCTTTAGAGTCATTTTCCTGCCTGAAATTGGTCAAAATAGAAGCTTCTGAGTAGGAGGAAAGGTCTGTAAAAATGGCAGTTTTGGTCACTGTGAGGATTTAAAAAGTGGTTATTCAACATGAGGCACGATCCAATTGACATTTTGAATCATTTTTTGTACAATCCAAAAAATGTATTTTCTGATGAAAAACGATAACCCCGGACCTGTCGAACTTTCCCCAGGTGGTGAGTAATGGTGATTTTTTAATGTTTAATCTTTTGACTGTAAATGACTGTTGGATGTGAATTATTACCCTTGGAACTAAAATAAGTGTGTTTAGAGTCATTTTCCTGCCTGAAATTGGTCAAAATAGAAGCTTCTGAGTAGAAGGAAAAGTCTGTAAAAATGGCAATTTTGGTCACTGTGAGGCTTTAAAAAGTGGTTATTCAACATGAGGCATGATCCAACTGACATTTTGAATCATTATTTGTACAGTCCAAAAAATCAATTTTCTGATGAAAAACGATGACGAACTTTCTCCAGATGGTCACTAATGGTGATTTTTTACTGTTTAATCTTTTGACTGTAAATGACTGTTGGATGTGAATTATTACCCTTGGAACTAAAATAAGTACATCAATCAGCAATTTTGGGATGGATTTATCCATACATTTCTGTGGTACCCTTGCTCACAGTAGAGCCCTCTTGGGTTTGCTTTTATTAACTCTGCTGCTAATATATTTCTTACCACTAGCAGGAAGGTCTAGCCCACGATCAGTCTTTGGGACTCCCCAGTTGCATTGCATCATAGTTTAGTTGGGGATGGCCCAACTTCCGTTCCATGTGGCTCATTGAGACAAGCTTGCCCTGAAGCAAGCTCTTTGGGAACATATGGGAGTGAAGACATACTGCAATAAGAGGACAATGCTTTGAGCAGATATCTCTCAGCAAGAACTAATTGGTTCTTTGAAAAGTATTGCAAAGAATTGTATCCTTAGACCTGGCTAGATTGGTGTCCTGTCCAAACATTGATGTTATTGAAAGTGTGTTAGCTATGAGTAAATCTCACACTTGTTATTTTGTTTCGTGCATACTATACTTCACAAGTGCTAGTTAGTTCCATTCTATCTTCCAGAGGGAGTAAAGTCTGTGCAAAGAACCTGCTTGTCTTGCAACACAGACAATTCAGTACTAAATAATTTGCTGTACAACTATTTGTGTTGAGAGGTCAGGTATGAAGAAGAATTATTATTTTATTTGTTTAAATAAACCAGCATTTTAAGTAAATGGTCTTTCCATTTTAGTGGCTTTTAATTTATTTATTTATGTAGATTTATCTATGCCTTGAGACCTTCTGTGAGAAGTTGGCCTGGTATATGCTGTCCACTAATTAAAGTGGGCACCTTGCACCAGTCCAAACGACCCTTATGATGTATGAGGTCAAAGATAACCTTTAGAAAGCTATCCTAGTGGTAGCTGTGGAGAGCAGCCTTCAGGCTTAATCTTGAAGGAATGTAAAGTAGATTGTTTTACCAGAACATCACCTCCTATATTGACTAAATAAAAGGAGAAGCACATAGTAGTTATATAAAAATATGTATTTATTAATATAACACTCTCTACTATCCTCTACATGAGGATAGAACACAAAGCACACAATACGAGATCAATAGAACAGTTGTAAGTAACTCAATACACAGTGGGCTCCAGGGGGAGACCAAACCATATACTAAAATAGTGGTATAACAGTCATGACTGAGATCAAGACAAGGTCTGGAGCATGTAGAATCACTGGGACCCCAAGAAACCACCCAAGGTGAGTACACAGGGACCCCACGGAGGACGGGTGCAGTGTGTGAACACGACCGCGGGCTCCGTACAATTCTATGGGGAAGTCGCGGTTACACTTTTAAAGTTTAAGGACCCTTCTAGGAGGACTTCGAGCGAACCCTTTGGAACTTAAGAGTTTGAAGAGCCACCCCACCCGTGGATACCGTAGTACCCGAGTTACCTATCCCAGGGGAGCCGGGTGCATAGTTCTGAAGTGGTGTCAGAAACTGCCGTCGTTCTCAATGGAGGGCTGTGAAGAAGTACTGCTGCCGTGAAGGTGAAAAGGGTCTGGTGGAATCCAAGCCTGGATTCGGGAAGGAAGGAACCTGAAAGCAGAGAGGGCAGAGTCTGGGTCACTTCAGGGTGACCAGGGGCTCGGTAGACGAATGCCCACCGATGTCGTGTGCTTCAGGTGCGAAGAAGGGAGGCTTGACTCTGCAGCCACGAGGACCAGGAGACGTCGAGAACAACCAGGAGCCAGAGGTGAGCTGTCCCAGGAAGGATGTTGAGTGCTGAGGGGTCGATGTCCGGCTGGAGCACCAACAAGGCTTGGCAACAGCAACTCATGAAGGAAGGTCAAGCAGGTTATGGTGTGGACCAGCAAGGTACAGGGGACTCACCAAGCAATGGTGAGTCAGGGCACGTCTGGAGCAACCAGTAAAGCCCAACAGAAATCAAGATGACCCTCAGAGAGACCCACAGGCCGAAGGACCAGGAGTCGCAAGGGGACCTCGGGCAAGATTGCAAAGTACCAGCCCACGGAGCACTCAGTGCAAGGATGCCGGCATTCTTTGGTGCAAATACTGCTCAGGGTCAGGACTACATGGAGTCCAAAACACAAGCTTGAGAATTGCCAACAAGCATATGGAACTGCAAATGGACGTGGTGCACAGGGGTTCAGGTTATGCAGTCCCCACGAGGGATACTGGCCTCAAACTTTCTGAGAGGGCAGATCAACCTCAGTGACCTTCGAAAACCTACCTCCAGTGTTGCTGAAGTCTTCAGAGTCTGCAGGAGCTCAGGAGCAGCATACCGGTCAGTTGCATTAAGGTGTCTGCTAGAGCAGGGGAGTGACTCCTTCACTCCAAGGGAGATTCTTCAGCTGTCCTTAGTGCACCACAGGTCCTGCATGGAGCCTGTATGGAGCAAGGGCACAGACAAAGCTTTGGACGGAGAGGGGGAAGAAGTCGGGCCCAGTCGAAGTCCAGCGAAGTCCAGAGTGTCCAGATGGTTGAAGGTCAGTGGTTTCTTCTTGTAGAATCCTGTCCACGTAAAATCTAAAGTCTTACAGCCAGTTAAGCCCTTTTGTACCCAAGGGAGTGGGTTGGACAGATTCGGAGGACCCTCCTAGGGGAGGGTCAGGACAGAGGGGTGGTTACACCCATGTCCTTTGTCCAGTTTTGCACCAGAGCAGGAGCCAATGGCTCCCAGAACTGGTTTGAGCTGGACTATGCACAGGGACACCAAACGTGCCCCAGGTGCAGACTTTCAGGCACTCTCAGAGTGCACCCACCCAGCCCCAATACACTAAATCCTGTCTGGGAGGTGGTCACACGCCCTGTGACAGGATGCCTATTGTGCTGCCTTCTCTGCTCGAGCTTGGCTCAGCAACAGGAGGGCAGAAGTGTGTCTCTGGTCGGCAGCATCCATTTTGTGCTGACCGGGTCGAGAAGGCTGGCACCGGATAGACCAGTGACCCCACAAAGCTCACTTCAGAAGGGTGTAATCATACCTCCCACACTGGTTACCGGTGTGGAGGTATGATTCCAAGGTGTTTGATACCAAACACGATATGTTTCTATGCAGCCGTTTTCGAGATAGCATTTATCGCGAGGTTATAATGCACCTCTACCTATATGTCCGGCTGAGTCACCGACAACCCGGGAGAATGGTCTCCAAAGCCTGCAGAGAGGCTCTGCTCATGCAGGGGCACCCTCCCACTAAAAACCCAGCACCCTGCCTTCAGGATTGATAAGGCCTGCTATAGGGGTGACGTATAAGTTTTAAGTGTAGTGAGCTATAGATATAGTGAACCTATACCTAAAGTAAGTGGTGCGAGCACCATCTTACACAGGCTGCTGTAGCTGATCTGGAGTTCCATTTTGCATGGCCTCTCGTGGGTGGCATAATACATGCTTCAGCCCATGGGAGGCGTCTGGGGTACCTATGCCCTGGGTACATGGGTACCATATACTAGGGACTTATAAGGGTACCCCTTTATCCAATCTGGAGTGTACTAAAGTACATGTCACAACCAATTTAGGGAGAAAGCAGATAGACTGGTGTCCTGATTAGCAGGATCCCAGTCAGACTAGTCAAAAACCAGCAAAACACCAGGCAAAAAGTGGGGGTAACCATGCAGTCAGATCCTACCTTCCTACACCTTCTACTATCATAAGCTAATTATTGACATAATCTACTTATATTTTTCATTGTATTTGCATTTTTCATTCAGTAATGAAAATATATAAGTTAATTTTTTATAGATACTAATAGCAATGCTAGCAATTCATTGAACTGACCAATAAATGTACCATTATATTAAAATGCATTTCTCAGTCTCTAGATAACATCTACAAAATACCTAAAAATACTATTTGGTTGGAAATAGTTGGCAATGTCACTCTACTGCATGTTAGTCATAAACCATTATTGCTTAACTTTAACACGGAGGCCCTAATTATGAGTTGGGATATGTTACTGCACCTGGTTAATACTAATACCCGAGATGCAGTATTTACTGGGTGCAGTAAATATATAAATTCATGAGAATTTCTTTGGGAAGTTTTAACTTGAGCTTTTTTCACATTGGATTTTGAAGGCCGTAGAATTGACTGCATATTCTTACTTTGTAGAGTTCAGCAGGCTTGACCTGCCAAATTTTGCCAGTGGGGCAATTGTAAGCAGAGGTTCAATTGCTCTACTACTTAGAATGCCGAGCACTGCACAAATTCCTTGTTTTGCAAAATTCTTGTGGTTCCACTACTTGTTTTTTTTAATAACTAGAGGGATATTTTTCACTGCAGCAGCAATTTAGCAGTTTGAATATTCTTTTCAATATTACACATTTTTAAATATAAAAGTTTTTGTCAGTTCTACACTTTCTGACTCCATTGATGAACTTCTCGTTTTTAGGGAATCCCTCCCCAACAATTTGTTTGTTTTGTCAGTTAAAAACATCCAGATATCCACTCCAAATTGTAAGTAGATCATTCATTAAAGTATCTGGAAGGTAATACCATCCTGTGGGTGTTTGCATAAAGTTTGTATACCAGGAAAAAATTTAAAATAAATTAAAATGTTTTATAAAAAGATTATTTTATTATATACAAGAGTTGTATCTCATCAAAACTGAAAGGTAATCTTTACATAAATTAGCATACTTCAGCCACTTTTTAAAAAATAAACTGCAAATAATTTCCTGGTCATGTTTTAACCCATACCTGTTTTTAACAGCGATTTAGCAAAGTTCACAAACATGTTTTCAACTGTCAGTGGTTATTGATTGTAGCTCTACTTCACTATCATAAATTCGGCCACTGGTCAATGACATATACATAGGTAACAGGTTTTGATGACAGTAAAACATGCTTCACCTTGATGCATGACCTGAGCTACAATGACAAGCTTAGAGTAAGTGTATCCGTACCCTGTGCATAAGGAACTAGTTTCCACATTGAGAACGAAATGAAGGGAAAACAATGTCTGCACCAATTGTATGTATATGAATAACATTAAATAGGAAAATGTAAAGAAAAATCAGGAAAAACAATTCAAAGTCCTTTCCAGATAATGGCACAACATGGTGGTGTCAGGCAACTCCCTTGATATTTCCTGCACAGGTGTAAAATAATCTTCATCATTGTTCTTTTCTTCTTCTGGACTTCAACCCTTGGCATGTGTTGTAGAGGATCTTGTATAGGAAAGTCCTGTTCTGACATTGGATACAGGTAACTAGTCAATGCTGAAATAGGTCCCACCATGCACTCCCTTTTACTGAGATAATTAAAATCCTTTAGGATACTTTTCAGCTATCTAAATCTTACAAATATGTATAGGAAGAATTCAATAAAGTGGGAAGCCTCCTGAATGTCAAGGCCCTGTCCTTCATAAATGAAACTCAACTGAAACGCCAATGTCTCTCTATTTTCAACAAAGACATTCAACGTGTCTTCATAACAGAAACCATCCTCCCTTGTAATACCTTGCATACAGAAAGCTCATATCAGGCGACTTCACTGAATGGAACTCTCACAAGAGAATGCTCAACACACCTTTGCCAGAAGAGTTTAAACCTTAATGATCCCCCCCTCCCCGTTTTCCTGTCTCTGATCTGCCAGAATAAAGCAAATTCGAGCAGCCATAATCTTAATGGCATCAATCCCAGATAATAAATATGTAATTATTTATTGAATCACAGTCTGGCTGAAAAATATACAAAAAAAGTAAATAGGTAGTTATTAAATAAGAAAACAGATATATCAGTTTGAATAATGACTTGGTTTACCCAAGACTGAACTATGTCAAAGAAATCAAGTAAATTGTTACTATCAGTAAGAAACTGAGGGACACATTTAAAAAAAATGGTGCAATGCAGCAACCATAGTGAGAGCAATGCATTGCGCTGGGGGAGAGCAGCGCAAAGTCATACTTTCTGAATATGGCCTGCTGCTGCTCTTTTCACCTGCACTGGCACTCTGTAAGACTGCCTAGTGTCACACATGCACACCTGTGCATCATAGTGCAAAAGTGTGTGTGTGTGTGTGATGTCCAGGGCACACACACACTTTTATACTGGAAGAGTGCCCTTTTAGTACAAAATCTTATGACTACACATTTTTCAAAATAGTTCATACATTGGAGGTGAGCTGTACATTGCAGCACACCATTAATGTATTAAATGTACGGACAAATAAAATAATTTCCCTGACTTTGCACTTGTCTCAAGAAGGCAATATTTTATACGCACAGCCAGATTTGACAGTCTTTGTAGTTTCTGGCCTGTTCTCCAAAACTATGGATGGTAGCTATGGAATGACCAAATAGAACGCCCACCTGACGCAATGTTTTGCACATGGCTATTTAAGCTACTTTAAAGTCACTTTTCCAGTGCAAAAACATTTTACACTGAAAAATAAATACCGTATCAAGACTTTGAGCTTAGTGCATCACTGTGCATAACCTAGTCTTGCTAAATCTGCCTCTAGGTTTTTAGTAATTAAATTAATTCTTTCAGCTATAAAACCACATTGGTGCAATAAGATACAACATATCAGCTGGCTATATGGCCCAGGACATAACAGAAGCCTTTCTGATAGGTGGATATTGAAAAAGATTCTTCCCAGGCAATCAATAATTAGCCAGGTGACTTTGTTAGAAATATGTACACCTCTAGCTACATTAAATATGAATTGGCGTTAGGCATCTTTACTTCTCTCAGGGTCACACTACCGCTCAGCCCTCCAGACAGAGGGCGTCTTAAACAAACGATGCTGCAAAGTAGTAAAGAGTTACAAACAGTTCTGTTACACCCGACAGAACTGTTTGTAGCTCTTAACTGAATACTCATGTTCTGAGGGATACAGGGTAACCCCATTACATTTATTAGCAAGGGAGTATAGGGCATGACATTTTAAACAAGGTATGCGGTGTCTTAATCATAGCAGATGCATGCTCAAAACAATGAGGACATTCTTTTTTCTAACGCAGATTGAACTTCTCTTAATCAATGTTATATTAAGCAATATTAAACAACACTTATGCACTTCCCCAATTTGTTCATTCTGTTTTTTTACTTGACTGGGATAACAAGGGACTAAAGCACCTGTAATTTAATGGCAAATGTTTTTTGGTGGAAAAAGAGGGAATACATTAGAATACTACTGTATTCTGTCCTCATAGATTATTTTCTGTCTCAGTTTTAAAACATGTAAGTCAAAACACATAGGTACAATAACCATTCGAGTGTAAGTGTATTTAATCATAGAAAGTACACAAAACAGAGTAAAACAGTATATTCTTATGTGGTGGAATATAAAAATATATTTAACTTGCACAAAGACACCAAGGGGAAAGAATGAGGATTCTGCTTAGTCATCTGTCTACATTGAAGCCTACATGTCTGTCAATTCATGTTAAACTATGGAAAATAATGTAACTATAAAAACAGATCTCACCCTAACGATTTGTCATATTTTAAGTGTTGAGTATGCTAAGAAGCCTAAAACGTGAAACAAAAAAGATTTCAATTTATAAATGTTTGTGGCTAATGTAACAAACCAGGGACTGTATTATAGAGAGGGCACACTGTCACTGTTTGCGCTATTCCGCACCTTTAAACAGGTGCGCTGGCAGCAAAAAGGGGCAGTGCTCCATATTGAAATGAATGCTCTTCCCCTCAAAGCAACCACAAACTCGTGCATCAGTGAAATACGGAACGGATGCTTCAAAGCCGCTCTGTGTTTCACAGTGCAGGTGGCATGCCACGTGCATTTTAAGGAAGGGAGAGAGATCCTGTTGCAGGTGGGTGCTCTGAGTGACTGCACTTGTCTGCAGGGGGGTGTCTGGTCATCCATGGACCCTTTTTCACTGCTCCAGAAGGATGTCTTCAGGAGGCGCACTGACAGTGCGCCCTCTTTATGTGGCCCACTATTGGTGCACCTCTTAAGGGCCTTTTTGTGTCGGCACCCGCATCTATAATATGGCATGGGTACAGAGGCAAAGAGATTCCCTCATTTGTATGGGGGTCCCTCCCCCATGCAAATGAGGGATTGCTCTCTCCTGATAGCACTGGCACTTCATGTGCACCAGGGCTATCAGTATTACAGAAGGGAACACACAAGCTTTTGCCGCCCCTTCTGTAATACCATTGTCCCCCGGAGGTTAACAAATCAGGTGCACATGCCCTTGGCACCCCCTGGGCATAATGTATAATACAGCCCTGTTGCGTTGAATGTAAGCCCAGGCCAGATTTTCAGGATATGCTCTTATAATAATTTTACAGAAAGTACACTTAAATTTAACTCATTTACACAGTATTGATCCTGAATCTCTGGCATTGAGAATCAGCTCTGGCATTGACAAAAATTAAATAGACCATGTCCCATGACACTTCTACCTATCAAAAAAGTTATAATTCCAGAAACCTTTTTGTATCTAATGCAGAGACATATGAGCAGAGGTGAAATTTGCATGTAATTTGGTGTAACTGATTTGAATGAAACCTACTCCTCTTCATAGCTCACTTTTAACAAGTTTGTATTTATGTATGGATATGATATTTCTGTTGCTTGAGCCTGGAGAGCTATAAATGGTCAAAGACAAGCATAAAGGCAACGAGTATAGGAGAGGAATTTGGGTTGTGGAAGGTTAATACATTGTGATTTATGGTTTCCTGTGTTTATCCAATGCTGTACACACCATTATACACAAATATTTGTATCTATCTGTTTACACAGGAAGAGGGTTTCCATTACTGCATGAAGCAACATGCGAGGGGTGTTTTTTTTGTCTCAGTGTAAAGGCTCCTGGGATATATATTTGCTGAACCTTATGTAATGTACTGAGAAAAAAGGATAGGTGGTAAAGATGGCATGAGAATTACTTTATGTTCTTACCAGGCACTGCAAAATATCGAAATTCCAATCTTCAGAGTACAATTGTTGTGCCATAAATGCGAATCAGGTTTTTAAAGTAGAGTTGAGCCCAATATAACCCACTATCCATGCTGCTTAAACAGCACTACCACAGTTATAGTGAGAAGTGTTGGTCATGTTTAAGCATCATTGAGTCTGTGCACTGACCCTCAGTCTGGATAGGAGACACAATGTGGGTAGCAGATGAAAAGTAATGCACTTCACTCTCAGACACAGGGAGCATAGTGGATAAAATCTACCTCATTAGGGTATATTCGCAGGGAGACGGGTATCAGGACCTTCCTTACAAATATTCTCTTTCAATACTGCTTCAGTGGCTCAGTGAGAAGTTTTCTCTTCCATGTTAATGGAATCTTGTTGTTTCTGGCATACTCATGTTTACTTTATTAGCATTAAAATTTGCATGCATTACTGGTTATGGTATGTTATTGGATTTGTAGAGCACGGCTTATCACTCATGAGGGTATCCAAGTGCTAGGCAGGTGAAAACTGAGTCTAGAAGTGGTTGGAGGAGGTACTAAAGTGCTGCTCGAAGAGCTAGATCTTCAGCTTCTTCCAGAATTCCAGCAGCGACATGGAGCTCCTGATTTGGAGGGGGAGGTTGTTCCAAGACTTTGACATGAGGTGGGAGAAGAATCGGCCACCAACTCTGCTGCTCCCTATGTGGGGCACATGGGCGAGAGAAGCAGAGTGAAGGTGTCTGGTGGGTTTATGGTAGTGTACTGTGCAGAGCCTTGACTGCATGTGTGATGAGCTTGAACTGGCAACGTTTCTGGACGTGAATCCAGTGCTGTTGACTTAGTTGGGGGTTGTGGGTGCATCGAGGGAGGTCCAGGATGAGTCTGGTGGTTGAATTCTGGATGGTCTGGAGTGTTTGGAGGAGGTGGGATGGTATTCGTGCATAGAGTGTGTTGTCGTATTCCAGTCTGCTTTTAATGAGGGCCTGTGTGATAGTGCACATCGAGTCCTGGTGGTGTCACTTGAAAATCTTGCATAGCATGCGCAGCATGAAGAAGCAAGAGAATGTGACAGCGTTGACTTGTGAAATCATGGTAAGTTTGCTGTCGAGGAGGATTCAGCAAGGGGTCATTTGTGTAGATCCTTCAAGGTTTTCCTATAAAAAGTTGAAATAAAACATATTGAAATTGAGTTGAAAAAAACAGCCATCTGTGTCTAAATTTTCATCTGTAACTTTTTCTAACTATGGCAGATTTTTTAAAGTAATATACCAATACATTTGCTGGATCCTTATGGAAGGGGTGATATATAGGGCTTGTAGATTCAAAAAGAACCCGAGGTACCCAGAGCCAATAACTGAGCTGAACCTTGCGATGATTTACAACAATTAATTTGGTAAAATATAAAGAGTGAAAAATAAGTATCAAGGAAACCTATGTATTTCCAAAATGGGCACAAGATATGGAGTTCAGAAGCATTGTTTATTTGCACATCTCAGAATTTGTGGGTACCCATACTAGCATGTGAATTAGAGGGCATCTCTAAAAATGCTTTCTTTCTTATACACTGTCTCACATTTAGATGGCGCAAATGCAGAGAAAGACAATTGATAATAACACTTGTTCTACAATTCTGTGTTTCCCTAAGTCTCCCGATAAAAATGGTACCTCATTTGTGTGGATAGGCTTAGTGCCCGTGACAGGAAACAGCCCAAAACGTAATGTAAACATATCACATTTTTCCACTGAAAACTGATCCTATTTTTTGCGATGTGCCTAGCTGTGGATTTTGTGCCCTAGCTCAGACGGCACCTAGGGAAACTTAGCAAACCTGTACATTTTTAAAAACTAGACACCTTGGGAAATTCAGGATGGGGTGACTTGTGTGGCTCTCACCTGGTTCTGTTACCCAGAATCCCTTAAAAACCTCAAAATGTGTCTAGAAAACATATTTTCCTCACAATTCTATGATGGAAAGTTCAGGAATCTGAGTGGAGCCACAAACTTCCTTCCACCCAGCATTGCCTCAAGTCTTCTGGAAATAAATACCTTACGTATGTGGGTAGGCCTAGTGCCCGCAACAGGAAGCAGCTCAAAACGCACCATGGGCACATCACATTTTACCACTGAAAACTGACATTTTTTTTGCAATGCGCCTAGCTGTGGATTTTGGGTCCTAGCTGAGCCGGCACCTAGAGACACCTAGAAAACCTGCACATTTTTTAAAACTACACACCTAGGGGAATCCAGGCGGGGTGACTTGTGTGGCTCTCACTATGTTCTATTACCCAAAATCCCTTGCAAACCTCAAACTTTGACAAAAAAAACACATTTACCTCACATTTCTGAGATGGAAAGTTCTGTAATCTGAGGGGAGTCACAAATTTCCTTCCACCCAGCATTTCCTCAAGTCTTCTGAAAATAAATACCTTACTTATGTGGGTAGGCCTAGTGCCCGCAACAGGAAACGGCTCAAAACGCAACGTGGACACATAACATTTTTCCACTGAAAACGGACTCTTTTTTTGCACTATGCCTAGCTGTTTTTTTGGGCCCTAGCTTTGCCAGCACCTAGGGAAACCTGGAAAACCTGTACATTTTTTAAAACTAGACACCAAGGGGAATCCAGGATGGGGGGACTTGTGTAACTCTCACCAGCTTCTGTTACCCAAAATCTCTTGAAACCTCAAATTTGTCTAAAAAGACACATTTTCCTCACATTTCTGTGATGGAAAGTTCTGGAATCTGAGGGGAACTGCGAACTTCCTTTCACCCAGCAGTCCCCAAGTCTTCTAATAAAAATGGTACCTCAGTTGTGTGGGTAGGTCTAGTACCCGCGACAACAAACGGCCCAAAACACAACGTGGATACATCACATTCTTTCACTGAAAACTGACCCTATTTTTGCAATGTGCCTAGTTGTTGGTTTTGGGCCCTAGCTCATCCGGCACATAGGGAAACCTAGCAAACCTGTACATGTTTGAAAACTAGATACCTAGGGGAATCCAGGATGGGGTGACTTGGGGGCTTTCACCAGGTTCTGTTACCCAGAGTCCGTGCAAACCTGAAACTTTTACTACAAAAACACATTTTCCTTACATTTCTCTGATGGAAAGTTTTGGAATCTGAGGGGAGCCACAAAATTCCTTCCACCCAGCATTCCACCAAGTCTCCTAATAAAAATGGTACCTCACTTGTGTGGGTAGGCTGAGTGCTCACGACAGGAAACGGCCGAAAACGGAATGTTCACACATCACATTTTTCCTCTGATTTCTGACCCTTTTTTTGCAATGTGCCTTGCTGTGGATTTTGGGCCGTAGCTCAGCAGGCACCTAGGGAAACCTAGCAAACCTGAACATGTTAAAAAAACTAGACACTTGGGGGAATCCACCCAGCATACCCCCCAAGTCTTCTGATAAAAATGGTACCTCATTTGTGTAGGTAGGCCTAGAGCTCGCAACAAGGTACGGCCCAAAATGTATTGTGGAGACATCAAAATTATGTATGACGAAGCAACGTGGTTTTGCAAGGGGGGAATCTGTGTTTTTGGTCCCAGGCTCCGGAGCCCTCTAGGGAAACTTACCAAAACCAGACATTTTTGAAAACTAGACACCCAGGGTTGTCAAGGGAGGTTGGCTTGCATGGATCCACCAATGTTTTCTCACCCAGAATCCCCTGCAGATCTCAAATGTAGCTAGAAAACTCACATTTGCCTCACATTTCTGTGTTGGAAAGCTGTGGGATCACTAGGCCGGCACAAATTTTCTACCACTAGCATTCTGATAGGTCTCCGGATAAAAATACTATCTCACTTGTGTGGGTGGGCCAAGTGCTCGCAACAAGGAAGGGCCCAAAACATATTGTGTAGACATCAAAAATATCACAAAATGACCTGCTATTTCAAGGAGGGCACCTGCGTTTTTGGTCCCAGGCTCGGCAGCCATCTAGGGAAAGCTACAATACCCAGACATTACTGAAAACAAAGCACCTGGGATTTCCAGGGAGTTGTGGCTTGCGTGGATCCCCAACGTTTACCCCCCAAGGGGAGCAGAAACGACAAAAATATGTGCCCAAAAAAAAGGTGCTTATGGGGCTGCTCCCTGACATGCCCATAAACATACCCTGGTGCTGGTGGGCTTCATGCCCCTTTGGGGGGGGGACAGATCAGGGGTAATGAACCCCATCTGCTCCCAGTGAGGCTGAAAGACTGTGTCCGTTTTTTTGAGAGGGAGTAGGGGCATTGACATGCCCATTCTGGGCAGCCTCCAACGCTAAACTAACAAAAAATAGTCCTTGGTGCCTAGTGGCCTCTCTGTGGTGCAGATCAGGGGCTTTTGCCCCCATCTGTCCTCCAGGGGGGCAGAAAGACTGTGCCCATTTTTTTGGGGTACTGGCATTGTCATGCCAATTCTGGGCAGCCCCGACCCCCCACACTAAGAAAAAATAGTCCCTGGTGCTAGTGGGCTTTCTGCCCTCCTGGGGGGGGCAGATTGGGGGTTATTGCCCCCATCTGCCCCCAGGGGGAGCAGAAAGACTGTACCCATTTTTGTGGGGCATTGGCATACCGATTCTGGGCAGCCCCCACCCCTACACTAAGTAAACAAATCCCTATGTTTAGTGGGCTTTCTGCCCCCCTGGGGGTCGGTCAGAGCTATTCCCCATCTGCCCCCCCAGGGGGGACAGAATGACCGTGTCCATATGCTTTTGTGGGGGTGGGGGCAATAGCATGCCCATTCTGTGTAAAGGAAGCAGTGTTTCTCAAATCATACAACAAAGAATGTAATAATACAAGCTATACTGTTGTTATGAAGCTCATTGTACATATACTTTAGTCCTGTGAAATGTTTGAGTGGTGATATTGGTGTTTATAAAGTAAAAAACTGGTGTGTGTTAGCAAAGGTGCCTCAAGAGGAATGTGTTAATTTATCAACTTTTATGAAATAAGGTTTGACGGCATGTTATAATTTATTTGTGAAAATAGTGCACTCGGTGAGGGTGTGGAATTTTTCAGGAGAAAGGAATAACAAGTTACTTGCGCATTAAATATAAATATGTGATTGAAGGTGAAAAGCGTAAAAATGTTTACAAAATATACTGATGTATCACTGTTATCAATTATTGACCACTATGTAACTTTTATCTTTTTGGTTATTTATTCTGTTTTTAGGAGGAAAATAAAAACTTGTCTCCGAGAAATAATTATCTGCTTACATAAGCAGTAAAGAGCCTTGTTAAGAGAAGCAGGATTATTGTATTGTTAAGCTGTAACTACATCTTTAGGCACAGTGTATTCAGGTTGGAAGGATGTGGAGTTGCCTGAACAGTTGAGTACTTCAGCTTATGGCAGGCTGGGTGTCAATAAAGTCTCAGCAAAGCAGCATATATATATATACAGTTCACAAAACCTAGCTCGTCCAGAGATAGCTCTGGACGAGCTGAGCTTTGTGAACTGTAAATATAGATATGCTGCTTTACTGAGACTTTATTGCCAACTAGCCTGCTGTAACAGCACAAATCTAAAGACTCTTTGGCAGGCTAAGGTGGCTAAAAGGCTAAAAAGGAAGTGCTAAATCAAAATCCAGTAGGAAAATGAAGTGAAAAGGGCAGGGCAGTGCGTATTTAGGAGATGATTATGAGCGTCAGAATTTTTTTTATGTATTTTAAAGTTGTTTTTTTCTTTCATGTTATAGTTGTTTATATTGTTTGTTAATGTAGTTGTAGTTTTGTATTTTTTTTATATTTTTTGCTGTAATAAATACGTTTAAAGTTACTTTGGATTAGTTTCCTTAATACTTATTATATATTTCAAGTTTGTTATAGCATTCAAAAATTCAGTAAAACTGGCAGTACCATGTTGAGGGTCTGTGAATATGCTACTGCATGAATATGTATGTGAATGGCACTATGCTCATCTTTTATCCAATAGAGAGTTGGCAATAGGGGAGCCAATTATTTTGCAATGCAGGTATGGTTAGTTGTCATGCAACAGTGAGGTGTTGCATGCTGTAGTATAGGAAACTGTAATGCAAGAGAGGGATCTTCGTACAGAGCTAAATGCATGTTCATACTTTACTACGCACTGCTATCAGCTGCTGAGCACACCCTATTATGTATGGGTGTTGTCAGTGGGAGGTGTTTGAAACACAGGTAAGTACATTTCCACAATGAAATATGGACACAAGTTATCCAGGACACAGTTCTGAACAGCGAGGATACTCCATTTTATACTCTACTATGGCTATTCATCATCATGAAGAAAGGTATGTGCAGAGAAAACAGTTTCCACCCACAGCCTACTTTGCACATGTTAATCTGGAGAGATGTCTCACCTAAGAGGGCAGTGTGTTTTCATACCATGGTCTCTATAGATGTTATGAAAGACATACTTTTGAGCATAAAGATAATTTCAACTCCATACTTTAGTCATACTTCTGTCATACTGGGAAGAAGTGTGACCACAAAGGTAAGGCACTTTTCACACCCTAATGTGCACAAGCATTATCCAAGAAACACATCTCAGGAGAGAGGCCAGTCTCTCCACACACTATACAACAGATAGTTATCGTACAAGACCCTTGTGTCAGGAAACAAGGCAATTTCTCCCCACAGTCTACTATGCATACCTGTCAGCATGAGATGAGGTATGAGTAGAGAGTTACATTTCTCTCAAACCCTACTAAAGATGCCTCTTACCCTGGTAAAATGTGTTAGCAGAGAGAGGAGTCCCTTTCTAGACAACACTGCATATCACTGTTGTTCTAAGGAGAGGTGTGAGGAGAGAGGCCATCGGTTCACTCCACTGTACTGAACATCCAAGTTGTCCTGGAGATAGGTATTAGTGCAGAAGACAATGTTTCCCTACAAACTAATGTATATATCTGTGAAGCTGAGGAGAGCTGTGAGTGGACAGGGAAATCAATTCTCATATACTAATACATATAGTATTATCCCTGGGTAGAGGTCTCAGTGGGGAGGCTAGGACTTGTTATAATCACTGTGGAATAGTGAGGTCTTACATGTGAGGTGAGTACCTTCCCCATCCTACTATGCATACTTCTGAGCCTCAGATGAAGTGTGATTGGAGAGACAGTGTCTCTTTACACCCTACTCTACACACTAGTTATCTTCATGCAAGGTCTCAGTGAAGAGGCTAGTCTCTCCCCATAGTCTAGTAGTAGGAATTGTAAGAGGTATGCATTGCAATGAAGGAAAATGTAAGTTATTCCGCTAAAGTATTTTAACGATCTTGCAAGAGTCTTGCAGGATCGTATAAAAGAGGGAGTAGCAAAAATCTGGTGCATATAAATTATATCTATTACAACAGGATATTTTCAATGAAAATGCAAATTGCAAATTCCATTATAAAAGTACGCTCTCACAAGAGGCCTGCGAGAGTCATCCATGCTATGTATAAGAGCTTCATGGCTCTAGCGAGTGTCTTGCGAGAGTCATCAAGAAGGAAAGAAAAGTTAAACAGTACAAAGAATGCAAGGTGTTGAGGGTGCATAGCCCTTAAATGTCGCCACAACGCAGTGGTACTCATGCTATATTGCCAGTTCCGGCTCCCCCTACTGAACTCCTTTTTGCATATTTTACAAATCACACATTTCTCAGATACTTTTTTCCCGCCTGGCCTTATTTCAATAAATTCCCAAACCAAGAACTCCTTGGGTGGCTGAGGTGGCTGAGTTGCAGGTACAGCAGTAGGGTTCTCATCTGAATCTGAGGATGACATTCTGGTGACAGAAAATCAGCAATGTGGCAGAGCTAGCCAAAAAGATATAACCACAGGACAACCCAATAGTTAAATGAAGCAACAAGGAAGGAATGCTTATTTGCTAAATAAAGACATCCATATGAATGAATCACAATCTTCCTTGAGATGTCCATCCTCTTCCGGGCATCTTGTGGGTGTCTTGAGAGAGGCCTGCAAGATCGTAAAAACAGAGAACTTTCTTAATATCTCAAATGTAACAATTCATCAACTGTTTTTCAACTTTAAGCAACACTTCTCATGTCTTACTTTCTTCAAAACAACAAAAATCCCCTGTTATGAAATTAATTCCAAACATATGATCTTGAGAGCAGCTCCTGAGAGCCAGACAGAAAGTACAGCCCCATCATAGTCCATACAGGGAACAGTGTGTTCAACTCCTGCGATCACCTCTCGAAGAGACGTAACTTTCTAGACGGACTAATTAATACAATATACATACTGTACTGACTTTATTATTAAGGATTAGCATTCAATAATAACTGACCACATATGAAAGATCTCTGTACAATAGATTAGAATGAAATTTATAACTTTACGATCTCGTGACTCTCCCACAAGCCACCCCCGAGTCTCCCGCAAGAGTGATCACGCATCTTAAAAATGGATGTACATAGTGAAAACACATAGTTTACAGTAAAGGAAAAACTGATCGGTGTCTTTTTGAAATATAAATATGAAATTTATGTAAAGATACAGACAAAGACTATGAAAACTATGCTGGGAATATGTCTGTATATGTGAGTTACAAAAGCTAAGAAGTTGAATCGTCTCAGCGCAAACATTGTTGGAGTCATTAGTTTCTATGTATTTTTTAAATATATATATATTTTTTTAAACCCTTTAAATGCACTAAACAAACGAAAGGTTAAAGTAACGTTATAGTTAGGTGTAAAAAAAATATGTGCTTTCGATTTAAAACAGAACCATAGAAATTCACTGAAAAAAACAAGGGTTAAAGTAGCGTTAAAGTTAGATGAATTCCTCAGCGACAACGTGAATGCTTTGAACTAAAAAAAAAACACAGACATTCACCAGTTATAGTTAGCAGCACTAACTATTACCTGCGTCCCTGCCATGCACTTAGGACCTCACATATGACACGTTCTATGACATCATTTATGACATCACTGATGACATCTCAAATGACATCATTGATGACATCATCCAATGAGTATGTATGTTTGTTTTATAGTTTACATAGTGGTGAGTAGCGACCATAGATGTTATATATATATATAACCCATGGTAATAATCAGAAACATTTTAAATACCATCTTTTGGATCCAGTTCCGAGTTTAAGACGAGGTGGCAACAGAGAGGCCTCCCTAAGAAAATTGGAAACAAGATATATCCTTGAATTAGATACAAAGACACCAGGAGGTCTCAATGCTAGTGAGGATCTGTTTACTTGTCTCTAACGGAAATATATGCACGAGTGGGTAAACAACTCTGATCGGCAGACCACTTTAGCTGCCTATTTCTCCTTTTATTATACCATCTTAGACCTATCCCAATAGTCTATTTTACCATCAATGAGATCCTGAAGTTTTAGATATGGTTTTAATACAGCCTATCCCCAATAAGATTTACAAACAAATTGAAATAACTACATAGGTAAGATGGGGAAATCTAATGATAATTAAGGACATTTAAGTCTGGTAGTTAACCATCAATTGCTGCTAATAGCCTGCTGTTATTTTTTTGCACTTTAAGAAATCAAATATGATTCATTTTTAATGTACAAAGGCACTTTATCTTTGGCACTTTAGTCACTTTAAACAGACTATAAAAGGAACATACGTCAGTACTAGGCCCACATGGGCTATATTACATGCTAACCATTTGATAATTGGCATTGTCGGTTCTGATAGGGAGTTGCTATTAACAAATCCAGACTTGTATAAGGATAGCAATAATGATCAACAGTTGGGACAACCAAACTAAGATTTGTAAGTACTTGTGAACCTGACGTAGGTACATAAGAATAAAGCATTTAGGCTTATATTAACAGTTTTGTATTGGTTTTCCCCATAGATTTTATCAACCGATTTAACTGTTGTTATTTATGTCATGAATTCAATATGTACTTCGTACAATCTTACAAATTCAAAAACTTACGGAACGTGGTTGCTGCTTATCAGGTTGCAAATTTAGATAGCCTAATGCTTTCTTAACCAATGTCTGTGTTATGGCCTGAAGATGTTGGTAGTCTGTTTACAATGTTTATTGCATGTTTGAAGTACTTGTCACTTTAAATATTGGGTCTCATAATGCAGTGTTGTCATGTGATCAAGGCCTGTCCAGGCCAAAACACGTCATGGCGGATTGTTGGCAATAACATTTTAGCACCAGTTCTACAGGGTCTGTGTCCGTCCTTTCCAAATCGCAGGGAACAAAACGAGCGGAGTTTCTTGCATATATATATATATATATATATATATATATATATATATATATATATATATATATATATCCTGTAAACTCGTCTCTGACTTCCAATCATAGAAAAGACGAAGCAAACCCAAAATTGCAGTGCTCTTTTCTTTATTGTATGCCCAGCACCGCCGCCATTACGCGTTTCGATCCTCGTGGGACCTTGATATATATTATCTACTGGCGGTCGCCAGTAGATAGTTATAGTTAGGACCTATTTTCCATAGGAAATCCGCAACATTCTATTCCCAATAACTTTGGCGCCGGTTGACGAATCTTCACAAAATTTTCAAAACTCGTGGGGCGCTCCGGTCCGCTCCTATCCTGAAAGTCTCGGAGTGATTCGTCAAGTGGGGGCCGAGAGAAAAGGGGGGTCCAAAAACGTGTTTTCCCCATGCAATTTTCCATAGGAACCTTTAGTCGCAGCTACAGCCCGAACTGCTGAACGGAATTACACCAAATTTGGCAAAAAGGTAGCCCTTGGTTCAGAGTCATGCCTTTTGGTTAAATGGTGTAAATCCGTTCAGTAGTTCCTGAGAAAATCAAAAGTAAAATCACATATATATCTATGGCCGCGGAGGGTCCGCGCACCCTGAGCGCACCCTCCCGATCACGAGCTGTATGCTAATTGGCTATCAACACTCCAAACCAGGAAGTGTTGGCAGCCATCTTGTTCCTCGGTAGAACCGAGGCACAAGAAACAAGTGCGCAAAACGCAAAAAGGGGGCAGGGTAGAAACACCCTGACCCCCTAGGCCTGCTTAGGGGGTCCCACAAGGACCCCCAGGGCCAAACATTTTTTTATTTTATTTTAAAAATCGGCGGGATGCGCGAATCCCGGCCGTGAAAAAAAAACGAAGCGCGGGCTCCCGCGCTTCGTTGTTATTTGGCCCCCGGGTGGGCCAAGTCCCAGGGCATGCGGGTGTTTATGAAAACATTTGATGGGGGGGCCTCTAAGGCCACCCCAAGCCCCGGGGACCACCACCCCCCGGGGATTTCAATAAAAAATAGTGCAGGAGGGCACTCGGCCCTCCCGCAGCCCCGGGGACCGCCACCCCCCAGGGCTTCTTTTTTTTAAAAGAAAAATTACCTGTGTGGGGGGCTCGAGCCCCCCCACATGCCCCAGGGCCGCCACCTCCATGGGGCACTAAGAATTTGAATGTGGGGGTCTGTTTCGGACCCCTGAGCCCCCGGGACCACCACCTCCCGGGGGCTGTGCATGTGAAGGGAGGGGGGCCGCGCAGCCCCCCTCCTGGAGCCTGTGATGGCCCTGGGGACCGCCACCCCCCAGGACCAGCTCCAGCAGTGTCCCGGGGTGCCCACCCCCGGGACACTGCTGTTTGCTATGGCAGGGCGGGAGCCTCGCGGCTCCCGCCTTGCCATAGCAAACTGCTTTGGTTTTTGGAAGAGAGAGCAGGAAACCTGCTCTCTCTTCCAAAAACCAAAGACGATTGCTTTTCCACACGGGGAGCTGCATCCTAGCAGCTCCCCGTGTGGAAAAGCAATGCCGGCTCCTGAGGGACGCGGGGAGCCGGCGGGACCGTGGGGGGATTGGGGACCCCCCCACGGTCCCCAACGGAGAGGGCCAGCCCCAGGGGATGGGGTCCCCGGGGCTACAAGTGGCCCGGGAGGGGGGCCACGCGGCCCCTTCCCCAAAATTGTTATAAAAAAAACAAAGGCCAGCCCCGGGGGATGGGGTCCCCGGGGCCATAAGTGGCCTGATGAGGGGGGCAACGCAGCCCCCCTCCAAAACATTAAATAAAAAAAAAGGCCATGCCCCAGGGGATGGGGTCCCCGGGGCCGATTAAGGCCTCGGGAGGGGGGCCACTCGGCACCCTTCCAAATTCTTTTTTTTTTTTTAAATATTAGGGGGCAGGCCCTGGGGGATGGGGTCCCCAGGGCCAATAAATTAGAAAAAGAAGGGGGGCCACACAGCCACCCTTCTTAAAAAAAAAAAAAAGACTGGCATTGCGCCGGAGGCCACGCCCCCTCCTTGGTAGCACTCTGCAAACGCGCCCCCTGGCGCATTTGCAGAGGGGGAATGAATTCCCCTTGAATACTGGGGGTCCCTGGGGGCCAACTAGCCCACCAGGAACCTCCAGTATGTGCCAGGGGGCTGAGTTGCAGAGAGGTGTTCTGAGGCCATGCCCCTTTTTACACCTCTCTGCAAAGCAGCTCTGTGGCGCTTAATGGAGGTAGCTGGTGGGCTAGTTGCACCCCAGGGACCCTCAGGATTGAAGGGGAGTTAATCCCCCAACTTAAAATGCGCCACGGGGCGCATTTGCACAGTGGTGAAGGGAGGGGGCGGGGCCTGAGGTGACATGTGTGCAAACACGCCCTGTGGTGCGTTTTAAGTTGGGGTATTAACTCCCCTTGAATCCTGGGGGTCCCTGGGGTGCAACTAGCCCACCAGCTACCTCCATTAAGCGCCACAGAGCTGCGTTGCAGAGAGGTGTAAAAAGGGGCGTGGCCTCTGACCACCTCTCTGCAACGCAGGCCTGTGGCGCTTACTAGAAGTACCTGGTGGGCTAGTTGGGCCCCAGGGAACCTCAGGATTCAAGGTGACATAATACCCCAACTTAAATCGCGCCACAGGGCGCGTTTGCACAGTGGTGAAGGGAGGGGGCGGGGCCTCAGGTGACATGTGTGCAAACACACCCTGTGGTACGTTTTAAGTTGGGGAATTAATTCCCCTTGAATCCTGAGGGACCCTGGGGGCCAACTAGCCCACCAGGTACCTCCAGTGTGCACCACAGGGTTGCGTTGCAGAGAGGTGGTCCAGGCCATGCCCCTTTTTACACCTCTGTGCAACGCAGCTCTGTGGCGCTTACTGGAGGTACCTGGTGGGCTAGTTGGACCCCAGGGACCCTTAGGATTCAAGGGGACTTTATCCCCCAACTTAAAATGGCCAGAGGGCGTTTTTGCACACATGTAACCTCAGGCCCCCCCTCCCTACACCAGTGTGCAAACGTGCCCCATGGCGCGTTTTAAGAGGAAGTTTTAATCCCCCTGCCCTATTATGTACTAGGGCCTTACAGATGAGGTCATGCTAATCACAGGGGTACCCCAACCCATAGTGTTCCTTAGTGTATGTAGGTGTTTTCACTGTATTCTAAGTGTCTTTTAGCATAGCACTGGCTCTAGGCCTGGTTAGTCAGAGTCAGTTACCACCAGTACCCGTCTGAAAAAGATGTGGGCACAGGATGATTTTGCAACAAGGCCTCTTTCTGCTCCTCTGTTGGTTCTTCCTGCACATGTCTTGCTTCTTCCTGGATTTTTCTTCGTGTTTGTGGACTTCTGTTTCTTTTGACATTTCTTTTGCTTCTTTCTGTGCGTTTTTTCTTCTTTTTTCACATGTCCTACTTCTGTAGGCATAGTTACAAACTAACATTTGAAAAACCTTTGAAATTCACTGAAAAAACCATAGGTTTCAGGCACGTTATAGTTAGAAATTAGCATTTAAAAAACCTTTGAAATTCACTGAAAAAACCATAGGTTTCAGGCACATTATAGTTAGAAATTAGCATTTAAAAAACCTTACAAATTCACTGAAAAAACCATAGGTTTTAGGGACAGTTATAGTTAGTTGGACATTGCACTCGTACAAAACCCGTGAAATTCCCCCGTTATAGTTAGTTCAGCTAACTATAACTCGCGCCCCCGCAATGCACTGCTGATGACGTCACATATTACATCACTCATGACATGGTCAGTGACATCACTGATGACATCACTGATGACATCACTGATGATAACATCCATGTGATAATTTGATGCATCTTCTCACACCCTAATATAACCTTTGATACACCCACTCTAAATTACAGACTGCTATTCTCAAAACCATAGACACTCCAACACCAATAACTACATACCCACTCACTGATTCTTAGGTCTACACACACATCCACTCACTCACCCGTACAGTCACTCATACTTACGGTCACTCAGTACGGGACTATCATATGCACTCATACACCTATATAGACACTCACACACCGCCACTCATCCATAGAGGTACTCACACACCTAGTCAGTCATGCAAATAATTAATCACACTGCCATTTACTCACCTATACAGTTATACACACACCAGCTCACTTACTCATACAAATACTAGCACATTCTTACGCTCTTATACAATCACTGATACAAGTACACACTCATCCATACAGCCACTCTCACAATCACACACTCTCACTTATAGCCATTTATATACTCCAACACACATATATACTGCCTTTCACATATGTAGTTATTCACACATGTACCACTGAGATATACATTCACTCACTAACACACCCATAAACACACTCACCCACCCATACAGTCCATCACAGATGCACTCTTGAAACCATGCACCCAGTGAATCACCCACTCACACATCTATGCACAGAGTCATACACATCCCACCCACACAAACACTCAGGCACCCATACAGATACTCAGACAACCAATCAATAACTCATATAGACACTTATGTAGTTATTCACAAACCCATACAGTCACTTACACACCAACAGACAGACGGATACAGAGATTCACACAGTTTAGTCACTAACCCATGCATTCAGTAAGATACGTTTAATCACTCACTTATAGAGTCAGTCACGCACCTACTAAATCATCCATTCAGACACTTATACACCCACTCATTCTTCAATACGCCTTTCCCTATATATATTAAACATATTTAAACTTTACAGAAACACACAGTCACTGGATGATCTCATCAGTGATGTCATTTGAGATGTCATCAGTGATGTCATCAGTGATGTCACTGACCATGTCATGAGTGATGTAATATGTGACGTCATCAGCAGTGCATTGCGGGGGCTCGAGTTATAGTTAGCTGAACTAACTATAACGGGGGAATTTCACGGGTTTTGTACGAGTGCAATGTCTAACTAACTATAACTGTCCCTAAAACCTATGGTTTTTTCAGTGAATATATATATATATATATATATATATATATATATATTACGTCGCCAGTAGGTAGTTATAGTTAAGACCTAGTTTCCATTAGAAAAGCATTTTTTGATTTGCCAATATCTTTGGCGGCGTTTGACGAATCTTCGCAGAATTTTCAAAACTAATGGGCGCTCCGGTCAGCTCCTGTCTTGAAAGTTTCGGGGTGAATCGTCAAGCGGGGGCCGAGGAAAAAGGGGGGTCCCAAAACACGTTTTCTCCATGTTAATTTACATAGGAAACTTTTGTCGCGGCTACAGCCCGAACTGCTGAACGAAATTACACCAAAATTGGCAGAGAAGGTAGCTCTTGGTCCAGAGTGCACTCTTTGCTTTAAATGGTGTAAATCCGTTCAGTAGTTCTTGAGAAATAAAAAAAAAAACATATCGATAGCTGGTGGCCGAGGAGGATTCGCAATTCTCCCGAGCACGTGCTTCATTTTGATTGGCTGTCAACACTCCAAACCAAGAAGTGTTGGCAGCCATCTTGTGACTCGATAAAACCGAGTCACAAGAAAACAGTAAAAAAGAAGATAAAAAACAAGAAAAGGGGCAGGGTAGAAACACCCTGACGCCCTAGGCCTGCTCAGGGGGTCCCACAGGGACCCCCAGGCCCAAAAAAGAATTTTTTAAAAAGAAATAGGCAGAATACACTCTTGGTGAGCGAACCCCACCGAAAAATAAAAAAAAATTAACCGCGGGCTCCCCGCTTTGTTTTAATCAGCCCCCGGGTGGGCCAGGTCCCGGGGGCAATCAGAAAATATAGTGCGGGGGACTGAAACCTCCCCGGGGATTTTTATTTAAATTAAAGGCGTGGGGGCTCCTGCCCCCCCACACTACCCTGGGGACTGCCACCTCCCCAGGGCATTGCTATTATGTGTGGGAGGGCCTCGCGGGCCCCCCAAGCCCCGGGAACCGCCACCTCCTGGGGGCTTCAAAATTTAAAAAATAAGGGTGGGGGGCTCCTGCCCCCCCACACTGCCCTGGGGATCACCACCTCCCCAGGGCATTTATACATTAAGTTTGGGGGTCTGTTGTGGAACCCCGGCCCCGGTGACCACAACCTCCCCGGGGCTTTGCACATGAAAGGAGGGGGGCAGCACGGCTCCCGCCCTGTCATTGCAAACTATGCTTTGCTAATGGAAACGTGAGCAGAGAACCTGCTCTCGCATCCATGAAGCGAAGCAGATTTCTTTTGGACAAGGGGAGCTGCATGTCAGCTGCTCCCCTTGTCCAAAAGCAATGCCGGCTCCTGCAGTAGGCAGGGAGCCGGCTGGGACCACGGGGGCATTGGGGCTCCCCCGCAGTCCCCAACGTGTGGCCAGGCCCCGGGAGAAAGGGTCCCCAGGGCCAAAAGTGGCCCAGGGAAGGGGAGCCACGCGACCCCCTCCCTAAATAAAAGAATTACAATTTTAAAAAAAGAACAAGGCAAAGCCCCGGGGGATGGGGTCCCCGGGGCCAATAATGGCCTCAGGAGGGGGGGCCGCAGAGTCCCCCTTCTTAAAAATCATTTTAAAAAAAATTAAATATGTGGCCATGGCCTGGGGGATGGGGTCCCCGGGGCCAAAATCGGCCATGGGTGGGGGGCTGCGCTGCCCCCTTCCTGTTTAAAAAAATAAATAAATGCTCAGGCCCTGGGGGATGGGGTCCCCAGGGCCCAAAAATAATAAAGGGAAGGGGGACCACACAGCCCCCCTTCCAAAAAGCAAATTAAAAAAAGCTGGCATCTCGCCAGAGGCCCCGCCTCCTCCCTGCACCACTGTGCAAACGTGCCTCCTGGCGCGTTCTGGATTGGAGGATTAAGCCCCCTTGAAAACTAAGCGTCCTTAGGGGCCAACTAGCCCGCCAGGTACCTCCAGTAAGTCCCACACAGTGGGATTGCTGAGAGCTGGTCCGATGCCACGCCCCTTTTTACACCACTCTGCAAACGCACCTCTTGGCGCACTGCTGGTGGGGCGATGAGGTCCCTTTGTGTCCTGAGGACATCAGGACTAAAGTGGACTTCATCCCCCAAGCAGCAGTGCGCCAGGAGCTGCGTTTGCAGAGTGCTGAAAAAAGGGGGCATGGCCTTGGACCACCTCTCAGCAATCCAGCTGTGTGGGCCTTACTAGAGATAACAGGAGGGCTAGTTGGCCCCCAGGGACCCTCAGGTGGTAAGGGGACTTCATCCCCCAACCAAGAGCGTGCCAGGAGGTGCGTTTGTAGAGTGGTAGAGAATTGGGGCACGGCCTCTGTCCACCTCTCAGCAATCCCACTGTGTGGGGCTTACTGGAGGTAACAGGTAGTCTAGTTGGCCCCTAAGGACCCCCAGCAGTGAAGGGGACTTCAATCCCCATCCAAGAGTGCGCCAGGGAGCATGTTTGCAGAGTGGTGGGCAAAGGGGGCGTGGCCTGCTATGAGAACTTAGCAATCCTGCTGTGTGGGACTTACTGGAGGTAATAGAAGGGGTAGTTGGCCCCCAAGAATGTTCTTGGGGGCCAACTACCCTTCCTGTTACCTCCATTAAGTCCCATACAGTGGGATTGCTAAGAAGTCTTCGGAGGCCACGCCCCCCTTTCTCCACCACTCTGAAAACGCGCCTCCTGGCACACTACTGGTGGGGGATGAAGTCCACTTTACTCCTGAGGGACTTTGGGGGCAAGAAGCCTTCCTGGTACCTCCTGTAAGTCCTACGCAGCGGAATTCCTGAGCGCTGGTCGGAGGTCCAGCACCCTTTCTCCCCCACTCTGCAAATGCGACTACTAGTTAAAAAAGCTTTGGAATGTAATAGTTCTCGCATTTGCGAAAGTTACGGCTATTGGCATTGTAAATGTAAAAGTTTTTTACTAATGTTTTTTGGAGTGGAGTGCATGTACGTTGTGTGTAGTGGAATTATGTGGTATGTTGTGCAGTGAAATTATGTGGATACAAAGTATGTGGAATTTAGTGTATAGGAATTATGTAGAGTGAGTTTATGTGTTATGGAGAGTAATTATGTGGTATGGTAGTCTGTGTTGTTGAGTGGTAACCTCAGGTTTAGTCTTCCTCATTTCCATAGAAGCGAAACTATAAACTCAATGAGACAAAAAAAGAAGGAACTACTGAGGAGCACTTCTGGACCTAGTCAGAGGTATGAGCAGAGCCACTGGAATTATGCGACTGTTTGGCTGCACCGACTTCTGCACAATGATACATTTTCCGCATGTGCCACATAATCCATCATCTGCTGCATAATCTGCAGATTTGAACAAAAAAAACCTTGTTTCTAGCTTAAACTGCTCAAACGCTACCAAAAATGCAGCGACAAGTGTTACAGCGTGGTGGAAGGCCCTTCGCAAACCTAGAATGGTCACCTATTACTTATTGCTAAATGTGGGTATTAAATTGGTACTAATGGTGTGCAAACCACTCTCGCTTCTTTCTGCGCCTCTTTTGCCTCTTTCTGCATTTCTGTTGCTTCTTTCTGCACCTTTCTTTTTTTTCTGAACTTCTTTTGCCTCTTTCTGCTCATTTCTTCCACTTTCTGCAACTCTCTTGCCTTCTTCTGCACCTTTGTTGCCTCTTTCTGCACCTCACGTGCTTCTTCCTGTATCCCTCTTGCCTCTTTCTGCACCTTTCTTCCCTCTTTCTGTACCTCTCTTGCCTCTTTCTGCACCCCTGTTTCCTCTTTCTGCACCTCTCCTGCCTGTTTCTGCACCTCTCTTGCCTCTTTCTACACTTCTCTTGCCTCTTTCAGCACCTCTGTTGCTTCTTTCTGCACCCCTCTTGCCTCTTTGTGCATCCCTCGTCCCTCTTTCTGCACCTCTCTAGCCTCAGTCTGCCTACCTGTTCCCTCTTTCTGCACCCCTTTTGCCTCTTTCTGCAACTCTGTTGCCTCTTTCTGCAGTTCTCTTGCCTCCTTCTGCACCTCACTTGGCTCTTTCTGCAACTCTCTTGCCTCTACCTGCAGTTCTCTTGCCTCCTTCTGCACCTCTCTTGCCTATTTGTACACTTCCCTTGCCTGTTTCTGTACCTCTCTTGCCTCTTTCTGCACCTCTCTTGCCTCTTTCTGCACCTCACTTTCTTCTTTCTGCACCCCTCTTGCCTCTTTCTGCACCCCTCTTCCCTCTTTGTACAACTCTCTTGCCTCTTTCTATAACTCTCTTCCCTCTTTCTGCACCACTCATGCCTCTTTCTGTACCTCTGTTGCTTCTTTCTACACTTCTCTTGCCTCTTTCTGCACCCTTCGTGCCTCTTTCAGCACCGCCGTTGCTTCTTTCTGCAGTTCTCTTCCTTCTTTCTGCACTCCTCCTGCCTCTTTCTGTACCCCACTTGCCTCTTTGTGCACCCCTTTCTGCACCCCTCTTGCCTCTTTTTGTACCTCTTTTGGTTCTTTCTGCACTGCTTTTGGTTCTTTCTGCACCTCTTTTGCAAAAGTCTGCATCCCTCTTGCCTATTTCTGCACCCCTCTTCCCTCTTTGTCCACCTCTCTTGCTTCTTTCTGTACTTCCTTTGCTTCTTTCTGCACTGCTCTTGCTTCTTTCTGCACCTCTCGCAAATTTCTATATCCCTCTTGCCTCTTTCTGCACCCCTGTTCCCTCTTTCTGCACCTTTCTTGCCTGCTTCTGCACTTGTCTTGCCTCTTTCTGCACCTCTGTTGCTTCTTTCTGCACTTCTCTTGCTTCTTTCTGCACCCCTCTTGCCTCTTTCTGTATCCCTCTTGCCTCTTTCTGCACCTCTCCTTCCTCATTATGCACCTCTCTTGCCTTTTTCTGCAGTTCTCTTGCCTCTTTCTGCACCTCTTTTGCTTCGTTCTGCACTTCACTTGCCTCTTTCTGCACCCCTCTTGCCTCTTTCTGTACCTCTGTTGGTTCTCTCTGCACTGCTCTTGCTTCTTTCTGCACCTCTGTTCCAAATTTCTGCATCCCTCTTGCCTCTTTCTGCACCCCTCTTCCCTCTTTGTACAACTCTCGTGCCTCTTTCTATAACTCTCTTCCCTCTTTCTGCACCACTCATGCCTCTTTCTGTACCTCTGTTGCTTCTTTCTACACTTCTCTTGCCTCTTTCTGCACCCTTCGTGCCTCTTTCAGCACCTCTGTTGCTTCTTTCTGCAGTTCTCTTCCTTCTTTCTGCACTCCTCCTGCCTCTTTCTGTACCCCACTTGCCTCTTTGTGTACCCCTTTCTGCACCCCTCTTGCCTCTTTTTGTACCTCTTTTGGTTCTTTCTGCACTGCTCTTGGTTCTTTCTGCACCTCTTTTGCAAAAGTCTGCATCCCTCTTGCCTATTTCTGCACCCCTCTTCCCTCTTTGTCCACCTCTCTTGCTTCTTTCTGCACTTCCCTTGCTTCTTTCTGCACTGCTCTTGCTTCTTTCTGCACCTCTCTTGCAAATTTCTATATCCCTCTTGCCTCTTTCTGCACCCCTGTTCCCTCTTTCTGCACCTTTCTTGCCTGCTTCTGCACTTGTCTTGACTCTTTCTGCACCTCTGTTGCTTCTTTCTGCACTTCTCTTGCTTCTTTTTGCACCCCTCTTGCCTCTTTCTGTATCCCTCTTGCATCTTTCTGCACCTCTCCTTCCTCATTATGCACCTCTCTTGCCTTTTTCTGCAGTTCTCTTGCCTCTTTCTGCACCTCTTTTGCTTCGTTCTGTACTTCACTTGCCTCTTTCTGCACCCCTCTTGCCTCTTTCTGCACCTCTGTTGGTTCTTTCTGCACTGCTCTTGCTTCTTTCTGCACCTCTATTCCAAATTTCTGCATCCCTCTTGCCTCTTTCTGCACCCCTGGTCCCTCTTTCTGCACCTCTTTTGCCTGTTTCTACAACTCTCTTGCTTCTTTCTGAACTTCTCTCGCCTCTTTCTGTACTCAAATGGGAAGTGCAAGCTGTCAAGTTTAAAGGTCTGCGTGCTCTCGTGACTGAGGTATATGTCTACTTGTATATGTATTCTTACATGTGTTATGCATCTGAAGATTGTAGCTTAAAAAGCGGGTAACTTCTCCTATGGGTGGTCAAATCTTCTCAGTTTTGCTCTGTCATTCGGATGCACAGGCAGACATGTCTTATGAATATATGTGTTATAGAGCCCCTCAAGGATACTACTGAATACCCATGTGCCCTGTTTTGTGAGCACCAAGAAATGCATTCACCATTTTCTACACAAATTTACAGAGTATGCTGTTTGAAACACAGGTATTCAAGTGTTTGTATGTTTATTTACATTTAACATGTCACTAGGTAAAAGCATAGACATGCATGCATACCTTCACAAACTTGGTCAGACTTACAACAGTGATATGCTTAGGATTGCTGTTTTATATTTGGTAGGCCTAACACTCTGTGCAGTCGATTAATAGGGAACCTTCAAGAGAAAAGTGAGGTTTAAGACATCTTCGGAGAAGGATTAGTGATTAGGGTACTTTGTATGAGTCTTTTGTAAGGTACAGTCAAGTCAAGAATAACTTTATTCGATTCAATAAAATTGACCATAAAAGTATAACATTCATACATACATATAAAATCGATAAAATTTACATGTCCACCATATAACATTTGACTCAAAAGCTCTAAAAAGTCTTCTTGTTCAAAAAGTTAAAATCAAATTGCTAAAAAGGACAAACAGCCATTTCATTTCCAATTCATATCTTTTTCTTATTAAAAATGCAGATCTGATAAAATGTAATACTGCAGAGCAAATAACTTCAGAGGACAATGAACACAGGAGGTTGAAACCTTCCAGGAAGTTGCGAGGGCGGGCTTTTCTTAAAAGAGGGGTAAGGAACCGTGACCTTGGCTCATTGTACAGTGCGCAGAAGAGAGTAAAGTGCAGAGTGCTTTGGTGAGTTGAGCCATCACAGGGGCAAGGAGTAAGATTATTGCACCAGCCGGCCTGTTTGGGGAAGGCCACCAAAAAGTGCAATGTGCAAAGCCGAAAACTAGTCAATAAAAATCTATAGTGCGAGTTCATGATAAAAGACAGATAAAATTGTTGATGGTGAGAAAGGTGTCGGTCTGTATGGGGGTGCACACCTGGATGCTGTTCCCGATTATCCAGCTCAGCAAAGTAGCCGTTTTTTATGATCGATTTCATATTTCTGTCAATACAACAAGGATTATCATAGTAGTGACCTAGGCCTATTTCGTTAAATTTACCTTTCACGTATCTAAGCCAGGAATGGCCTTGGCATTATCCAAGGCCATGCAATCCTTGAGAATCGTCCTTGTGAGTTTTAAGTCTTCCGACTGCCAGACTTTAGCCCACAGAATCAAAGGGGCAATATGAATCAGATCTTCAATGAAACCCATCCCTACCTCAGAATGGCAGAATACTGTGGGAGCACATTTTGGGAGCATCAACAGTCTTTTTATGAACTTATTTTCTAGTGTTTGTAACTGGTTGCCTTTGTGAACTCCCCATACTCACGCCCCGTAGGTAGCAATAGACAAGCATTTTGCTTTGTATAGGGTGATCATTTCTGCTACGGGTTTATGGCCTAACTTACGTGCGAAACGGAAAAGGCCTTCTACAACACGGTTGGTGTTCATCACCCTGGACGTAATAAGGGGGTCTCAGTTCAATTGATTATTAAAAACATTCCCCAGATAGTTAAAATTAGAAACCTTTTCAATTTGCTTGCCCTTTAGAATGAATTTCCTTGATTTGGTGTGGCGTGGACCGCAAACCATAATATAAGATTTTGTGAAATTAACTTTTAGGTCCAAGTCTAACATAAAATCAGTAAAGGTATTCAGGGACTTTTGCAAACTATTTGCGGTTAAAGCCATTAAAACCGTGTCGTCCGCATATGACAACAATGGTATCGGGTTGCCGCCAATTTTCGGGAAGTCTAAGTTCTGTTCTCTGAGGGCTGTTTCCAGACCATTAGTGTACACGAGGAAGAGAAAGGGTGCCAATATGCACCCTTGTCGTACTCCCTCTGTGGAAACGATGGGACCTGTCCTCTCACCTCCTGGGCCAAAACGTATGGCTACCGAGGTGAATGCATGCAGCCTACAGAGGAGGGTAACTAGGGGCTCCTCGAAACCCATTTCTCCCATCATTAACCACAATTTTCCCCTGTTAACTGTATCAAATGCGCAGGACAAGTCCATGAAGGCAAGGTGGATTGACCCCTTCCCCGCCTTCATGTACTTGCCCATAATCAGAGTCAGATTGAGGCACTGTTCATTTGTCCCCATGCCCCTTCTGAATCCATATTGGGTTTGGGACATGAGCCCAGATGAATCTGCCCATGTCTCAAGACGCGCCAGGATGACCCTTCCCATCACCTTCACTGTGGCATCAATCAAGGAGATGGGCCTGTAACAGGCCGGGTCATCCTTATTACCCTTTTTATACACAGGTACCACTATTGCCTCCTTCCATGAAGTAGGAATGGGGCCACATATGGCCGCTCTGAAAACATTTGTCAAGAGGAGTGCCCAAAGTTGAATGTTACTTTTAAATAAATCGAGGGGTACCCCATCCGGCCCTGCGGCTTTGAGTTGTATGCCTTTTTTAAGGGCATCCGCGACCTCGCTCACTGCTATGGAGGAGCTCAAATTATGTGCAGTGGCTTGATTAAATGTAACGTTGAGGCTTATGTCCTGACTAGTGATACCCTTTGGGTTAAAAATGTTTGTAAAGTGCAATTCCCACTCTTTCTCAGGTATTAATGAAACCATTCCCCCTATGCCCTCTGAGAATAAAGGGCGGTTTATAACCTCCCAAAAACTCCTAGAGTCTTTGAGAGCGCTCGCTTTCTCTAAGTCTGTCCAGGCTTGCTTTCTCAATTCTTGCTTCCGCTGTGCCTTGCACTCTTGAATAGGGTATTGTCCCTGGGGGTTATATGTAGAGCCTTTTTTAAGTCCTTCTGGGCCCTTGAACATTGTACATTGAATCATTTAGTCCCCCTAGGATCCCTAGCTGCTGTTGCTTTTGTCAGGTTTCGGGAAGCGTCCCTGCAGATTCCTTCAAATCCCCGTATGACCGTTTCCGGGGGGGAATCGTGATCTGAACATTTCAATAAGGAGCTCAAATTAGCTTTGACAATGCTCTCCTCAAATTGCGAGGGGTTTATCTTATTCCATTTCATTCGCATCCCATGGTTACAGTTATACTGGAGGGAGCGGCCATCACCTTTCACCTCCTGAACAGTTACATGTAAGGAGGCGATAAGGGGGTTGTGGTCGCTGGCATTGTTGGGCTCCACTTCGAAATTATCCACCAGAAAGGCAAAGTTTCTAGATATAAGCATAAAATCAATGACACTATCACTCCCTCTGCCCATAAAGGTAGGATATTTAGCTGATGTGTTACTAGCTAAGGTATCCACGAAAATCAGATCGTTCACTATAATGATGTCCTTTAAGGCATCTCCCTGGGGGGTGTGTATAAAGTGCATTAGGGGTTGTCCTTCAGTGTCTATTAACCCACATACTCTATCTGTGCTGTGCCAACATATGGAACAATTAAAATCCCCCACCCAATAAATACACAAGGGCTGCCACTTCCCCGCGATCTTATCTATTTCCTCTTTAAGATTTATAATAATATCACACATATTTGAGTCAAAAACATTATAATACCAATTAATTAAAAGAGTCTTGACTTGAAACAAGTTAAAAATCAAAATCAATTGATACCACGGTGAGTCCAAGACGGGCTTTGCTTTAATTGACCCATATTTAAGGGAAATCAGTGTCGCTAGTCCACCTTTTGCTCTTCCTGCTGGGGATGCGATCGCATTTACATTCAGGGAACAAAAGCCATCTAGTTCAATATTCACCCTGGACCAAGTTTCCTGGGTACATATAATATCAAAACCAGTTATATAGGTCAACCATGTTTCATCTTCTAGTTTCGACCAAATGCCTGCGATGTTCCAGGAGAGGATTCGAAACGGGCAAGTTTTCAGTGGTCTTATGCCTGATTCCTCCCTGGACCTGTCACTCAAAGAATTCGAGTCATGACCCTGCATCCCTGAGTTATATGGGGTTAGTTGGCTAGTGATGTATCCACAGACTCCAACGCCTCAACGGTAGGAGGGGTATTGGGTGATTTGAATGCGTGGTGGTCCTGACAATTGGAGCCCACTTTATTTCCTTCTTTTCCGATCCCTAATGGAAGATTGTCTTTAGTTACCCCGCCTGCCCATGGGATCTTACTTAATTTATGTGGAGCCCGGGGTAGTCAGTCAATTTCTGACAAGCCTGACAGTACCTCAAAACGGTTTGGGTGAAGCCAATCTACGGACTGAGGAAGGTTATTTCTATTCTGGGGGCATGGGCGGGACATAAATCCCCCTTGGTAAGGAGGGTAAAAAAAGCCTAGCAGGCGAGCCTGTATGTACTCCAAGGGGGAATCTCTAAGGTGACATAGGGCAAGATCCAACCATCTTCCATCATTAAAATTCAGAACCACACAGTCTCCCTCTCTATCCTTTTGTGTGTTCCCTACCCAGCTTACCCGCCTTGCCATTATAATATGGTTTCGCCAGTTTTTCTGGAACTGTGTTTTACTGGGGCACCAATAGGCCGATTTGTTAATGAGGCTCTGACAGCTTTCACGGTGACCAGATGGTGCATGTGGGACCCCTGTCAGGACTAAGGTGTATGGGGTGCATTCTGGGGGGAGATTTAATATGATATTATCATCCTGTCTGGGTGGGTCAAAGCCCCTATTCAACCTTTTCTTGTTCTCTGTGTCCCCTCTAGGAATTCTTTCAACACTCAGGGGATTGGGTGCCTTTTGAATTCTATCCTTACTAATAACCCTCATCTCCACTCCACTTGCCTGGGTTTGTAACAATGTATCAGGCTCATTTCGCGTTTCCCTAGCCTGGTTTAAATCTGTAATGTTGCCCTCCGCTCCTCTGGCTACAGAGCCTTCTGCGGCTGTCCTCCCATTATCAGGAATTACAAGGGTGGCCTTTTCACCCCTCTCTGTCGGCCCGTTATCCATCGACCCTCGCCCATTAAGATCACTTGGACTCACTGTACTCCCTTGTGACGGCAACAATTGACCCATCAACTCCTCTATTCGAGCCAACCGGGAGAAAACGGGTACCAGGCAATCTGACACTATTTTACCAAAACGGGCTGACATCAAATACATGTCTGGCAATGTCTTTATCTTTGAAGGCCCTGCTCCCCCTCGTGGTTTTCCCCCTGAGGGAGGGGGATTTTGCTTTGATCTCTTGGTTCTAAGCATATTGCTCATCGACCTGTTATCTGACTCTGTTGCAGGCAGGTCGGTGCGCTTCCTTTTCCCCCCCACCACATTTTGATCCTCCACAGCTGTTGGTATTACGGATCCCTTGTCTTTTAGTTCTCCATTCGTGGGACCCTGATTCACAGTGCTGCGGGAGGCTGAGAGGACAATTGGAGCGAGAACTTGATCTACTTGTGCAGTATGAGGGGATAGTGTGATTGCTTGACTAGTGTCCTTTGTAGTTGTAGGGGGGTCAGACTGGTCGGGGCACATGTTCAATGCTGGGAGGGGAGATGATAGGCCCAGTGAGAGCCTGCGTTCGGCCAGTTCGATTTCTTTATTTAGGGCCCCTACGGCTTTCTGCAGGTAGCCGTCAAGTGTGTTATCTGGACACTTGGTCGTGGGCAAGGGCATGGTTTTCTTTCTCCCCATCGCCCTTTAGTTCTCAATATATGTAATGCAACAATCGGCAGGCATAAAAGTTGAAGATTGTCCTCCCACCGGTCCAACCCCCTTCCTTACTCCTTACTTCAGCTTTAGGTGGTGCCTCCAATGGTGGAACCAGAGATGTGTCCCAGCCCAGCCTCCTCCAGGCGCTGACGGGCTCAGACGGGCCCGCCCGCGCGCGTCCTGCGCTGTGGGGGAGCTGCAGCAATTTTATCGCGCCCCCCGGCGCGTTTGCAGCGTCGATGGCGCTAGGGCTGCTGGGAGTTGTGGTTCGGGCCGTTCCCCTCATGGCCAGGAAGGATACTCTTCAGCCGTTCCCCTCACGGCAGCAGTGGAGGCTGCTTGGCGTAGTCCCAGTGAGTTTGGCGCCTGTTTAGGCCTGTTTCTGTATCTCTGTTGGTTCTTTCTGCACATATCTTGCTTCTTTCCGCACCTTTCTTCCTCTTTCTGGACTTCTGTTGCCTCTTTCTGCATTTCTTTTGCTTCTTTCTGCACCTTTCTTCCTCTTTCTGCACATCTCTTGCCTCTTTCTGCACCTCTGTTGCTTCTTTCTGCACTTCTCTTGCTTCTTTCTGCGGCTTCCTTCCTCTTTCTGCACATGTCCTACCTATGTAGGCATAGTTAGAAATTAGCATTTAAAAAACCTTAGAAATTCACTGAAAAAACCACAGGTTTCAGGGACGTTATAGTTAGGTATTAGCAATTAAAAAACCTTAGCAATTCACTGTAAAAACCACAGGTTTCAGGGACGTTATAGTTAGTTGGACATTTCAGTCGTATAAAACCAGAGAAATTCGGCCTTTATAGTTACTAGAGCTAACTATAACTCGCGCCCACGCAATGCACTGCTGATGACGTCACATATTACATCACTCATGACATGGTCAGTGATATCACTGATGACATCTCAAATAACATCACTGATGACATCATCCATGTGATCATCTGATGCACCTCCTCACACTCTAATATAACCTTTGATACACCCACTCTAAAATACAGACTACCAATATCGAAACCATAGACAGACCAATAGCAGTTAGTACATACCGGCTCAGTGATTCATATGTCTACACACACATCCACTCACTAACCCATACAGTCACTCATACACGCAGTCATTCATCAATACAGCCACTGATATAGCCACTCATACACCCATATAGACATTCACACACTGCCATTCACCCAAAGAGTTACTCAAACACCTCGTCAGTCACCCAAAGAATTAATTACACTGCCATTTACTCACCTATACAGTTATACACACACACCACCTCACTTATTCATACAGATAGTACCATATACGTACTCTCTTCAACAATTATTGACATAAGCACACACTTATCTATGCAGCCACTGTCACAATCACTCACTGTCACATTTACTCACTTATATACTCCAACAATCACATATACTGCCTTTCACATATGTAGTTACTTACACATATACCACTGAGACATCCATTCACTCACCAACACAGCTATACGTATACTCACTCACCCATAGAGTTCCTAACACATGCACTCATAAACCCATACACCCAGTGAATCACCCACTCACACATTCGTGCAGGGAGTCACACATCCCCCCACCCACCCACCCACACAGACACTCAGGCATCCATACAGGTACTCGGACAACCAATCATTAACCCATATAGACACTGATGTAGCTACTCACCAACCCATGCAGCCACTTACACACCAACTGACCGGCTGATACAGACATTCACACAGATTAATCATACACCCATGCATTCAATAAGACACGTTTAATCACTCACTTATACAGTCAGTCACACATCCACTAAATCATCCATTCAGACACTCATACACAAGTTTAGGTGGAAAGCGGCTGTAAAAGACTTTGTCCCTTTCTATCTCAGCGTGGATGGCACTGTCCTAATCCTACGCTTAAAGACTTTGATAGAAAAGCAGACATTTGAGGTGAGCAAACTTAGAGTGTCGCTGGTGTTGAGAGTGCTCTATACTGGAGCTGCTTTCCACCTAAACTTGAGAACTACCCAGAGTTCTCTCCTTCTTTTTTTGCATAATTTATGCATCACTCTATGCCTGAGAGGGAATTGTTTTGACTTATACTGGGTGCTCCCTTGTGTCTGGACAAAGCTGTACCTCTCTGAAGAGCTCTAATGAGAGCGAAACATGTGTCAGGGGTTGCTTTTATTAATTTCAGGTTGGCTTGGATGGTATTTACCAATCCAAAGCTGTAATACTGTGCCTGGAGTGGTAAAAGGCTTTGACCATTTTACAGCTCGGCAAGGATAGCACTGTGTTAATCCTATGCTTAAAAACTTTGCTGTAGAAATGGTAAAAGACTTTGTCCCTTTCTATCTCGGCATGGATGGCACTGTCCTAATCCTACGCTTAAAGACTTTGATAGAAAAGCAGACATTTGAGGTGAGCAAACTTAGAGTGTCGCTGGTGTTGAGAGTGCTCTATACTGGAGCTGCTGTCCACCTAAACTTGAGAACTACCCAGAGTTCTCTGCTTCTATATATATATATATATATATATATATATATATATATATATATATATATATATATATATTGTAAAACAAATTGCCCGAAAGCTCAAGGACGCACTCGACAATGGATGTAAACCTTCCGGTTTTATTCACTTGAAAATCCGCATTTGCATTCCAAGGTAAGTGTTTCTTTAGCCTGACGCGTTTTGAGGTCTCATCCTCTTCCTCGTAGGCAGTTTCTAAAATGCGGCACAAGAGTTCCAATTACAACATTGAATGCATACTTTATAGCCCCCAGTGGGCCATGCCAAACACGTTACATTTACATTTGCATTCTGGGACATGTGGTCCGAATTGGATAATTGTTACCCACAGTGGGCCCCGTGCCACATTCATGATTTTAAACATTGCATACAACCTTCAGTAGGCCCCCAGAATGTTCATGCAGATTAGTAATCTCAAATCCACAGTGCTGTTTCATCGGTTTTGGCATAGTTCTACCGCACAGCCTCTTACACAGTCAAAGATGGTGCAGTCCTTCACGGCAGGGCAGCCGTGTAATCAATTGTAAAACAAATTGCCCGAAAGCTCAAGGACGCACTCGACAATGGATGTAAACCTTCCGGTTTTATTCACTTGAAAATCCGCATTTGCACTCCAAGGTAAGTGTTTCTTTAGCCTGACGTGTTTCGAGGTCTCATCCTCTTCCTCATAGGCAGTTTTTAAAATGCGGCACAAGAGTTCCAATTACAACATTGAATGCATACTTTATAGCCCCCAGTGGGCCACGCCAAACATGTTACATTTACATTTGCATTCTGGGACATGTGGTCCGAATTGGATAATTGTTACCCACAGTGGGTCCCGTGCCCAGTAAAATGTACATCCAACCACACAAAATTGAAGAATGAAAATGCTCAATCAGAATGGTGGAAGTGCAGCAGTATCCTTTATTTGGGACACAAAGAAGATGCGTTTCAGCGCCCCGGCCTTGATCACATGGTAACCAGAGAATCCATAGTTTATAATAAAGTGCCAAAAATAAAGAAAAGACTCATATTAGAATATAACATCGGACACCATTTTGGAATGATGAAATTTCATACAGAGCTCATAGCAAATTAGAAAATAACACAATGTTGCATCACATACAGCAATAATGATTGTCAAATAACAATTCTCTTGTACGTCCACACATAAGTCATATCACCCCCCTAAATCAAAATGAGAGTCCATAAAAGACATATGTATTAAACAAAAGTGTAGGTACAAAGTTAATACAAGTCCTTGACAATGCTAAATTCTATGTATAAACAATGATGTCCTAATGGGCCTGTGTGGTTGAAAGAATGCCAACACAAACAAAGTAAATTTCATCATAAGAATGTCATATTGTAAAGGAAGGGGCCACCCCAAAAGTACCTGCATGGTGGGTTGCAACCTCTTGTAGAATTAATTGAAGAAATGTTAGAAAACATTACATATATTTCGTAATAAAGCCCAAGTGCGCAATGTCCAGTGCGGAATGATGAACAATGTAAGCTTGAAGAGAACATATAGATAGGGATTGCTTGGGTGCACTCCTGTCAGTATATCTACAACAACATAGGGATGATAATGAAAGGCTTTAATAGTTGATTCTCCAACAACATATTACAATCCTAGACCCTTGATAGTCAATGCATACAAAGTGAGAAAAAGAAAACAAATCTTGTGTGAAGTGCATCTTCACCACTCTGTGAAGGGAAGAAAAGGGTTGGTGATTCGTCAATGCCACGACCATCTCACTTGAAAGATAAGCCCTTCCTTTTCCTACGTAAATAAAAACACATGTACATGTCATAAAAAAACTCTCTGATCAGGAACCATGTAGCACATCATAAAATAACAGTGGATTCATCTTCTTCTAAATGTACCCTTAATTCCTCCTCTTTATTCCAACCATTTTTCCCCTGGTTTCTAAATCAATAATATATCTAGATTCTTTCTTTAGGAGGGTTAAGGTCCTGTTCTGCCCTCCTTCAGATATACGAACTTGCTCCAAAATGTAGTATGACAGTTGATTTCCACCACTATAGTGCATCTCTTGGAAGTGTCTGGCCATGGGGTATTAGGCATCCCTGTTGTCAATAGCTCTCATATGTTGTAGAACTCTCTTTTTGGCCAGGTGTATAGTACTCCCTATATACCTTTTCTTACATTGACATTTTAGAGCATAGATGACGAAATCAGAGCTGCCCATAAGAGATTGTCTTATCATCTTGGTGCCTTTACTATAGGGAAAACAGAGAATTATTTCATGATAGAGCTATTGTTGCAGTCTGTGCGCCTACCACAAGGATTGTACTCTTCTATACATGATATTATGTTTGCTATCCAGTATCTGTCCTATGATGGAATCACTGTCTAGGATTCTCCAATTTTTTAGCAGTATTTGACCAACCATTCGTGAGTCCCCACTGTATGTCGTGATCATCCTGCTTTTGGTGTCTTTCTCCTTCTCCTCATTATTCTAGCCTTGGAAGGGGATGGCATCTCTACTATTGGTACCGACCTTCTCAATAGCCTTCTCCAAAACCCATTGTGGGTATGCTCTCTCTCTGAACCTGCAGACTATAGTATTATGTTCCTGAAGTTACACCTCATCACTGCTGCAGTTTCTTCTTGCCCTAATTAGCACCCCTCATGGAATGCTCCCTTTTAAGGTCTCAGGGTGACTACTAAGGACATGAAGCAAGCTGTTGCCTGCTGTGGGTTTTCTGAAGAGGCTCATATGCAGCTTCCCATCTCTTGCCTCCACTAAGATGTCAAGGAGCTCAACCCTTTTCCTATCTGTGGGGCAATAAAGTCTAAATTGAGTTTATTGTTCCTCAATTTGTTTACAAAGGTGTGGGTGGTTTCATCAGTGCCATTAAAGATGATGAATAGATCATCTATACATCTAAGACACAATAGGGTATGTATCATATCCTCAGCAGTGTGAAGAGCAGTAGACATCTGTACCTCCCACCAGCCCATAAAAAGGTTGGCGTAGCTGTGGGCGAAACAGGTGCCCATAGGCATTTGCTTTGCGCAGGCGTTCCACGAAACTATTGAATAAAAAAATGTTATTGGACAAACCATAGTACAGCACCTCTATTAACATATCATTGTGAGCAAAAACCTGTATGCACCTTGCCCTGAGAAAATGCTTACAGGCTTACACACTTCCTGAATGATCTATGCAAGTATACAAAAAGCAAACACCCAGTGTCACCATAACTTAATCTTGCTCCCATTCTAAACTGTGTAAAATGATCCACATATTTTGATGTGTGCTCAAGAGCCCTACCTGTGGAGCAGACTATTGGTCTCCCTGGGGTGGTTCGTGGGAACCTTACATATCTTGGGGGGGCAAGTATAGGATAGGAAGGATAGGGTGGTTGATCTGTATGTGCTCAAACTGCTCCTGCTCAAGTAAACGTTTGTCCCTTCAGTTTTCCAACATGCTCCAGAAATTGACAATCGTACTACCATACTTCTCCCTCATGGTGATTTTATAGCATTCTGTATCACTCAATTGCCTTTGGGCCTCACTAACATACATTTTCCTGCTCAAAATCACAATAGTGCCCCCGTTGTCAGCGGGGTGAATAACAGTGTTCTGATCATGGGCTAGGGATTCAATGGATTTCTTTGTTCAAATGTAAGGTTTCATGATCTCCTGTGGCCCTGGCATCTTAGTCTCTTGAGTTCATTAATAGAAACATCATGGAATGTGTCTATAGTATCATGTGGCCTCTGGGTAAAGAAGGTGGAATAAGATTTAAAAACACTAGGAGAGTATTTATTTTAGGTGAGGCCTAGGTTGTCAATAAATGTCTCAATATTGGTGTCATTAATGTCCTCAGACCCCTCATTCTCCAACTCTTGGAGAGCAATAAGAATATCAACATTACCCTCTGTAAGGTTGGTATTGTCCATTGATCTGCTAGCTTTATAGCCTTCATTCTTGCATGTCTATCTCAAAGCATGGAATCTTTTCAATTTCAAAATCCTGACTAACTTGAATAAATCCACATGCATCTGTGTATAGTTAAATCTTTGCATGGGACAGAAAGACAGTCCAAAACAGAGTGCAGCACATTCTTCATCAGTGAGAGTTCTCTTGGGACAGGTTTAATATAGAGTTCCCCATTCTGTCCATACCTGTCATTGTTCCGGTTGTTGGCCTATCTTTTCCTTTCCCACTAGGGCGTGTGCCATTGTTGTTACTAGTGCTGTGGTAGGCACATTGTGCCTCTGCCTCTTCCTCTCCCTCTTCCTCCTCTGGCATACATTTTCCTTCTCTGTTTCCATCTTCTATCCCTTTTGATCCTTTTTGTCTGCCCCTGCCGCTTTATTGTATGATTTTCCTCCACCTTCTGAGAAGGTGGTATTCCTCTGAAAACTTCGGGCTTGGGTCTTCCTTCACACTCGGATCCTGCAATCTCACCTGCTGTGGATACAACAGATTCCACTTCTGTTTCCAAACCCTAGACTGAGATGGATACTCCTTCTCCTCTCTGTACATTGGACATGGTGTTTTTCTGTAGCAATTACTTTATTTCAGTCGTAAACAACCATAAAAGTAAATTCAATACAAACACATTAAAATCAAATAACATCATATTACATCAATTAAGAGAAGGTACAAATAAGCAAATATAAAACAATCGAATATTTTGCATATATTGAATCACAATTCCCCAGTCGTTATCAGGTTTGGAAGATAAAAAGTCAATCAGCTATGAAGTGGCTAGTGCGTATAGGCTGATGCACAAAGTATAAAGAAAAATCAGCATGTGCAAATCCAAGCATTAATAAAGTGGCTAGTGCAACTATTACAAAAGGTTCCCTAGTCCAGAACACATTTGACTTGGAACACAAATTCTTAAATCAAAGTAACAAATTCAGCAATTCAGGATAGCAGCAAAGATATTGATCTCGCAATTCAAAATTCATTCACACACTTGCCCTACTAATAAAAAAGGTCAAACACTTCTAAATTTAAAAAATAATAATAATAACATCATCCATGTAAAGATCTCAGTTCCTACATTAATGAACAGATTGCTGTGACAAATAGCCAAAACAACATGAGACTGCGGGCTACATGTATCAAAATTGTAAATTGCGAATACCTAATTGCGAATTTCTGAGAATCGCAATTAGGTAATCGCAATTTACAATGTATGAAACTCAAAGAGTTTCAGATAGCGATTCCTAGGGGGTCGCAAATCGCTCTACCTCATTAATATTAATGAGGTAGATTGCAATTTGCGACACCCTAGGAATCGCAAAAATCACAGGGATGGTGGCCGGCTGGTGTCAGCAGACCACTATGTCCGTGATTGCTATTAAATAAAGCAATCTTTTTTTTGTAAAGCAGCCTGTTTTCCTTAAAGGAAAACGAGATGCTTTACAAAAAATAAAATGAAAAGTTTTCTTTTCATTTTTTAAGACCAAGCAGTGGTCCGTGGGACCATTGCCTGCTCTTAAAAATGCTTTTACAAACATTCACAAAGGGGAAGGGGTCCCTCCCATTTACGAATGGTTTATCACCTACTTGAAGTAGGTGGTAATATACAAATGTTTTGCGACCGCATTCACGGTCATAAAACATTCATACATACTGTTAGAATTCGGTATTTGGAAGGGACGCCCTAAACATGCCCCTTCCAAATACTCATTTGCCAACCCATTTTGCGATTCGGTAACAGGTTACCAAATCGCAAATTAGGGTTTGATACATGGCAAGAGCAATTTTTGCGCTCGCAAACGGGCTGATTCTGAGAATCAGTCCATTTGCGAATGCAATAACTCTTGATACATGTGGCCCTTTATGTCATAAAGAAATCTATTGGGTAAAATGCCTACATCTAGGTGGGTATACCATGGAAGAAGTCAAATAATTCAAGAGTGACTATAGGTAACCACACCTCATAAATACAGAAGTCTATGGATAAAGAAGAAACTTTACCACATGCCTACACATAGCTAGATCTTAGGTACCAAGCCCACTTTAAAAATCGTGACAGGGCAAAGGCAATTGGTTCCAAAGTGTCAGATTTTAATAGACATAAGGCCTCCAAGTGCTGTCTCACACCCAGGTTGAGGCATATCAGGAGAATCGACTTTGAAATTGGCATTTTGTATCTGTGGCAAGAGAACAAAAAGTGTGCCTTGGTTTCCAAGGTGTTATGACAGAAGGGGCATCCCTCTGCTGTCTCCCCCATCTTTTTTCACTTAACTGAGAAGGCCTTGAGCGGTAATGTACCAAGTCTAAAATAAATATACAGAGTTTTGACCTCAAAAGGATTAATTCTGTCAAGAAATAGTTAGAATTGCGTGCTTCATTTGAGGGTTAGGAACTTGTCAATCAGACCATCAGACTTTGACCCACGCCATACTTCATGGAGCATGTGATCCCAATAGACGCCATTAATCCAGTTAACTGATTTTTCCCCATTTTACTGGGATCTTCACACACCTCCTCTATTTTTAACAGAATGCACAAGACTTTTACAGCTTTCAACCACGGTGTAGCATAGCACTTATCTAAAGGGATTAGGTCCTCGAGAGGGCAATATGATCAATCCCTTTTAAGTTCAGATCCCACCTCTGAGGTATTAGAGGTCTACTAACTGGAAGGAGAGATCACACAAATTAATTTTCTGATAGTTTCAGTGGGATGCGATCCCTACAGCCCCAAATTTCTGCCCTATACAATGGCCCTCCAAGGGCCACAGTCCTATATGCCTCAAGGGCTACGGAGACTGACCTACTAGATGCTGACTTAAATGTTTCACAATTGCTTCTGATCTATGCAAAGGAATAGAGTTACTTTTTGACAGCTGGAGATCCCAAGATAGCATGTCTGTGAGCTTTACCCCTAGGTATTCAAAGTTCCTTACTTGATCAACAGTAGGGGTGGGCGATAAACTCTGTGCCGCCATTGGAGATCGCAGAGTTTTGCCCACTCTGTGTTATGCTTGTAATGCGGAGTTCTGGCAAAACTCCCCCAACTGCCACGTATTGGACTTTTTCTTATATTTAGCTCACCAACATTAAGTTGGCAAGTGAGAATTTGTGTCCCCTAGCTTGATATTCATGTACTAGAATGCCATCGGTGAGATTTTCTCAATGTGGGCGGTCGCAGCAGGTCACGACGGTTCGCGTTGAGAAAGCTACTGCTGAAGTAGATAATCTACTCAAGCGGCAGAAAGAAGCAGTGCCCTCTGGCGCACCGTGTGGTGGTGTTCTCACTGATTTTATAGCGTGAAACAAGCTACTGGTGCTAAAAATCAGGGCGAGCAGCGTAACGTTCCAAATTCTGCATGCTCACTGACTGCACTCCTCTGAGTTGTTATGTAATTCCACGAAATTCCGCCCACTCTAATCAATAGTAGCTCCATCCACAGCCATTTTGTTCCTAAACATACGATGTGGGTTTTATGGCCATGAACTCAAACTTCCTGGCATTAATCTAGAAGCCCCTGGACTTGCTGAACTACACAAAATAATTAAACAGTTCCTGCAAACCCATAGGTGTCCATGACAATAACAAAGGGGCTGATTACAATGGTGGGCGGACTTATGTTCACCCGCCACCATATCGGAAACGGGACCGCCCGACATTCTGTCGGCGGTCACGTAAGAGGCATTAGAATGCGACCACCACCATGGCAATGCCTATATTTTGCATTGCTAGCCTGGCTGATGAAGGGTGATGCCCAGAAACCGGTCCCAGGATGCTTGTTTCCGGTCCAGGGAAGACCTGGCTTGGCAGTTCAGGCTGGACTGTTCTATCAAGGAACAGGGTCAAGACTGATTTGCATATGGCTGGGTCCAAACTGGGGTAGTGTGGTGAGCAAAAGAATGATGGATTAAACCCAGATCCTTGTGACTGAGGGTGAATGTTTGCATTGTCCAGCATTCCGTCCATCAATTGTTTCTTTTGCATATGTCACCCTAAGTGGGAAGGGTATGCCCAGACGTGGGTCCCGTGCTCACTACACCACTGGATTCAAGCTAGCCTGTCTGATGAAGGGTGATGCCCAGAAACCGGTCCCAGGATGCTTGTTACTGGTCCAGGGAAGACCTGGCTTGGCAGTTCAGGCTGGACTGTTCCATCAAGGAACACGGTCAAGACTGATTTGCTTATGGCTGGGTCCAAACTGGGGTGGTATGGTGAGCAAAAGAATGATGGATTTAATCCAGATCCTTGTGACTGGGGGTGAATGTTTGCATTGTCCAGCATTCCGTCCATCAATTGTTTCTTTTGCATATGTCGCCCTAAGTGGGGAAGGGTATGCTCAGATGTGGGTCCCATGCTCATTACACTACTGGATTCAAGCTAGCCTGGCTGATGAAGAGTGATGCCCAGAAACCCGTCCCAGGATGTTTGTTTCTGGTCCAGGGAAGACCTGGCTTGGCAGTTCAGGCTGGACTGCTCCATCAAGGAACAGGGTCAAGACTGATTTGCATATGGCTGGGTCCAAACTGGGGTGGTGTGGTGAGCAAAAGAATGATGGATTAATCCCAGGTCCTTGTGACTGGGGGTGAATGTTTGCATTGTCCAGCATTTCATCCATCAACTGTTTCTTTTGCATATGTCGCCCTAAGTGGGAAGGGTATGCCCAGACGTGGGTCCGGTGCTCCCTACACCTCTGGATTCAAGCTAGCCTGGCTGATGAAGGGTGATGCCCAGAAACCGGTCCCAGGATGCTTGCTTCCGGTCCAGGGAAGACCTGGCTTGGCAGTTCAGGCTGGACTGTTCCATCAAGGAACACGGTCAAGACTGATTTGCTTATGGCTGGGTCCAAACTGGGGTGGTGTGGTGAGCAAAAGAATGATGGATTAAACCCAGATCCTTGTGACTGGGGGTGAATGTTTGCATTGTCCAGCATTCCGTCCATCAATTGTTTCTTTTCCATAGTTGCACTACTCCATTCATGTGCAGAGAGAACAGTGTAGGGTCCAAGACACACCCTTGTCTCACCCCCACTTTATAAGGATCCTGGTAGTCAGCTCCCCTTGGGTGTTCCAGCTGACCTGTGCATAAGTACCTGAATGTAGTCTAACTGTGACATGAAGGATATCTTGTGGCATTCTATATTGGCCCAGTACCTCCCATAAAGTTTCTCTCGGTACCAAGTCAAATGCAGACCTCATATCCATGAAAGCTACACATAGAGGATCTTTATATATTAAATATACTTTCAACAAATGGTTATGAAGTGAAACACCTGATCGATAGTACCTGTCTTCTAGCTAAAATCTGCATGAAAATTGAACAAGATCTGATGTTCGGCCATCCAATCATGCAACCAGAAGAAGACTTGCCTGCAAAATATCTTCTGTGCCTAATCACCCCATAATCTGCAGGATTATTTTGCCCCCTTCTTATGGATTGGAATAATAATGGTTCTGAATAAAACAAGTCCCCATGTCTGCTATGAAAGCCGGAAGCTTTTTAATTTTTCGTATATAAAAGGGCAAGTTCAGTTTCCTTAAGATTAAAGGCAAGTGAAGGTGTACCTAACCAAGGTGAATGAGCCAGAAGAGGGGCCTGACCGTCATCAGTATTAGAGTGTAAGACTGATCTAACCATGTCCCTGACATCGAGAAGAGCAGAAAAATGTACAACCCCTTGCTCTGCTGGGACAAATACATCTTGTGTGATTATTCCAGAGCTGCTGCTAGTGGCAATAATACTCCAAAAAGCTCTAGAGTCTTTTTTTGCAATAAATCAGTTAGATCAGCTCACTGGTCTTCCCATTTCATTTTAGAGCTGATTCAGCACCCTTTTTTATTGCCTCAATCAAGCCCCCCCAGGCCACTCTACAATCTTTGCAACATACAACAATGTCTCAACTAGAAGTCATTTAAAAGGACCAAGAAAACAATAGTGTGAATCACTGCGGGGGGGACAAAAGGAAGGGAGACCACAATAGGTAGAAATAGGGGTCAAAGGGTTATTATTTGTAAGTAGTTATAACAGCACTACAGTACACTTTAATCTACAATGACCATTAACACACAAAGTGAGCACTGGACGTGCTAGTGATAGTGAACGACGCAGTGACACAGGGGTGAGAATAACAGCATGAACGGCGGCAGAAATAGTTACAATAATGTGGTCAAAAATTGAGGATATTATGTACAATGTTGATATATGGGATTCAAGACAAATAAATTGACCACAACAGCGCCAACGTATTTAGCTGGGTAGTCGACGGCGTTTCAACCTGTTTGATTTCAGGTCATCATCAGGACAATGGTCATTACTTTGAGGTAGTGCTGCATAGAGGGGGGGAAGGAGGGGAAGAGAGAGGATAGGATAAGTAACTGAGTAGCCCAAGAGAGAAGAAAAATAATAATTACAGGGAGAGCACGGTCCAAGTGGTAGGTATTTACCGCCGATGGACGTGGGATGGGTCAGCCGTGCCGGTCTGTTGAGTCAAGGATCTCAATGGGGGAGCAACATCGGGCAATCGTGGTTTCACTGGGTAGGGAAGGGTACATGTAAGAATATGGCAAAAGGGGGGGGCAGAGGAATGGAGAGAGAAGTAATTGGAGAATTACCTGAACATGATAGGTATACTTCTTGAGGGTGTTGGAGATCTGTAAGGCAGGAAGGAGTGAGTTAAGGAAAAGAAGAGAAGTTGGAGCTAATGTGAGGGGCCAGGTCAAGGCCATGACTTACTTGAAGGTTTGATGGAAGCAGGAAGTAAATCCAAGAGAAGAGCCTGCCTCTATTGCGGGGCTGCACGAGGAGCGAAACCTCCTTGCTTCTACATGAGACGATTAAAGCGTCTGAGGGATTGGCGGGAGAGGAAGACAGGCCTTAAGTATCTGCCTTGCCGGTCTTGTGACGTGAGTCACGTGAAGAGAAGAACTAGACCGGGAGCTGTTGGCGCTTAATGAGGTACCCCGGGGGGACCTGGGAGTGCCCAAACCTGAGCAATTAGAGAAAGAAAGGCACCGAGGGTGAGGGGTTCGAGACCCACGCGGGGGACCTTAGACCCGAATAACATATTAAAAACAAGCATTCAGTTAATAAGACAGTGAATGAAAAATAGGGATTATAAATATCAGCAGAAGTCAGTAAATCGGTGAATCTTGATTGAAGAGCCCAAACATGACTGTTGGAAAAAATATATCACATCGGGGGAAGGGAAATTGAACACCAACCGGAAAACGGAATGCAATAGTAAAAACAAGTACTTGGTTAATAAATCAGAATTAATACACAAAAATTATAAATATAAGCGGAAAACGGTAAACATCCGATCCGTTTTCACTGACAAAGGTAATTATGAGCGACTGGGATACAAGCGGTTAGTGTCATTAACAGGAAGAGCATGCTCATATTATGTGTTGCACAAATTACTCATGACTGACAAGTGATTTCAATGATATTTGTATTGTAGCTACAACCAGCTATACATGTGATAATAGCGGGGAACCAATACATATGTGGATACAGTAAACAATTCCCACAAATGGCATTGTGTAAATAATTACAAAACATGCACATGTACATCAGAGCACAGAGTAAGGTTATGGGTAAGTGCTAGGTATATTATGTACAGGTATATCTAATGGTGTTATGTGAGTAATAAAGGAATACATTTCCATTAGAGTAGAGAGAAGTAGCCTGTACAAGTACACCTAGTGTGTCATCTGATGTAGACCATGTAACATGTAGGGCGAGGTATGGTGGTCAAAAAGGGGGCATGCACTGGATAGGTAAATGACATTTAAAGCAGTCAAGGGGTTGTGATGACGGTATTCCACTCATCCAGTGTATTTAACCCATTGGTAACAGAGTTGGAGCGGGCAATCCACCTACACTCACACTTGTTGAGCAAGAGTTGTAGGTTCCCACCCCTGGGTGGGAGTACCGGGCGGTCGATCACCTGCCAGGTCAAATCTGTTGCAGAATGATTTTTTTCTTTGTAATGTCCAACCAAGGGAGCAGTCTCAACATTGCATCTGATGCGGCTTTGATGTTGAAGGATCCGCTGTTTTACCATCTGCGTGGTTTGACCGATGTACAATAGGTTGCAGGGGCAACGTATGGCGTATATAACATTTGAGGTGCGGCAGTTGGAGAAATGTTTCAGTTGGTAAGTGTACCCCGCAACGACAAATTCCTTGGTATTGTGGGTGAGATTACATGCGGCGCATGTTTGGCATTTGTAATGTCCTATGATAGGTGGAAGACCCCACATTGAGGTCACGTTTTTTTTTTTTTTACTTTTGGGCCAGGTAATGGCATGGACCAGTTTATCAGCTAGGTTACTACCCCTTTTGTAGGAAAACAGGGGTGGTTCTTTGAAGGGCGCATGGGTGCATAATAGGGGCCAGTTTCTTTTAATAACCCTGCTGACCTGGTTGCTTGAAGGGCTATACGTGGATACAAATGGGATGCATAGGTTGGTCCATTTTGGTGAGGGGGAGAGAAGTACCTCTCTGTGACAGTACCATGCCCATTTAGCCGCACGAGAGACAATCCGTTTGGGGTAGCCTCTATTAATCAATTTTTCAGAGAGGATGGCAGCTTCTCTGAAATAGTCCTTACGCCATTTACAGTTTCTTCGGATACGGAGGAATTGGCCATAGGGTAAACTATCTCTCAGTCCTCTAGGGTGATAACTTGAGTACATTAGGAGAGTGTTCCGCTCTGTTGTTTTACGGTATAGGGTTGTGCCTATGGCACCTTCTTCTGCGTGAAGAGTGAGGTCGAGGAAGGGGAGGTAGTTGGTTCTTATGTTTCAGGTGAATTTTAAATGATTTTGGCAGTTGTTGAGCCAGGTTATAAAGGATGTAAGCTCATCACGTGTACCATTCCAGAGTAGGAGAATATCATCGATGTAACGACGCCAAAGATTGATATTGTTGAGGAATGGGTTTTGAATAGTTAAGAATTGGGTGGTTTCGAGGTGGTGGACATAGAGAATAGCGAAGTTAGGGGCGAAGCAGGCACCCATGGCTACACCCTTGATCTGTAGAAAAAAGGTATCTTTATAGAGGAGGTAGTTGTTGGTTAGTGCGATGTGTAATAAGTCAGTTATGAAGTCAGTGGGGATACGGACTGGTCTGGGTCGTGCATCTAGGAGTTGTGTTATGATGGTAAGGCCTTCAGAGTGAGGTATATTGGTATACAGTGATTCAATGTCTAGGCCTATCATGAGGTCATTGTTACGGTCAAATGGCCTGTCTTCAATGATGTTGATGAGATGTTTACTGTCCCTTACAAAAGTGTCAGTCAGTGGGACAAATTCCTTAAGAAAGGAGTCAATGTATTTACCCAGTGGTTCCAGGATGGAACCACAACCAGATACTATTGGACGTCCTGGGGGGTTGCTAGAGTCTTTGTGGATTTTTGGCAATACATAAATAACTGGGGTGCGGGGATGTGGGTTATTTAAGAAGGCGTGTTCTTTTTTGGAAATTATATTGGAGTGCAATGCTTGAGTGGTCACTGTTTGTATTTGCCTGCGAATGTCTGGGAGGGGGTCGGTGGGTAAAGGGCGGTAATGTCAGTTATTGTTGAGTTGGCATTGGACTTCGGTGTCATATTTATCCACATCCATGATCACTATGCCATCCACCTTGTCGGCAGGTTTGATGACTATGTGTTGATTATCGCGCAAATTGTCTAGGGCCTGCTTCTCCCTTAAAAGTATGTTATATGGGACAAACTCAGACTTAGACTGTAGTTCCTTGATTTCATGTAGGACTAATCTTTCGAAAGCCAGGATTTCAGGTGGCATTACGGATGCAGGGGGAAGGAAGGTGGAGGCTGGTTGAAATTGTTTTCCATAAGGTTTGTTAGAGTCAGGTTTGTGTGAGAAGAATTGTTTAAGGTGGATACGTCTGAAAAATAAGAGTAAGTCCTCTGTAATTTAAAGAAATTGCTGCGATCCGCTGGAAAAAAGGAAAGGCCTTTGCTGAGGATGGAGATTTCATCAGAGGACAGGCTGTGGTTGGACAGATTAAAGATTGGGATGGTGGAGGAGTTGGACAACCTTTGGTCAGTGAGGGTATTGATGGGATTCTGCGTGGAAGGCAGTTAATCCGTTGTTGGGTCAATCTGGAGTGGGCTGGACTGGTCGGCATTAGTCGTCATCAGGATGGATTGTCTATCATGTATGATGGTATCAATCTGCGGCAGTATGATATGGTCAGTATTAATCATTAGTTGTGTAAATTTAGTTTTACGTTTAACAGTGGTAGGAGACATCATTGGGGAACCCACTGATAGAATTTGCGGCGAGTTTGTCGCTCGCCCGCGTACTGATATTGGTAGTTGGGTCTTGTTTGTCCTCGACGGAGTCCGCGGTTTCCACCTAAAAAAACAGATGGTAGTAAGGGTTGTGGATGTGGTCTAATCTGTGGACGTTCTGTGCTTGGACCTTCCCCTGGGTCCGAGTATTCTATGGATGTATTAGAGGAGTCCGAGAAAGTGATTGCTTGATTGTTTCTGTACCTGCCCCAATTCCTATTTCTCGGTGGTTGATAAGGTGTGTTGAAGAATGCATCAAGGAGGTAGGGATAAGTAGTGTCCTTGTTGTAGTTTTTTTTATATCTTTCTGTATTTTGTTTATCTTCTTGTTCTGTTCAAAGGTGTGAAATGTTGCGATGGTACTATTTACTGTGTCCAGTAGGGCCTTAGCGTCAGCTATAGAGGAGTCTGACAGAATTAATTTCTCGAGTTCTGCAATTTCTTCCAGTTCCTTACGACTGTGTTCTATGGCTGTGTCTATGCCTAAAACCATCCAGTGTCTGGAGCAGGTAGTGGCAAGGTGGCTAAAACCAGTGCGGAATTTCGGATCTTGTGTAAAGATTGCTGGGTCGTTACGAATTTGGAGACCCAGAGGTATAGTATTGGATTTGAGATATTCCGTTAGCATGCGTGCGTGGTGATCTGTGCGGATTTGTTTTTTCTTAAGGTTCTCGAGTCTCTCTAGTAGAGCCCTTGAGGAGTTGGGGGCTGTAGCGAGAGGTGTGGACGTGTGTGAGAGTAATGAAGGGCCACTCAGAATCCGTTGGATATAGTCATCCGTATATGCAGGGGTCTCCCTAGAGGACATGATGTGTAGATCAGTTACACATTATGTAACCGTTTAATGTGTAAAGTATGAGAGGTACTCTCGCAACCTAGTGGTTGCTCAATAGCAAAGAAACAAATTACAGGAGTATAACCCGTTAACCCAGGTGAGACCGGGTAGAAGTTGCAACATACAACAATGTCTCAACTGGAAGTCATTTAAAAGGACCAAGAAAACAATAGTGGTGTTATAACTACTTACAAATAATAACCCTTTGACCCCTATTTCTACCTATTGTGGTCTCCCTTCCTTTTGTCCCCCCGCAGTGATTTACACTATTCAGCTCAGCTCTGAGTCATCCAGGAAGGGCCAGGCATACCTCAACTCCCCAGTGAAAGTCACTCCATGTGAAAACACATCCCCAGTACCTGTCACTCCAAAACCAGACAGTCAATCCACAAACAGGCAGAGGCACACAGAATGGTTAAACAAGAAAATGCCCACTTTCTAAAAGTTGAAATTATATGGGCAAACAGCGGTAATGCACTCTATTTCCTAATAGTAAACACAATATATCAATAAATCATGATTTCTCCAAGTTGGTGTGCGCCCTCTGAAGTGGTTCCACCCTACCACCTGTTCAACATTGAAAAAGCAAAACTAGGACACTAGTCTTAGACAGAGTGCGCACTACCTAGTAAACTCAAGATGAGTGTATTAACTCAATGTTAATCAAAGACCTTTGACATCAAACGAAAAATGAAATTGACAAGGTTATCCAATGTGCAAAAATTTGCAATATTCAACAGAAAAGATGATGATGGCTGTGTTCAACTGCGTATCTTCAAGTTGTTTAATACAAAGATGCCAACTTCAACAAACACTCTTGTTGATTCTTAAATCAAGTGATGCATTCAAACGTGGATATTCATCAATCCCAATGCATTTCGGGTATGCAATCACCCTTCGTCAGGGGAAATCTACGGAAAAACATTGATATAATCAGACAACATCATTGGCTAATGTAAACAGGGTACCATGAATTTGCCTAAACATCCGGAATGGTTACAGTGATTATGACTCCTAGATCAAGAGACTGTATGTGTGGTACTAGTTTCACAATTGATCTATAAGCGGCCACAACATGCCTGTATATCAGAAAAATAGCAATGAGAAAAACAGCATAGGTATAAAAGAACAGGAAGAGTCCGACACTGACATTCCCAATAGTGCTATTGAAAATATATAATAAGTGATGTGTGAATCACCAGTGAAAGAAATAGGTTTCCTGGAGTCATGATAAAGTTAAGAATACCTCCACTGCAATGCGAAACTGAACTCGAGTCGGGTCCACAGCCCGTGCCCATAGGCATCTGTGAGCTGTCCTCTGACTTGGAGCACCTGAAGTAAATGAAGAGACCTGCGCAGGACAAAAAAGGAAATGTGCAGCATGCATGAACGCCCTGAATAACACTAATGATATTAAAGAGTGGAGAACGGTGAAAGGTTTAGGCTTACCAGTGGATCATTTAATGTGAAGAATGCGGATGAACGATAGTCAACACAAGTAATGAAAAACTGTCCTCTTGTCCACTGGTCGTGATACTGAAAGGTCAGGAAAATACTAATGATTACCATGAGCACTGTGATAAAATAAAATAGACCCTCTAAGTACGTGTGTAACACCTGAAGCTTACCGAGCACAGAATGTGCCCACAAGACGCCAAGCCCTTTACGTGCTGATGTGAAAAACTGCTGCTTCTCCCAATTAATCTCGTCGAGAGCTAAAAGAAGGAAAACATGCTAAAAGCCTGTGCTTCATGAAATCGGTGTCCCGTACCCCTAGACAGAATTCAACTCACCGAATTGACGTGGATAAAATGTGCCAGCAAATTCCTCAAACCCAGATGAAATAGTAAAGGAGCCCCCACGCGGTGTATTTAAATGAGCAAAGTGTTTCCGACTTCTAACATCACTTGCAAAATATCAACGTGCACTCTCCAAACTTTGCAGGCCATAATGTAAAATACTTGCAGTACGCAGAAGACACCATATTGTTAAGCCACACACCATTAGGGCTTCAAAGATTGATAGAGACATTTATCCACTATGTCTTAGCTAATGGTCTACAAATGAATACTAAAAAGCCTAAAATTATGAGGATAGGATCAACTAAATCAGATAAGAAATTATGGAAAATCAATGGGCTATCGATTGAATCAGTAGAACAGTATAAATATTTAGGAATTACATTTGATGATAGAATGATTTTTAAACAACATTTTAATAACTTAAAGGCCAAAGCAACTTCACTTTCCTTTGCTTTTAGATTATTGCGAGTCAAGCTATTATGCCCGAGTCACAAGCATTTACTGAAGGTAATGAAGGCAAAGTTGATTCCCTCGCTTGCTTATGGGCCAATAATCTTTTGGGGTAAAATAGCAAACTCCTTGATAAATTACAAATAAAAGTTTTTAAATCAACTTTTAGGGTTCAGAGAAACGCTGGGCACACCAATGTCAGATTAGAGTTTGGCCTGATAAGCCAAACCCTGGTGAGACAGTCAGCATTTCTAAAATGTCTATTTTTCCTTTATCTATCAGACCCCGGCTCTGTTGCAAATCTGTGCTGGCAAGAAATAAAAAATAAAGAGTATGCTAGTGCTTGGAGATTATACTTAACGGAGAGTCTAAACACTTTTAAGTCCCCGCCTTTTGATCACCTGGATAGAAACAAAATTGTTTTAAAATAGACTTTAAATCAATCAACTAATTTTTTATCATTTTTATTGGATCAGGCGGTGATCGCAAAAAAAAAGCATGCTTGTTCGGTTATTAACTCGTACAATAAAACCAAGCCCCAATCCTATTTAACCTCCAATTTAAAACTGGTTTCAAGGGATAGATGTCTTATGTTAAGATTTGGCCACTATCCAACAAAGGATGGGACTCCAAGATGGGCACAAAATTGGCAATCACAAAACTGTAGATTATGTGGTTGTGTCAATGAAACGCTATTGCATATTTTATGTATCTGCCCCAGAATACGACAAGAGAGGCAAACACTATTAAAACCCATCTGTAAGGAAAGAGGAGTGAGAACGTGTCGCCAAGCAATTATATCATGCCTTTTAGGTCATATCACCATTCTAACAGTCCATTTTGTCAAGTTCATCCTTATAGATGAGAAACAACTGACCCAGGATGATGTTTTGAACGTGTTATAGGAATAGTAAATGGTTATGTTAGTAACCATGCCGATGTATCCGTATAGCTATTACACCGGTGTTCGATGGGTGTCAGCTAAGGGAAATCCTTACCGTTTGTCATCAGTAAAGCTCATCACGACTAGTTGTTAAAGCTGGCCGACCTACCCAAATTTAGATAAATAATTCTAAGCTTAACTCCTATTTCATTAATATTGTAAGAACAAAGGCATGTAGACATCTTAAATCTTTTAAAGACATCTATTCAAAGTTATCAAGGAGCACCCCTATGGATAGTTTCTGAAAACTGTTTTGAAACATAGGTTTCTTCGTACACGATCTTAATAAGACCCAGTTAAGCTTTGAGAAGAGGCATGGATGCACTTTATAGATTAAGTCTGCCCTAAATATAGCTTGTTCTAAGGGATTGCACAAAGGCACTTTAATTACTGGTCTGGGCATGGCAGCCAAGATTGACCGCATGGAAGGTTTTATTATTATATAGAGACGTTATGATTAATAAGGAAATGAAATGTTATAATTATATTATGAACAAAATATTACTTTTATGATGTTTTATACAATTTCAATGGTCCAGTACGGCATGTTATTTCTGAATTACCTCAATATTTGTAATATATCTGTTCAAAATGTTTGACGAATCTGTTTTAAGAAACTTGTTACTTTTATTTTCCATGATTGTAATGATTTTTATTAATTGGACAATAAAGATTTATATATAAAAATATCTCCTCTAATTTTCAGGGAAATATGTTCAGGCCAGGGGAAGGGCTCTTCACTTGGCCTTTATGGACCTCTCTAGTGCCTTTGACATGGTTGATAGGCGCAAATTATGGTCGATGATGCAATGTGCAGGGATTGACCCTGCCCTAGTTGATTTTGTAGCACTTTTGCAGTTATACTAAAGTGCAAGTTTGCTATAACTTAAATGGAGACTGTACTACGCCATTTTATTCCACCAAGGGTGTGAGACAAGGTTGCATAATGGCACCTTTTTTATTTCTTTTTTACATAAGCCACCTGGAGACCACTTAGATTGCAAAAGGAAAAGATATTGTTAGAGTTGGCAACCGCTTGGTACCTGTTATATTATACACTGATGATGCGTTTTTGATAGCCTGCACCGCCAATGGTCTGCAACTGCTCCTCAACACTTTTTTAATACTTTCATGAGCGATCTTAACCTAAAAATTAATCATCAAAATTCACATATTATGACCTGTGGCCCAAAAAAAACCCTCTAGCTCTTTTTACATTGATGGTATTTCCAGTTCAGAGTTTTAATTACCTCGGTATAATCTTTTATCATAAATTGAGGGGGTGGGATGACTTGATAAAACAGATGACCTGCAAGTTTGCAGGGGCTATTGACTGTATTTTTAGGTTTTCGAAAAAACTAGGACTAAAGCCAATAAAGGAGCTACTAACTTTATATGAAAGTAAACACTTTCCCTAGGGTGCTATGGAGCAGGTGTGTGGGGGTACACCTCTCCGGCTAGTCTCCAGAAAATTGAGAACACATTTTTACACAGGCTGCTTGCGACACCTAAAAGTACATCCAGCCTTATTGTGTACCTGGAGGCCAGACTTCCTTTCTTAGAGGACCTAGTCCAGCTAGCACCCCTTCTCGTTTGGCTTAAGATCTGGCATTCAAGACACACTAGCTTCTCTCGCTCTGTTATTGAAGATTGTCTGAGGCTAGTTGATGCTTTTTTAATCCCCTGGCTTGCCCATGTTAAAAGGGCTTTCACGGATATAGGCCTTTCTAATCTTTTTCTTTACCTCAATGGAATCAACCATACATCCAAGTCCATGGTGAAAATCCTTTAATGTCAATTCAAAAACCAAGTCCGATCTGACAAAAATCAACGATTGAGGACTGTAAAGCAGGAGGCAGGAATAGAATTCTACGTAACATGGGTCACAAATAAAGAACACAGATTTTATCTAACTCATTTTAGACTCAGTACCCTGCTTTTTATGGTCGCTCACCCCCATCAGGGCACATGGTTTCATTCCTTGCCCACCTGTCCTTCTGATATCACCTCCAATCAATCAATGGCAGATTGAGGGTCTGGGGAACATGGCGGCCGCCAGCTAAGCGGCCGCTGGTCTTCTGTCTGTTTGGTAATTTGCTGAGAGGGCCTCTCTCTCCATACCCCCCCCCGCCCTGCCTTTGCTTACCACTTACTGTAGCGGTCTCTTCGATGCTTCTGTTCCTAATTTTTTTATTGTTTCCAGCTCTCGGCAGCGCAGGGAGGTTGGCGCACTTCCCTATGATGCCGGAGCCAGGCGGTTTCTTCGGCTCGCCGCCGACTTGGCCACAGGTCCCCCGCTGGGAAGGTGCAGCTCGGGAGCTGCGCCTCCGCCATGTGGCTACTTTTTTGATCCGGGTCAGCGGTGGAAGAGCCAGCACTAGCTGGGACACCTACTGCAGTCCAGTTCACTGTGGGAGGCTGCCTTTAGCTGAGCATATTGCGGGGAAGGCAAGTTTTGAGGTGGAATGGGGTAAGGTCTTTCCATTAGTGGAAGGGGGGACCTACAGAAACTCTTCCGGCCAGGCTTTGCCCACCCACCCCTACCCTATTAAAATAACGGCAATTTTTCCAATACCTCCCCGTAGGGGCCTTGTGAGTGGGACTGTAAAGGGACCTAAAGAAGCAAGAGGGGGGTACGCCTTCCAGCTTATGGAGAAGGGCAAGAACACGAAGATCAGACCCTCTCTACCTACTGGGAAAGTGTGTAGATATACCCTCTGCACTAGGGGGGCCACATTACGCCTCTTCCAGGGCTAGCAGCTTCGTCCCCTATCCAACCTGTGATAGATATAAATATTATGACTAAAGGCCGTAATAAATCACCAGACCATCTGAGGAAGGAGAAGGGCCCAGGAGGGAAGGTGGAGAAAGCAAAATCCATAGCGGCTGGTAAGAGCCCCAGGAGCAGGGGTAGAGGGAAGAAGGCTGTTCAATCTAAAGTCAAGTTTACTCCCTTCTTGAAATCTTTTTATAAGGTTCTTGCGTCCCTGGCTGCTTCCCTAGAAGGAACTGCTGGAGATTTTACCTCTACCAGAATGGAGTCGATGGTTGGTCCAATTCAGGGGTCCGATATAATGATTCCCCCTAGTTCTTCACCGGCCCAGACCCAAAGACCAGTTAACGGAAAGGGCCCACAAGCTGTAACTCCAGCACCTATTTCTACATAGAATACGTTTCAGGCCCTGGAGGTACGCAAGGAGGATATCCATGATGGACAGAAGGAGTCCTCACAGTCAACTCCAGTTGTCAACCATTCCCCTCAGGTGGGCTCAGAATCACTGGTGGACATCCTTCTGGCCTTCAAGGAAGAGATGAAGAGCAGGTTTTCGATCTCCGAGCAGAATTAGGTCGCAATACAGGCTTCCTGTGCTGTTTTAGCCCAGAAACTCGACGAAGTATCTTTGAGGACCGACGCCTTGGAGCAGGAGATCCCTATAATTAAGCAGGCTATAGACACGTCTTCTGCAGAGGTGAGCCGAGTAACTCGCCAAAATAGGGAGATGAAAGAGGACCTGGATCGCCTTGAAAATGACTCACATAGGAATAACCTTAGGCTCATCAATATCCCTGAGAAAGTGGAAGGCTCGGATATCAAGGCCTCTGTGATTTCACTGCTGCAAGACACAGTTTTAAATAATCGGTCAGAGATCGACCTCTCCTCTGAAATCCAGCAGGTACACCGGGACCCCTATAAAAAGAACTCTGGGCAACAAAAGCCACGGAGAATCTTAATCAACTTCCTCACGTACACCACTAAGGAGGCTATTCTGTCTTCAGCGTTAAAAGAATGATCTTTCTCTATTGGCTCGTATTCATTTTTAATGAGATCGGATGTTTACCATGCCACCGCTTTAAAGCAGTGGGAGATGCGGAAAAGGATGAAAGAATTGACCAAACTTGGTGCCAAAGCCCAGCAAAAATTTGCGGCCTCACTTCGAACAATGTGGAATAATCACATGTATATCCATCGCTCAGTTGAGGACATAGATGTGTTGATTGAGGAATTTAGGAAGGGAGCTGGCAAATAGGGAGCCGGGGGTGTAAGGAGAGAGGGTAGGCCCGACATATTGTGTTTCATTTCTTACCGATGATGAAGACCGCTAGGCTTTATGACTATATTGGTTGGAGTTCCCCAGGTAAGGGGGGAGGGCACAGGGGGTGGAAGGGAGGTAGGATGGGTGGATGGGAACGAGGTGGGGAGCAGTGGGTAAAAATAAACATTTCCTCTATCTTACTAGAATGTTCTTAACCACACCATCACGTCAGTTCATGACAGAGCTAAGTCTGGATATCTTAGATGAGGGTGGTTAATGATCTAATACTTCTCTCTTGGAACTTTAATGGGCTCAGGTGCAACCGCAAGCGGAGATTGGTGATGAAATATCTAGAGGAGAGCGCATACATGTCTGATTTAGGAGACCCACTTAGACACCTTAGAAGGAAAAGCCATATTTTCAGACTATCCTTGGATAGAATGCTTTCTAGTCTCAGAACAGGCTGCACATTGTAGGGGTGTTGCTATTTTAATCAAACAAGGTGTAGGTTGTGTTATCAAATCCTCTAAACTTGATAAATCTTGGAGGTGGTTGATAGCCACTTTAGACTGTGGAGGGGCAGAGCTAGTCTGTGCTGTCTTTTATAGGCCCAATGTTGATGATCCCTCCCACCTATCTAATTTTTAATGAAATCTAATGGAAGTTACGGGTCCCAATATAGTTGGGGGGGATTGTAATGTTCTATTGGAGCCTGTACAGGATAGGTCTAATAGAGGTTGCTATGATAACACCCCTCAGGTGCGTCGGACGTTAAAAAATATGTTGCATGAGTTGGGCCTGTTAGATGTATGGAGGTATAAGATAGGAACCAGACAGGGTTTCACTTTCCATAGTAAGAAGCACGGCCACTTTTCAAGGTTAGACTACCTCTTTGCGGACGGACTATCATAGAAGCAATAACTTCTATATCCTCCCAGGACACATCTCAGATCATGCCACGATTAGTCTCTCCTTAGTTGGGTACTGTAGGCTCCCCAGACCAAGATGTACTCTAAAGAGAGCTATTCTTACTGATTCTGAGATGAGGGAGGCATTAAAGCGGGCATGTGTGGCTTACTTTAAGGACAATATTGGATCTACCTCCCTTGATGTCGAATGGGATGCTTTCAAGGCATATATTAGAGGGAGCTAAAAAGCTTGTCCTACACCCAAATTAAGGCTGAACGTTTAAGCTTAAAAGCTTTGAAAGACAAAGTGGGTTCGTTGGAGGGTGACCTGCTTCGTGCGGGCTCGAGGTCTTCTGATGTACAGGCAAGGGTGCAGAGAATCCTTGAAGATGTGAGGCAAGAGTATAGGGTTCAAATAGAAAAAAGTGTAGAGCGCAGTGGAATGCCAGATCAATGCAGAACTATGAATATGGGAAAAAGGCTGGTGCACTATTGGCTTGGAAGGCCCGGGCAGATAGATCCAGGAATTTTATAAACCAATTAGTTGTGAATGATAATGGGGATGTTTCCGATAAGTTGGAGGATATGCCGGCCTGTTTAGTGTCTTTATTCTCTACTTTATATAAGGAAGAAATCTCTCCCAACATAGAGCATATCAAGGCCTGGTTGAGTAAGTTACAGTTGCCTAGTTTAATAGCGATGAGTGGCAAGACACTTGACGCTCCCATAACTAAGGAGGAGATTCGCTTAAGTATTAATAAAAGTAGGAATGGCAAAGCCGCAGGTACTGATGCCCTACCTAATGAAGTGTATAATCTTTTAATAGAGGAGCTGATACCAATCTTGGAAATCCTGTTTAATTCGATCTATAGACACGGTGGACGGGTTCCTAAATCCTGAAAGGAGGCTACAATTGTCCTAATTTTGAAACCTTCCAAAGACCCTTCTAGGGCAGATTCTTATCGGCCAATCTCCCTGCTGAATGCAGACTATAAGATCTTAATGAGTATTTTAGCGGGGAGATTGGCTAAGATCGCCCCTCAGCTAATCCATCCAGACCAGAAGGGTTTTATCCCGAAGAGGTATATACAGGAGTAGACACAATTTTCACAATAGATCTAGCCATTGAACGATCTGCTCCCCTGGCCGTAGTAGCTTCAGATGCAGCTAAGGCATTTGATTGAGTGTGTTGGGTCTTTCTTTGGGAGGTCATGCACGCAATGGGATTCGGCCCTAATTTTCTTAATACGCTTAAGGCGATCTATGAAGGGGCGTCGGCTAGGATTTTTTTTTAATGGCACATTAATCCCTAGTTTCAATATTTTAAGAGGGACACAGCAGGGCTGCCCTCTTTCTCCTCTACTATTCGATATTTATATAGAACCTCTTGCCCAACAGTTGAGACTGGATGCCTCCGTAGTTCCCTTCAGTTCTCCACCCTACAGCTGTAAAGTCGCGCTTTATGCCGACAATCTATTAATCTATACGGCCGATCCTCTTATATCAATTCCAAGGGTGGAACATTTATTAGCAGAATTTGGTTACCTCTCTGGTTATTTAGTAAACACTACTAAAACTGAGGTTATGTGCTGGAATATTACGGACTGGGATGGGAAAGTGAGTCCCAACTTTAGATATTTGGGCATCACAATAGTGGATGAAATAGATGAAATCCCGCAGCTCAATCTGCAAAGGGTCGCTAAAGAAATTGACCGCCTATTAGCTAGATGGAAAAACCTCCTGTTGACAATCTTTGGACATGTTCACTTAATAAAAATGGTTATCCTTCCTAAATTGACCTATCTCTTTAATGCCATTCCCCTTGGGTTCTCTAAACAAGGTATTGATAGAATTCAGGGGAAGGTTGGGAGTTTTATTTGGGCTCATAAAGGTGCTAGATTGTCTTGGAAGAAACTTAGACGCAGGCTTAACAAAGGTGGATTGGCCTTACCTGATTTTAACTGGTACTGCGCAGCTTTCCAATTTAAAAACATTCGGATGCTACTGGTAAAGGCGGATGACTCCATTTGGGGAAAACTTTTGGGGGAGATGGTGAAGCAGTGGAGTGTGGAGGCCTTCCTTTATAAGTTTGGTGCCCCCAGGTTCTTCAAGAAAGTTCGATTAAAAGTATTAAGATCTGCTTTAAATCTAGGGTATAAGGTTAAGAGGAGTTGGAGCATTGGCTATTATTCAGACTTGGCTCCAGTTTGGGACTCTCCCGGAACTCCGGAATGTTTAAAAGACGGCTTTAGTCTTCCACTTAGGAGGGCAGGGGTTACGACATGGTCAGACCTGTTGTCATCGAAGGGAGTGTAACCATGGGAAGTACTAAAAGCCAAGACTGGTAATGACCTTTCCAGATTTAAGTTTATTCAACTGTCCTCCTGGTTTGTGGCATCAAAAAAGGAAATCAGGGGCCACTGTGAGCTGGAGCTCTCTCTTCAAGACATAAGAGCTAAGAGTAAGGAGGTTGCAAGGTGGTATGAGAGGCTCTTGGCAGTGGAGGAAAAGAAGCTAGCACCCGCTTACTCAGTATGGAGTGGAACCTTCCTTGAGGGAGATATTAAAACAGTTTGGGATGATTCCTTGAGGTTTCTGTATTCAACTGTCAAACCAGCTAACCTGAAGAGGAATCATTTTTTCACCATCAATCATTTGTACTGGACGCCATATAAAATAATTAAGTTCGCACCCCACCCTCCCCCTAAGTGTGTAAGGCGTGGCTGTCTAGGAGCCAACGATGTCCATATCTTTGTTGAGTGCCCCAGATTGAGTGACTATTGGGGTGGAATAGAACTTGCTTTAAAAGGTATCCTTGGTCGAGAGATCGAATTGAATGCAATACTTGTTCTCCTCGGAGAAGATGAAAAAATAAGCAAGTTGCTGAGGTGGTCACACAGAAGGCTGCTCTTCTATTTGATTTTAATCGCTAGAAAAGAAATTTGTATGAAATGGAGGGACCCTATGCCCCCGATACTGGAAGACTGGGTTAAGGCAGCTGTTAGGGTTTGCCGGCTTGATCAGGGTATGGTGAAGAGCCCTATTCTGGATATATGGACTGATTTTTCAATCTGGTGCAGCTCTCTGAGACTCGACCACTCGTTCCAATGATTACACCGAGTCACTGGCAAAGCTTATGGTCTGGTATGGTAATAGGACCTGGGCGAGTGCAGCAACCGCAGGGCGGACAGTTTGACGGTGCAGTTTATTGATTATTGCAGATGCTCTTTGGTGATATAATAAAAAAATTAAAAAATCAATGGCACATTTTATATTTTTTTGTAAACTCTACGACTACCCTAGACAACAATATTTACTACCATTTTTACACACACTTGGTTTTAGATCTTATAAAGATTGTTTGCATTATCTCCACTTTTAGCCAATGAGCAGTGTTGCCTTGTTGTAATTAGCTTTGTATCTCAAGCGTTTAGACTTAAAAAATGATTGAAGGACAGATGTCTTTTTTAACTAATTATGATATTTTAGTGTTGTTACTATGCCTTGCATTTATATCGTTCATGATGTTTAATGGATTTTATATTGAATAGTTTTATCCTTGTTCAGTATTATTTACTTGTGATGTAATATTTTTATGGCTTTTAGCCAAATAAAGAATTTTGATTGACTGATTGATTGAACCATGCTTTGATGGAGAGATTAACACTGCTATCACCTCTGGGAATAACAGTCATGATACAGTAAATTGTAACAAAAGAAAATAACAATTATAAATGTTGTGGAATAAAGGCAGATTCTGTAGACGTATGTGTAGTCATTGTCAGTGTCTTACGGAAGTGACATATCGCGGATCGCAGACTCCGGTTGAACTGCTTGCTGTGCTCTGCTGCTGCTCTGGTGTGGTGCTGTGGTCCGGCCTCTCCCTCCGTGACTGCGGCGGTGGGCCCGTGCTGACCCCTGTCTTCCCATCTTCTCGGTGCCATGCACTGAGGTGGGGTTGGCACTGAGGAGAGAGCGAAGTGAACGGAGCCCGGCGTTGAGGCAGAGCGGAGCAGCAGGGCGTGGGCTCCTGGTTCCGGGCTCCCCTGGCAGCTCTCCAGTGACCCCGCAGCAGCAAGACAGTGGATTGGTCGGCTCGGGCGCCATCTCAGCCCCCGCCGAGGTGCCTATACTGGAGTTGGCTGCAGGGAGTGAGGTGGCGAGGCAGTGGGGCCCTTGTGCCTGATCTAAGTGGTCCGTGACTGATTGAGAGGGCTGTGGCCCTCAATGAGGCAATGTGGAGAAGTAAGAAAGCTGAGAAGTATCAAGAAGAGCTGCTGTGGGTAAGCCCCCCCTGTGGCACGCCCTGATTTTTGGTGGTATTTGGTGAGGGTAAGGGGGCTCTCATCCATGTTTTCCCCTTTTTCTATTGCACTCGTCTCATATATCTAAGTACTGAGTCCTCATGCACCTAGCCAAATCAGCTTGCCCGCTCCCTTCGCTTTCGTCTTGTCTCCAGGAAAATCCAGGGAAATCCTTGTGTAATTAAGTGTATTACACTATATATTTTATATTTCTTCTCCTTTCTTTGGAGGCTCCCAGAGGCAGTGTGCCGGGGAGGCATAGGCTGCAGGCCACCTCAAAGGTGCGGAGGTAGCTGCATTAGGCCGATGCGGATTGTGCTGCTGGTAGAAGGGCTTTGCTCCCTGCACATAGTATTAATTCCCAAGGAACAGGAACTGATCTTTGAGGGGCCTGTATCTGGGTGTCCTTGCAGGATGCCATCTAGGTGTCTGCGCTCAGGATGTACAATTTTTACTTCTGATCCATCAGTTACAAGCTCTCCCCTACCTTTAAAAACTAAAAAAAAACATTTGGTGAAAAAAGACCCAGTCTTACCTGTCTCTCCTGAAGTCTAATCCCTCCGTGCTCTCTCTATTTTCTAAGGGGGGGACCGGAGTAGAGAACAGGGTTCCGAAGATGCCAGGTGGAAGCAATGAAGATGTCTTAAGATGAGTCACGGTGCTGCCCCAGAGTATTGCTTTGCATCAAATGAATCAATCTGCTAAACAGTCCAGTTTCAGTTGACCTCCTAAGTCAGTCCAAAAAATGAAATAATCTGTTAGAAGTAATGGAGGAAATGGACACTGAGGTTACGCCTAAGCTGGATGGTGGTGGAACTACTGGCATTAAGTTGAATTCTGAGTCCAGTTTCAAAACCTCCATGCCCCAATTTGAGATTCTATCCGGCGGTCAAGTCGTAGCACCTGGGTTGGAACTTTCATCTTCTATGGAGACCCTTGGAGTAACCCATGGGGGGTTTGGTGTTGAGTTGTGTTATGGTGACCTTAGCATAATGAAGGACTACTCTGTGCCTGATATAGCTGCCCTCATGGTGAAGAATCGGATTAGGAAGGCAAAGTTATAATCACCTACTACTTTGGACTTGGTCTTGACTTCACATCTGGACTGCTTACCCAGTAGTCCAACGTTACTGGCCCTGTATAGTAGCACCGTTTCTACGCGGGCTACTTTAATGGGCTCAATGAATGCTTCTGCTTCTTTGAATTGTGATTTATCTTTGTCCACAGGGCATCAAGTATGTGTGCAGTCATTTAATTTGGAAGGGGAGGGGATAGCAGGGGGAAGGGCCCACTCTGACCGCCTATTGAGTATGGAGAAGGTCTTAGAATCAATTTTGGCTTTGCTGGATATATCAGTGGCTAACTTGGATCATGTGTTGGATGTTTTGTCCCCAATTTTAATGGGAGTGCAGCACCTAACTTCGCTCGGCTTATGTCCAAGAAAGGAAGAAAGGGGCACTGAAACAAAATCTCAGTCCTCACAGACTACAATAATGGCAAAAAATGGGGTGGCAGAAATTGGAATTCAAGTGGGTGATTATTGTGGTCCTGTGGCCGCTTCTTGTGGGAAATCTAAAGGTAATTTGGAGGTTACAAAGGAGTTTAACAATATGCCCAGCCACCCCTTGTTAAATCATTCTTTTGAGGTAGGGTGTAATGTAGCCCAAAGTGCAAACGCACCTGAAATTGAGAATCCTCTGTTAGTTTTTCCAATTTTTAGAAAAGGGGCTCAGAGTACCTCAGGGGCTGCAGTCGTACAAGACACTCACCCCTCTAGTGTTAATTCATTGAGGGTCCACCAAAATGGTGATTCTCCTGTGAAGGGGCCCCCCAGGGTTGCAATAAGGCAAAACGTATGAAGGGAAAAAAGAGAAGAGTCTGCCGTATTACGAAATGTAAGTAAAAAAAACGCAGTTTTTCTAATGTTCTAGAACAGCCCGTTCTCATTACTGAGTGTTGAAAAGCAGAAGGGCCAGAGAATGCTGTAGTTCATCCAGGTTTGGAGTCTGATTTTTTAGAAGTAATCAGTACGCCTGCCTCGTCTCATATTTTAGAAATACCAATCCGAGACTGTCACCGTTTGGGGAAGGGAACTAATGATATGGGAGCAATTGTCCATATTAATAGGGGTGCAGTAAATTGCTGTATAGTGAAGGATGATGCTGGGGATGAGCTTATTGAACTAGTGCGAACTATCGATGAAGGTTGTGGAGCCCCCCAAGAGGTGGACCGGGATCTCAAAAGACCTTCTTCGGTTCCCCTTAATGAGGAACCTTCTCCTTTGGCTTAGTGCCCAAACTTGTGAGGACTCTTATGGCAAGGCTCCTCCTTTCATCCTATTAGTACAACCACTTAACCAAAGGGCAGGGCCAATGTATAACAACAATCCTGGTAAAAGATTTCGCCTTGACAGCATATCTAATACACTGAAGGTTGTGTCCTTTTTTGATGGAGAATCAGGCCCACTAAATAAAAGTTACATTCTTCAGCTCCTACTAGAAATTGAGGACCTATGTGTAGTGTTTAGCAGGGATATTGACCGGGTGTATGTAGATCCCCTTACTACTCTTCCAAGTTCTAGGGTCACATTTAGCTCTAGGATAATCGTAATGTTAACCCTGGCTAATGTTAACCATTTTCGGAGAAAAGGTATTGATGTTTTCCCACTTGAAATAACCTCAAATCCCAAGCAGGATGCTCCTGGATGGGTCATCCAGGAGTTCTCCCAAGATGTAATTACTAGTAGGGGGGCTGTAAGTCTGAAGGATATTACAGTCTCATTTGGTAAGGATAAGGGGAGGAGAGTGGTAAACATTGCAGGATATGAGGACTGGCGGGTTAAGGAATCTGAGAATGGGGATGAGGTAGCACCATGGAGCTGGGTAGCAGGTACACAAAATGCTTCAAAAAATATAAAGTTCCACTGTTGCAGAGGTAGCACTCTGGGAAAAATGTTTTCCTGGAACATGGCAGGCCTTGGAGACTCTAAGTCCAAGTTACATTTTTTAATGCGGTTCTGCCCATCTATAATTTGTCTACAGGAAACTTGGTTATGGGCTGATTTTAATTACGATAATTATTTTGTTTACTCTTGTACAGCAAAATCTACAATAAAAGAGCACGCTAGTGGAGACATAGTCATTTTATTTAGTAGCAGTATAAACTGGAATCCAAAGGTGATGTTCATCCCTCAAAATTGTGCATTTGTCTAAAGTTAGCATTGTGTAATATGACTGGAAGACTTTATACGTCTTTTCTCTTGGTAAATATATATATCCCTCCCAGAAGGTCATGTGATACCTTAGTTGAGTCCATGTTCTCTTTTATACACAATATTTGGGTTTTGGAAGAATTGCAAATTGATAATCATTGTGGGAGATTTTAATGTAAAAATTTCGAACTGTTCATCTTTGTTTTTTGGAAAGACGGAGCTGGAAGAGGTGTGTAATATTCCAGAGGCTGTTTTGCCTGGTAACATTAGATCAGACCGGCAGAGCCTTAGCCTTTTAGATTGCTTGAGATCTAAGGACCTTATCGCTTTAAATGGTATTTATTTTTTATTTTTTATTTATTTGAGTTTTATATAGCGCTGGCTAGACCCGAAGGTATCAGAGCGCTTTACATAAGGTTCCACAAAATTACATCAATTACAAGTTACATCAGTTACAAGAGAACATTTCAAGAGGGTCGGAAGATGTAATAAATGAAGCTTAGAAGTGTAAGGGGGTGGGGTAAGGTGTAGGAGGGAGAAAGGATGGAGATAGGATGGATGGAGAGACAAAGGAGAGTCTGCCTAAAGTCCGGCTGGGTAGGTGACGGCCGAGGGGGAAGTCCACAGTCCATCTCCTCTATAGCTATCAAGTAGCTCCACCGGGCATCGGCCAAAAAGCTAGGTCTCCACGGTCAGAGGCAGGTTCACAGATTCGGTATCCTGAAGGGTAGGCCGGATGGGGGATGTGTTCGAGGTCTGGACGAAGTCCGGTTTTTTCTCAAGGAGTAGCACGACGTGGTAGGGAACACTGTGGCAGTCATCTTGGGGTCAGGCAGTCCCAATGATTTTAAACAAGTGATCCAAGCTCCCACCGGAAGGAGATCAGCTCCACTACTGCCCGCAAGGATAACACCTCATTAGAGACGCGCCCCCGGCCATCAGCTAATCCGGGCTGTTAGTAAAGAAGGATCAGGCGCGTCTCACTCACCGGGTTACTAGCTGTCACTGCCTGGACAGCATCCTCCGCCGTGGAGATCCGCGGCTCTGCTTCGCCCAGTCGTACTCCCTGCGTATCTAGCCTCGCAGCGAAGTGTAAGGGCATCGATTTTCCCATCGATTGACTGTAGGCTAGTTTGCATTGCCATTAAAGTCGCATCCAGAGCAGAAGACGATTTCTCTGGGAGTTCCGGTTCTGAATCCGACGCCGCCTGCTGTTGAGATTTAGTTAGTCTCTTAGTCACGAAAGTTAGACGCAACTGTTGTTTTTCTGTTTTCCCAATCTTTGTAGTATCACAGCCGGCGTAGCAGTCAGTAGATAAAGCCACAGTAAGGTATAGTGGCAAATTTTTCGAATGACAGAAACTGCGGCACAGGGGGCAAATCGCAACCTATTAGCAGCAACAATTGGGGCTACTCCTCCTCCTGGTAGGTTTCTGGATGACTCGCCAGCCTCTTTTACCTTTCACTCCACTCAGAGTCAATCACTAATTGATTATATGATGGTTTCCTACCAAATGTTTGGTGCTTGCTCCCATTTTGAGGTATTAAGGATGGATCTCAGTGATCATAGTATTCTATTGGTGTTTTTCGATCGAGAGCTTAAGGTATTTGAGAGCTGGAATTCAATAAATGACTCCATTGTTTACAGTAAAACCAATGGGCGTACTTTTTGGTCAGAAAATAATGTGATGAATTTGTCTACTTATGTTAAAATAGCTAATTTAGCTCCCTCCGCTATTTTTTCAGAGAACCCTATTGTTTGGTTTGAAGGACAGTTGTCCCTGTTTCAATCATTTGGGAGGGAAAAAGTACTGCCAGTGTTAAACCCCCTGTAGCTATTTCTTGGGAGGTAAAGAAGGTAAACCATGATATAAATTCACTAATAAGAAAACAATTTAACCATCTGTTGCCATTGAGGCAAAGGGAAATTAACAGTCTCAAGCAGGTGAGAACTAGACTGAAGGTGTCTGAATGAAGGAGGGAGGAGGACCAGAAATGGATTAAGTTGAGAGAGATCACCTTTTCTGGCGACTCTCGCAAATACTGGTCATTGATAGCAGATTATTGTGACACTAGAATTAAGGCAGAGACCATTCCAATTTCCGATGCAGAATGGTCCCACTATATATTGCAGTTATATGCCATCAATCCCAATTTTGGAACGTTTTTTGAGTTGAGGGATGAGCCTCCTTCTTTGGGCGATTATGGGCCACCATCCGGTGAGGAGATAGAGGGTATTATTAAAGGCACAAGATTTTCTGGGGCGATGGGACCGGATGAATTCCCGATATCTGTCATCAAACAAAAGGTCTCTGCAAGGGCCTTTTTGTTGTGCCAGGTGTTCTAATATTGTTATCAGAATGGGGTTATTCCATCATCCTGGAAAGGTAGTGTAGTTGTGCCCCTATATAAAAATGGTCCGAAAAACTCTCCCTCTAGTTTTTGGCAGATTGCATTGTTGGACGCAATCTGAAAATTGTAGGCCCAGAGCATTGTCCTTCTCCTCCAGGATTGGGCATTTGATAATAATCTTGTTGTCGCAGAGCAAGCTGGCTTTCATAAGAACTGCGGAACCTCAGACAATATTAAGGCCCTCCAAACACTGATAGATCCTGTCAGCAAGGGAATGGCCTTATATTCTGCCTTTATTGATTTCTGAACAGCATTCAATAGGGTTGACCGTGGGACGCAGTGGAGGAAACTTGTGGCATTGGGGATCCCCACGCACCTGCTTAGGTTGATAGTCGCTTTGCACTCTCCAACTTGGTCAAAGGTTCCGATGGGAGGGAATCAGGGTCTCTCGAGTAAAGTAGAAATGCATAAAGGGTTGAAGCAGGGGTGCCTACTTAGGCCCCTTCTTTTCTACCTCTACATACATGATCTATCTCGCAGACTCAGACAGTGTAAGGGGGATCCGCCTAAAGTAGGAGTAATGAGTATTGGATGTTTACTCTGAGCTGACGATGTAGATATGCTGGATTTAACTCCTGTTGGGAAATTATGCTGATGAGCATTTTTTTTTAAATAAACATTCTTAAGAGTGAAGTTATGGTTTTTAGGTCAAGGGGGTACAGAGTTAAGAAGTGTCTGCACTGGTTCCTGGGAATAACCAACTTGGAAGTGGTGAAGATGTATCCATAACTTGGAAGAATATTTTGTAGTAATTGCTTAAATAAGGATCACATTAGCCAGTGTAGAAGTAAAGCTATATTTCAAGCCTCTGCTATTAGCAGACTATATAAGTTTTGTGTTCAAAAGGCATTTTGCCCATGTATTGTGGTTTATAAGATAGATACCGCCGTCATCGAGCTATGCCTGTGAGGTAATGGAAGAGCAGTATTGGTCTTTCTTTGAGAAAGTCAAAAGGTGAATTTGGCACCAAATCTGTAATCTGAATTCCTTGGCTGCCCCATCAGCTGTTCGGTTCAAATTTGGGCTCCTCTCCATGAACGTGTTTGCTATGGCTGCTGTTTTAAGGTGGGGGAATTATCAAATGACTGGTGAACCCAGGTCCATTCGAGCTGCATTGAAACATGAAGTCTTTTATTGTTTGAGAGGAAGGAGTGCCCCCTTTTTTAATTATATGAAGGCTCTGGATATGTTTAAAATTGGTCTGATTGGGGTGGTTCACCTTCCGAAGCTCATCTTAAAAAATGTGATAAAAAATTCAATCTATGAATTAAGCCAGAAAAGGATAACACATTGTGTGCTCAGTATGCCCAGAATGAAATATTATTGGAGAGTAGAATTTGTAAAAAAACACAACTGTGTGTACTATGGAACCTTTCGCATGGTGTGCGCAGAACTATTTTATCACTAAGGCTGAATCTGCTTCCGTAAAAAATTATTATGGGATCATGGGAAGGGCTAGCAAAGGAGGAGAGGCACTGTTACCACTGTGGGAAGTGGGTTAAAGATTTAGATCACATACTTTTAGTATGTCCCTATCTTCACTCATTGTGGTGCCAATTGCTAAGACCAATGTTTTCAAAGTACAATATAACTACGGTAGTAGAGGCCTGGAATTGTTTATACGTACCACCATCAGAAATAGTTTGTACAATTTTTTTTTCTTCATTTTTTACACAATATTTGAATATTTTCTAGAATTATTTGAATTTTTGTAAATTTTTATAGTAAATGTACTCACTCATGAAATTGAGGAATTTCATATTTTAGGTTTCAAATACTTTTGCACAGCATAAAACAGATTTACTATATTGACTTTCTGTTTATAATGATGGACAGAATGAGCAAACCAGAAGTACTGTATTAGTGTTGCACTTTAAAACATTGTGCATTATTTGTTTGTTGTATTTATTAGGCCAGTCTAGTATTGTGTTATGATGCAAATGAATCACCTGCATATTTGCACTTTTTCTGTGCATAGGGCCTTAGAGTATAGTTGTAAGTTGATTGGTTTTTATCTTGCACTTAGAGCTCCATGTACTATATATTGTGTGTATTGCTTTTTTTTCTTTTTAAAAAAGTTTTTATTGTATTTTATGTGGACCTCTTCGAGTTCCAAATCATAATAAAATAAATCTTGAATCTTGAATCAAGGCCCTATTTACAATGGTGCATGAAATCATATTGCAGGCATAAACTTCCATTTACGTTCAAAATGGAATTGTAAAGTGGGTGTAAATTGCATTTGTTTGCTTCCCCCATTTACAGATAGTAAGAAATGCCAGAAATCACTGGAGCAAATAAGGCAAAATGTTATTTTGCACCCTGGTAATGGACAAAAACCTCTCCCAATTGCATGTGGTACCCCATTTCTGGATTAGCAAATTTTAATCAAGTGGATACTGCACATTCAGTAATTTGAGGTCCTCTCACTAATGCCAGATAACACAAGTTTGCACTTGATATTTGTAGCCCCATTGTGATTAGAGCCTTAATGTTCTTGGTGTGGCCTCTGCGTCCTGTTGTGTAACTCTTTACTATCCATAGAAACTACAGAAAACTATTACATTTAGTGCACCCACATTACTATGCAAGACACACCAGTGTGATAATAATTTCCTAATTATTTCTTGCTAGAAAGTTACATCCCTCCCATTCTATATAATTCTTGCTTCAAAATTATTTATGAATGTCCCTTAAAATGTTTCCCATCTCTCAAGTTTCAAGTTTTTATTTGATTTAGTTCTCTACTGAGAACAACAAATTTTTGAAAATACATTTGTTATAAAACATTAATAAGATAGTCATTTCAAAACAGTTTTAAAAAGCTCTTTAAAAATTTGAACAAATTATGACATACAAATTCATCAAGTGGCGATTTAAGAAACGAAATAAGGCATTGAACTGAAGTTATATTATATCTGGTTTGAATAGGGTTTAAATGCCAGCGTCTGGCCTCGACTAGTGTCAGATTTGGGCATTCAAACAGAACATGAGGTAAGTCTTGCACTCCTCCATCACATAAATCACAGAGACTGGTGGTGTTTTCAGTGATGTTCCATCTGGAAGTAAATGCTTTTAAAGGTAAAATCCCAAACCGTAATAAAATGATACAACGCCAATAACATAAATAATGTATTTTCTCTTTATGCATGCTTCTTTAAAAAATCGTTGTTATGGAATGGTTCCACTGTCATCAAGTTTGGTTTATTTAGTCCTCGTTTTGTTATGCAGGGTAAGCTGTTGTTTATTTAGTAATAGATACACATTAGATATATTTGACAAATTGGGAGGTATATGTTTTATTTTCTTGGGACAAATCGATTTCTATATTACTCTTCATCCTTTAGGCATTTCTTAGTTTATTTCCTTTTAAAAAAATCATTTTTGACTGTTTATCCTTACAATTGTCTTCTACCTTTTGTGGATCTTATATACGTTTTTGAACTGAGTGTAAATCACTTCTCTTTACTGCTTTTTAATTACATTTCTATTAAACTTGAATGGTTTGCAATTTGCAAGATAATATGGTTGTACTTAAAACCCTAGAATTCTGCAATCAATGGGCGACATCCAAGGCAATATTTTAATTTACTATTTGAAATTAATCACTCTATATTTGTCACATATTTGTCTCTGCGCCAATAATTGTTGTAGCTCTTTATGCAAATTACTGTCAAAAGAAATTGGCAAGTGCTTTTTATGAACCACCCTCAAAGCTTTATAGTTTAATACGCAATCCATCTATAGCAACGTGTCCAACTTTGCTTTTGTAGAGGCAAGTGTCGGTAACAGTGCAGTGTATGGGTGCTCGATGTATGTTATATTATTGTAGTAAGGTGTAATGCTGTGTTATGTTATGTTGATGTTACACTGCTATGCTGTTATGTTATGTTTATGTTACACACTGCTATGCTGTTATGTTATGTCGTGCTGTGGTATTACGTTATGTTGTTATGTTACACTGCTATGCTGTTATGTTGATGTTACACTGCTATGCTGTTATGTTGTGCTGTGGTATTACGTTATGCTGTTATGTTACACTGCTATGTTGTTATGTTGATGTTACACTGCTATGCTGTTATGTTATGTTGTGCTGTGTTGTTACGTTATATTTGTTACACTGCTATGCTGTTATGTTGATGTTACACTGCTATGCTGTTATGTTATGTTGTGCTGTGTTGTTACGTTATGTTACACTGCTATGCAGTTATGTTATGTCCGTTAATTACTATTTATATAGCGCAGCGTTGACCAGTTACATTGGCCTCCTAGCGCTTAATGCTGATAACTGTTCTTCCAGCAGCAGATTTCCCGCGGGCCGATTTCATCCCAAAGCACCTTTGGTAAAGGTGGGTGGTTTGGAGAGGGCGCGGGTACGCCAACAGAGGCTTTGTTCTTGACTGGAAAGAATACATAGAGTTTTAATATGTCGCCACCATTATTAAAGAGTCATTCTGATACGGAGAATCCAGAACAAAATACAATTATCGCTTTCTGACTTTTTTCTAGATCACAAGGCATATTTTGTTGAACAGTAATAAGCAGGAACGCAGGCGTCTAGTCAGTTGAAAGTTGTTAAACAAGACTCTTTCTGACTAGCTCGAAGAGGTAAACAATGGCGTGCAAAAAAGTATTACCGGCACTTCCAGCACATAAGTCATCTACATGTGTTCATTTAATAAACAGTAGACGGCTTTATTATACGCATTTGATTTCCATATGCAATTGCCCCTTATCTGTCACTTTTATCTAAACAGGGTGCTTTATTACAAATAATGAAAGGGAAAAAAATAAAAGATTCAGCGCAGGGATCCAAGAAACTCATTTAATGTCGCGCGCAGTCAAAATCAAGATTTCTTTATTTGTAGTAACAACGCTGTTAAATCAGAAAATTACCCTCCCTTTCTGCATGCCTCTCTTCCTTTACAATTCAGTTGTTTGATCATAAATTGTCGAGTGCAATGACTTGTCTCCTCCACTTTCCACACTGGTCAAGACAGATTAAAACTCCGGCATACCACAGCCAGTCTCAGCATACTATTAGCATATATATGAGATTTGAGACATTTTCTAATATTCTCCACCAGAACTCATCTGTCAGCCAGGTGATGAATTATAAAAACTCTTAGCTTGTTTAGAAAAAAAGATGTAGGGTAGGTGGGGGGCGCGAAAAAGAGAGGAAGAGAGAAGACAAACACGGTGGTCCTACAATCTCATTTTATTTTATTTGTCGCCCCTCCCCCTTTGGATTTTGGATCAAACTGTGCATTAACTTCAATAAAACTAGCCCTAATGTCACCGATCAGTATACATTTCCGCGAGCGGAAGTAACAAAGGAGACTGGAGGATTCTGATTATATGCCCAGTGGCTCGGAACTGGATGCAGCCATTTTCAAGCCAAGCCGATATATGTCTCAAAGAAGCAGAGGGTGGGGGTGAATATATCCGAAGCAGAAAATATATATAAGCAATGAAAATACTGCCACCCTGATTGTCGTTGCACTTTCTTTTAAATCCCCAACATCTACATTGTTAATTAACCCTAAACGTTCTTTATCGCCTCGCTTGCTCCTTATTGGCGTTCACTGGCAGTTTATATGCGCGTTGCGTTACAGGGACTTTGAGGAAAACAATTTTGTGTGAGAATACCCGCCCGTTCACTCAGAAATATTCTTCTCCGACTCAGAAACCTGAAGTTAATTTTACGTAAATTAAAGTGTTTGAAATAGTATTAACAAAGCGCAGCCTGCCATACGTCACTTCTTGTGATTCTAAGCAATGTAACAAATCTTACTATTGTTTTTTTTTTTTACTACACTAAGGGGCCAATTCCGATCTCGGCCGGTAGGGCACCGAATCGGATTCGGCTTAACCGGATCCGATTCGGAGCCCTCTTTCCCGACCGATTCGTACGTGCGTCCGGGCGAGCGAGTACGATGCAAGCGCATGCGAAATCGCCGACCGACTCGTACGCGGGTCTGACAAGCTCCGACTGACTCGCACGGACACGACTCGCACCGCGCAATGGAGACGTTCCCCGGCCGGGCAAGTACGATGCGCGCCGCGCAGCAGTCCGACCGACTCGCGCCGTCCGGCTCGAAAGAGCAGTCGGAGCCGGACTTGGGGGTCCGTGTCAGACCCCCTGTACGTGTAGCCGCACGAGTCGCACACAGGGGGACCCATGGGTCCCCCTACCTGTGCATGTACGGCGCGAGTCGCATCGACGCGTACCCGCTGTGGGGGCGCCCTTGTTCGCCTCGCACCCATTGAGTCAATGGGAGCCCGCGTACGCGTTGTACGACCGGCTCCCATTGACTTCAATGGGAGTCCGACCGAATCGAGTCCGATTGCATGCGTACGCATCGTACTCGTTCGGTCGGGCTGCTAGGGCCCGATTCAGTCGGAAATCTCTCCGGGTCCGGCTCGGTCGGAGTGGTTTCCGGCCTGAATCGGAATCGGCCCCTTAGTGTAGTGATCACGGAAGGATGAAAGCTTCCTTGGCTTTGCCGGAATTTTGATGTGACATTTCAACGGCTAAAGTTGAACTCACTGAGCCCTGTTGCCGGAACTGCGTTAGTTCACTAATATTTTAGCTGCAGGTGTTAAGCGAATCATTAGGGTTTGTTGTGTCATCAATAAATAACAGCTCATGCTGTAAGTGTACATTTTTCTGTCATACTGGTAGCGTCAGTGTGTCAAGGCACACTTTTTTCCTAACGCTATTCACACATTCAGACGCCATTTAAAATCTGGGAAGGGGACAGTGACGTGACCACTGGTAGTTAGAAGTCTGATGCCTAAGTGTGCAGTACAAGTAAAGACTCCTATCATACTGGGGCATTTTCCAGCCTCACTAATCTTATGGCTTAACCTCACAGTGACACTGCAGCTTTATTGCAGCATTTGTGTGTCAGCTAATACTACATCTTGGATGGGAGTACAGAAGAGCCCATAATTGAAGCGAGTGGGGGTGCCTTGTTATTACATCCCCAAGGGCAGCAGTTTCCTATTTTCAGAAGGGGCCGTAAACACTAAACCAATTTACACCTGTGCAATGTTTTGGTGTGTTCCCTCATTTGCATTGGCAAGTGGACACATGTAAATGAGGGAGTAGCTTAATCCCAGCAATCCGCCCACAGTGATACAGACATACAAGCAAAGAGGCCCACAGTCATTACTGAGGAAGTGCCAAACACTCAATGGAAGCATGCTCTTTAGAAGAGGAATGGTGGCTTGTGGGGGGTGGGGGGGCAGAAGACATTAGGAGGTGTGCTCCTGAGCGGATTGGGCGGGTGGGCGGGCCTAGAGGTCTGGAAAGCAGGGATTGGGTAAAGGCTGAGGCGCGTGGGGCTAATAGGGGATATCTTAGGGCATCAAGGTTTCCCAGCCACCATTTTGTTGAAGGACGACACAGTGGCTGGGTTTATAGGCAGTGTACCTTTCAGAACCCACCCACCCTCCCCCTGTAAATAAGGGTTTTTAGAGGTTGTTTTTGATGAGGGGTGGCAAAATGGGACAGGTGCATAAAGGGGCAATGTTGATTTGTCTGTCGCTGATGGGCAGGTGTGGGTGAGACAGAGTTACAGGAAGTTTCATGGTTAAATATGGTTTGATTGACAGTTGGGGTAGGCCAGCAGTTGGAAGGAGGGGAGAAGGGGGTACGTTGACATTGTGGGAGACAGGAAGTTGTGGATGGAAGTTTATGTAATACATGGAGTACAGTGACAGGCACTGGAGTTAGGGATTTATTGGTGGTGGGGGAAGGGGCTTAAATTGAGGATTAAAACATGTTTAGTGAGGCATTATAGTTTTTGTACGGCAAGGTTGCCTAGGGATATGAATATGATGTAATGTGCACCTGCTTCAAAAAAGCGACCTTTTTCACACTATACTGGTTGTCAGTGGTTCTGTGCTGTGCTGTCTCACCCAAAGGGAGGATCTGTGGAAACGCCACTGATCCCAACGAACAGGGTGGCACAAAGTGCAACCATTATAGTGGGACTGTCCCTTCAAAGCAGCTGCGGTCCGTGCATGTAACAGCGGTGGGGCTGCGTGGGGGGGGGATTTCGAGGGACTATGCAGAGGGAAAATTAAATAAATAATTAATTTTTCCCCTGCATTGTCCCTCGAAATCCCCCCCATGCGGCCCCACCGCTGTTACCTGCACGGACCGGGGCTGCTTCAAAGGCAAGTCATTCGAACTGCAGTGAAAGAGCAGTGTTGCAACTTTCACTTCTGTTCTTTCTTCAGAAGAAGTAGGTTTGTAGACTCTGGGCCTGTGCTGGAGAGCTAACAGAAGTATACAGTAGTTCCCTTGGATATATAAATATAAATATATATATATATATATATATTCACTGAAAAAACCATAGGTTTCAGACACGTTATAGTTAGGAATTAGCATTTAAAAAACCTTTGAAATTCACTGAAAAAACCATAGGTTTCAGGCAACTATAACTCGCGCCCCCGCAATGCACTGCTGATGACGTCACATATTACATCACTCATGACCTGGTCAGTGACATCACTGATGACATCACTGATGACATCTCAAATGACATCACTGATGACATCATCCAGTGACTGTGTGTTTCTGTAAAGTTTAAATATGTTTAATATATATAGGGAAAGGCGTATTGAAGAATGAGTGGGTGTATAAGTGTCTGAAAGGATGATTTAGTAGGTGCGTGACTAACTCTATAAGTGAGTGATTAAACGTATCTTACTGAATGCATGGGTTAGTGACTAAACTGGGTGAATGTCTGTATCCGTCTGTCTGTTGCTGTGTAAGTGGCTGCATGGGTTTGTGAATAGCTACATGAGTGTCTATATGAGTTATTGATTGGTTGTCTGAGTATCTGTATGTGTGCCTGAGTGTTTGTGTGGGTGGGGTGTGTGCGACTCTGTGCATAGATGTGTGAGTGGGTGATTCACTCGGTGGATGGTTTCAAGAGTGCATCTGTGAAAGACTGTATGGGTGGGGAAGTGTGTGTAAGAGTGTGTTAGTGAGTGAATGTATGTCCCAGTGGTACATGTGTGAGTAACTACATATGTGAAAGGCAGTATATATGTGTGTTGGAGTATATAAATAGCTATAAGCGAGAGTATGTGATTGTGAGAGTGACTGTATGGATGAGTGTGTGCTTGTATCAGAGATTATATAAGAGCGTAAGAATGTGCTAGTATTTGTATGAGTAAGTGAGCTGGTGTGTGTATAACTGTATAGGTGAGTAAATGGGTGTGTGCTTAATTTTTTGCATGACTGACTAGGTGTGTGAGTACCTCTATGGATGAGTGGCGGTGTGTGAGTATTTATATAGGTGTATGAGTGCATATAATAGTCCTGTACTGAGTGACTATAAGTATGAGTGATTGTACGGGTGAGTGAGTAGATGTGTGTGTGTAGACCTAAGAATCAGTGAGTGTGTATATAGTAATTGGTGTTGGAGTGTCTATGGTTTTGACAATGGCAGTCTGTAATTTACAGTGGGTGTATCAAAAGTTATATTAGGGTGTGAGAAGATGCATCAAATTATCTTATGGATGATGTCATCAGTGATGTCATCAGTGATGTCATTTGAGATGTCATCAGTGATGTCATCAGTGATGTCACTGACCATGTCATGAGTGATGTAATATGTGACGTCATCAGCAGTGCATTGCGGGGCGCAAGTTATAGTTAACTGAACTAACTATAACGGGGAATTTCACGGGTTTTGTACGACTGCAATGTCCAACTAACTATAACTGTCCCTAAAACCTATGGTTTTTTCAGTGAATTTCAAAGGTTTTTTAAATGCTAATTCCTAACTATAACGTGTCTGAAACCTATGGTTTTTCAGTGAATTTCAAAGGTTTTTAAATGCTAATTCCTAACTATAACGTGTCTGAAACCTATGGTTTTTTCAGTGAATTTCAAAGGTTTTGTAAATGACAATTTTTAAATGTATTAATTGTTATATTTATTTTTTTGATACTGATTTACAACATTTTTTTAAACTATTTATTTTTAGATATTTTATTTTTTAAATTACATTGTAATTACATTATACATTATATTACAAAATATACTTTCTCAGAATGAATTACTTTAGTTTAAATACTTTGCAAATAGGCAATAGACTTTTAAGTACAGTAGTTACAGTTGTTGCAATGGGCAACACAATTTCAAAAACAATGCAACATTGAGCTCAATGTGAATTTCTAGTTAAATGCAATTAGTTACTTTATGGATTACTTTTTCTAACCACAGGACTGGATCCTAGATTCAGTCCTGGGACATCTCCTGTAAACAGTTGAGTAAATGCGTTTTGGTTACAGTAGTGATTTTTAAGGAATATTATTGTATTTTAAAAGTTGACAGAAACTTTTTCACATAGAATCACCAATGTTATCCTATGGGAGGAAATTCACTTAGCAGGTAAGTAGTGTTATCGTTACTTTTTCTTACTCAGTGGTGGATCCTGGATCCAGCACTGGTGCATCTCCTGTAAACAATTGAAAGAATGCGTTTAAGTCACACAGGCGATTTTTAAGGAATATGTGTAGTTTGTGAAAATCGACACTTTGAAACTTTTCTGCTGAAAACCAGACAATGGATTCCTATGGAAGGAAATTCAAGTTACTGGTAAGTACGGTTAGAATTACTTTTCAGGGTCAATGCTAGGCTAAAAGATGCAGCACTGGGTTCTCTCCTGATAACAGGTGAGTAAATCGGAATTCATAGTTCGGCTGATTTTAGAGAAATATTATAAAGTTCCAAAACTCCACACTTAGAAGAATTTCCAAGTGAAACCAGTCAATGTTAGCCTATGGAAGGAAATACAAGTTACTGGTAAGTACGGTTAGAATTACTTTTCAGGGTCAGTGCTGGGCATTGCAGAGAGGTTTTCAGAGGCCATGCCACTTTTTACCACACTCTGCAACGCAGCTCCGTGGCGCTTACTGGAGGTACCTGGTGGGCTAGTTGGCCCCCAGGGACCCTCAGGATTGAAGAGGATTTAATTCCCCATCTTAAAACACGCCACGGGGCCTGTTTGCACACATGTCACCTGAAGCCCCGCACCCTCCCTTCACCACTGTGCAAACGCGCCCCGTGGCGCGTTTTAAGTTGGGGGATTAAGTCCCCTTGAATCCTGAGGGTCCCTGGAGTCCAAGTAGCCCACCATGTACCTCCAAAAAGCGCCACAGAGCTGCGTTGCAGAGAGGTGTAAAAAGGGGCGTGGCCTCTGTACACCTCTCTGCAACGCAGCCCCTAGCGCATACTGGAGGTTCCTGGTAGGCTAGTTGGCCCCCAGGGACCCCCAGTATTTAAGGGGAATTCGTTCGCCAGGGGGCGCGTTTGCAGAGTGGTAAAGGAAGGGGCGGGGCCTGTGGCCCGATCGGTTTTTTTTTCCGAAGGGGGCTGTGTGGCCCCCTTCCTTTTCTCTATTTTGGGCCCTGGGGACCCCATCCCCCAGGGCCTTACCTCTTTCTTTTTTAAAAATTAAACGGGAAGGGGGCCGCGTGGCTCCCTACCGTGGCCGAATCCGGCCCCGGGACCCCATCCCCGGGGCATGGCCACACTTTTAAATACATTTTTATGGAGGGGGCTGCGTGGCCCCCTCCTCAGGCCTCCTTTTACCCCGGGGACCCCATCCCCCGGGCAGGCCTTTATTTTTTATTTTTTTAAAAAAATTGTGGAGGGGGCCGCGTGGCCCCCTCCCGGGCCACTACTTGCCCGGGGACCCCATCCCCCGGGGCTGGCCCTATCCTTTGGGGTCCATGGGGGACCCCAACTCCCCCACGGACCCTGTTGGCTCCCCGCCTCCTGCGGGAGCCGGGCATTGCTTCTCCACATGGGGAGCTGCTAACATGCAGCTCCCCATGTGGAAAGCAATTTGCTTTGGATATTGGAAGCGAGAGCAGGCTTCCTGCTCTCGCTTCCAATATCCAAAGCAGTTTGCTATGACAGGACGGGAGCCGCGAGGCTCCCGTCCTGTCATAGCAAGCTACAGTGTCCCAGGGTAGGCACCCGGGACACTGCAGGAGCCGGCCCTGGGGGTGGCGGTCCCCAGGGCCATTACAGGCTCCAGGAGGGGGGCCGCGCGGCCCCCTCCCTCCCATCGACAAAGCCCCGGGAGGTGGTGGTCCCCGGGGCTGGGCTCTGGGGGTCTGTAATGGACCCCCATATTGAAATTTTTAGTGCCCCGGGGAGGTGGCGGTCCCCGGGGCGTGTGGGGGGGCTCGAGCCCCCCACACAGGTAATTTTTTTTTTTAATAAAAAAGAAGCCCCGGGGGGTGGCGGTCCCCGGGGCTTGGGGGGCCTTCGAGGCCCCCCAAAATTAAATATAAACCCACCCCCCGCATGCCCCCGGGACTTGGCCCAACCAGGGGCAAAATAGCATCAAAGCGCGGGAGACCGCGCTTCGATTTATTTTTTTTTCGGCGGGATTCGCGCACCCTAAGCGCATCCCGACGATTTTTTTTTCTTAAAAAATGTTTTTTTCTGCCCAGGGGGTCCTTGTGGGACCCCCTGAGCAGACCTAGGGGGTCAGGGTGTTTCTACCCTGCCCCCTTTTTGCGCTTGGCGCACTTGTTTCTGTCCCTCGGTTCTACCGAGAGATAAATGGCTGCCAACACTTCCTGATTTGGAGTGTTGACAGCCAATTAGCATGCAGCTCGTGATCGGGAGGGTACGCGGACCCTACTCGGCCATAGATATATATGTGATTTTATTTGTGATTTTCTCAGAAACTACTGAACGGATTTACACCATTTAAGCAAAAGGCACGACACTGAACCAAGGGCTACCTCTTTGCCAAATTTGGTGTAATTCCGTTCAGCAGTTCAGGCTGTAGCTGCGACTAAAGGTTCCTATGGAAAAATGAATGGGGAAAACGTGTTTTGGGACCCCCTTTTTCTCGGCCCCCGCTTGACGAATCACTCCGAGACTTTCAGGATAGGAGCGGACCGGAGCGCCCCAACAAGTTGGAAACTTTCGCAAAGATTCGTCAACCGGCGCCAACGTTATTTCAAATAGAATGTTGCGGATTTCCTATGGAAAATAGGTCCTAACTATAACTATCTACTGGCGACCGCCAGTAGATAATATATATATATATATATCTCCAAATTCAAACTGCTCTTACAGAGACCACGGACCCGTGGAGGGTGGTGCAAGCACCGGGAGAGCACCTGGTAAACCAAAGTCCGAAATCCACTTAGCGTCGCGAAATAATGCACTCTCAGGACTCAACGAAAATGCTAGTTCAGGAAGTTTATTTTGCTTCCACGAATGGAAGCAAAATAAACTTCCTGAACTAGCATTTTCGTTGTGTCCTGAGAGTGCATTATTTCACAACGCGAAGTGGATTTGGGATATATATATATATATTACCTACTGGCGGTCGCCAATAGGTAGTTATAGTTAGAACCCAGTTTCCATTGGAAAAGCGTTTTTTGATTTGCCAATAACTTTGGCGCCGTTTGACGAATTTTCACTAAATTTTCAAAACTAATTTTTCACTCAGGTTAGCTCCTATGGGGCAAAACGTGTTTTCTCCATGTTAATTTCCATAGGAAACTTTAGACACGGCTACAGCCTGAACTGCTGAACGGAATTTCACCAAATTTGGCAGAGAGATAGCTCTTGGTCCAGAACGCACGCTTTTTTAAATGGTGTAATTCCGTTCAGTAGTTTTTGAGATATTTAAAGATTTACAGATATTGATATTTGAGAATTTTGAGATCTGATTGGCTGAGCCCTCCTGAGCACGAGCTTGCCTCTGATTGGCTGCTAACACTTCAAACCAGGAAGTGTTGGCAGCCATCTTGTGACTCGGTACTGAGGGAGAAGGAAAAAGGTGAGTAAAACATTAAAAAGAAGAAAAGGGGGCAGGGTAAAACCCCCTAACCCCCTAGGCCTGCTCAGGGACCCCCATGCCCAATAAAAGCATTTTTGTTCCCAATTTTTGGCCGTAGTCGCGCCGGGTGCGCGAACCCGGTCGAAAATGAAAAAAACAAAACAAAGTGCAGACTCTTGCGCATCGTTTTTTAAAGACGCCGTGTGTGCCAGGTCCCGGGAGCAATGCTTATTTATGTAGCAGGGGCCCGCGGGGGCCCCCGCAGCCCCGGGGACTGCCACCTCCCCGGGGCTTAATTGTTTATGCACGGAGAGGCACGCGTCCCCCGCAGCCCCGGGGACCGCCACCTCCCCGGGGATTATATTTAAAATGCGTGGGGGGGCTCCTGCCCCCCATGCTGCCCCGGGGACCGCCACCTCCCCGGGGCAATCCTTATTGTCTGGGGGGCCTCGCAGGCCCCCCAAGCCCCGGGGACCACCACCTCCCTGGGCTTAAAATAAAAAAATGAAGTGGGGGGGGCTCCTGCCCCCCTACACTGCCCCAGGGACCACCACCTCCCCGGGGCACTCTTTAATTAAATGCGGGGGTCCGTTGCGGACCCCCGAGCCCCGGGGACCGCCACCTCCCCAGGGCTTTAAACAGTAAGGGAGGGGGGCCGCGCAGCCCCCCCTCCTGGAGCCCTTGATGGTCCTGGGGACCGCCACCCCCAGGCCACCCCCCGGCTCCTGCAATGTCCCGGGGTGCCCACCCCCGGGACATTGCTGTTTGCTATGGCAGGGCGGGAGCATGGCTCCCGCCCTGCCATAGCAAACTCCTGCTTTGGGTTTTTGACGCAAGAGCAGGAAACCTGCTCTCGCTTCCAAAAACCAAAGCAGATTGCTTTTGCAAAAGGGGAGCTGCATGTCAGCAGCTCCCCATGTGCAGAAGCAATGCCAGCTCTCGCAGGAGGTGGGGAGCCGGCTGGGACCGTGGGGGCATTGGGGCTCCCCCCAAGGTCCCCAATGGTGAGGACAGGCCCCGGATGATGGGTTCCCCGGGGCCAGAAGTGGCCCAGGAGGGGGGGCCACTCGGCCACCCTCCCATTTAAATTTTTTTTTAAACGGCAGGCCGGCCCCGGGGGATGGGGTCTCCAGGGCCAATAGTGGCCTAGGGAAGGGAGGCTATGCGGGCCCCCTTCCCAATAGTTAAATTTTGCCAAGGAGGCCAAATTGGCCTCGGGAGGGGGGCAGCGTGGCTCCGTTCCCGTTTTTTTTTTTTTAAAAAAGGGGTCAGGCCCTGGGGGATAGGGTCCCAGGGCTGCAAAAATAGTACAGGAACGGGGTCACACAGCCCCCCTTCTAAAACAATATTAAAATTTAAAAAACGGCCCCGTCCCCTCCCTGCAACACTCTGCAAACACGCCCCCTGGCGCGTTGTAAGTTGTGGAATTAAGTCCCCTTGAATACTGAGGGTCCCTGGGGGCCAACTAGCCCACCAGGTACCTCCAGTAAGCGCCACAGAGCTGGATTGCAGAGAGGTGGTGCACTGCTGCTTGGAGGATGAAGTCCACTTGTGTCCTGAGGTCCTCAGGACACAAGAGGACCTCATCACCCCACCAGCAGTGTGCCAAGAGGTGCGTTTGCAGAGTGGTGTAAAAAGGGGCGTAGCCTCGGACCACCTCTCTGCAATCCAAGGGGAATTAATTCCCCAACTAACAACGCGCCAGGGGGTGTGTTTGCAGAGTGGTGGAAAAAGGGGGCGTGGCCTGGTATGTTAAGTTAGCAATCCTGCTGTGTGGGACTTACTGGAGGTAATAGGAGGGGTAGTTGGCCCCAAGGTTGACGTTGGGGGCTAACTACCCCTCCTGTTACCTCCAGTAAATCCCACACAGTGGGATTACTAAGAGGTGTTCAAAGGCCACGCTCACCTTTCTCCACCACTTTGCAAACGCGACTGCTATGTTATAGTTAGAAATTAGCATTTAAAAAACCTTAGAAATTTACTGAAAAAACCATAGGTTTTAGGGACGTTATAGTTAGAAATTAGCATTTAAAAAAACCTTAGAAATTCACTGAAAAAACCATAGGTTTCAGGGACGTTATAGTTAGAAATTAGCATTTAAAAAACCTTAGAAATTCACTGAAAAAACCATAGGTTTCAGGGACCTTATAGTTAGTTGGACATTTCACTCGTATAAAACCAGAGAAATTCGGCTGTTATAGTTAGTAGAGCTACCTATAACTCGCGCCCCCGCAATGCACTGCTGATTACGTCACATATTACATCACTCATGACATGCTCAGTGACATCACTGATGACATCACTGATGACAACTGAAATGACATCACTGATGACATCATCCAGTGACTGAGTGTTTCTAAACATTTCAAGAATGTTATAACTATATATGTCAAGGTATATTGAAAAATGATTGGTTGTCTGAGAACCTGTATGGGTGCCTGAGTGTCTGTGTGGGTGGGGGGGTGTGTGACTCCCTGCATGGATGTGTGAGTGGGTGATTCACTGGGTGTATGCATTTATGAGTGCGTGTGTTAGGGAGTGTATGGGTGAGTGAGTATAGCTGTGTTGTTGACTGAATGGATATGTTAGTGGTATATGTATAAGTAACTCCATATGTGAAAGGCAGTATTTTTGAGTGTTGTAGTATATAAGTGAGTATATGTGACAGTGAGTAATTGTGACAGTGGCTGCATGGATAAGTGTGTGCTTATGTCAGTAATTGTTGAAGACTGTACGTATCTGTTTGAAAAAGTGACATGGTGTGTGTATAACTGTATAGGTGAGTAAATGGCAGTGTAATTAATTCTTTGGGTGACTGACTAGGTTTTTGGGTAACTCTTTGGATGAGTGGCAGTGTGTGAGTGTCTATATGGGTGTATCAGTGGATATATCAGTGGCTGTATTGATGAATGACTGCGTGTATGAGTGACTGTATGGGTTAGTGGGTGGATGTGTGTGTAGACGTATGAATCACTGAGCGGGTATGTACTAACTGCTATTTGTGTGTCTATGGTTTCGATATTGGTAGTCTGTATTTTAGAGTGGGTGTATGAAAGGTTTTATTAGGCTGTGAGAAGGTGCATCAGATGATCACGTGGATGAGGTCATCAGTGATGTCATCAGTGATGTCATTTGAGATGTCATCAGTGATGTCATCTGGAGCATGTCATAAATGATGTAATATGTGACGACATCAGCAGTGCATTGCGTGTGCGCGAGTTATAGTTAGCTCTACTAACTATAACAGCCGAATTTCTCTGGTTTTATACGAGTGAAATGTCCAACTAACTATAACGTCCCTAAAACCTGTGGTTTTTTTCAGTGAATATATATATATATTCACTGAAAAACCATAGGTTTCAGGAGCGTTATAGTTAGTTGGACATTTCACTCGTACAAAACCATAGAAATTCCCCGTTATAGTTAGTTCAGCTAACTATAACTCGCGCGCCCGCAATGCACTGCTGATGACGTCACATATTACATCACTCATGACATGGTCAGTGACATCACTCATGACATCACTGATGACATCTCAAATGACATCACTGGTGACATCACTGATGACATCATCCTTGTGATAGAGTGGCAGACCTCCTTTCACCCTAATATAACCTTTGATACACACACTCAAAAATACAAACTAACATTTTCAAAACAATGGACATACCAATACCAGTTACAACACACCTATTCAGTAATTCCAAGATCTACACACACATCCACTCATTCACCAACAGTCCCTATACAGTCACTCATACATGTACTCACTCATCATATGTACTCATACACCTATACATCCTGTTACACACCGCCACTCATCCATAGAGTTACTCACACACATAGTCACACATGCAAACAAAGTATCAAACATCCATTTACTTGCATATACAGTTATACACACACTACCACACTTACTTCTACAGAAACTTACACATACTTACTCTCTTAAACAATCATTTATAGAAACACCTACTTATTTGTACAGGAACTCTTCCAATCTCTCACTCTCACATATACTCACTTATATACACCAATACTCACATATACTAGTTTAAAACATATGTAGTTACTCATAAAGACACTATTGAGACAGTTATTCACTCACTAACACACCCATACACATACTCATCCACCTATACAGTCCTGCACACATGCTGTCTTCAACACATACAAACAGTGAGTCACTCATTCATGCATCTATGCACTAAGTAATACCCCCACCGAACCATACAGACACTCAGACACTCATACTGATACTCAAAAAACCAACTAATAACCCATATAGACACTCATGTAGCTACTCACCAACCCATGCAGCCACTTATACACAAAGTGAGAGACTGATACAGATATTTTCATATTTAAACATTACTCACTAACCCATGTATTCACTAAGATACACTTAGTCAGTTATACAATCAATTTTACAAAACAAAATCATCCATTTAGACACTTATATACCCATTTATTCTTCCATCGACCTTGAGATATACATATATAAAACATATTTAATTTTCAGAAAAACACTCATTCACTGGATGATGTCATCAGTGATGTCATTTGAGATGTCATCAGTGATGTCATGAGTGATGTCACTGACCATGTCATGAGTGATGTAATATGTGACGTCATCAGCAGTGCATTGCGGGTGCGCGAGTTATAGTTAGCTGAACTAACTATAACGGGGAATTTCTATGGTTTTGTACGAGTGAAATGTCCAACTAACTATAACGCCCCTGAAACCTATGGTTTTTTCAGTGAATTTCTAAGGTTTTTTAAATGCTCATTTCTAACTATAACGTGCCTGAAACCTATGGTTTTTTCAGTGAATTTCTAAGGTTTTTTAAATGCTAATTTCTAACTATAACGTGCCTGAAACCTATGGTTTTTTCAGTGAATATATATATATTTATTATACTATGTATACATGTGAAAATGTCTCGGTCCCCTGTTTGCCTCGTTGACACGGAAAAAATGGGTGGAACTGACGTCAGCACGCCGACGAGGTTCTCTTATGGCTCCGATGACGTCATATGGTGTCGCGAGCGGAGCCGTGCTATTATGACATCCTCGTTGACGTGGGAGAGCTAGGAAAGAATTTCCGTGGAATGCTGGTGCAGGGGATATTCACCTAAGTGTTCAGGCTAGTCCTTTGGGAGCAACTCTTTATGTTGCCACTCCAGAAACCGAAACCAGTGATCCGAGGGCAGAGGCCCTGCAGATGGCACACGAGGTGGGGTGCCCAGTCGTGTGCACCGGCGGGGCAGCGAAGTGACAAGCACCACAACCCACAAAAAAGGTAACGAGGGCACTGAATAACACAGGATCTTCTCTTTGTATCTGGCAGGAACAACGAAGTTAAAATGCCCTAGTACCAAAAGGTAGAATTAGTGCTACAACGGTCTTCAAGAGGACCTGCGATGCCGCTTCTGCCTCCCGTACCCTGGAGGTGGCACATGGGTCACGCGGTACGGTCATACTGCGGTGGGACGCACACTCGTTGACCTCTCATGGCACTGCTCCACACTTCAGGGAGGACGCTTTCCATTAGCTATGTTTTCTGATGACATGTCGCGCCGGCCCCGTCCAACAACAGAACTCCTTTAGATCCAAACAGACTCTTCCACTCTCTCACCGGAAGTGAAACCAGGCCACGCGGACACTTTCACAATACAACAGCCGGGAATGCACTTTTCGGTAAAAAAAAACACATTCCTTCCTCCTAATTAATCAAATAAACGTCTCACTGAAGAACAGGGGCCAGCTTCGATCAGTAAACAGCTGTTACAACGACTTTTTTACTTTGCGATACCATTACAACGCATGCATTACCACGCATGCGTTGTACATCACGAAGTCATTACTACGCATTTTTTTAGAACGCATGGTCATTTACCACGCATGCCTTTACAACGAATTTTGTTGTAAAGGTATGTATGGTAAATGACCATGCGTTCAAAAAAACATGTAGACGATCCATGTCGTTGTAAGGAAACAGAGGCTGTTCCGTTTCCTCACAACAACGTGCACCGCCCCTCAGAGACGACGTGAAGCAGGAACCACGAGGAGAGAGGAACCACGAGCAGTGAGAGGTAAGGGGGATTGGGCATGGGGTGGGGGTTTCTTTTCTAGGGTTTAGGGTAGTGCAGTGGTGTTTGGGTGGTGTAGGGGGTCGTGATGGGGGTATTGTTTTAGGGTTTAGGGTAGTGCAGTGGTGTTTGGGTAGTGTAGGGGTTCATGCTGGGGGTAGTGTTTTAAGGTTTAGGGTAGTGCAGTGGTGTTTGGGTAGTGTAGGGGTTCATGCTGGGGGTAGTGTTTTAGGGTTTAGGGTATGGCAGTGGTGTTTGTGTAGTATAGTGGGTCATGCTGGGGGTAGTGCTTTATGGTTTAGGGTAGTGCAGTGGTGTTTGGGTAGTGTAGGGGGTCGTGCTGGGGGTAGATTTAGGGTTTAGGGTAGTGCAGTGGTGTTTGGGTAGTGTAGGGAGTCGTGCTGGGGGTAGTGTTTTAGGGTTTAGGGTAGTGCAGTGGTGTTTGTGTAGTGTAGGGGGTTGTGCTGGGGGTAGTGTTTTAGGGTTTATGTTAGTGCAGTGGTGTTTGGGTAGTGTAGGGGGTAGTGCTGGGGTAGTGTTTTAGGGTTTAGGGTAGTGCAGTGGTGTTTGTGTAGTGTAGGGGGTCAGTGCTGTGGGTAGTGTTTTAAGGTTTAGGGTAGTGCAGTGGTGTTTGGGTAGTGTAGGGGTTCATGCTGGGGGTAGTGTTTTAGGGTTTAGGGTATGTGCAGTGGTGTTTGGGTAGTGTAGGGGTCGTGCTGGTGGTCGTATTTAGGGTTTAGGGTAGTGCAGTGGTGTTTGTGTTGTGAGGGGGTCGTGCTGGGGGTAGTGTTTTAGGGTTTAGAGTAATGCAGTGGTGTTTGTATAGTGTAGGGGGGGTTTAGGGTAGTGCAGTGGTGTTTGTGTAGTGTAGGGGGTCATGCTGGGGGTTGTGTTTTAGGGTTTAGGGTAGGGCAGTGGAGTTTGTGTAGTGTAGGGGGTAGTGTTTTAGGGTTTAGGGTAGTGCAGTGGTGTTTGTGTAGTGTAGGGGGTCATGCTGTGGGTAGTGTTTTAGGGTTTAGGGTAGTGCAGTTGTGTTTGTGTAATGTACGGGGTCGTGTTTTAGGGTATAGGGTAGTGCAGTGGTGTTTGGGTAGTGTAGGGGGTCATGCTGGGGTTAGTGTTTTAGGGTTTAGGGTAGTGCAGTGGTGTTTGGGTAGTGTAGGGGGTCGTGCTGGGGGTAGTGTTTTAGGGTTTAGGGTAGTGCAGTGGTGTTTGTGTAGTGTGGGAGGTCATGCTGGGGGTAGATTTAGCGTTTAGTGTAGTGCAGTGGTGTTTAGGTAGTGTAGGGAGTCGTGCTGGGGGTAGTGTTTTAGGGTTTAGGGTAGTCCAGTGGTGTTTGTGTAGTGTAGGGAGTCGTGCTGGTGGTAGTGTTTTATGGTTTAGGGTAGTGCAGTGGTGTTTGGGTAGTGTAGGGTGTCGTGCTGGGGTAGTGTTTTAGGGTTTAGGGTAGTGCAGTGGTGTTTGTGTAGTGTAGGGGGTTATGCTGGGGATAGTGTTTTAGGGTTTAGGGTAGTGCGCCCAACCAGCCACAATATCCGTGGACAAAGGGGATCCTGACTCTTTGGAACGCTCCGTCAATTGAATAATTTGGGTCAAGGGCCCTACCACGTCCAAGACCTATCAATTCCTTTCTTGGGATCCCTCATATACTTGGAGAAAAAGGTACATAGTTTCTCATCAATTTCAGGCGTGTGTGCCACCTTCCCCTTCAGTGAGGGCCTGGGGCATTCTCCCTCATCCTATTCCTGACCTCCCTTTCAAGGGGTTGATGGATTTTCCCACCACATACTCTGCCACTTTGGCGTCAGGTGTCCACTCTGCCGACCTAGGATGGTAAATTTGGGTAGGCTCGAACATGTCCGAGTGGACCCCATCCCCAACCGAGGACTGAGAGGAGTGGGACTCTGGACGCCAGGGACGCCCGAATCCTTATCCTCATCGGAGGAGAAATCGTCCTCTGATACACCCTCTCCTCTAAGGGAAACCCGCCGTCGGGGTCTACAATAGTGGTGACAGTGTCGCAATTTTCTCCAGGCCCCTCCTCCTCCCGGCAGGGTGCATGTTTTAGCGTTCGCGCACTCTTGAGGAAGGTCTCCGTAAGTTTATCAAATCCTTCCAAGTGCCCCGTGTTATGCTTACACGGCCCTTTTATTCCCCATCTGTGAGCTACTTGGACCCGCCACCACCAGATCTGGGTCACTGAACACCCCAGGGATGCTTTTAGCCAGGTTATCAACCTGATCCCTAAGAGGAGCCAGCGCCCTAGAAATAGCCAGAGAGAGGGCTTGGTCCACTGCTGGAGGGAGAAGTTGGGGGCCATTCCTCCTCCACTTCCTGGTAGGAGGAGTAAAAATGGTCTTCTGGAGAAGACATGATAGCAGAGGGTGTGAGCACAGAACAAATGCCCTTAAAATCCTTAAGACAGCCCCCTCGCCGGTGCTCCAACAGCTGGGCTTTCCCGAAGCTGTTATAAGAATAGACTGAGGCGCAATACCAATTACCACCGTCAGGTGGCGCTGGTCACTAACGTGGCCGTGTGGGGAAATCACCGCGTAGGGGTGTCAAAATTAGGCAAGGGTTGGTCGGGAATCAAGCGGACACTAAAGGAGTGACCGGATTCCCAAACGCGTAAAGACCAGGGGGAGCGCTCGACGGAGCTGCCTCGCTCGGACCAGACGCGCCTGACAGGATCTCACCGCGCGCAGAGCACACAGCGGGAGAAACTGCGAGGGGGAGAACGCGCTCGGGCAAGAGCCTGCTGCGCAGGGAATATGAAACAATACCAAGGCAATAATGCTAATAACGTGCACAAGAAACCGCTATACAAACAGCAACAACGTCAGATTAAGCCAAGAATGTAAGGAATGCACTTAACTGACGAGCAGTGAAGAAGGAGGAAGCGGAAGGGACGTCACAATATTATATACGATGGACTGTGATATGATTGGACTATAGTTGCCTTGGAGACTACCCTCTAATGGTTCATGGGTTGTGTAGTCTCTTTGTTTAATGATTGTTGTGTTACGTTTTCTTTGAACTGCTATGCAAATAAAGTGAGGAAAGATATGCATAATCCTCGCCTCCGTCCTGCCATAGAATTCATTAAACTTTATTTGATCTGATTTAGAAACATAGATCATAAAAGTGTACATAAAAACAGTAAATCGTCTTTCCTAATACAATACAGTGAGAATTAATTAAAACCAGTAGGTAAAAACGGGTGTTACAAAGCCCGGTTCAGAGCAACTTCAGGTTAACAGAATCGTAAAGTTCAATGTTTCGCAAGAACAATCTCATGTACTTCGTGCAAAATACGCAATAAGGGGTCCAAGTAAGATGTAACGCTCCAATACCTGACCAGTTTGCACTATATAAAACTGCAGAAAAACTAAAAATAAAAAGTGTTTTGCACACTTCTGTCATTGGGCTATATGTGGGCTACATCTGGGTGATATTTGTGCTACCTTTGGGATCTTTTTCTCTGGTGGCCATCTTGGGAGACTTATTTGTTATGAAGTTTCCTAATTTCGTCATTTACTGCAGTCTCCTCAGTAGGAAATGCTTTCAGTTTTTTACTTTGATTCCATCAAGAAGGCATTCAGATGTGTCACACATTTGCCATAAATTCAGAATGTTAGCACTCTAGTTGTTCATTAGATCACTGTAGTAAAGCTACTGCTCACCAGGGAGTTAACTGGAAGTCTACTGCTGGTATTGAAAGTGATTGTTTCAGTCTGCATGTCAGAATTTTCTAATGAAATAGAAGAGGATTTGAGATCTCACTTAAAACATGCCCTAAATTTTCTTTCTGCAGCACTAACCATAATTTCTATGGCAAAATGAACCCCCTCATTTTGTTCCTTTTTAAATTAAATGTTTTAAGTGTTACCAGTTTATTCCAATCAAGATGGCTTCAGGTGTGCCATACTTTTGTCATAAGTAAGGCTGTTAGCGCTCTAGTTGTTCTTTAGAACACTCTGGGAAGCTGCAGTAGAACACAAAGGCATCAACTGACAGGCTGCTCCTGTTGAAATATAACAGGAAGATATTTGAGATCTCACTTAAAACATGTCCTAATTCTTCTTTCTACAGCACTAACCATAATTTCTATGGCAAAATGACCCCCTCATTTTGTTCCTTTTTAAATTAAATGTTTTAAGTGTTACCAGTTTATTCCAATCAAGATGGCTTCAGGTGTGCCATAATTTTGTCATAAGTAAGACTGTTAGCGCTCTAGTTGTTCTTTAGAACACTCTGAGGAAGCTGCAGTAGAACACAAAGGAATCAACTGACAGTCTCTGCCCTTGTTGGATGTACATGTTTTACTGAGAATGTCAGACTTCATTCTCACATGACTGAGAAAGATAATGTGAATTTACAGAAAATATGCTCTCATTTTAGCTTCTGGAGTACCTTCCAAAACTGTATGGGACAAGCATGTGAAAATAGTTTTCTCTCAAACATGATTCATGATATCCCAGCAGAAGGTTTTTCACAGGGTAAAATCACCTTAGAACACACCACAATTCCTGAAATTAGTATGGTACCATCAACAAATGAATTCTAATGTAACTAAAGTCTGTTATCACCCTTTATACTTCTCCTTTTGGTAACCCTCTAAATCTTCGATTCACTACAATGCATTTCAATGGGGTACTATAATTTATATTGGTCCCAAGATGGCTGCCAGCAATTCCAGGATGAAGTGCTGACAGCCAATCAGATCTCACGATGACATGTGTGGTTAGGCTCCGCCCAGATATATATGTGTTTTCTTTTTCAAATTTCTCAGGAACTACTGAACGGATTTACACCATTTAACCAAAAGGCATGACTCTGAACTAAGGGCTACCTTTTTGCCAAATTTGGTGTAATTCCGTTTAGCAGTTCGGGCTGTAGCTGCGATGAAAGGTTCCTATGGAAAATTGCATGGGAAAACACTTTTGGGAATCCCCTTTTTTCTCGGCCCCCGCTTGCCGAATCACCTCGAAACTTTCAGGATAGGAGCGGACCGTAGCGGGCCATAAGTTTTGAAAATTTCGCGAAGATCTCATCAACCGGCGCCAAAGTTATTTCAAATAGAATGTTGTGGATTTCCTATGGAAAATAGGTCCTAAATATAACAATCTACTGGCGACCGCCAGTAGATAATATATAATATATATATATATATATATATATATATATATATATATATATATATATATATATATATATATATATTATCTATTAGCGGTCACCAGTAGATAGTTATAGTTACAACCTATTATCCATAGGAAATCCACGACATTCTATTTGAAATAACTCTCTTGCCGGTTGACGTATCTTCGCGAAATTTTCAAACTTTGTGGCCCGCTCATGTCCGCTCCTACCCTGAAAGTCTCGGGGGATTCGTCGAGCGGGGGCCGAGAAAAAGGGGGTCCCAAAACGCGTTTTCCCCATGCACTTTTCCATAGAAAACTTTAGACACGGCTACAGCCCGAACTGTTGAACGGAATTACACCAAATTTGGCAAAGAGGCAGTTCTTGGTTCAGAAAGAACCCTTTTGTTAAATGGTGTAAATCCGTTCAGTAGTTGCTGAGAAAATGAAAAGTAAAAAGTTAGTGATATCTATGGCCGAGTAGGGTCCGCGTACCCTCAGCGCACCCTGCACGCACCGCTCCCGATCACGAGCTGCATGTTAATTGGCTGTCAGCTGGCTGTCAACATTCCGATTCAGGAAATGTTGGCAGCCATTTTGTCCCTCGGTAGAACCGAGGGACAGAAACAAGTGCACAAAGCGCACAAAGGGGGCAGGGTAGAAACACCCTGACCCTCTAGGTTTGCTCAGGGGTCCCACAAGGAACCCCTGGGCAAAAAAAAAAAAAAAAATTTTTAAAATCGGACAGGATGCGCTCAGGGTGCGCGAATCCTGCCGGAAAACAAATCGAAGCGCCGGTCTCCCACGCTTCGATGTTAGTTGGCCCCGGGTGGCCCAAGTCCCGGGGGCATGGTGGGGGGATA